>CM042399.1:6827373-8027373 GCA_023634145.1 Thymallus thymallus | reverse complement strand
GAGGAGGAGGAGGGAGATAGGGGAGGAGGAGGAGGGAGATAGGAGAGGAGGAGGAGGAGGGAGATAGGAGAGGAGGAGGAGGAGGAGGGAGATAGGAGAGGAGGAGGAGGAGGAGGGAGATAGGAGAGGAGGAGGAGGAGGAGGGAGATAGGAGAGGAGGAGGAGGAGGAGGGAGATAGGGGAGGAGGAGGAGGAGGAGGGAGATAGGGGAGGAGGAGGAGGAGGAGGGAGATAGGGGAGGAGGAGGAGGGAGATAGGGGAGGAGGAGGAGGAGGGAGGTAGGTAGGGGAGGAGGAGGGAGATAGGAGAGGAGGAGGGAGATACGAGAGGAGGAGGAGGGAGATAGGGGAGGAGGAGGAGGGAGATAGGAGAGGAGGAGGAGGAGGAGGGAGATAGGGGAGGAGGAGGAGGAGGAGGGAGATAGGGGAGGAGGAGGAGGGAGATAGGAGAGGAGGAGGAGGAGGAGGGAGATAGGGGAGGAGGAGGAGGGAGATAGGAGAGGAGGAGGAGGGAGATAGGAGAGGAGGAGGAGGAGGAGGGAGATAGGGGAGGAGGAGGAGGAGGAGGGAGATAGGGGAGGAGGAGGAGGAGGAGGGAGATAGGGGAGGAGGAGGAGGGAGATAGGAGAGGAGGAGGAGGGAGATAGGGGAGGAGGAGGAGGGAGATAGGAGAGGAGGAGGAGGGAGATAGGAGAGGAGGAGGAGGAGGAGGGAGATAGGGGAGGAGGAGGAGGAGGAGGGAGATAGGGGAGGAGGAGGAGGAGGAGGGAGATAGGAGAGGAGGAGGAGGAGGAGGGAGATAGGGGAGGAGGAGGAGGGAGATAGGGGAGGAGGAGGAGGGAGATAGGAGAGGAGGAGGAGGGAGATAGGAGAGGAGGAGGAGGGAGATAGGAGAGGAGGAGGAGGAGGGAGATAGGAGAGGAGGAGGAGGAGGAGGGAGATAGGGGAGGAGGAGGAGGAGGGAGATAGGGGAGGAGGAGGAGGGAGATAGGGGAGGAGGAGGAGGAGGGAGGTAGGTAGGGGAGGAGGAGGGAGATAGGAGAGGAGGAGGGAGATACGAGAGGAGGAGGAGGGAGATAGAGGAGGAGGAGGAGGAGGAGGAGGAGGAGGAGGAGGAGGAGGAGGGAGATAAGGAAGGAGGAAGGAGATAGGGGAGGAGGAGGAGGAGGGAGATAAGGAAGGAGTAGGGAGATAGGGAAGGAGTAAGGAGATAGGGGAGGAGGAGGAAGGAGGAGGAGGGAGATGGGGAAGGAGGAGGAGGGAGATAGGGAAGGAGGAGGAGGGAGATAGGGGAGGAGGAGGAGGAGGGAGATAGGGAAGGAGGAGGAGGAGGGAGATAGGGAAGGAGGAGGAGGAGGGAGATAGGGAAGGAGGAGGAGGAGGGAGATAGGGAAGGAGGAGGAGGAGGGAGATGGAGGGACAGAAAAAAAGAAAAGGGAGTTGTTTTTTGTCTTGCCAGAGAAGGGTGTCAGTCTGCATGTCTTTGGGTGCATATCAAGTAATGAACTGAACTTCAGCAGACCACCCATTAAAACACATAGACAATGTTCCCAATGTTCCCTATTGATAGCACAGCTTTCCATATATCAGGTCCATCTATGAGGTGTACTGTGGACCCGGCTGCTAGGGGCTCACCTAGGGGTGCTGCAATGCTGTACCCTCTCATGGCAATGAGTTCACTGCTGTGAATCAGGTTGCAGTAGCGAGCCACAGCTAGGTCCAGAGACGCTGCCTCTGCAATAAAGGCGTAGTTGCCTTCCTGGGCACGTCGATTACCCTCTTCCACAGAAGCCACACAACTCTTCTTCCTCTCCATGTGCTGGAAGATGCGTCGGTAGGTGGGGTTGTTGGAGTTCTAGAAATGGGAGCAAAAAGGGAATCTTAGAAATGCAAAGTCGGTCAGATGATTTTAGTCCACAGTTGTTGAGACATTAGCAGTTTTAGTTGTAGGTGTACGGTTTTATCACTATGGAAGGAAATGTACAGAAATATGTGCAGATATATTTTTTATATATAAATGTGTGCGGTTTCTTTTTAAAGTGGCACGTACTTTGAAGAAATTGAACGTGGAGCCGCCTTCCACTGTTCCGTAGTCAATGACGTCCTGTCTTGCAAGCTCATCGAAGGTTAGCACCGAGACGTGTTTGGTGTCAGAGCGTAGCATGGTGTTGAAGTTGCTGAAGTAGCAGGCGAGGAGCACCACCGCAAACACCCACCAGACGGCGCTGATAATGCGGCCAGACAGGCCTTTAGGGTGTGGGCCAGCACCTAAGTAAGCAAACCACAGAGATCCATTATATTATGTAAAATTGTATTCTATGATTGAAACAGAAATGGGACGGATCACTTAACATACATGGAACTGCTTTTGGGGAGACTGAAAAAAGCTTTTCATTTCAGAAACTCAAACTTATTTTTCCTGTCACTCCATCACTTTCTTCTGGACTACAACATAAAGTGTGCAAACACCCATCTTATCCGTCAAAGATTTCTCTTATGACGAGCAATGTAGAACATTTTTTGAAAATATATAGATTGCTCATGCGTGTAGCCCTTTATACTCGCACCCAAAATGGCAGATTTGGACACCGATAAGAGCCTAAACTAGAACACTGTGGCTGTCTCCGCTTCACAGCTCTGTATGGGTTTTGATTGACAGCCATTCTGAACTTGAGCACCACACACGACAAGAAGTTGCCCCCATCCCTCAACCTAATTGGGACACTTTTGCACATTTTTTGTTGTCTGAGTGAGGGAAAAGCTGTAAATTACAAACACACTTGAGTCCAAAATGTGCACATTTCCATATCATAAAACTCATGTAATATATAGTGGCAATGTTTAGTTTTTAAATACTTTTTATATATTGGTTTAGATCACAACAAAATATATATACATTTACCCCTCCCCCCAACCTTAAAATAAACAATATAATTAGTACTATGGTACAAGTATTTGTTGACCCTAAGAAATAATAGTCATACAAAAATAATACTAATACTAATAATAAAACATTTTAAACAAACAAAAAAAGCAAAAGCAAGGTATCCTTTGTTTGGTCTTGGCTTGGGCATGTATTTGAAGTGTTATTGTTTTCATTTATTTACTTGTTTATTGTTTGTTAACCCTTGTCATCTTTGTGTCTTATGTTGCACCTGCCCCACATTTAGCAAGAATATTACTGAATGTTTATTTAACCTTTATTTTACTAGGCAAGTCAGTTAAGAACAAATTCTTATTTTCAATGACGGCCTACCGGTGAACAGTGGGTTAACTGCCTTGTTCAGGGGCAGAACGACAGATTTTTACCTTGTCAGCTCGGGGATTCGATCCAGCAACCTTTCGGTTACGGGCCCAACACTCTAACCACTGGGCTACCTGCCGCCACAGAGTATTTTCTGATTTCGTTATCAACAAATGCGGTGAAAAGTAAAAGTAAATGTAAAATGCACATAAAATCATGTGTAATGTTGGGATTCAGTCTTGTGTCAGATAAACAGTTGGGTACTCACCTTTAGTCTAATAATTTCTCCAAACTGTTCCCTTTTTTTAATTGCTTCCATGGTTATGCATGTGCTTTACATATTTCTTATGTAAGAAACAATTCAATTTAGCACCATCCATATAGGCCAAGTGTTATTGAGTAATAACACCTGCTGCTTTGGTTAGAAGCTCAATTAAGACAAATTTTACTTATCTTATTGATTCTATGTACATTTCAGGGACAATATGTATGGAGATTTATTGACTTAAATTATAATGTAAAGGAAAGGAATGGAAATCCCTTTCTAGACAGTCTAGACTAGACCATAGAAATCTCCATTCTAGTTATAATGGGTAGAGTGGATGCCATATTGAGTGTACCCACAGTAAAACAGATTATATTTCTATGGTGTTCTAGACTCTCCTAGTCTAAACAGCAGGAACAGAAACCGCTGTCTAGACTCCCTTTGCCAAAATAGCATGGCTCTGTTAAACATGTGGCTTGGGCAGCAGCAGTTTGAGTTAGGGGGAGATTTAGCTCATAGCTGTGTTACCTTGCAGGGTCAGGGCTCCGGTGATGTACCAGAAGCTGTGCAGGAGGGTGAAGCTGTGTTCGTCTGTCTCGGGGTCAGCCCACTCACAGGGGCTTATCCTGAGGGGGTAAAGAGAGCTTTGAGATCTGTCTTTCTTTAAAGAACTTAATTCTCTGGACAGTGGCCAAACCAGATTCTTAGAAGGATGAATTAGCATTGAAATACTCCATTTTCAACCACCCCCATCTCCCACATTAGATTTGCATACTGGACGTACGGTATGTAGCCTAAATGTTTCATAGCATCACGCATTATTTGAATGTTGGCATCTTTGTATGCAATAAGGGGCAAATCCTAACTTCTACTTATTTTTACTTAGTCTCATTGACTTCAATGGATGACTAACAGTTAAATAAAGTTTGACTTAAGTGGAAGTTAGGATTCCCCGTGAAGTGACTAGCGTTCATAGCTTGGGGCTAGATTAGGAATGGGGTCGAGTTGATGATGATATCTCACCTGGCCACCAGATAAATGCAGAGGCCAGTCACCAGGAAGGCCACGAGGACACCCACCCACATCTCCGTGGAGAAGGGGAAGAGGAAGCTGAGGGAGTGGCTCTCCTCGGAGCCCTGCTCCCTACTCAGGATGAAGCCAATGCCCATCTGCATGAAGGGAGTGCTCATCTCCACCGACTGCTCCCTGGTCGCAGTGAGGGTCAGAGGGGCAACCGCCAGGTCGGCCTCCTGAAAAATAAGAGCAGACAAGAGCAGACATACACATATAGATATACATACACTACACAGTGTCACACACACATATCAGCAGGGACACACACAGGAGTAGGGACACACAGACACAGGAGTAGGGGGACACACAGGAGTAGGGACACACAGACACAGGAGTAGGGACACACAGACACAGGAGTAGGGACACACAGACACAGGAACAGGAACACACAAACAGGAATAGGAACCCGCACACACTTTACATTTTTTATTTATTTAACCTTTACTTAACCAGGCAAGTCAGTTAAGAACAAATTCTTATTTACAATGACAGCCTACATTGTTCTACAGGGTCAACCATAGTAGTACAGTGCCCCTGACACTGCAGAGCCCCACCTGTTTTGAGACCCACATTTTTAGCCCCCCCAAAAAATTATATATATACAGTGGTGAGAACAAGTATTTGATACACTGCCGATTTTGCAGGTTTTCCCACTTACAAAGCATGTAGAAGTCTGTAATTTTTATCATAGGTACACTTCAACTGTGAGAGACGGAATCTAAAACAAAAATCCAGAAAATCACATTGTATGATTTTTAAGTAATTAATTTGCATTTTATTGCATGACATAAGTATTTGATACATCAGAAAAGCAGAACTTAATATTTGGTACAGAAACCTTTGTTTGCAATTACAGAGATCATACGTTTCCTGTAGTTCTTGACCAGGTTTTCACACGCTGCAGCAGGGATTTTGGCCCACTCCTCCATACAGATCCTTCAGGTTTCGGGGCTGTCGCTGGGCAATACGGACTTTCAGCTCCCTCCAAAGATTTTCTATTGGGTTCAGGTCTGGAGACTGGCTAGGCCACTCCAGGACCTTGAGATGCTTCTTACGGAGCCCCTCCTTAGTTGCCCTGGCTGTGTGAATCGGGTCGTTGTCATGCTGGAAGACCCATCCACGACCCATCTTCAATGCTCTTACTGAGAGAAGGAGGTTGTTGGCCAAGATCTCGCGATACATGGCCCCATCCATCCACCACTCAATACGGTGCAGTCGTCCTGTCCCCTTTGCAGAAAAGCATCCCCAAAGAATGATGTTTCCACCTCCATGCTTCACGGTTGGGATGGTGTTCTTGGGGTTGTACTCATCCTTCTTCTTTCTCCAAACACGGCGAGTGGAGTTTAGACCAAAAAGTTCTATTTTTGTCTCATCAGACCACATGACCTTTTCCCATTCCTCCTCTGGATCATCCAGATGGTCATTGGCAAACTTCAGACGGGCCTGGACATGCGCTGGCTTGAGCAGGGGGACCTTGCGTGCGCTGCAGGATTTTAATCCATGACGGCGTAGTGTGTTACTAATGGTTTTCTTTGAGACTGTGATCCCAGCTCTCTTCAGGTCATTGACCAGGTCCTGCCGTGTAGTTCTGGGCTGATCCCTCACCTTCCTCATGATCGTTGATGCCCCACGAGGTGAGATCTTGCATGGTGCCCCAGACCGAGGGAGATTGACCGTCATCTTGAACATCTCCCGTTTTCTAATAATTGTGCCAACAGTTGTTGCCTTCTCACCAAGCTGCTTGCCTATTGTCCTGTAGCCCATCCCAGCCTTGTGCAGGTCTACAATTTTATCCCTGATGTCCTTACACAGCTCTCTGGTCTTGGCCATTGTGGAGAGGTTGGAGTCTGTTTGATTGAGTGTGTGGACAAGTGTCTTTTATACAGGTAACGAGTTCAAACAGGTGCAGTTAATACAGGTAATGAGTGGAGAACAGGAGGGCTTCTTAAAGAAAAACTAACAGGTCTGTGAGAGCCGGAATTCTTACTGGTTGGTAGGTGATCAAATACTTATGTCATGCAATAAAATGCAAATTAATTATTTAAAAATCATACAATGTGATTGTCTGTATTTTTGTTTTAGATTCCGTCTCTCACAGTTGAAGTGTACCTATGATAAAAATTACAGACTTCTACATGCTTTGTAAGTGGGAAAACCTGCAAAATCGGCAGTGTATCAAATACTTGTTCTCTCCACTGTATATATAATTAAAAAATATATATATTTATAAAAAATGTATATTACGTTATTTTGCCATTAATACGTGTTACATATCAGTTTGCAAACAAATATAATTGAGTTAATAAAGCCGCATACAAACATGGTCTCTTTTTTTGTTTTCTTGAATAAGGCAACTCCAAAATGCAGGTGTTTCAGCCTAGCTCAGTGCTTTCTGTGGTGGTGGGGCGGGCCAGCAGAAAAAGGAGCATTGCGCAGTGATTGGCTCAGTGTTCTGTCATTCATGGGGACATTGCACAATTGCCTATTTTGATTCCTTAGTAAGGTGTACATCCAACATTTCAGCCCTTTGGGTCCAGCCATAGAGTTATATTACAAGTGCAATTCAAAGATGGCTCAAAGTCATTCGTCACAGAAATGATGTCAAATCACGTTATATGTACTGTAGCTTAGATTGGACTGATCATGTCAACATCTTACTTTCACAATCTTAGCTAGCAGTCATCATCATGAATCAAGTCTACTGGCTAATCCTTGTCATATGAAGAGAAATAATGAGGAGAAAATTTAGATAAAACGTATCAGTGCTCATCGGTCATTGGACATGAACATTACACAACAATTTGGAGATTGCAAATTCAACAATGAGTTGTTTGGAAGGAATCTGTGACAGTGGCTAACTGCAAGCATTGCAACTGGGAAGTCGGGAATGAACAGCTCAAACTGGGAAAATACGATTTGAATGGTCATTCAACTTTGATTTGTAAATCTGGTATTTCTTTTTGATGACAGAATTTGCCCACGAAGGACAGCCGCGCTGTTCCAGCACATCACAACAACGTGAGTCAAAAAATGTCTTATGCCGCTGTAACCGGTGTGAAACTTGCAGTTAGCTAGTTAGTGGTGCACGCTAGTAGCATTTCAATCTGTGAGACCTTGAAGTAGTTATTTCCCTTGCTCTGCAAGAGCCACGGCTTTTGGGGAGCAAATGTTTAGGAGAGGGACTGAAACAAAACTGTTAAACTGCTTCATAAATTATGTAGGATGCCAGGGAGATATGTATACTGTAGCTAAGAAAGCAATACTAAGTGAATGTTGTGTAGTAAGCTGTTAGTAGCCCATGTGCCTCACCCTAATAATCTGGTCTATTTTCTTAATTTCACCTACTGTTCTGACTTGGTGGTGCACATGTAGCCGATAACCTGTTTTAGAGAAATGTAATCATCGAATATTGTAGGAGCTTTCATTGTCTGCTTATATGCCCCCTTTATTTATCCTACAGTTCTGACTTGGGAGAACACTGTAAGAACGGCCCATGTTCTGAATTCTGTCACTGTACATTTCAAAGGTGCTGAACAAATAGTTATATTGACTATGTCTGTCACAGCTTGCTCATTAATGTCTTAATTGAAATGACAGATTTCCTCTTATCCGCTTGTCGTCCCCTTATGCCATAATTTGTACATCTGTTTCGCTGCCAGACAAGGCTCCACTGTTAGCCAGGTGTAGCAGTGGTAAGGTGTTGGGACTGCTTTTGGGACTCTGCTGTTGGGACAGCTTTATGTAGACCCTAACAGTTTGTGGGCACCGTTTGTCACCGTTATAGTGTAATTAATGTATTGTTTAGTGTTGTGTAGTGGCTTTGCTGGCATGCATCAACAAATTTAAAAATTGTTTGCCCCACCAAGATTTACATGCTAAAATCGCCACTGCACGGCCTACTGACCACAAGTCTGAATGACTTAACCAATCATCCAGCGTACCGTATACCACCACCTGCTACCTTTTGTACAGGTCACTCACCCCTCGTACCACCTCCCCGATCATCCCGAGCCAGTTGCCGCTCTGGTCCTTTTGTCCGTATTTGCCATCCTTCACCAGGTGCACGTTGTACTTGAAGCCCAACTTCTTGGCGATCTCCGCGAGCAGGTCAATGCAGAACCCCTCCAGCTCAGACCCTTGGGTCATGGTGTATGGCTCTTGCTGGTGGGAGGGTCATAAGTTATGCATACCATCATATAGTTACATTACTCCAATCTCATTTTCACGTCATTTAATTGTATTTATTTATTTTATTTTTTATTTAACCTTTATTTAACTACACCTGATTGACTTAACAAAAGGCACATCTCAATAGGTGGTCAGTGTATGTCGTGACAGATCAGAATTGGGCTGCCTGTGTAAACACAGTCATGGAATCACAGCCACGGAATCTGATCTGATTGGTCAAAATAACAATTATTGGGCAAAATATCAGAATTGGGCACTTTTTAGTTTTTCCTGTTTACACATTTGGGGAAAAGTATCAGATATTTCATCACATCGGAATTGGGCTGCATGTGTAAAAGCAGCCATAGTGTCATTCGAACAGGTGTGCCCAATTAAATGAATTGGGTCAGAAGAGTCATTATGATGAATAGGATTTTGAAATATAAAAATGAACGTTTGCTGTATGTCTGATAATATGCATAACAAACGCATTTACAATTGTCATGATAATATGATTGCGATAAGTATATGTATATTTAATACCTTACCAATATAGTGGTGATGGATAACGCTGCAGGCCCTGGAACAACAAAAAACAAAAATGTTGATGTATACACACTGCTCTTTAGTCTGTCTGTGTAATGAAATACAATATGAGTGATTAATAGGATTCTACATTAATCCCTTCTACCGGCCTTGCGTTGGTTAATTTGCTTCGTCTGGTTGAAAACTAGTAGAAGTTGCTTCTTGAGGGCTTCTAACGTAAGCGTATCGTCATACCGTGTTCTGCTCTGTCCCCTCTTACAACCATTCAGGATAGAGAAGAATGGTTGTATTGTACAGCAGCTTTCTAAGGAGACACTTTTCTCTCCAATGATAAGGAGTCAGTTTTGGAGGAGGTGTAGGGGGACAGTAATGGGTACAACAGGGCTGTTTTGAACCCCCTGTGGTGAGACTAAAGTGGGCTCCTACCCACCCTGCTCTTCCCTAAAGGCATGTTCTGGAACCAACCCCTGCTTCAAACCCTCCCAGCAGAAAAGGCAAACCTTCCAATCCCCCTCCTTTGTGCATGACACTGAAAATTGTTTTCCTTGCCGTCGACTGACTGTGACCAATGCCATTTCAGTATGTCCGTCTCAAGACCTAACATGCCCTGCCAGGGTTGGAGGCGGGGAAGCGGAGGTGCCGGGGTGCAATCGCTCCACATACAGTGGTGGGCCTAGTCGGGGTTGCTCCCTCTGTATCGTATGGTGTCAGTGGCATACTGACACACATCAACAGTAATTTGTAAAAGACCTTTGGCATCGACCTACAAGCCCATTGAGATGCCTGTCATTTCACGGGCCTGCCCCGAGCCATTGAAGCTCAATTGATTTATCACACTCTTTTGTTGGCCGTGGCAGGCATCCTATCGGACGGCTCGTGGGAAATGGTCAGACCTCAGATCTGATGAGGCCCCAGCGCTTTGATAGGGCTCCAGCCATCCAGCTTCGGTCAATTGGCAGAGTCAGATGTCGAAACAATAACCATTTTGGGACGCCCTCCCATAGGCTGGGATGCTGGGATGCTGGAAGACTTTCAAAGGCTGGCCTCCAGGCTGGTTTTATTAAGGCAGGGCTAGAGAGCCATTGCCTGCCACAACTTGGTGGCTCAGTATGTTTTCTAAATGTATTCACTTCATTTTCAACACCTATTCCAAAATTCCTTTAGATAACCTAAGATACTTCAGAGGTGTCTTGACCACTTATACATTGTACCACTAGGGGTCACTGTAACAAAAGGTTATGGTTAATGAGTACCCTAGACAGTAGCAGGGAAGTAGTGATAATGGGAGATGAAGGTAGAAATGGTCCTTAAACACAGATCTATGATCAGATTACCCAACCCCAAATTCCAACTGTACCATTAGGAGGATTATAAAAAATATGTGAACCTGGACCAGTGGCAGCATTCCTTGGAGACCTTGGGAATATACAGTATATATGTATATGTAGTTGAAGTTGGAAGTTTACATACACCTTAGCCAAATACATTTTTCACAATTCCTGACATTTAATCCTAGTAAAAATTCCCTCTCTTAGGTCAGTTAGGATCACCACTTTATTTTAAGAATGTGAAAAGTCAGAATAATAGTAGAGATAATTATTTATTTCATATTTTAATTTCTTTCATCACATTCCCAGTGGGTCAGAAATGTACATACACTCAAATAGTATTTAGTAGCATTGCCTTTAAATTGTTTAACTTGGGTCAAACATTTCGGGTAGCCTTCCACAAGCTTCCCACAATAAGTTGGGTGAATTTTGGTCCATTCCTCCTGACAGAACTGGTGTAACTGAGTCAGGTTTGTAGGCCTCCTTGCGTGCACACGCTTCTTCAGTTCTGCCCACAAATTTTCTATAGGATTGAGGTCAGGGCTTTTGTGATGGCCGCTCCAATACCTTGACTTTGTTGTCCTTAAGCCATTTTGCCACACCTTTGGAAGTATGCTTGGGGTCATTGTCCATTTGGAAGACCCATTTGCGACCAAGCTTTAACTTCCTGACTGATGTCTTGAGATGTTGCTTCAATATATCCACATAATTTTCCTTCCTCATGATGACATCTATTTTGTGAAGTGCACCAGTACCTCCTGCAGCAAAGCACCGCCACAACATGATGTTGCCATCCCCGTGCTTCACGGTTGGGATGGTGTTCTTCGGCTTGCAAGCCTCCATCTTTTTCCTCCAAACATAACGATGGTCAGACAGTTCTATTTTTGTTTCATCAGACCAGAGGACATTTCTCCAAAAAGTACAATCTTTGTTCCCATGTGCAAACCGTAGTCTGTCTTTTATATGGCGGTGTTGGAGCAGTGGCTTCTTCCTTGCTGAGTGGCCTTTCAGGTTATGTCGATATAGGACTCGTTTTACTGTGGATATAGATACTTTTGTACCTGTTTCCTCCAGCATCTTCACAAGGTCCTTTGCTGTTGTTCTGGGATTGATTTGCACTTTTCGCACCAAAGTACGTTAATCTCTAGGAGACACAACGCATCTCCTTCCTGAGCAGTATGACGGTGTTTATACTTGCGTACTATTGTTTGTACAGATGAACGTGGTACCTTCAGGCGTTTGGAAATTGCTCCCAAGGACGAACCAGACTTGTGGAGGTCTACAATTTATTTTTCTGAGGTCCAATTGACTCAATTAGCCTATCTGAAGCTTCTAAAGCCATGACATCATTTTCTGGAATTTTCCAAGCTGTTTAAAGGCACAGTCAAATTAGTGTATGTAAACTTCTGACCCACTGGAATTGTGATATAATGAATTATAAGTGAAATAATCTGTCTCTAAACAATTGTTTGAAGAATGACTTGTGTCATGCACAAAGTAGATGTCCTAATCGACTTGCCAAAACTATAGTTTGTTAACATGAAATCTGTGGAGTTGTTGAATAATTAGTTTTAATGACTTCAACTTAAGTATATGTAAACTTCCGACTTCAACTGTATATATATATAATATTTCCAGCATATATATATTATACTTACCAGCAGTGCAAAACCCAGATAGCAGTGCCACGGCACACAAAACCGATCCAATCAACGCTTTCATGTTCTCACCTTCTGAACCTGAGAATTATAAGAGGTGACAACTCATTTTCAGTGACCAAGGTGGCCTTACATTTCTATTTATTTTTGATGATTACATGCTCATGGATTTTAGTTTATATTGACCTCAATGTGAGTCTCGTCAAAACTTGAACTTCAACATTGTAAACTATATGTCAAATTCAACAAAATTACTACAAATTGATAATTATTGTAGAAATAATAATAATAATACATTTGAGGGCATTCCGGTTACATTCCGTTGCTCTTGTTACTCAATTATTCCTGTTACAGTGTAACAAGTATTGTAATTACTCATTATTACACTTTTCTAAAACTGTACATAAGGTTACTCCAGGTAAGGGTTAGGGCAGTGTACTAATAAATAATACAGTACTTGTTAACCTAATTACAAGAGTACACAGTAATAAGGGCACTGTAGTGTAAAGTGTTATAGTACTTCCCTGCACAACAAACGAGAAAAGTATATTAACCTTCCACTTAAAAGTAAAAAGGTATATATAAAATAATTTAATCAGATTGAGGGGAATATTAGTTTAGGTATAACAAAGAGATTTTATATATACATTTTTAACAAAGCACAACACTTTCCAAATGGTGTGTTGGGACTGACGGACCACGTCTACAGACTGGGTTATATTTCAACATTTGGTTAGTCACAAGGTTCAAGTTCAACTTTCTTACAAAAACATTGGAAATCCTAATCCAGAATTTCACAAGGAAATCAAATGTGGGGGTTATAATGCAAATAAACTATAATAAATCATGCCTCATGGCACATGCATACGTTCATTAATAGAAAAAAAATGTTTAATTGCTTTTAGGAACAACATCATTAAGATGCTGCTATCAAAATGTACTGTAAAAGTGAATAGCACTGTCTGAATAATAGGAAAAAGTCCAATAAGGTTCCAATAAAATCTCCTTACCTTATATATTCCGTCTTACTTAGTAGAGAAGCAACTCTGGTGGAGTGGAAGGACGCAAACAAAGTAGTCAGTGGAGAGGGAGGGATGGTTGAGTGCAGTGCAAGAGGGGCAGATATCACACCCACACACACAACCCAAAATGATAAAGGGGTTGGACATGGAAGAAGATGTGGAGGACTCTAAGAGTCTCTTTTCTCCCGAAGTGTGCACTTGTTCACTTCCCTTGGTGCACAATAACAGCTATAACTCTATGCACATCAAGATGGAAAACGCTTGTTTTTGTCAAGTTAAGTCAGAGAGATGAAAATGTTTGTTTTTGTCAGGTCAAGTAAGAGAAATTAAAATGCTTGTTTTTGTCAGATTAAGTACAATGCAGGAGATTTTGGTGGTTTGAATTGAAGAGTGCAGTCTATAAGCACAGACAAAGGATATCAAGGATCTGGTAGGATTCTGTATGGAGGAATGGTCTATGATCCCTCCCAATGTGTTCACTTTCAGTTAGTCAGTTTCGGTACATCATAATATGGGGAGTCCACACTCTCCTCAGGTGTGGACCAATGAAATCCACACCTCCTCAGGTGATAAGCATGAGGCTCTGATTAATTAAATGTTTCCTGTCACACCCTGATCTGTTTCACCTGTCTGTGTGATTGTCTCCACCCCCCTCCAGGTGTCGCCCATCTTCCTCATTATCCCCTGAGTACTTTAACCTGTGTTCTATGTTTGGCTGTTGCCAGTTCGTTTTGCTTGTTCAAGCCTACCAGCGGTTTTTCCCTTTGCTCCTGTCTAACTATCGTTACTATCTCCTAGATTTTCCCAGTTTTGACCCTTCCTGCCTGCCCTGACCCCGAGCCTGCCTGCCGTCTTGTACCTTTACCCCACGACTCTGGATTGCCGAACTCTGCTTGCCCTGACCTGTCTCTTGCCTGCCCCTGTTGGTATAATAAACATTTGTTATTCTGACGTTGTCTGCGCCTGGGTCTTACCTTCGAACGTGATAATTCCATTCTTTACCTCAATGTGAACAGGAACAGGTCGCTAAAACAAACAATTGGAACACGAGACTGTCTTACATTGTGCTGACTATACTTTCCCTTTATGGTAGAGCGTGCTCCCCCTCTGGATGTTGTGTGCTGGAGTTTGTATGGTTCATATAGTTTCCTAATCACAAACAATTAGTTATTCTCATTGTTTTCTTGGCCTGGCTATAGTAATGAGTAAGATACGACCTAGACTGTCACGTAGGTATACAATGATCGGGAGACAAGCGCAGGAATGCGTATTAGGGGTTATAATTTACACCCCAAAAACAAGCACGTATACAAAACACAGGGTTGAAACCCAAACAAAAAAGTACTTTGAAAAATACACGGGGTGAGACCCGAAAACACAAGTGCACAATGATACAACATCTATGCACAATACACACAGCAAAGAAAAGCCAAAATAACAAAGCACAGGTACTCACACGACCAACGGACATGGGAACAATAGTCGACAACCCAATGGTGAACACAGGTCACATTTATACAATTACTAATCAGTGGTGAATGGGAACTAGGTGTGCGTAATGACACAGTTCAGTCACGCCTAGAGGCCGGTGACATAGACCTCCGGAACTGGTGCACGGAATGAGCAGCAGTACCGGAGCGAGCCGTGACATAGACAAAGGCTAAGCCAGGTTCGGGTTTGCCACCATGCCCAAATGTTGTCTTGTGTGCTGGAGCTTGTATTGTTCTCATAGTTTCCAAATCCCAAACAATGAGTTATTCTTCGGATTGCTTGGTCTGGCTATAGTAATGAGTAAGATGGCTAAAAATGCGACCTAGACAGCGAAGGCTAAGCCCAAATGTTGTCTTGTATGTCTCGGTGCATACTCTGGCATGCCCTCGTTTGAATCAGTTTGTGTGCAGGACTAGGGGACGGCTGTGTGCAGGACTAGGGGACGGCTGTGTGCAGGATAAGGGGGACAGCTGTGTACAGGACAAGGGGGACGGCTGTGTGCAGGACAAGGGGGTCGGCTGTGTGCAGGACTAGGGGACGGCTGTGTGCAGGACTAGGGGGCGGCTGTGTGCAGGACTAGGGGGCGGCTGTGTGCAGGACTAGGAGACGGCTGTACCGGTTCTACTTAGACTTTTGAGACCATGCTAGCTAACAAGTGCTGCATAGCGTGCTAGCCAGGTTAGCTAACTCACCGAGGCGAGCTAGCTACTACTAGCTATTGCTGCCTCCCCAAGGTGGAGTTGCTTGGGTAACTCTCTTCTTTTGTATACAAAGCATTAAGTCGCTTGGTTATTCTAAACTGACCTTGCTGCGGTCTAAGAGGCTAGCTAGACTAACTTAGAATAAAGAGCCTCCTGACTAATGTCGGCTAGCATGCATAACTTCCGGTGAATTAAGCTTTCTAGTGTTCCCCCGACGTTATGGCAACCCCAATGCTATTTTCAATTCCCGGAGTTGGAGTGAGTGGAGAAAGTGGGACTTGCGTTCACCTCCAATGAGGAAGCAGCCCCTGAGCACACCCCCGGAGTGAGGGGCCTTAGCATGGGTCTGAGCGACCAGTGCGCTCCACAAAAACATTACTGTGATGACAGTGCCCTCACGTTTTATTATGGCAAACCGGGTACTACATCAGCCATTTCCGGAGCCCTCAGTGCCCATAAGGGGGCCGGGCTTCATGCAGGCTATACAGTCTCACGGAAGCACAACGCGTTGGAAGCTTGTCCATGTGTAGTGCCCCTCTGGTATCCCATGTTCCACGGTGTTCATGGGGTTACAAGGTGCTTTGTCGCCAGTACGTACGACTGGTTGGTATGGTAACCTCCATGATAATGTTTTTTAAAGCGTGCCGTCCAGCACTGGGTGCCAGCCAGTTACTGGAGCGCATCATACCACCTAAACTGAGTGAGGCTCGTTTTGACAACAGGTGTGTGTATGGTTAGGTAGGTAGGTCTTTGGGGAAATGTCTTTGTCAAGCAGCTATGAAAAAACACAGGGCAGGTTCCAAATGTCACAACGAAAATACACAAAAGACAGATACACGATACATGATACATAGAGCGGCAGTATGAAAAAGCAGCAAGGGGCAAACGTTACCTAGCGGTGTACGCACCCACTCCACCAGGGGTCTGGCAGCATTATTACAAGGTTTGATTGTAGGAGATATTTGTGCTGTGGCGAGTTGGGCATCACCCCATACTTCTGTGTGCTTACAGTTGGGACAGGGGAAAGTCACTAGGTAGAGCGAAGTGAGCGCAATACCCAGACTGCCACATCTTGCGGGGTCAGGTCTGGGTATTCATTGTTATCTATTGGGGTCAGCTTGGGGTGTGATTCTGTTTCCCCATAGTGTGTTGTACTGAAGTTGACTGACTGAAAGGGAACGTAATGTTACAGTATGACTTTAACACACTAGCAGCTTACAGTGATGCACATCAATATGGCAAGGCTTGTTTTGTCAGGTTATGTAAGAGAGCCCCCAACCAATCATCCCCCTTCCCTCTCAAAAAATACAACAACAAAAAAAAAAATGTTCCTGGCTAACCAATGAAACAGAGCCAGGGGGATTAGTGGTGAAATGAAGAGCAGATTTCCGACCCTGACGAATCCTTTGGGAATCATCAGGAAGAGAGTTGGAACCAGAGCGAAGATATGTGGTCACTGAAAACAAGCGTCCTATTCTTGAAGCAAACTCTAAAGGAGCTTATTGGCAAAAGAACAGTGCTAGAGAAAGAAATAACTGTTTATAGAAGAATCCTTTTGAGGAAGTGGCCATAGTTAGTGCATGAGGCAGAATAAAGGATTAAAAACAGGGGACTATGATATGAATAATTAGTTGCTTTTGAAAGTTCAACCTGTTTATTTTCATATTGGCTGCAGTGTTAGCTTGTTTGGTTACTTTAAGTTAATCCCCATGATACCATTAAAGAGAGACTTGACTCCACTATTCAATAATCAGAGAAATACTTACTTGGTACCCAAGCAAAAGACATCCCCTTTTAAAATTAACTGAAGAGACAGGGCAATTAACTCATCTTTTCAATGTTGTATACTTTGGAGAAATGTCTGGAACTCTGGCAACAGAAGGTGAATTCATACAGAGTTCAGTCTAAAAACGTTATTTACTTAATTCCATAAATTTCATGGGGGGCTTGAGTTTTGGTTGGAGGGCTGAGCCATGGCCAATCGACTGGATAAATAGGGTTTGAAGAGGGGAGTCGAAATGCCCTTGGAATCCTAATGAAGCTGTCTTTTGTATGTGTGACAGCAGGGCACAGTCCGTGGCGCTAAAAGGAGCATGTCGCGCTTCAGAACCCTCTCCCAGTACAGACTAAGAGGTCTGGCTATAGTCAACAGCTTCACCAGAGGAGGCCGTCGTCTTGGCAACCCCCAGACTCAAAAACAGTGTTGGCCAACCGTTGTCCGTTGATTGATAGGTCAGTACAGCAAAAGTATAAACAAGGCTTTAACGGTGTTACCGGTTTTAATAATCACGACCCTTTTTTGTCACATTAACAAATAATTATGCAGGCTTTATCGAGCAGTCATAAAGCATTCATAAGCACTAAACAAACGCTTCCCAAAATGTGTTATAAGCGATGTCATACATAAAGGGTGCTATAAAATACCCTTACATCTGGTGCTTGGCCAAGCATGGCAAGGTCCTGTAAGACTTCTGAAGCCTATATCTAGGCCTTATGAGGGGTTTATGAGGGCTTTAAGCCTTAAAAGTTGTAGTTCATTAAAAGCGTGACCACATTTTATCTTCCAAAGATCTTGGGTGGCAAATGTAATAGAAAGGATGTTCTTCTGTTTTCTTTTCTTGGCTGGGCATGTATTGTGGCCAGAGTCATTGTTCTGCAACATTTCTCCCCATCAGGGAGTCTTGTGAACTACGCCAATGAGGTTGGGAGAGGTGATGATTGGTCAATACAGCCCAGCCAGGCAGTCCATAAATAGGGCAGCTAGGGAAGCTGCCTTGCCAAGAACGAGTGCTTTTACATGTCAACTTCTGTAAAGATAATTTCATCTGGCTGCCCATTTTGTTCCAAGATAAATCTTTGGTCCGAACATTGAGACAAGGGTCCAACGTCCAAACAAGAGTCCAATGCAACTGAATGAAAGAAAAACATATAATAAGCTTGTGTAATATACAGTAGAGATATTTATTCAGTTCATAATGACATCTGGTTTTTAATTAAATAATTATGGTTCCTAAAAGAACTGGCATGGCAGTACAAACGGTACATTACAAACATGCGTGGAAACAGGGTCACTCCTATCTGGTTGAGTATCTACAATGAGAGTGTGACCAATCACATAATTCAACAGCCTGAACACTGTGCAAGAAAAGTCGAAATATCAGGTCCCATATAAAAAAAAAAAATAAAAATAATAAGAGACATACAATACGGCGCTTAAGACACGCAGTCAAATAGAAAATGGGTAACATGGTAAAAACAACAACATACTCTGCATTGTGTAAAATAAAAATAACCTGTATGGGAGAACTTGCCAAATCGTTGGTAGCTCACTCAAATCAAACTTCACTGTACGCACAGAATAAAAAAAAGTTGGGTTAAAAATACTTTGGATTTTGATGTTGTTGTAATTTACTTATTTTGTTGTTTTTAGTACATATTCTGCAGGGGCCCTTGCCTAAACAACAACCTTAAAGAAAATCCATCATCTACATTATCTTCAATATAATACACTAATAGCTGTTTAAAATATTGCTAGCACATGGCTGGACTACTGGTGATATATAATGAGTTAACACAGTTTATTATTCAATCTTACATTTAAAAGTACAGTATATATCATTCAATTTCAAGATTAAAAAAGGTTTTCTAATCAGACTCTCTAAAACTCCACCAATGGTTGTCTATTGCTACTTTGGGATCAGTTCAACTCACAATGAATACTCAAAACATGGAAGTCACTGAACAGTCAAGCATATAAAAACTATACAAGGTTTGTTTTTCCAATTACATTCCACCATTCCTCATTTGGGGAAAACAAATGAGACAGCTCACCTCTGTTTCTATTATCTGTGTATGCGCGGTCACTTTGTGGGAGAAATTACTTGTACATATTTTGGGATCAGCTTGGTGTATAGGTGTTCATAGTTTATAGGTGAGTTACTGAGCAGTGAAAATAAAACATTGTCCAGAGTAAAACTGTGCTTGTGACTGTGCCTGTACGTTTCCGGAAGAAGTAGCATTATTCAGTGCTTGATTAAACACATTTAAAAACGAATCCTATCAAGATATACAGAATTTCCCTTTCTTTATAAATGACAATTTCCCCTTCCTAGAAAGCTGGATGGAATTCTAAATGAGTTTAGCTTCTGTCTCTCACGGTCCTGTCCAAAACGAGTCTGATTCTCAGAGCTTGAGCATGAAAAAGACCTCGTTGTTGTCAGAGTTTGGGGAGGTCTGGGACTGTGTCTGGGACTGTCTGTTGGGGGGCGGCCCCGGGGGGATGAGCTGGCTCAACAGGTCCAAGCTAGTGCAGGGGCTCTGGGCTACGCAGCACGCCCCCTCCGGGTTACCCCGCTCTTCAATAGGGCTAATACCACCGAAAATGCTAATGCTAGCGTTAGCGGCTAGGTGGGGCTGGTTGAGACCTTGCAGCCTCTTCCTTTCCTGGGCCTCCTTGGCCCTGTTGGCGATGTAGCGCACCCTGCTCTGACTCCGGGAGGACATTCTCCGTTGCGGGGGTTCCTCCTGAGCGTCCTGCTGGGGCTCCTGCTGTGCCTGGGTGGCAAAGTCGCGTGCCGTCAGGGGCTCCACGTCCGTCAGCCTCCTCAGCTGCTCCGTCAGGTCGCTGGGCGGCCGGGGCCTCTGGGGACCTCGTCGAGGATCGTTCCTGGAGGGCCTGACGATGAAGCTGCGGCTGATGCTGCGGTACTTGCTGTCAAAGTTGCAAGCGATGTCGTCCGAGGTCAAGTCCCCCAGGCTCTTGGACATAGAGGCTCCGGTATCAAGAGGGCTGGCGCCCGCAACAGCAAGGACTGCTGCTGCAGAGGGCTTCTTGGCTGGGGAGGAGGACTGCTTCAACCCCTCCATATAGAGGCGGCTCCAGGTGTGCCTCCTCTGGGTGATTCTGCTGGGTGAGTCCACTGGAGGCTCCCTGGGGGCTCCGAGGGGTCTGGGCTGCAGCTCGTCCTCTGGCTCCCCCGGGTGGCCCTGCCGGAGGTTGGGGTTGGACTTGCTCTTGCTGACCCGCAGCGTGTCAAAAGAGATGATGGCCGAGTGTGGCCGGGTGACCCAGGAGGGTGGGTCCTGGAAGGTGTTGTCAGATGGCGAGGGCCCGCTGCTCAGGCAGCTGAGGCTCTTCCTGGCCAGGTTGGGCAGGGACATATCAATGACGGTGTCGTTGGACGAGATACTGGAGGACGAGGACACGCTGTCTCGGTGGCTGCACAGCTCGGGCTCCAGTTTGCTCCACAGCCGGTCGTTCAGGGTGGCGTCCGTGCACACCTCCGGCACCGCAGACGACTGCCGCTGGCCTCCAGCCGCCGCCCGCACGTAGCCCTCGCTTTTGGTCCTTCTGACTGGCGTGCGCGATGGGCTGCTGCCGAACATCGCCCTCAGGCCCTGGACTTTCTGAGGGCTGGAGACAGAGGGGTCGGCGAGAAGAGCAGGAGACTCTGCCCTTGTCTCAATCTTGCACTCGGCATCATCCTTTGCGTGCTCCATGGGTGACGAGGTGCCGTTGTCAACCCGGGGGTCACTGCTGGACTGGGACGGGGTCAGGTCTTTGGGGTCAGGTTTCTCCCCCGGGATGGGTACGGCGGGGGATGAGGTGGTCCTGTGAAGGACATGGGGGATTTTGCTGTCCCCCCTTCCCTTGACGGAACCCTCCTCCCCCCTACCGTTGACGGGACTGTCCACCTCACTATTAGAAGAAGGGGATGGAGTGGTGGTGGTTATTGCTGTGGCTGGAGGGAGGGGTAGAGGTGGGAAGTGACGTGTTGATGAGTGGTCTGCTGGAGTGGAAGCGGAGTGAGTGAGATGTCTGTCACCCAGTTCTTCAGCGATTGGCCTGAACAGTGGAAGAGGGGGAGGTGGTCTCTGCCCTGTTGAATGGAGAAGAGAAGAACCAGATCAGTAACTACAGGACAACATTGTCAAAATGGTTACTACAAGTAGCATGCTTATAGTATCGTTATGTGAGTCTTATGATGTATACAGTATATGGGTGATTCTACAGAAGAGGTGCAAATTGCAGTCCCACCGCAAAAGAACTCCAAACCTAGGACATTTATATACATCAAGGCAATATAATAACAAACTTCATGTTTGAAAATAAAGTAATTAATGATTGTAATATTTTTAAACACTAATATTTTAATGGAACATCTTGAGTTATATTATTACATTGAAAGATATTGATCTAATTAGTAGTTTATTTTTAAACATTGTTCCAAAAATAAATGCTGTCGCACCCTTTGATGTCACTACCGAAACATACACATTAAAGACACAATGAATGTGCCTAAAGCCACACCCCTACAAATATCACCAGGTGATGGGATTGCACCCCTCACCAGCACGGCCCCATGGTGAGAAAATTTGTGTGAAAGTTGGTCAATCTAATATACCAAGAAATATGTAAAGTACGGTTTTAGGACTGACATATATTTTTGCTGGGATGTACATCTGTCCAAATGAAAGCTATCCAGCCACATGTTAGCTATGGGGATTCTTTGGGGAGTCACAAATAAGTCAAAATTGTCCAAACCAAAACGTTCACAACGGAAACAACTTACACTATAGAGATATATATGTAGAGGTCTCATCTTTGTATCTGTGCCATTATGGCATCTGTGACAGAACAGGCAGTGCCATTGAGGCCATCTCCATTTTAAGGTTGCATGCGCCATGCTCTATCAACTGAGCTACGGCGGACCACCATGTGGGTAGTGGACAAGTACACACTTCAGGAAAAGTGTACAGTATTGAGATGCATCGCCAGCAGTGGGGCTCCAACCCTCCTAGAGCCCAAACATTGACATCTATTTGGCCAAAACATAGACGTCTATAATGTGCTACAGTGGGGAGAACAAGTATTAGATACACTGCCGATTTTGCAGGTTTTCCTACTTACAAAGCATGTAGAGGTCTGTAATTTTTATCATAGATACACTTCAACTGTGAGAGACGGAATCTAAAACAAAATCCAGAAAATCACATTGTATGATTTTTTAATAATTAATTTGCATTTTATTGCATGACATAAGTATTTGATCACCTACCAACCAGTAAGAATTCCGGCTCTCACAGACCTGTTAGTTTTTCTTTAAGAAGCCCTCCTGTTCTCCACTCATTACCTGTATTAACTGCACCTGATTGAACTCGTTACCTGTATAAAAGACACCTGTCCACACACTCAATCAAACAGACTCCAACCACTCCACAATGGCCAAGACCAGAGAGCTGTGTAAGGACATCAGGGATAAAATTGTAGACCTGCACAAGGCTGGGATGGGCTACAGGACAATAGGCAAGCAGCTTGGTGAGAAGGCAACATCTGTTGGCGCAATTATTAGAAAATGGAAGAAGTTCAAGATGACGGTCAATCTCCCTCGGTCTAGGGCACCATGCAAGATCTCACCTCGTGGGGCATCAATGATCATGAGGAAGGTGAGGGATCAGCCCAGAACTACACGGCAGGACCTGGTCAATGACCTGAAGAGAGCTGGGACCACAGTCTCAAAGAAAACCATTAGTAACACACTACGTCGTCATGGATTAAAATCGAGCAGCGCACGCAACGTCCCCCTGCTCAAGCCAGCGCATGTCCAGGCCCGTCTGAAGTTTGCCAATGACCATCTGGATGATCCAGAGGAGGAATGGGAGTAGGTCATGTGGTCTGATGAGACAAAAATAGAGCTTTTTGGTCTAAACTCCACTCGCCGTGTTTGGAGAAAGAAGAAGGATGAGTACAACCCCAAGAACACCATCCCAACCGTGAAGCATGGAGGTGGAAACATCATTCTTTGGGGATGCTTTTCTGCAAAGGGGACAGGACGACTGCACCGTATTGAGGGGAGGATAGATGGGGCCATGTATTACGAGATCTTGGCCAACAACCTCCTTCCCTCAGTAAGAGCATTGAAGATGGGTCGTGGCTGGGTCTTCCAGCATGACAACGACCCGAAACACACAGCCAGGGCAACTAAGGAGTGGCTCCGTAAGAAGCATCTCAAGGTCCTGGAGTGGCCTAGCCAGTCTCCAGACCTGAACCCAATAGAAAATCTTTGGAGGGAGCTGAAAATCCGTATTGCCCAGCGACAGCCCCGAAACCTGAAGGATCTGTATGGAGGAGTGGGCCAAAATCCCTGCTGCAGTGTGTGCAAACCTGGTATAGAACTACAGGAAACGTATGATCTCTGTAATTGCACCAAATATTAATTGTACCAAATATTAAGTTCTGCTTTTCTGATGTATCAAATACTTATGTCATGCAATAAAATGCAAATAAATTACTTAAAAATCATACAATGTGATTTTCTGGATTTTTGTTTTAGATTCCGTCTCTCACAGTTGAAGTGTACCTATGATAAAAATTACAGACCTCTACATGCTTTGTAAGTAGGAAAACCTGCAAAATCGGCAGTGTATCAAATACCTGTTCTCCCCACTGTATACTGTACCGTAATGTACCCTACTGTACTGTACCCTACTGTACTGTACCCTACTGCTTACTCTACTTGAATTTCTTACATTTGAAGAAGGTGCCCATGGACTCTTTATTTAGTGGTCTTGGTCTATTGTGCTCTACTCTACTGTACTGTGCTCTACTCTACTGTACTGTGCTCTACTGTACTCTACTGGTAAAATTTTAAAAATATGTATCTGTAATAGAAGGTTAACCAAAATGATGACTACTATGTTTTGGTAGTGACAAATGTAGTGGGGTGGTAAGGAATCCAGGTAAACATCCATATGCACCAAACACAGTTAAATACTGTGAAATATGCAATACAAATATGCAAGTGTGTGAGTAGTATACAGTATATGTCTGCTGGAAGATATCAGTGCTGAAAGTATTTCTACTTCTGTAGAATTACCCATATACAAGATTATAATCTGTGTAGTTTGGCATCTGGATGCTGATTGGATGAAAGGTATGGTACATAAGACAATATACCACGGGTATGACGCAAATCTATTTGTTAACTGTTATATTTATGTTGGTAACGGTTAATAATAGCAATAAGGCAAATATAATATACTATAGCACTGCTAAGGGCTGTAGGCGGAAGGACAGCTCTTAGGCATGGTATATTAAGCAATAAGACACGAGGGGGTGTGGTGTATGGCTGTTCATATGCACAACACAACACGGAGTGCCTGGATACAGCCGTTAGCCGTGTTTATCGGCCATGTACCACAAACCGCTGAGGTACCTTATTGCTATTATAAACTGGTTACCAAAGTAATTACAACAGTAAAATACATTTGGGGTCCTACAGCCAATCAGCATTCAGGGCGTTTAAACCCCCCAGTTCATCATTGGCCAATACACCCCACCTCCTCAGGCCTTATTGCTTAAATATAATGCTTCACACTAAAACAACGGACATTCAACATATGCA
Source organism: Thymallus thymallus (assembly GCA_023634145.1). NCBI lineage: Eukaryota > Metazoa > Chordata > Actinopteri > Salmoniformes > Salmonidae > Thymallus > Thymallus thymallus. Next base: position 8,002,474 of record CM042399.1, on the reverse strand, counting down.
TAAAATGGGCCATTGATGGATAGATGCCTAAATGGTCAATATTCAACATGATGAATTGCGTGCATACGCTGATGACCAGGATGGTTTTCACCTGAAAAATGAACAATATGGCAGTGTAGTTGTGATTAGGATTCATTCATACAGTGAGACACATCCATATGCACCAAACACAGTTAAATACTGTGAAATCTACAGTATGTCCATAGCTCAACCTGTTGATGACATGTAATTCCATTAAAGGAGTAGTTTACTATGTTACAGCTTGATGTTAGATGGTTCCCCACCCTGAAAGTAGTCTATGGGCCAGAAAACTGTAATCCATGGTACAGCCATTACAAATTTCATCTAGCTTTAGCCACCGCTAGCTACAAATCAATGGAAATGAAAGGGCATGTGAGCATATAACAAAAGTCCAAATCACAAAAATCGACTCCATATTTGGTGTAATGTTACTTAAAGGTGATCTGGCCAATAACAAAAACCACATGCTAACATGCCTCCATCACTTCCATAGATTTTTTTTGCTAAAGGCTGTTTAAAGAAAGAACTCAACCATGGATTACAGTTTCTCCTAGTCCATAGACTACTTTCATAGTATGGAACCATCTAACATCCAGTTGTAAAATAGTGAACTAGTCCTTTAAAGCCATCTGTGACTGACTACCTGTCCTGAGTTGTATTCATTAGTGCATACCGTATCAAAATGTTTTGCTACCGTGCCCCGCCCCTCCTCCCCACAGTAGTCTGTTTGGTGCCTACTGAATACAACCTTGACCTTAAACACGACACGGTGCTAACGGGGCAGTGTTAGAGAGTGAAGGGAGTGAAGGAGGATTATGAAGACAGGCAAGGCACAGTGAGTGAGCAGAAAACAGTGGGTGAGCGTGCAGACATTCAAGGGTTCTCTTTACCTGGCTTTGGTCATCCCCTCAATTCTGCACTAGGAACAGAGAGAGCGTGCAAGAGGGACAGAACAAAGAGGAGTTTAGCACAACTGGAGGAAAAGAGAAACTAAGAGAGGGAGAACAGTGCAGAGGAAAGGAGAGCGCTTAAGCAAGAGAGCATACAGTGCATTCGGAAAGTATTTAGACCCCTTGACTTTTTCCACATTTTGTTGCGTTACAGCCTTATTCAAAAAGCAAAAACAGGTTTTAATATTTTTTTGCCACCAAAAATGAAGTATTCAGACCCTTTGTTGAAGCACCTTTCGCAGCGATTACAGCCTCAAGTCTTCTTGGGTATACTACAAGCTTAAGCACATCTGTATTTTGGGAGTTTCTACCATTCTTCTTTGCAGATCTTCTCAAGCTCTGTCAGGTTGGATGGGGAGCATCGCTGCACAGCTATTTTCAGGTCTCTCCAGAGATGTTCAATAGGGTTCAAGTCTGGGCTCTGGTTGGGCCACTCAAGGACATTTAGAGACTTGTCCCGAAGCCACTCCTGCATTGTCTTGGATATGTGCTTAGGATCTTTGTCCTTTTGGAAGGTGAACCTTCGCCCCAGTCTGAGGTCCAGAGCGCTCTGGAGCAGGTTTTCAAGGATCTCTCTATACTTTCCCTTGATCTCTGTTCATCTTTCCCTCGATCCTGATTAGTCTCCCGGTCCCTGCCGTTAAAAAACATGGTGCCAGGTTTAGCGCTGCAGAGGTGGTTGTCCTTCTGGATCTCCACAGAGGAACTCTGGAGCTCTGTCAGAGTGACCATCGGGGTCTTGGTCACCTCCCTGACCAAGGCCCTTCTGCCCCGATTGCTTAGTTTGGCAGGGCAGCCAGATCTAGGAAGAGTCCAGATCTAGGAAGAGTCTTGGTGATTCCAAACTTCTTCCATTTAAGAATTATGGAGAGCACTGTGTTCTTGGGGACCTTCAATGCTGCAGACATTTTATGGTACCCTTCCCCAGATCTGTGCCTCGACACAATCCTGTCCCAGAGATCTATGGGCAATTCCTTTGACCTCATGGCTTGGTTTTTGCTCTGACATGCACTGTCAACTGTGGGACCTTATATAGACAGGTGTGTACCTTTCCAAATCATGTCCAATCAATTGAATTTACCACAGGTGGACTCCAATCAAGTTGTAGAAACATCTCAAGGATGATCAATGGAAACAGGATGCATCTGAGCTCAATTTCGAGTCTCATAGCAAACGGTCTGAATACTTACGTAAATAAGGTATATCTGTTTTTTATTTGTATAACATCTGCAAAAACGTCTAAAAACTTTTTTTTGCTTTGTCATTATGAGGTATGGTGTGTAGATTGATGAGGAAAAAATGTATTTAAGCAATTTTAGAATAAGGCTGTAAAATGGGGGAAAAGGGAAGGGGTCTGAAGACTTTCCGAATGCACTTGAGCAAGTTATCAGAACAACAGAATACTACTCATTTATAAGGACATACTATCAACTTCACAATATCACGTTTCTAAACTATTTAAAACCATGTCTACAATAGATAGTCCAGTGATTCAGACATGGTATCAAATAGTTTAGAAACGTGATATTGTGAAGTTGATAGTATGTCCTTATATATTATACTGTGTTGTGAACATAGAGCACACCATAACACAAGAGAGCCGTTGGTAAGTGTGGACCCCAGGAAAGTAAGGATAGCTGCTCAAAAGGTTTAACGGACGAAGAGAAAACTTGTGATATATTCTCTGGGGAGTAATAGGATGTTGTGATAAAAGTTTGGCAAACATCCTTCATTGCAACATAAATCTGAGACTCAAAGGGATAGACACAAGCGTCACCCCACCCCTCTTTTCCCCCAAAAGGAACAACTCGTGATTTCCTCTGATGTAACGCAGTGAGTGGGAGAAAGAGGACAGCTGGTGTTCATCATGTTGTGTAACAGGGGTCAGGGAGTGAAGGGCTCCTCACGGTCAAATCATATAATGGTATATTTTACATGGGATAAGGCCAGAGGGCCAGAGATAATTACAGACACATGTGAAGTACCTGAAAATGGCCACTAGATGTATTGTAATACATTACATAAAATCCTTCAAAGATACCAAAATTCTGGTAGTTTACGCTTAAACTTCGAAAGCCTCCAGTAATATACCCTCCCTTTGCAACCCTACTTACAGGTCCTTCACTTACCAGTTGTTCTTTCATCTGTTGGACACAGAGCATGTTTTTGTCAGACAAAGAAATAAGAAAAATAACACATTACTAGTTTGCTACACATTAGTACAATTATGCACCTTTTAGTGTCATTGAGTTGATCAATTTAGTCACAATGGGTATTTAGTGGGTATTTTGGTGCTAATGAACTAAAGGTGAGGGAAAGCCTAAGGGAACTTTTGATTGGTGAAAGAACTGTCGGTCTAGAAAAAAACGAGACTTTGATTGGCGAGGAGACCTGGGATGAAGACTATAGAACACCCAGGGAACTACAAGCCCATAGATATTGGCTCTCTAAAGGGTGGGTCCTCTTGGGGGACTGCTCACAGCACAGGGCTTACAACCAGGGGATCAGCAATACACAATGGGCTCACTATGGCCACTATGGCAGCTGTAAGGGACTGCTATAGGTGCCTCTACGGCACCTCTATGGCTACTACAGTGGGCACTGCAATGGCTGCTCCACCACCTTACCAGTGAAGAACATGGGTGATTTACTGCGCAGCTCCTCCATCTTCTGAGCGAAGAGGAGGTTCATCTCACGCTGCAAGGTGCCCACGGCGCGCCTGCGGCTGTCAAGGACCTCTCTTGGGGGCAGCACAGGGGCCAGCTCAAGGCTGCACAGGCTCTCGCAGCTGCTGCAACGGTCGCTGAGTGACAAGCTGTCGCAGTCGGCGCTGGAGATGGTAGCGCGAGGGGCCTTAGTCGGGCCGCAAGTGCTGCCGTAGTTGGGCGGCGGGACGCACTGCCAGCGCAGGCTGCTCCGGCAGTCAGGGGTGAGCATGGGCACCGGGGTGGTGGCAGGGGTGAGGAAGCGTCTGCGGGGCACGCTGCAGGAGCGGGCGTTCCTCTCAGAGGGGTCAGGACGAGGCTCAGTGTGTCGGGTGTCCAGAGTTTGTCTGGCTTTGGCCCGGGACCTGGGAAAGGGGATAGGCCGGAAGAAAGCCTGGGGCTGAAGTAGGGGCAGGGCCTCAACTTTGGGCTTGGTTTGGGCTTGGGGCTCATCATGCTGGGCTGTAGCCAGGGCCTGCGGTTTGGGCATTGGCTCGGGTTGAACCTGCCTGGAGAGAGTGGGGCAGCAGGCGGCTTTCTCAGGCCTCTCTCCCCATTTCTCCTCATCCTTGAACTTCCTCTCAATCTCAGGGCTTTCTTTGGAGCTAATTACACAGTTGATGCAGTTGGAGGACACCCCCATCCTGCCACTGCTGTTGAGGGCCATGCGGGCAAACACTCCCGGTTTCTCATTCAGGGGGTCGTGGCAGCGCAGCCGATTGACCCTCTTGAGGGGCTCGCTCATGGGGTATCGGAGGAAGCGAGGTGAGCTCTTACCTTTGCCCTCGTCGGGGTTGAAAGCCCCGTTGGTGCTGTGGTGCCCATTGGTGCCCTGGCGTGGCGTGGCGGGAGAAGCTGCGTCCGTGGCGTCTCTGTCCGTGGCGTCTCTGTCCGTGGCGTCTCCGTTGCGCTGGTGGAGTAGCGGGGGCAGGGAGGAGGCGCTGAGATCCCTATCCTCTGACTCTCGGTCCTCGCTGGGACCTTCCGAGCTGTAGTCTTTGGTGTCGATGGCGATCTCTGGGAAGCCCTTCTTGACCTTGGGCTCGCCCTTGGTGGGCGCGCTGGCCGTGCGGCGCAGCAGGTGGGCGCCGAATGGATGCTTACGGCTGAGCTGTGCAGCAACATGGCTGTCGAGAGAAGCCTGCTTTGGGTTTCTGTGAAACAGCCCTTTTATGCCGCTGGCCACCTTGCCCTGAGAACAAGAGATGAGACAAAAGAAAATAATCATCATGAACTGCTTCACAGTTAGCATTCACCAGAACATACAGTACTGACTTTGTATCTTTATACCTAGTCTAATACAAGTGATTAATTTGGTGTCATTGAATTTGAAATGTCCCAAATGGCACCCTATTCCCTATATAGTGCACAATCTTTTGCCAGAGCCTCATGGGCTCTGGCCAAAAGTAATGTCCATTATAGGGAATAGGAAGCCATTTTGGATGCAGCCACTGGATTCCTGACCAGATACAGCGTTGGTTTGTCTTGTCCGAATGTATTGATGGCCACACATTCGATTAGTATTTGTTTGATAGAATGTCACACCATCACATCATAGTGATGTTTTTCTCAATTGAAACCCATGCCAACACCTTGTGTTGCAGGCATCTGTATTCATATTGGAAAGCAATCTCTGTTACTATACATGTCTGCTGCCAAAAGCAGTGCCAAGTTATCCATGCTTATTCACTGCTATGAAAATGCTTATATATTTGCATGTATATTGTTAAACATGCATACTGTATTTGGACAGTGACACATGTTTTGTTGTTTTGGCTCTGTACTCCAGCACTTTAATTATACAATGAGGTTAAAGTGCAGACTAACTTTAATTTGAGGGTATTTTCATCCATATCGGGTGAACCGTTTAGATATTACAGCACTTTTTGTACGTAGTCCCCCCATTTTAGGGAACCAAAAGTATTTGGACAAAGTCACATATATGTATTAAAGTAGTCAAAAGTTTAGTATTTGGTCCCATATTACTAGCAATGACTGCATCAAGCTTGTGACTCGTTTTGGATGCATTTGTAGTTCGTTTAGGTTGTGTTTCAGATTATTTTGTGCCCCAATACAAATGACTGGTAAATAATGTATTGTGTCATTTTGGAGTCACTTTAATTGTAAATAAGAATATAATATGTTTCTAAACACTTCTACATTAATGTGGATGCTACCATGATTACGGATAATCATGAACAAATTGTAAATAGTGATGAGTGAGAAAGTTAGAGGCATAAATATCATACCATTGTATCATTTCAAATCCGAGTGCTGGAGTACAGAGCCAAAACAACAACAGCAACAATTCACTGTATATACTGTATTTTCATGAGGGTTATAATGCTGGTAAGCTCCCTGAACAAAAGTAAACATATGTTGAGCATCACAAACGATATTAGTCAATTAGAAAAAGCAGATAGGCCTAATACTCATCCCAGACAACAGGTGACAGAAATGAACCAGCGGTCATCTTCAAAGTCCATTCATTTAATACACAAAGACCTAGAACTTTGAACCACTTCATAACAACAACAAAAAACCATGTGACGTTATGCTCACTTCACAAACGGGACGGACACATGCTGTGTCCACATGTACAGTGTGGGGGTGAGAGGTCACGATGGAGGTGGGGGACAGTGTGATTGATCCATGAACACTCTGACGGTGACGTTGGCGACACAATTTGACGGCCACTGATCTACATGGCACTGGGTTATCTGCTTATTACACCCCTTGCACTGTGTGGATATGTGTTCATAGAAAAATGCTTGCCTTTCAGCACGTGATGTGCAGCAACCCAATGTCATTTCATAAACCATGAAGTAGATCCAAGTGGAATTACACCCAGACTGACTGAGTGCCCAGGCATTACAGTACACCGACTAAGATAAAAATCACAATACCATGAACACTAAGGGCCTGATAAATGTTGTCTGCATGTTATGGACAGAAAGGTGAGGGCAGACTGGACACACATCGACGGCAGACATTATCCAGAACACATTTGAAATCGGAGACTGATTCCTCTCAAGGGTTCTTATCTAGGGAACGTTTCCTTGCCACTGTGTTCCCTGTATGCTCTTTTGGAGGTTAGGCCAAGTTACTGTTAAAGTGACGTTTTTTGTGAGTTTTAACTGCTTTTCAACTTGCCAAGGGTTCTGTCGTTTCCTCAGACCATTTTAACATTTTTTAGCTGGTTATTTAGCAACATCCAGAATCTCATGACTTGTATTAAGGTAAGCAATTCTAGTGGAAATAGATTGCACCTGTTAGCAGTGCATTCAAAAGCATGTAGAAAGAGCTTTACACCGCGGTGATTAAGTACCCTCCGCTTTCGCCATGCATGGGAACTGTTTTATGAACTGTAATATGATGACAAGGTCAGGACTAAAACAAGCCGACACAGGGGACAGTGTCCTCAAAAGGCAGGAACTGCATACCCCTGCAGTGCGTCATACAGAGAATCTCCTGAGTAAGGGGAAAATACTGTCCAGAAAAATACATTGTCACTCTCCACTTAGCACGTCTCTAGTCCCCGGTTTTTATCGCTCTATCCCCCTTTCTGTCTCTTGCTTCCTTTCTGTCCCCCCCCCCCCGGTGCAGGTTAGTGACATTGGATCTACTTTGGGTTGATGGAGGATGCTGGCATATTCGCAACTCATGGTCAGCATGAGTTGGCCTCTACGGGGTGGACGCGATTGGCTTGCGGGGGCGAAATCACTGGGGTGGCAGGGGAGGGGCATGTGGTGCATGCAGTGTGCTGATTGGATCCCACTACACCTGGGTTCTGAGTGACGCCTTCAGGGCTCCTAACAATTTCCTGCCTCTAAAAGCGGCGTTTGGACAAAGAGGGGTCCACTGAAATCACAAAGAGACATAGGAGAGAGAGATCAGAGAGGAGGGGACAGAGGGAGGGAGCGAGAGAGAGGGAGGGGGAAGGGAGAGTACAGCAGATGCACATACAATCACAGTTAACAGAGGAGATCTAGAAACAGGAAGAGATATGAACAACAGTGTGGAAATTTACAGTATGACTGAAGACAATAAAATGCAGTATAGAAAAAAACAAAGAATGACAATAGCAGATAGGCATAGCCAAACTCTGGAAAATACGGTTCTCCTGTTGATAGTAAATTGAGATAGGCATAGCCAAACTATGGAAAATACGGTTCTCCTGTTGATAGTAAATTGAGATAGGCATAGCCAAACTATGGAAAATACGGTTCTCCTGGTTGATAGTAAATTGTTTCATTTAATCCAACATGTGTTGACTGACTCCTGATAATGAACTCTGAATATGTGTAAACTGAAGTACCATATGCTTACGATTTCCAATACCTATTTAATGAATCCCATCCTTTTTAACAGCTTCTGATAATTTTCTGGTTATTTCCAAAATCGTTCCAAGCCGTTAGATTTATCAAAAATCAACTGTACATCAATTCAGAGTGACTTGACTAAGTAATAAAAAAACACAACATATATAATATAAGAAATACAATTGCTTATCTCTGCATGGATACAGGAAGAGTATCATCTGGCTGAAAAACAATAAAATAAACACCATTGAGGCAATTATACTATATCTGTCCCCATTTCAACAACCCAATTGTCAGAACGGTGGCGTCCGCAGCAGCTGCCACTCAACTGCAACGCACAGATGACACTGGTGGGCAGTCTGGGCCGCGGTTGGCTGCAGCTAATGACACTTTAACGTCTTAATTACATAATTAGCCATCTCTCTGATTAATTCTTGATAATTGATTGAGCTGCAACTGGGGCAACTAGCGATAGCTCCTAATTTAATACATTTTTCAATTATTACATTTATTTTCAGCTTTGGCACTTAATCCTTCATCTGCTTAATAATAGAGATTTTGAATTCCAACATCTTCTTCCCGTCAATAACCACCATCTATTGATAACTGGAGGGGAAAATAATTTCAATCTAAAATATTGTGTTGAAAAGCATTTGGAGCTAAATTGTGTTTTGACAGGAATCTTATTTAGAAGCCCAATGGTTAAATGATTCAGAGAAGAACAGTTAATGTTTTCCAATACTAACGACAAACCCTCATATACAAAACAAAAGGTTTAGTACCTCCCTTTAGTACCTACCTTACCAGTGATGTCATGCACAGACACATGAACAAAGATGGAAGCCTCCTCCATACCTTCCAAATACACGTGGCGAAAACCTAAAGAAATACATTATGACAATGAGCCCGGCGACAAGGAAAGAACGCAATGTTCCGTATCTTAGGAAGCACTGTTAGAACACACACACACCTCATACTCACAAACATACTCACACACACACACACACACACACACACACACACACACACACACACACACACACACACACAGCCAACGCTGCTGTCCCATGTCACACTGAGCATTTAAATATGGTAACACTTTACTTGACACCCAGTGTCATTACACGTTATGACACGGTCAGAACCGTGTCATAATATGTCATAACAGATGACATAACTTGTCATAACCTGCCATAATATGGTCATAACGCTGTCATGACCCATATCTCTATACCTGTTGTGACATATTGTATATTGTGTCACCCACATTTATTCAAATGAATCATTATGACCGTCCTGTGTCACTTTACTTGGACTAAGAAAATACACTTCATGACACTGTCAAGAAACATTACGTCCATCATAATCATATAAGCCAGACAGGCCTATCACGTACAGGCCCTTATACATGATATATACAAAAGTATGTGGACACCCCTTCAAATTTGTGGATTTGGCTATTTCAGCCACACCCGATGCTGACAAGTGTATAAAATTGAGCACTCAAATTTATGCCATGCTAGCGCTGCCCCGGTCAACTATAAGTTCTGTTATTGTGAAGCGTTCTCTGGAGTGATGAATCACGCTTCACCATCTGGCAGTCCGATGGACGAATCTGGGTTTGGCAAATGCCAGGAGAACGCTACTTGCCCGAATGCATAGTGCCAACTGTACATTTTGGTAGAAGAGGAATAATGGTGTGGGGCTGTTTATCATGGTTCGGGCTAGGCCACTTAGTTTCAGTGAAGGGAAATCTTAACGCTACAGCATACAATGGCATTCTAGATTATTCTGTGATTCCAACTTTGTGGCAACAGTTTTGGGAAGGCCCTTTCCTGTTTCAGCTTGACAATGCCCCCATGCACAAAGCGAGTTACATACAAAAATGGTTTGTCGAGATCGGTGTGGAAATACTTGACTGACCTGCACAGAGCCCTGACCTTAACCCCATCGAAACACCTTGAGATAAATTGGAACGCTGACTGCGAGCCAGGCCTAATCGCCCAACATCAGTGCCAGACCTCAGCTCAGCCACAGCTCTTGTGGCTGAATGGAAGAGGGAGGTAGCCTAGTGGTTAGAGTGTTGGGCCCGAAACCGAAAGGTTGCAGGATCGAATCCCCGAGCTGACAAGGAAAATCTGTCGTTCTGCCCCTGAACAAGCCAGTTAACCCACTGTTCCTAGGTCGTCATTGTAAATAAGAATTTGTTCTTAACTGACTTGCCTAGTAAAATAAAGGTTAAATAAAAATAAAAATGTTTCCAACATCTAGTGGAAAGCCTTCCCAGAAGAGTGGTGGCTCTTATAGCAGCAAAGGGGGGACCAACTCCATATTAATGCCCATGATTTTGGAATGAGATGTTCGACGAGCAGGTGTCCACACACTTTTGGTCATATAGTGAATCAGTCAAAAAGAGGGTGTCTTATTCTGCTCCTGTAATCTGCTCCTGTAATCTGCTCCTGTAATCTGCTCCTGTGATCTGCTGCTGTAATCTGCTCCTGCATTCATCACAGTCATCAGCAACAGAGCATTCAGGTAGGTGCATGTCTGACATCAATGTGTGTGCAATTACAATGATAATTTAATATGGTCAATAAAAATAATAAATATATGTGTTATAAGCATTTATAACAGGTTATGACTGTTATGACATTATGACATGGTTATGACCGCGTCAAAACGTGTTATGATGCTGGGTGTCAAGTAAAGTGTTACCTTTAATACTGTATTCCCCTCCGAGTCGCTGACGTCAAAAACTATAGACCAGTTTCCATTCTTTATTTTCTTTCTTTGTGTCTATGACCAACTCTCTCATTATCTCCCTGAGAACGATCTTCTTGACCCTAACCAGTCAGGCTTCAAGACGGATCACTCAACCGAGACTGCTCTTCTCTGTGTCACGGAGGCTTTCCGCACTGTCAAAGCTGACTCTATCTCCTCTGTTCTCATCCTCCTAGATCTCTCCGCTGCCTTCGACACCGTGAAATATCAGATACTCCTCTCCACCCTCTCAGGGCTGGGCGTCTCAGGCTCTGCACAGTCTTCGATTGCATCCTACCTGGCAGGCCGCTCCTACCAGGTGACGTGGAGAGGATCTGTGTCTGCACCACTTACTCTCACTACTGGTGTCTCCCAGGGCTCTCCTCTTCTCTCTATACACAAAGCCAGTCACTCAGCTCAATCATATCCTCACATGGTTTCTCCTATCATTGCTATGCCGATGACACTCAACTGCTTTTCTCCTCCCCCCTCTGACACAGAGGTGGCAACACACATCTCTGCGAGCCTGGCAGATATCTCATCTTGGATGTCGGCCCACCACCTCAAGCTCAACCTCGACAAGACGGAGCTGCTCTTCCTCCCGAGGAAGGCCTGCCTGCTCAAAGACCTCTCCATCACAGTTGACAACTCCACAGTGTCGCCCTCCCAGAGTGCAAAGAACCTTGGTGTGACCCTGGACAACACCATGTCGTTCTCTGCAAACATCAAAGCAGTGACTCGCTCCTGCAGGTTCATGCTCTACAACAGGTCCTAATCCAGGCACTTGTCCTCTCCCATCTGGACTACTGCAACTCGCTGTTGGCTGGGCTCCCCACTTGTGCCATCAAACCCACTTATTCAGAACGCTGCAGCCCGCCGGGTTTTCAACCTTCCCAAGTTCCCCCCATGTCACCCCGCTCCTCCGCACACCCCTCTGGCTTCCAGTCGAAGCTTGCATCCACTACAAGACCATGGTGCCTGCCTACAGAGCAGCAAGAGGAACTGTCCCTCCTTAACTTCCGGCTATGCTCAAACCCTACCACCCAACCAGAGTACTCTGTTCTGCCACCTTAGGTCTCTAGGTCCTCCCACACCTACGGGAAGGACAGCTCCCGCTCAGCCCAGTCAAAGCTCCACCGCTGATATACCACAGCTTTCAGCCAATCATCATCAAACAACCCAGTTTATAATAACGGACACATATCACACATAGCCTATACTCCCACAATAGGCCAGGTGAGTGTCGGATGGCCACCACTTGCCCCTAGTATGGTAGCTGTTGGGGGTTTGCTGGAGTGGAGGAGGAGGAGGATGTAGGTAGGTACCTGGTATCATGCTGTTGAAGGCGATGGTGCGCTGGCCAATGAAGTCCTGGCCGATAGGGTCGTGGTCCCACACCAGGAAACGGACCAGTGCCAGCTCGGGCATGTGCAGCGTGAACACCAGCGTCTCCTCCCACATGGGGTTAAAGCCTGTAGAGGAGAGGAGAGAGAGAGGGAGGGAGGACAGGAGAGAGGGAGGAGAGAGGGGAAGGGAGAGGGGGAGGAAATGAATGAAGCAAGAGAAGGTGTGGGGAAGAAGTAAAATGTGAGCGGAAATATTGAAATAGGCAGAGCGATCGAGGAAGAGGGAGGGAAGACACAGATTGAGATGGGCAGAGTGGGAGAGATATGGACAGCGAAAAAGAGCAGGAGAGAGGGAGGGAGGACAGGAGAGAGGGAGTGAGGGCAGGAGAGAGGGAGTGAGGACAGGAGAGAGGGAGGGAGGGCAGGAGAGAGGGAGTGAGAGATATAGAGAGAGACGAGTTAGAGCGCTGGCTCAGCAGTCATGAATAATTCAGGGTTGTGTGTGTGTGTGTGTGTGTGTGTGTGTGTGTGTGTGTGTGTGTGTGTGTGTGTGTGTGTGTGTGTGTGTGTGTGTGTGTGGAGACCCAGGGGTGCTGTAAGTGCACTGCTTCGGTGCCAACCGCATCAATTATCCATGACACACACACACGCCTAGACAAGTGCAAACAAAAAAATGAAACACCCGACTTAAGTCAACTCAAAGGACAAGTAGCGGGTGCAATACACATTTAGACACCTTTTAATCCAAGTGTACTCACCATTGTCATCCACCACCCTGGTTTGTTCCTTACAGCAGTCCACTGGCAGACCAATGATCTCCACCTCCACAAAGGGGTCGATAATCTGACCCACAGACAGACAGACAGAGACAGACAGAAGTTAAGAGGCTTCACCAAAACAGCCAATGCAGTAGCAGTATTAGTAATAGGGACATTCTGTGTAATTTTGGCCCAAAAATATTATCTTCCTCAAATGAAATTGTCACGTGTCGGGACGGTGAGAGACCAAGGCGCAGAGCAGTAGTAGTTCGACATTCAGTTTTAATAAACAACTTTCAAAGTGACGAACTAACAAAACAAAATAACAATACTATACTATACACCTCACGCACTAGAACACACTGACTACAACTCCATACATCAAACAGACGGTAAACAGACGGTGAAACATACAAACATATGTAGGATCCCTAATTAGAGACAATGCACTACAGCTGCCTCTAATTAGGGATCCACCACAAACCACCACCAGAAACAGAAATAATAGATCTGTCAGACTCTGACCATGGCTATATAGAGAAGCAAAAGGCTTCTCTATGACCAGAGCCTGACAGACATCAATAAAAATGGCCTTTGAAGGATGGATTTTCGGCATACATTTGAAATCTGTATGTAAAATCATTAGCAAAAAATAAATCATCACCTCTCCTCTGTCCCCCAGCATGGAGTCTTTGGGCTTGGGCAGCTGCTGCCCGCTGATGATCTTCAGCACTAGTTGTTTCTTCATCTGCCTCTGCAACGGGTCCTCCATTATAGGGTTAAAGACACCTACAGGAGGGACGGAGGGACAAAAACCCTATTACTCTTTCCTGTTAGATACCTGGGTGGTACTCACGCGGCACCAAATGAAAGAAAACAGACTGAAACAGGGAGGGATAACCTAAACTTATCCAATAAGAAATGCTTATTTTTGTATTCTGTTGCAAAACGTTTTGCTATGGTGTGCCCTTGTGAATACGACCCTGTACTTGTTTTGCTAAGAAATCAATGGGAGGACGATGCTGCCCACCTTCACACATGCAGTCCGGCTTCAGGATGTAACCACAGTTGCCGTTGCTGTTGAACTTGGCTCGGTTCAGCTGGAGCACTCTCCCCTCCGACTGGTAGTTCAACGCCACTGAAAATCACACAAACCAAAACATTTTAGTACATTTCAATTAAACTTTGAAACTCATAAAACGTGGGGGCTAACGGAACCATATTCTGTCCGTGTCAGCAGCCATTGGAGATTTCAACAGAATGGAGAATTCAACCCAGCTCGACATTATCTTACAAGGTTTTTATTTGGAAATGGACCCCCCCCCACCTCCCCCCTGTACCCAGATGGCATCCAGCGTTCCAGAATGGCTGTGGATTGAAGTTGGAAGAGTCCACACGGTAGGAGGAGGGGTAGATGCGTGAGAGCTGCCGCTGGTTGAAGTGGATGAAGGTGGCGGCTTTCTGCTGCATGATCTGGTGGGCCTTGGTCTCGCTCAGAGAAGACACCTGCCAACTGGAGCTGGCAGCTGGAACACACACACAAGGTACACAAACATAAGATACACGTGGACACAGTGACACACAAACACACACGTGCACACAAACACACAGTGACACACAAACAGACAGTGACACACAAACACACACGTGCACACAAACACACAGTGACACACAAACACATACGTGCACACAAACACACAGTGACACACAAACACATAGTGACACACAAACACACAGTGACACACAAACACACAGTGACACACAAACACACAGTGACACACAAACAACTAAATCCTTTCTTTTGGCACGGGGATAAAACAAATCAAAGACTCCTTTGTCTGAAATGGACTGTTATCACTTTAAAAACATATACACTCCACTCTTCTTTATTCCTACTACTGTCTCTGGGGTCAGTATCAGTATAGTAAAGCAGTCTCCGGTAGGGTTTGTTTCTTCCTGCTCACCTTGTGTCTCTATGTCGGAGACGCCCACTGACTTGGTGTATTTGACCAGGTCTGACAGAGCTCTGGACAGCTTCATGGTCTTCTTCCTGCAGGAGAACAAACACTTTGGTACATCTAGGCTTACAGTACGGTTGTACAGAGCGTCTCAATGGTAACCTGCTATGTAGTACATGCTGTGATGTACCTGCTGTGGTGCAGGTGTAACATGTCACTATGGTAACAGTCCATGTCTCTATGGTAACAGTCCATGTCCATATGGTAACGGTCGATATATCTGTGGTTAACAGTCCATGTCTCTATGGTAACAGGGAATATCTCCGTGGTAACAGTATGTCTCTGTAGTAACAGTCCATGACTCTTAACAGACCATGTCTCTATGGTAACAGTCAATGGCCGTGTTCGAAATCTGGGTTGCCTGCTACTTACTTAAACTGCATCCTGTGTACTAATCATACTGCATACTATATAGAACATACTTACACAGTAAGCATCAAATATCCACATACTTCTCATCCATACTTAGAAGGCATCATCGAATACGCAATCGCGCTTATTCTCCGCCATTTGTGCCTTTTTGTGTTATCAGCTGCTATCGAAAACACGTTAAATTATTCGGCGAGTTCTACTAGATGAAAAGCCGAAATCAGTATGACATCCAGGCATTTAAAGTATACTTGATTGACAAAAATGCACATAATATAAAACGTTATATTTTCTTCTACTCAAACGGCCTACTCTTTAGGTATCGGTATATGGACATGGCCCATTTCCCTATGGTAACATTACATGTATCTATGGTAGCAGTCCGTGCCTCTACGGTAACAGTACCTGCTGTGGTGTAGGGGGGCGCGGGAGGCACTGCTGGTGCTCTCCTGGTCCGTGTCAGTGTCCTCAAGGCTGTTGGTCTTCTTCAGCTTGGCCGCCTTTTTCTAGAGGGAGATAAGGTCGCTAATACAGTCACTACAGCTCCAATGCACTAAAGTCTCTAGGGATGAGCTTAGGTGGTGGGCCGTAGCATGCTATCTGCTTTTGTTTTCAATATGATCGATCTCTGTTGAGGGAGGAGATGGTTTTTACATATTGTATATATTTATTTATTCTGAACACATTCCCGTTTGTTGATTTTTGAAAAACTTTTATGTTCGCTAGCTGGACAGGCAAATGCCGCCCCAATTCCTCGTAGTGCCCGGTTAGGGTAAATGGTGTATGAAGTGGCAAGGGTCAGGGCAATACAGCAGGTCTCCTACACAGAGGCACGTGAAATAGTTGAAGGAGCCGAGAGGAGCTGACCATATGGTGGTGGATGCTCCGCAGACTGTGGAGATTCAGAGTGTTGTTCAACAGTTGAGGGAAACTGATACGCTGATTGTGAAGAAGGTCGATTTTATGGTGTTTATCACGCATGTGATTAAATGTGCTGTACAAACAAACAAAAATTCAAAGAAAATGGAAATAATAGTATTTGCGGCTGAAAGGTTTTGGGGTTTCCAGGACTTCACTGCCGCAAAGAATATTGTCCGAAGATGCTCTGCCTTCTCAGGCCCCAGAGCCTGTAGGGATGGCCGTTCGCAGTTGAATCTAAATAACCCTCAACAGTACACATTTTATGTTGGACTAGCACACCTGATTTGTCAAGTAATCATCAAGGCCTCAATTAGTTGAATCAGGTGAGTCTTTTGTGCTAAAGCACTTGTCTCTCTCTACATCGGTCAGCTACATTGGGGATCAGGGTGGGATCCTTCTGATATGGGGCCTGGGCACACAAATGCTCCTAGAGAGAAGGGGAATACTGAAGCATGCGTTGTGACATGCGTTGGTGACAGTGCTACAGTCTCTATCAGAGGCCCAGGCTTTTGGCATAGATGATAAAGCTCTCATTTCTTTAGAAGGTTAGCAGAAAGGTTTATAATTTAAACCACCTAAATATACTCACATTCACTGAACATTAAGTATTTGATATTCAAACATTCATTTCCCTACTGCTTTTTGTATAATCCTACAGGTGCTTTATCATTCTCCATACCTTATATTCCAATGCATCCAACATTATGCATACCCACCATGGTATTGGGTATTGTACAACTGTTCTTAGAGAACATTGTATTGCAAGGTATGCTATATGTGTAAGCTATGCCACATGTATTGGCTAATATGCATATGCAGCTGTCGTTTTTAAACCTATCATACATGATAAACATCTTTCTATCTACATGCTTTCATTTGGGTTTCTATGCTAAGTATATGATTGAATGTTTATTTAAGCCTGCAGCTAGTTACGTGAAATGAGACATACAGCTTCCTAATATCAGAACAGCCTCAATTTGTCAAGGCATGGACTCTACAAGAAGTGGAAACATTCCACAGGGATGCTGGCCCATGTTGACTCCAGTGCTTCCCAAAGTTGTGTCAAGTTGGCTGGATGTCCTTTGGGTGGTGGACCATTCTTGATACACACGGGAAACTGTTGTGCGTGAAAAACCCAGCAGCGTTGCAGTTCTTGACACACTCAAACCGGTGTGCCTGGCACCTACTACCATACTCCGCTCAAAGCATCTTAAATCTTTTGTCTTGCCCATTCACCCTCTGAATGGCACACATACACAATCCATGTCTGAATTTTCTCAAGGCTTAAACATCCTTATTTAACCTCAAACCTGGGTACTCCCCTTCATCTACACTGATTGAAGTGGATTTAATAAGTGACATCAATAAGGGATCATAGCTTTCTGCTGGATTCACCTGGTCAGTCTATGTCATGGAAAGAGCAGGTATTCCTAATGTTTTGTACACTCAGTGTATAATCATGCCAAAACATGATACAAAAAATGTAATTCACTGACAGAGAGATAGCTAATGAAAGACAAATTGACATTTACAATAGCTGGCTAGGCTAGTCAAACTAACATTGGCTAGATTTCAATAAACTGTCTAAATGGTTAACGGAGTTACTTCTTCATACGATCAAGACAATTCGTACAGATATGAATCTTATTTCAGTCTTTAGGAGCTAGCTATATTATCTCTTCCTCTTCCTTAGACAGCAGCTCGCTTTTTCACAAGAGGCTGTGTTTACATCGTGGATAGAAGCAGGCCAGTGGCTGCCTTCATCACGAGGGGTATGTACGGGAGTACTGACTGGTTCCCAGTTCAGCAGTTCAGCAGATTTACCTGAGCAGACAGTGTTGAAATATAGTTTTTATGAGAAAATGTGCAAGAATTGAAGGTGCCAACAAATATTACAGTCATCATAAGAATGTTTTACTGTAATATTACCAAAAAATCTGCTCCTCCCTCAGAGGGGATCGATCAAATTAACGTTTTTCAGCTTCGGCTCTCCACCTAGCTGTGTCTGAAACTGCATCCTATCCCTACTACAAAAGTATTGTACTACTACAAAAGTATTGTACTACTACAAAGAGCAGGGTAGGCAACTAGATTCAGATTCAGATTTTTGTCAGAGCGGATGGTCATGGGGCCGGAACATAATTCTAATAAGTTGTTCACCTCAAATTGACCCCAACTAAGCCCAAAAGAAGATTGTATTTGAAAATAACAATAACCTCATACTCGTGGGCCGCATATTGCCTACCCCTGATATAGGGTGTAGGGTGCGATTTCAAACTCAGCCATGGATCTAAATGTTTTAGATGGGACATGATCCTGACATTCCTCAAAACACGAATGAAATGGAATTGGATGGAATGAGAAGACGGAGGTAGTGGTAAATTCAAACATGTTGAGATAACAACAATAATTAAGGACAGGAGTGGAGACCTGGGTCGTGTTTAGTATGTACAAAAAAACAGAAACGTTTCAAAAAGCTTCTAAACGTAAGAAACAAAAATTAGCCTTCTTATTAGACAAGTTCAGTTGGTATGGTAGCACCTCTGCTCTAAGTGTTTTCCATAAGTACTGTAACATTCTGTTGAATCAAAAAATTTCACTATGTTGTGGCCTATTGAACACGACCCAAGAAAGATGCACTGGGAAGGTGGACAGGAGAGGAGAAAGTGAGGGAGAGGAGGAGGTGGGGTGGTGAATGAAGCCCACCTTGCGTTTGGAGAAGCTGCCCATGAAGGTCCTGCCTAGACGCTTGTTGGTGCTGGGGTTGGCTTCGTCTCCTGTGTCTGCATCATCATCACCTTTGCCCTGGAAGAGAAGCAGCACACAAACACACACAATTCAGCATGTCCTTTACACATATTTTGTTGCTCAACAGCCACACATAGACACCTGTCCAGTTCCAAAATGTTTTTGGTCCCACTTTCAATGGACAATAACTTGTCATTCTAAAACATTTATACACACACACACAAACACCTATTTGGGTTGAAGTCATAAAACTCATTTTCAACCACTCCACAGATTTCATGTTAACAAACTATAGTTTTGGCAAGTCAGTTAGGACATCTACTTTGTGCATGACACAAGTAGTTCTTCCAACAATTGTTTACAGACAGATTATTTCACTTATAATTCACTACATCACAATTCCAGTGAGTCAGAAGTTTACATACACTATGTTGACTGTGCCTTCAAACAGCTTGGAAAATTCCAGAAAATTGACTCATGACTTTAGAAGCTTCTGATAGGCTAATTAACATAATTTGAGTCAATTGCAGGTGTACCTGTGGATGTATGTCAAGGCCTACCTTTAAACTCAGTGCCTCTTTGCTCAACATCATGGGAAAATCAAAAGAAATCAGCCAAGACCTCAGAAAAAAACATTGTAGACCTCCACAAGTCTGGTTCATCTTTGGGAGCAATTTACAAACGCCTGAAGGTACCACGTTCATCTGTACAAACAATAGTACGGAAGTATAAACACCATGGGACCACGTAGCCGTCATACCGCTCAGGAAGGAGACGCGTTCTGTCTCCTAGAGATGAAAATACTTTGGTGTGAAAAGTGCAAATCAATCCCAGAACAACAGCAAAGGACCTTCTGAAGATGCTGGAGGATGCAGGTACAAAAGTATCTATATCTACAGTAAAACAAGTCCTATATCGACATTACCTGAAAGGCCGCTCAGCAAGGAAGAAGCCACTGCTCCAAAACCGCCATAAAAAAGCCAGACTACGGTTTGCAACTGCACATGTGAACAAAGATCGTACTTTTTGGAGAAAGGGCCTCTGGTCTGATGAAACAAAAATACACCTGTTTGGTCATAATGGCCATCGTTATGTTTTGAGGAAAAAGCAGGAGGCTTGAAAGCCGAAGAACACCATCCCAACCGTGGAGCACGGGGGTGGCAGCATCATGTTGTGGGGGTGCTTTGCTGCAGGACTGGTGCACTTCACAAAATAGATGGCATCATGAGGAAGGAAAATTATGTGGATATATTGAAGCAACATTTCAAGACATCAGTCAGGAAGTTAAAGCTTGGTCGCAAATGGGTCTTCCAAATGGACAATGACCCCAAGGTGTATGTAAACTAAGGTGTATGTAAACTTCTGACTTCAACTGTATGTGTGTATGGTTGCTTTCATGCGTGTGTGTGTGTGTGTGTTTATATGTGTGTATGGTAGCTTGTATTAGGCACCCTGGGTAGGAGGCACTGCCTCCTCAATCAGCCATAGCCGCTACTTAATGTTTATCATGATTAGAAGAGCGAGAGAGAGAAAAAGAGGAGAGAGGAGAGAGAGAGAGAGAGAGAGAAAGGAGGGAGAGAGAGCTCAATTACAATGCTAATGAAACATGCTACTAATAATGGGCAACTTCGATAAGAGAGAGGGAAGGGACAGAACAATTATCTCAGCGAAAACGTTTTCCCAGAATACTTATACAAGAGTTGCATCTCAGGCTTACAGTGGTACTTAACGAAATGTCCCTTAATATTACTTACAGTGGTAGTATAACCCTGACAGAATAAGTGTGCGGAGGCTCTCTTCTTCACTCCACTCACATCCCCCTTGGGTGTGTGTGCGGTAGCCTACAGCTCTTCACTGTCTACAACAGATCTGTGGGTTCAAATACTATTTGAAATTATTTTAAATCCTGGATGTGTGCTTGATTGAGCATGCCTGTTGCAATGGAACCAATAGAAAAGTCTCAAAAGTGCAAGCCACTCCGGGCAAGTATAGCATTTGAACCCAGGTCTAGTCTACAGAGCCGTGGTTGGTACCTTGGAGGCTGACTGATCAGTGGGCTTCCCCGAGGGGGGCAGGGCAGCGATGGTGAAGCTGTCTGGGTCTTCCCGGTCGCGGATCTTAGACTCCTTCATCAAGTTGTCCAGCTTCTTCTTAGCCACGTTCTCTACCTGCTTCCTGGACATGGATGTCTGGGAGGGAGAGGGGGAGGGAAGGGGTGGGGGAGAGAGAGTGAGGGGGAAGGAGGGAGAGAGAGAGAGAGAGAGAGAGAGAGAAGGAGATGGAGGGAACGAGGGGGAGAGATAAGATGAGGGGGAGGAAGGGGGAGGAAGGTGCGGGGAAGAGGGGGGTTGGAGGGAGAGAGAATTACAGGGTCTAAGTACAACCATACAACCACATATTGCAACAAAGAAAGATATTTGCCTCCTTTTGTTCTGATTGACAAAATAAATGGTTGGTCAATAGTCATGCAATATGTCAGCAATGGATGTAGAAAAGATACATGTTTTTATGAGGAATAAACCCTGATGTTAAAATGCATAAGACTTTAGAGCACTATAGGGAACAGGGTGCCATTTAAAACCACTGAATATTTCAGCATATTATATTACTATTTCATTGGTTGAGAATGTGATTAATTCAATATGACAATATGCAGAGTGCCTTTCAGCCACATAAAATGTACTGATATGTACTATTTGATAATGAGTAAAGCAGCAATTCCATGAGCACTGACAACATGCATATTGGATTCAAACTATTTTGTGTGCAATCCTTAGGCATTGTATTATTGTTCATTGTAATGTAATGTGCACTGAGTATACAAAATATTGAGTTGCACCCCTCCTGCCCTTTTTCCCTCAAAACAGCCTCAATTCGTCGGGGCATGGACTCAAGGTGTCGAAAGCGTTCCACAGGGATGCTGGCCCATGTTGACTCCAATGCTTCCCACAGTTGTGTCAAGGTGGCTGGATGTCCTTTGGGTGATGGACCATTCTTGATACACACGGGAAACGGTTGAGTGTGAAAAACCCAGCAGCATTGCAGTTCTTGACACAAACTGATGCGCCTGGCACCTACTACCATACCCTGTTCAAAGCAACTTCAATCTTATGTCTTGCCCACTCACCCTCTGAATGGCACACACAATCCATGTCTCAGTTGGAAGTTGGACGTGAAACCATTTGCATGCTTCTACCACTAGATGGGAGACTTACACCACAAACAAACTCCTGCCATTGGTCTCAACTTTTACATAGACAACATCCTGAGATGCAAGAAACTAGCAAGTTTCAGCCTTTTTTTTATCAAAAGAGATGTACAGTTGAAGTCGGAAGTTGAAGTCATTAAAACTAATTATTCAACAACTCCACAGATTTCATGTTGGACAAGACAGGACAGATTTCAAGTCGGTTAGGACATCTACTTTGTGCATGACACAAGTAATTCTTCCAACAATTGATAACAGAAAATATCATTTCACTTATAATTCACTATATCACAATTCCAGTGGGTCAGAAGTATACATTACACTAAGTTGACTGTGCCTTTAAAATTCCAGAAAATTGTCATGGCTTTAGAAGCTTCAGATAGGCTAATTGACATAATTTCAGTAAATTGGAGGTGTACTTCAAGGCCTACCTTCAAACTCAGTGCCTCTTTGCTCAACATCATGTGAAAATCAAAAGAAATCAGCCAAGACCTCAGAAAGGCCGCTCAGCAAGGAAGAAGCCACTGCTCCAAAACTGCCATAAAAAATAACTGTTTGGCCATAATGACCATCGTTATGTTTGGAGGAAAAAGGGGAAGGCTTGCAAGTCGAAGAACACCATCCTAGCCATGAAGCACGGGGCTGGCAGCATCATGTTGTGGGGGTGCTTTGCTGCAGGAGGGACTGGTGCACTTCACAAAATAGATGGCATCATGAGGAAGGAAAATTATGTGGATATATTGAAGCAACATCTCCATTCTTTTATTTAACCTTTATTTTACTAGGCAAGTCAGTTAAGAACAAATTCTTATTTACAATGACGGCCTAGGAACAGTGGGTTAACAGCCTTGTTCAGGGGCAGAACAACTGTTTTTTACCTTGTCAGCTCGGGGATTCGATCCGGCAACCTTTCGGTTACGGGCCCAACAAATGGACAATGACCCCAAGCATACTTCCAAAGTTGTGGCAAAATGGCTTAAGGACAACTAAGTCAAGGTATTGAAGTGGCCATCACAAAGTCCTGACCTCAATCCTATAGACAATATGTGGGCAGAATTTGTATTTGACACTGAAAAAGCGTGTGTGAGCAAGGAGGCCTACAAACCTGACTCAGTTACACCAGTTCTGTCAGGGGGAATGGGCCAAAATTCACCCAAGCTTGTGGAAGGCTACCCGAAACGTGACCCAAGTCAAACAATTTAAAGGCAATGCTACCAAATACTAATTGAGCGTATGTAAACTTCTGACCCACTGGGAATGTCATGAAAGAAATAAAAGATTAAATAAATAATTCTCTCTACTATTATTCTGACATTTCACATTCTTAAAATAAAGTTGTGATCCTATCTGACCTAAGAAAGGGAATTTTTACTAGGATTAAATGTCAGGAATTGTGAAGAAATGAGTTTAAATGTATAAAGGCCGGTGATCCTTCTCGGGTAAATAAGCTGATCAGGAAGGCTAGCTCTGTTCTGGGGATTAGCCTTGACACAGAGGAGGTGGCGGAGAGACGGATCCTGGCCAAACTACTGGCCATCATGGACAACGTCACCCACCCTCGCCATGGTTATGATGCAGAGGAGTACTTTCAGTCACAGACTTATCCCACCACGGTGTTCCAGAGAGCGCTACAGGAGGTCCTTCCTGCCGGTGGCTATTAGACTATTTAATGCCTCAACGGGGTGCCGTGCCGTCGGCAACATAGACCTGGAACTGTTGGGGTGTTAGGACCTAGTTTAACAATTATACGTCCATCCGTGAGTAACTCTGGTCTGTAATCACTCATTCATTCAGGACTGTATATACATATTCATGTACAGTTGTTATATCATATCACGTGCAATATTGTAAGTAAAATTCTTGGACTGAACTTACGTAGTCATTCACTCAGGAATGCATATTAGTATCCTGTCAGTTGTATCTTTTTTCATTGCTTTTAGTATATCGAATGTGCAATACGTGCATTTATCTGTAATCAAACCCTGCAATAAGGATTGTATTTTAAGGGAATTATTATTATTACCATAAATTATATCATACAATTATACAATCACATCTTCCTGTGATTTACAAGTCTAGTTAATGTAACCATGCAAATATTCACTTACCTGTACATTTAACTGTACATTTACCTGTACAGTTAACTTAACCATGCAAAATGTTCACTTACCTGTACATTTACCTGTACAGTTAATTTAACCATGCAAAATATTCACTTACCTGTTCATTTAACCAGTCTGTATATTAAGTAAACTATTATTACCCTCACTTATATCATACGCATTTTTAGCTATTTAAGTATTTCTCTGCCATCGATCTGTATAGTGTATTTCAGTCTGTATTGTATATTGTATTATTTTCAGTATACTTCAGTCTGTATTGTATATTGTATTATTTTCAGTATACTTCAGTCTGTATTGCATATTGTATTATTTTCAGTATATTTCAGTCTGTATTGTATATTGTATTATTTTCAGTATATTTCAGTCTGTATTGTATATTGTATTATTTTCAGTATATTTCAGTCTGTATTGTATATTGTATTATTTTCAGTATACTTCAGTCTGTATTGTATATTATATTATTTTCAGTATACTTCAGTCTGTATTGTATATTGTATTATTTTCAGTATATTTCAGTCTGTATTGTATATTGTATTATTTTCAGTATATTTCAGTCTGTATTGTATATTGTATTATTTTCAGTATATTTCAGTCTGTATTGTATATTGTATTATTTTCAGTATACTTCAGTCTGTATTGTATATTATATTATTTTCAGTATACTTCAGTCTGTATTGTATATTGTATTATTTTCAGTATATTTCAGTCTGTATTGTATATTGTATTATTTTCAGTATACTTCAGTCTGTATTGTATATTGTATTATTTTCAGTATATTTCAGTCTGTATTGTATTATGTAGAAATAAAACAGACTGAAAATACAATATAGAATAGATCGACTGCAGAGATGGAGGGATTCAAATGGGTAAATGGAGGGAGGAGGAGAAGGAGTGGGGTCCTTACATCTCCGTTCATCAGTTTGCAGTCGTCCTCCATCTCATCAGCGCTGTCTTCGTCCGTCACGTCGCCCTCCTCGTTGTCTTCGTCGATGTTCGGCGGGAGCTTCTTGCCCTGGCGGACAAAAGTGGCGTTAATACCTGGCTCATATTTATTAGGCACCAAATGTAAGAAAAACATTCTGAATGAGGGATGGAATACCTGAACAGGATCAATAAGAATCGAAAAACATTTGCATATTTCGTAGATTTTTTTTTCGATTGCATGCCCTAATGAGCAGAACCAAGTAGCACCATTCCATGATTTTCCAGGTATAAGTTACTCTTAGGCACAGGTATAGAATCACGTAACCCTCCTCAATACTCTACCTGAGTCATTAGGGATGGGTAAACAAAACAGACCTGTACTCCATTCTCTGGCCTTTTTATGTGTATGTCAGTGTGGGGGTCAGTTCAGGTTTGAATGTTACTTTTTTGGTTGAACTAGATATTAATATCATAATACAGTCAGTTAAGAATACATTTTTATTTACAATGACGGCCTACCCCGGCCAAACCCGGACGATGCTGGGACAATTGTGTGCTGCCCTATGGGACTCTCAATCACGGCCGGTTGTGATACAGCCTGGAACTGAACCAAGGTCTGTAGTGACGCCTCTAGCACTGAGATGCAGTGCCTTAGACCGCTGCGCCACTCGGGACCGCAGCCACTAGGGACTAATCCCAGACCAGTATATCTGGGGTAGTGTTCAGAATGGTGTCATGTTGTAGATAGAAATATCATACCTAAAGCTGACACAAATGCATATTCTCCTTGACAAAGAAGAATGTCTATTCTATATGATACGTTTCTATTTGTCCTGTAACGTTCCACCTTCTAAACATGTTGTTAACCAGTAACAGGATGATTGGATGACAAAAACGGCCCTGCTGAGTAGCAGCCTTTTACTCGACGAGAGGGACACTTGAAAAGACAACACTGATGGATAGACGGGTAAAAATGTCATGGATCGATGCAGCAGTAAAGGATTGGTCTCGATCTTGCCTGTCGCAGGTTTTCCAAGGTTCAACAAGGGGATATTTGTCTGATTTTCTCAGCAGCAATCATCTTCAATAACAAGGTCCGAGGCTGTGACATTACTATCAATGGAGAGCCGCGCAGCTTCTGTTCTAGCGTCAGGATTGGTCGAAAATCAATAAAGAAGCTATGTTTGCATTTAGAGTCATCGGACAGTTTCACGAGCATTGTGCAGGTTGTGAGTGGAGTGAGTTAAAGGTCAATTCCACACAAAAACTTTTGGTATTTGTTTCATTAGTCCATTGTTGATATAGTTCCAAAATGTTTTGCATGTCAGCAATCAAGTTTTCAAGATATATAACTTTCAAAATACAGAAGTACAGCCGGTATGATAAAATAATCTGGGTGGAGTTTTCCTTTAAGTGCTGTGTTAAACATGTCAGTGTGCTTCTGGGGCGCACACACACACACGCACACACACACACACTGTTGACAGTTAATTGAAACACAGACAAAACTATAACGATCCACAATCAAATGAGATACAGTGCAAAACCACTGTGAAAATCCATCCCCTCAGCCAGTTCCAAACGATCATGTAGGAGTGTTGTTACAGTACAATCACACGCAGCTCTACTGGACAGCTGCCACATGGCAGTATGATGTGAACGCCAGCCAGGCCTTGGAACTGGGCCTTTTTCCACTAAAGCACCTGGCATCAATAAACCCTCCTTAAACTCAAAACTGTCTGTTCTGTCCTGTCTTGTCTGATAATGTGGAGTTGGCTCAGTTAACTCAGTTTTTTATAGACATGCAAGTGTCTTAGCAGTCTTAAAAGGTTTCCTCTCGTCCTCTCTTTAGTTATGATGAAAATAAAAAAGCTGGATAGCTGTTGGCCGTATTGATTTGGCCAGACACGTCCTTTCATGGTCAGAGGGCATGAAGGAGAGGACTACTACCGAAGACCCACTAGTGCCAAAACAGAGTGATTTTTAAACTTCTCCACTAATGAGGCTGTCTGTCCGGGGGCAGACGTGCGGAGTTGAGGCTGTATTTAGAACAGTGTGGTAACTAGCGCTAGGAGTGCCCATTGACCCATAGCTTCCTGATGTGACTAGAGTCAGCTACAGGTTGAACAATTTCCAACTCCACTTATATAGCAGAGAAGGAACCCAGTAGATCTCCTCTCTGGGACCGAGGGTGGAGAGACCCCTGATCTATGAATGGCTGCTAAGAATAATACGTTTGTGTGTGTGCGCATGTGAATATGTGCATGCAAAGTGTTTACCTTGACGAGGATCTTCCCTTTGAGGGTGTCTGGGGAGGGCAGGCGGCCCTGTTCGTCTGCCTTGACGGCTGAGAGGTCCAGCTTGTCTCCCATCACCTCCACCAGGTACTGGGCCATCTTCTTCTGTTGGGGGACACTGCAGTGGTTCTCTATGGACAGGATCACTGGGTAGCTGACAGAATCAGGGACAGACATTGGTTATCACAACTTCTGAGACTTGAGGACAAAGTCTCGGGTACAGCCAGAGATAAAGCCATCAATTTATATAGTGTTATACATCTATAGTGCAGCCTTGGCAACGGATTATCACTAATGAGACAGTTTATGACAAAAACACAGTACAGCAGTGGTTTCTCAGTTTGTGACTAGAGTTTCATTCCAATGACACCACCTTCAACCCTCTGTAATTGGATTTTGAAGTGCCTCAGAAAATCACAACATTCCTTGCTGTTCAAACAATTATCTACATAATGCAGAGCATATAGTCTTGCACTAAAGAACACACAAATATGCATGCAGAGTCGAGTGCATCTTGGTAGGATTATCACCTACAATAGCACTGCATCTCTGATGAGGTGTGTGTGTGTGTGAAAGCAGGTTATGTAGAAACACTCGCTTGCTCCAGTAAGCCTGTAGGAGTGTCTAGCCTGCATCTCTCTAAGGCACACAACACAGCCCATCACAACCTAAGATATTAGTTCCCTGTTCTGTCCTCAAAAACATATGTGTGGGTTAGACTGCAAATGCTATGGGCACTACTCAAAACAATACACTGCATCGTCGATCCCAGGGACTCTTGCTTTGTTCAAGAAAAATCTATTAAATGAAAGCAACTGAGTCACTGAGAACCACCTACTTGTATTAGGAATATTCCATGAAAATGTTCTTTAATAGTTTGTGATTTATAAATTACTATAATAATTACGTTTAAAAAATATATTTATTTACCATGAGCCTTGTTCATAGGTGCATCTAATGCATACCATATCAGTAGCATATGTGAAAGCCTAAGGTAAAGTGGGCTCCATCTGAATGTCATACTGCAACCATTAACATGGATGCACAATGTTGTTAGGTACGCTATTGCGTGGATGACAAAAAGGTCTCATCAGACCCATATCTCAAGAAACACCATACTGACGGCAATTCTCTTATATAGGCTCAGGATGAACGACATGGCATGAAAAGAGAGTTGTGAATTGAGATTATGTGCGAGCGAATGCCTCAGAATCTAATTTTCCATGTGCAATAAAAGAAGATGGTGATTTTTCCCACTGGATCCCACTTTCTGTCAGGGAGTTGAAAGCTGAGAAACTAGCTGAGATGTCTATGGACAAAAGGAGATGAGAGAAAAGAGATGAAATTGAAATGCAGCGACACACTTACTCGTTTTTCGCAAAGGCGTACTTGTTGATGGTCTCGATGACGTCTTTGAAGAGGATCTTGGACGTGAGCGTGTAGCCGTGGTGCACAATGGGCTCTCCGTCCTGCCCGTCCCAGCAGTCCACTTCAGTGGAGGGGAACAGAAAGAAAGGGTGGAATGAGAGGAGCGACCATGAGTAGGGAAGGGCACTCAGATCCAGTTAACAGCCCTGTGTGAATACATTCACTGACTGTGATGATAGACAGCAAATATTTGTGTGTGTCTGTGTGCGTCTATGTGCGTCTGTGTGTGTGTGTGTGTGCATCATCAGGGAGAGAACGGCGTCTTCCACTGACCTTCCACGCAGCGGCAGCCGGCCTGCAGCACCCAGGCGTACATGTCGACGCGGGACTGGGACATGAGCTGGTCACCCATCAGGTAGGTGTTGTGGGAGGAGGCGATGAAGTAGTTGCAGAGCGGCTGCGACATGTCCTGGGTCACTTCGTAGTGCTCCGGGTTGAAGATGTCCCCCGCCGGGCTGCGCATGTAGTTGGTGAAACCTGGGTCACACGCAAACAGAAAATGTTTTCAAACCTTTTGCAAGTGAAAACGAAAAGGTGCGTTCCTTACTGGACAAGTCCAGGTAGTCGCCTCCCCGTTTCAGTCCATTTTCGTTCCTTTGGTGCCTAGTGAATGCAACCCTGAAGAGGACCACATGGGAGCCATCAATCATGATGTGTTGGAGAGATGTTGTAGACATGGGTGGGATTGAAGGGAAAGGGGTGGATGTGTTGAACATGAAAGTGGATCTCGGGGGTGGGGGGAGGGCATTTTGACATGAGTGAGAATGTTTTCAGCGGAATGCTGCCAAGTGATTTGACCATGGTGAGTTCCTAGAGGGATTTACTTATGGGGGTATACTGTATCAATATTGTAGATGTATTCTGAATAGAGAGAGGTGATGGCGTTCATATGATAGAGATACAGACACATGAATGTGGTCTGTAGATTTTGTATTTAAACTGACAGTACACAGATGTTAAGTACCCGCTCACTAAAAGTTCAGATAATGCTCAGAGTATGTACAGTATGTGGGTTTAGGGACAGATCAACAAAAAAATCAATGACTACAGACTGATTCGAAAAAACATTTCATGCATCCATTTTATACAATGCTATATTTTTTGGTATAATCCCTGTTTTTTTCAGGGAGTTTATATGAATAGGCTGTTAGAAAAGCTCAATTTCAGAGAATGGTGAGACATTCAACATTTGACTTATAAAAGGACATTCGAAAACGGGGACCAATAAGAGGAAGAGTTCTTACCATCAATACCCAGAACTCCCTGCTTCTGGTTCTCGGGGCAGGGCTCAAATTTGTTCACAATCTCAAGGCAATGGTCTTTAGTCACCTTGGTCATCTACAAAACGGAAAAAGACAAAAACAAACACATAAGAAAGAAGAACGCAGATTGACTACAGTACCCATAATTAACTACGTCTCCTCAAATCCCCCCTCCATAACAGTAAACATTGGGAGAGTTGGTGAAGTCCTGTTAATCCAATTAGGAGATGTCCTCACATGCGGCTTCTCCCTGTGCTGGAATCCGATTGTCCGAGCAACAGCTTGCCCTTTTAAACCGGCTGACTGGTCGATCAGATTCCCATCCATGTCGATCATTGTCAGGCTGTTCCAAAATGGGTGGGGGAAGTTGATGAAGAAACAGTGCCAGGTTTTTTCCCAGTACAGGGCTGCACAATACTAGGTCAATATGTTTGTGGTTAGCGCTTAGCACTGGGAGAGAGAGGCTTTGGTTAAGTAGCTTGGTCTACTTGTTGAAGGTGTAAACAGGATTTTGACCACAGAATGAGAAGCTAGCGAGCGAAAACGCTAATTCTCCTTTTCTGTTGTGACACTTTCAACTGCTCACTCCCAAACATGAGGGATTTGACATCAAACTGCTTTCTGACTTTGGTTTCGCTACAGGATTTTTAAGAAGTGGATAAATGTGGATAAATGGTAACCAGTGTGTAGATTGGACATATTTTGGACAATGGTATTGAGGCAGAGATGGCAGAGTTAATACACACCACACACACACAACGGTGCCTGATGTAGGCCCGCAGCATCATCAAACGGTACCTGATGTAGGCCCGCAGCATCATCAAACGGTACCTGATGTAGGCCCGCAGCATCATCAAACGGTGCCTGATCTAGGCCCGCAGCATCATCAAACGGTACCTGATGTAGGCCCGCAGCATCATCAAACGGTGCCTGATCTAGGCCCGCAGCATCATCAAACGGTACCTGATCTAGGCCCGCAGCAACATCAAACGGTACCTGATGTAGGCCCGCAGCATCTTCAACAACCTCATACACTCCAGCCACGAGCTATACACTCCCTTATCGCCGGGCAGACCGTATCGGAGCATGAGGTCTGATACCAACAGGCTCAGAGACAGTTTCTATCTACAAGCCATCAGACTGCTGAAAATTTGGACTGACCAATCATTCACACACACACACAAACGCATCACAACTACTGCTACTAGACTTATTATTATTGCTAGATACTGCACAATTTACCCCTTCCACAAAACACATGTAAATATTGGACTATAAATTGTGCCTTCCTGTATTAAACTTATGCTAAAATGTTTATTATATTCTACTGAGCCATTTACTTTACGTTCATGACAACTTCCAGAGGACGTCCTCCAACCTATCAGAGCTCTTGCAGCATGAACTGACATGTTGTCCAACCCAATCAAAGGATACGATAATGAATCTAGTACTGAAAGCTACAGCTAGCTAGCACTGCAGTGCATAAAATGTGGTGAGTAATTGACTTAAAGAGCGAGAAAGACAATAGTTGAACAACAAAAAAATGAAGGAGAAGCAAGAGAGAGTGTAATTATTTTTCACTTTCAGTTTCACTTACTTAGCTAGCAAATGCAGCTAGCTAGTTTAGCCTACTCAAACACCCTGCTCAAACCGAGGAATGCTATGTTAGGTAGCTGGCTATGACTATCCAACACAACACAACACGGCATTTTGGATGACTGTCATTCATATTCCATTCACCCAGTTTAATGTACCAGCAATAGGTTTAGGCTACTACATGATACTCAAATTTTCCCTACACCCCATCATGAGTTTGCTACAACCTACAGTAGTCTATGAATGAAGGTTTACAACATAGGTGCACACAGGTTGAGATAAAAATTAGAGGTGACAGACACATGGACAGACAGGGGCACATTCAATACCGCCTTGCACACTCTTGCCTGCATCTAGCTGTTTATATTGGACAAATTCAGGTATGTTTATCCCCGTTTTGTTACGTTTGATTCCGTTTAGGAAACGTTTTTCAACAGAATCGGCGGAATGAATACCCCCTGATCATGCGTAAACATAGTTCACTTTCATAGCAGCCACGTTGTATTCCTTCTTGCATCTACGTGCTCTCCTCCTCTCACCTTTTCCCTTCACTTATGGACTTCAATGCACAACACATCAGCTGTCTGTGACCAGGCAAAAAAACCTTTCCAAGCCAAACTATATCATAACTGCTATGCATAGCCTACAGTAAGCAGTTTAACACTGTATGTCACCTCAACATTTTCTCTCGACCTGTGTGCACCTACGTTGTAATCTTTCATTCATAGGCTAGGTTGTAGCAACTTCATGATGGTTATAGGGAAAATGAAAGTATCATGTAGCAGACTAAACCTATCGATGTTACATTGAACTGGGTGAATGGAATATGAATGACAGTCATCCAATATGCTGTAACAGAAATAAAAATATCCATGCTCCAGTCCTCCAATATCCATGTTCCAGTCATCCAATATCCATGCTCCAGTCATCCAATATCCATGCTCCAGTCATCCAATATCCATGCTCCAGTCATCCAATATCCATGCTCCAGTCATCCAATATCCATGCTCCAGTCATCCAATATCCATGCTCCAAAAAATATATATATTGTACCCCCTCATCTTAAACACACACACACACACACACACACACACACACACACACACACACACACACACACACACACACACACACACACACACACACACACAGCAAAAGAGGCTGTAGCTAATTATGCCAGCAGAGAGAGGTGCTGCATCCTGGCTCCGTTTCAAATAAATCACCTCGGAAAACTGCCTCAATGCTCCCCGACGAAGTAGGGAGTAGTGGAACATCCAATTCTGTGCCCAAAAAATACGACACGTTGGATACAATTTCCTTTCTCAAAAGCCCATATTCTCCACGCTTCGTTCTGCTGACTGCATTAGCCGAAAAAGCACACGTCATAAAGCGCATAGAGAGCCAACTCATTAATTACTGCTGTTTTTCTCTTTTTCACAGCAGAACCATATTTAATTTGATCCCCTAAAGCCTTTAGAAGTTCATTTTAAGTGATACTGCTAATGCTAATAGCCTTGTGGGGGCCTGTGTCTGCACTTAAGAACTGCTATTAAGCACTTGCTTCAATACCCAATGGCAAATCCATTAAAACGACTATCTGTCTGTCACCTAGCGGGGTCTCTACGGGGTGACTCACGGGGGAAGATACATCCTCATTTAGTTAGCTAGCGGGCTAAGTGGGATGTCAGCAAAAAACACAACTCCTCTAACTTCCTGTAGCAGGAGCTTACCGCATTGATTAGCTGAGCATTCTATACCATAGATAAGGCTATTTCGGCGCTTTTACAATAGTGCCACTTGGAATGAGAAATTGGATAAACATTCCAAATGGGATGCATGTATACAATAGTGATTGTGGTGTTTTTCTATCAATTGTCTCTTCTATCCAGTTAGGGACAGATACACATTTACTGGGGGTGCTGTATGGCTATATCTGTATAGCAGACCCAGTATCCATCTGACATAAGGAAATGCATGTCTGTGTCGTAGCATGGAACTGGCATATCTCTATCTCTCTGGGGTTAGGCCTAAGCTTCTCTTCTTTTATATAGGCTATATATATTTATCAACATTTTAATATCATACAGTGGATACCTAAACCTATAGGCCTATTAATGCAATTCCCTGATAGGTAGCCTGGAGGGTAGGAGCGTTGGGTCAGTAATCAAAAGGTTGCTGGATCGAATCCCCGAGCTTACAAGGTAAAAATCTGTCGTTCTGCCCCTGAACAAGGCAGTTAACCTACTGTTTCCCGGGTGCCGAAGATGTGGATGTCGATTAAGGCAGCACCCCCCCCCCTAAACCCCCCCCCCTGCTTATTTAGGATGGTGAGGAAAGCACTTTTAAAGAACAACCAGGCATCCTCTACTGACGGGATGAGGTCAATATCCTTCCAGGATACCTGGGCCAGATCGATTAGAAAGGCCTGCTCGCAAAAGTGTTTTAGGGAGCGTTTGACAGTGATAAGGTGTGGTTGTTTGACCGCGGACCCATTACGAACGCAGGCAATGAGGCAGTGATCGCTGAGAGGAGGTGTATTTGGAGGGCAAGTTAGTCAGGATGATATCTATGATGGTACCCATGTTTACGGATTTAGGGTTGTACCTGGTAGGTTCCTTGATAATTTGTGTGAGATTGAGGGCATCTATCTTAGATTGAAGGACAGCCGGGGTGTTAAGCATATCCCAGTTTAATTCACCTAACAGTACAAACTCTGAAGACAGATGTATACAAATACATTGTATATGTATTTATGTAAAAAATAGGGACCACAATGGAAATAATTGTGCAATCCCGGTCACTTTTAAACATTTTTGTGTATATATATTAATTTTCTTTACTGACAAATACAATCAATCAAACCAAACTGTGCAGCAGCCAATTGGTGAATGGAAATTTTGTAAAATACATATTTTACAAAACAACAAAAAGTCTATTAACTAATTTACTGTATGGTGATGTCATCATGGTAAACCCAAACTCCAGCCCATCCAAACCTGCTGATTACAATGTTCCTATTTAGATTGTATTTTCAACCAGCAACTATCAGGAAATAACACTGATCAAAAATTCTCACACTTTTACAGTGTTAGTTAAATCAGCTGTTGTACAATATGATACAAACCGCTGGCCTTTAAAGGGGCCACAAAAAAAGATATCTGGGGATGTGCAGTGTGTGTGTGCATCTGTGCACGGGTGTGTGTGCCAGCATGCATGTGTGCGTCTATGTGCCTATCTGCTTGCCAGCATGCCTGCATACGCTTCAACTCTGCTCATGCATACCTTCTGCTCCACCTCCAGGAAGCGGGTCAGGTCCATGCTGTCCAGGTGGTCCTTGTGGTTGCTGTAGGTGAGCATGAGCAAGTAGAGGTCGCGGCGCGTCGACATCATCTTGTAGAAGGAGCAGAACTCCTCGAAGCCCAGGGTTCCCTGGTTGTCATCTGTGTCTGCTTCCTGGGGAGAAGAGAAGTCACAATGCCATGTCAGTTCATTTAGACATAAAGAGTCGGATCCTCCACTTGTAACGCAGTAGTTATTCAGTTCAGGGACGATTGTTATTGCATACATCATGTGGCTAGCCTATATATCCTAGGCCTAGAGCAAATGATGTGTTGTTGTGAATGGAACTGTGTTGTGTATAGGATCACATTAGTAGAAGTACACCCGAATAATATGCAATTAACAGGCCACAACACTCATGGTTGAAATGGTATTCTTGTGTATGGCTAGCTCCATATGTTTCGCATTGCTAGAGATGGACCTGACTGCAGAGTGATGACGTGGGTGCTGGTGGGAGGTTGGGCTCCATGCACAACACACACACACTTTCAACCTGCCAGTTCTGATACCCGGCCAGCTCCAGCTCTGGAACTGCTCTGTCTGATGCATGCACACACACACACACACACACACACACACACACACACACACACACACACACACGCACACGCACACACAAACTTTCAAACTTCCAGTTCTCACAACTTTCAACCAGCCAGATCCTTGCTCTACACTGACGCACACATGTCTCTCTCTCTCTCACACACACACACACACACACACACACACACACACACACACACACACACACACACACACACACACACACACACACACACACACACACACACACACACACACACACACACACACACACGTCACAGAATGGATATGGGTTTTGGCATAAGTGAAGAACTGACACTTATTTCTCAGTATGACTAGGCAGAGACAACTGCCTAGTCGAGGGAGTGCACCAGCCACTAGGAGAGCTCCTGTTCTTCGAAACAGACAGAAAATATCAATCAAGTGTCATTCCCACCCATTATTTTTGTAAAAGGGGGCCTGGGCACTTAAGCCGTAAGTACGAGGTGGCATGGCGCTTTAGCCATGTGTGTGGTGATTCTCGGTTCTCTTCATCTCCGACGCTTTCAGCTGCGATAAATGATTGAGCAGCTTGCCTGAGTGGTGCTGCCTCCGGCCCGGGATAGCCTGAGACAAACCCAGACGCAGGCACGCTCCATGGACTGGAAAAGGAATGCCTCGCTGAAACAACGTACCTCTTTGTGTCTCAACACAAAGAGGAGGAGAGAGACTCTTAATGCACTAGGCTAAGCTAGGCTACAGTACTTCACCTCACCCAAGTTGCTGGAAGGGGTTCTGGCGACCCCATTTCCTCAGCTTACTGCTTCCTGGGCAGGCAGGTGCACTACCTTGACCAGAACCCCTATTCCTTATATAGTACCCTACTGGTAAGAGCCCATGGGGGTGCCATTTGGGACTCAACCTAAGGATTGTTCTGGAAGCGACGGAACGGCCTCTGCTCATAGGCCCAGTGAAACGAAACCAATGAATGAGGAGAATGAGATGATAGTGAGGCAGAATGGAGGAGATGCTATCGGTGTGTGGAGCTCAAGGGGCTTAGAGGGAGGTGTGGAGGTAAGATAAGCGGTGCTTCAATCAGATTTACTGAATCAATAGGTGCTACATTTACTGGAAAATTGCAAACATGGTGAGGCAAGGTGTTTCTTTCTCTTTTTTACGTTCCATTTAACGGTGCCAGTGATGGTGAACTCACAAACGGTCGTTGAGACGTGAGAGCTAGTCTATGACAGTTTAAAAGCTTTTACAGATTTTTTTTTACAATTACAGAATTTTGCATTTATATATTTGTATATTTAACACGTACTACCTCTATGACTTTGCACACAATGTTGTGATTAGAAAGATTTACCAAAAATCACGTGCTGACAAGTCATGAACTTTGTATACTGTAATATACAGTATATTGAAAGAGCGTCACTAATGCTGATAGCAACTGAATGCATGTGCGCTGGTTATTATCCTCCTACTGGGACAAGTCAATAGGGCAAATCACACATTGGTTCCTCCTAGGAGTAAATATGTTAAGTCCACTGTCCCGTAAACACACTCCTGTCCGACACGCACGTACACACACACACACACACACACACACACACAAACACATGTCCAGATTGGTCCCTGGTGTGTTTACCGTGTGTTACCGTGTATTACACCAGAAGCCATCTGTGTCCCTGAGCACCATATGGGTGACCCCTCGGTGGGGCGCGAGGCTTAGCGCCCTTAGCTACGCCACAGGCTGGGGTGAATGAACAGCCATGGCCACCAGCACTAGCATACTAACAACACGATAACACAACGCTAACTCGCTAATCCTAGCAGGCCATGCTGTCAAAGAACCCTCTGGCTTTACTAGGCTGTCATGGCTGGGAGTTTGTAGCTAATAGCATCACCCTAAGGTAAAAAGTAATGTATCAAGCCTTATATCTCCATTTGTCTTTCCTTGATCTTCTCACCACCTCCTCAAACACATTGAAGGTCCAAGGTCCTTTCCATCTGACCTTCTTCT
The DNA here is from genome assembly GCA_023634145.1 of Thymallus thymallus. Lineage (NCBI taxonomy): Eukaryota > Metazoa > Chordata > Actinopteri > Salmoniformes > Salmonidae > Thymallus > Thymallus thymallus. Next base: position 7,964,831 of record CM042399.1, on the reverse strand, counting down.
CTAATGAGAGAGGAAAGAAGAATCTAGTTAGGATGAATTGAGAAAGAGCCCAGGAGTCAATGAGATCTAGGCAAAGCAGGCATTTCTGGGTGCCTCTCAATTGGGCCGTAAGTTTCCATCCAATTGGCGACAGATTTTCATGCGAATATTCTAAAATCAGCATAAAAACAATATGTACATTTTCCCAAGAGAAGTGTTTCTATCTAATTGTCTTGTTGTAGATACACTATACATACAACAGTATACAGTATATATAGTGTATCTATACTTTGTCTCGGGCTGAACAACACCCATGCCAATATATCCTCCAAACACCGGCTTCTCTGGCATAATCACATAAGTGGAAACGTCTAAGAGCAACAACAGCTCAGCCACGAACTGGTAGGCCACACAAGCTCACAGAACGGGACCGCCAAGTGCTTAAGCGCGTAGCGTGTAAAAATCATATGTCCTCGGTTGCAACACTCACTACCAAGTTCCAAACTACCTCTGGATGCAACGTCAGCACAAGAACTGTTCATCAGGAGCTTCACTCACTCAGGTGCCTCACTCTGTCACTCAGAAACTTCCAGTGCATGTTTAGGCTACCTGCCCCTCCCCCTCCGAAGCATAGGCTACTGTACTGATTTTACAGGAATGATTCAAAAGTTAGGGAGAGAGTTTTTAATTAGCTTGAGAAGAATAGATAAACTTTTTCAATGCTACACTGAACTAAAATATAAACGCAACATGTAAAGTGTTGGTCACGTATCATGAGCTAAAAAATAAAAAATCCATAGGCACAAAAAGTACAAGATAATCCATTCACCTGACAGGCATGGCATATAAAGAAGCTGATTAAACAGCATAATCATTACATAGGTGCACCTTGTGCTGGGGACAGTAAAAGGCCACTCAAAAATGTGCAGTTCTGACCCACAACACAATGCCACAGATGTCTCAAGTTTTGAGAGAGTGTGCAATTGGCATGCTAACTGCAAGAATGTCCACCAGAGCTGTTGCCAGACATTTGAATGTTCATTTCTCTACCATAAGCCATCTCCAATGTCGTTTTAGGCTAATTTTTGGTCACACCAGATACTAACTGTTTTTTTTTTATCCACACCCCTACCTTTTTTTAAAGGTATCTGTGACCAACAGACGCATATCTTTATTCCTAGTCATGTGAAATCCATAGATGAGGTCCTGATGAATTTATTTAAATTGACTGATTTCCTTATATGAACTGTAACTCAGTCAAATCTTTGAAATTGTTGCATGTTGTGTTTATATTTTTTTCAGTTTAGTTAATACTGTAGGCCTAGTTATCATGTTTCACGTTGGATTTATTAACTACAAAAAGGTAAGACATGTTTTTATTTCTGCACACACAAGGTTGTTAGCTAGTTAGCTCAAGCTTGTTAGCTAGCTAGCTCAAAGGACATAGAAGCCCACCTCCTAGGTATAATTCTGCAGAGCTAATTCATATAATGCATGTCATAATGCCCATTGCTTAAAGCCTCCTCCTCAACCCTCTCTCGCTCTTTCCCCAACTGCAAAATTTCAGTCGCATTTTGTCTTTTGCATTTTGTCGCACTTGTCTTTCCATAACACACGTAAACAAATAGCTTGACTGCTCTATCCACACTAAATGGTGAATTGGTGAAATAATTTAACTAACTAAATGTAAATAAAACAGTTGATTTCACAAAAAAGGAACAGAAAGGAACGATATAAACTTTTTGGGGGTTCGAAACAGTTCAGAACTTTATTTTGCTAATCAAAACAGTGTAATGTAGCGGAAAACAAATTGTGGTTCTGTTCAGAATTAAATTATTGGAAAATAAGTTATTATTATATTATTTTAAAAATTCTTCAAGCTCTGTCAAGAAGGTTGTTGATTATTGCTAGACAGCCATTTTAAAGTCTTGCCATAGATTTTCAAGCCGATTTAAGCCAAATCTGTAACTAGGCCACTCAGGAATGTATAATGTCTCTTGGTAAGCAACTCCAGTGTATATTTGGCCTTGTCTCCCAGTGTCCGTTGGAAAGCAGACTCAACCAGGTTTTGCCTCTATTCCATTTATTTTTATAATAAAACACTCCCTAGTCCATGCCGATGAAAAGCAGAAACCATAACATGACGCAGCCACCACCATGCTTGAAAATATGAAGGGTGGTACTCAGTGATGTGTTGTGTTGAATTTACGCCTAACATAATGCTTTGTATTCAGGACATAATGTTCATTTCTTTGCCACATTTTTTGCAGTTTCACTTAAGTTCCTTATTGCAAACAGGATGCATGTTTTGGAATATTTTTTATTCTGTACAGACTTCCTTCTTTTCGCCGTCATTTTGGTTAGTATTGTGGAGTAACTACAATGTTGTTGATCCATCCTCACTTTTTTCCTATCACAGCCACTAAACTCTGCAACTGTTTTAAAGTCAGATTTGGCCTCATGGTGAAATCCCTGAGCGGTTTCCTTTCTCTACGGCAACTGAGTTAGGAAAGACGCCTGTATCTTTGTAGTGACTGGTTGTATTGATACACCATCCAAAGTGTAATTAATAATTTCACCATGCTCTAATGGATATTCAATGTGCTTTTTCACCCGTCTACCAATATTAGCCCTTTTTGCGTTGCATTGGAAAACCTCCCTTGTCTTTGTAGTTTAATCTGTGTTTGAAAGTCACTGCTCGACTGAGGGACCTTACAGATAATTGTATGTGTGGGGTACAGAGATGAGGTAGTCATTCAAATATCATGTTAAACACTATTATTTACTCCTGAACTTATTTAGACTTGGCATAACAAAGGGGTTGAATACTTGACTCAAGACATATTTTTTATGAATTTGTACAAAAACATTCTAAAAACATAATTTCACTTTGACATTATAGGGTATTGAGGCTCTAACACAACAAAATATGGAAAAAGTCAAGGGGTGTGAATACTTTCTTAAGGCACTATACAGTATATGCAAGTTAATTATATAGACTTTTTGACGGCACAAATGACACCCAACCTGTATTCAAAAGGTATGCTGTGTCAAATCAAAAAGGGTGTGGTTAAAAAGTGATTGAAATCAAATGGAACGACACAATTGCCTTTCATGTTATATAGTTTCTGTAAACTATGTAACAAATCTGTCCGAAATGTCATAACCGTCATGATGACACATCCCCTTTACCACTGAGTGAGTAATTCTAACACGTTGGAAAAGGTCAAGTGTGAATGCGTGCTTTTCGCGACATTCTTGACATAAGTTGTTGAATGAACTCAATTTAAAGTTGTGAAATAAATAATCAAGACGTGAAGGCCACAGCACTTTCTATTCACCAAGAGGGCAGAGTAGAAAAAGCTTCCTCGTCATTTCTAAACAGTACAGGGAGAATAGGATGTGCATTCACACACAAACTGAGCCAAGATATCTAAGAAATTAAAGGTAATTGTCGTTTGCTTTATGGTTTTAATTAAGCATTATTGGCAACAAAGGGGGCATCTTCTCTTTAATTTTTTTATTTTATTTTTTATTTCACCTTTATTTAACCAGGTAGGTCAGTTGAGAACAAGTTCTCATTTGCAACTGCGACCTGGCCAAGACAAAGCAAAGCAGTGCGACAAAAAACAAACACAGAGTTACACATTAAACAAACAGTCAAAAACACAATAGAAAATCTATAAACAGAGTGCAAAATGTAGTGCAAAAATGCAGTAAGGTTGGGAGGTAGGACGATAAATAGACTATAGAGTAGAAATAAATTACAGAAATTATCATCATTAACACAGGAATGAAGGATGTGCAAATTATGATGTGCAAATAGAGATACTGGAGTGCAAGATTAGTGAAAATAAACAAAAATAAATATGGGGATGAGGTAGTAGGGTGGGCTATTTACAGAAGGGCTATATACAGGTGCAGTGATCGATAAGCAGCTTTGACAGCTGATGCTTAAAGTTATTGAGGGAGATAGGAACCTCTAGCTTCAATGATTTTTGCAATTCGTTCCAGTCATTGGCAGCAGCGAACTGGAAGGAATGGCGGCCAAAGGAGGTGTTGGCTTTGGGGGTGACCAGTGAGATATACCTGCTGGAGCGCATGCTACGGGTGGGTGTTGCTATGGTGACCAGTGAGCTGAGATAGGGCGGGGATTTACCTAATAAAGACTTATAGATGACCTGGAGCCAGTGGATTTGGCGACGAATATATAGTGAAGGCCAGCCAACGAGAGCATACAGGTCGCAGTGGTGGGTAGTGTATGGGGCTTTGGTGACAAAACGGATGGCACTATGATAGACTACATCCAGTTTGCTAAGTAGAGTGTTGGAGGCTAGTTTGTAAATGACATCGCCGAAATCAAGGATCGGTAGGATAGTCAGTTTTACAAGGGCATGTTTGGCAGCATGAGTGAAGGAGGCTCTGTTGCGAAATAGGAAGCCAATTCTGGATTTAATTTTGGATTGGAGATGGTTGATGTGAGTCTGGAAGTTGAGTTTATAGTCTAACCAGATGCCTAGGTATTTGTAGGTGTCCACATATTCTAATTCGGATCCGTCGAGAGTAGTGATGATAGTCCGGTGGGCGGGTGCTGGCAGCGTTCGATAGAAAAGCATGCACTTAGTTTTACTAATAATAAGATTAAGACTCACAAAATATTATCTCAGAAATGAAAGCACATCTCTGGTTTTGAAGATACTGTTTCAAAACATCTACACATGTAGTATCAATTGCTCTGATCTGTTGAGATTGGCTGCATCCCGAATAGCACCCAATTCCCTATGTAGTGCCTAGGGCTAATGCACTATATTGGAAATAGGGTGTCATTTGGGACCAAATCCATTGACAGACTGCTCATTATACACTATTTAGAGAGTAGTGTGGCCCTACCACAACAAACCAACGAGACCCCCTGTGATTCTTTTTGTATCCTTTTGTTGGTGGTATTCCTTGTTCTATGCATGGTAGAATTAGGTATATTGTATTTCTGGTTGGAATTGCCCTGGTTTTGGTGGGGATTGCGACCCACATAGGGACCCCGTCCCTGTCACTTCGGCACAGCTTCAGGTGTGTTACTGAAGCTACTGTCACTGTGGTCGCCGTAGGAGAGAAGGTAGGCTATGAAAATGTTTCTTGGCGGATTTAAAGTCAAGTTTAAAGTCAAGTATGACAACAGACTGTGCAGTATATGGCTTATGCTAGTACGGGTAGTCAACAGTGTTTTGAGTGTAGGGATGGCAATTTATTTTAAATAAAAAATGCAACCTTTATTTAACTAGGCAATAAACGGCATGCTTGCCGAAAAGGGAGAAGGCAGAGGGTGGGATGCAGGTGGTCCTCGTAATGCCTGGGCCCACTGATGTAGGGAGAGGTGGGCGGACAGTGTTAGAGCAGCCACAAGCCCCTGTTGCTGAGGAACAAGTTGTCCGTGTTGAGGGTACTGAGTTGCAGCTTGTACCAGAGGGGAACATAGCGTCTGATGTGCAGCAGGAAAATATTGTTGTAAGAGGTAAGGATGGATCTGGGGAGCCACTTCCCCAGACTTGTGAGGAGATGCCCAGTACGAGTGATGGGGTACAGGAGGGGGTTCAGGTAGAGCTAGTCTCCCAGGTAGTGGAGGAGATGCCCAGTACGAGTGATGGGGTACAGGAGGGGGTTCAGGTAGGGCTAGTCTCCCAGGTAGTGGAGGAGATGCCCGGTACGAGTGATGGGGTACAGGGGGTGGGTTCAGGTAGGGCTAGTCTCCCAGGTAGTGGAGGAGATGCCCAGTACGAGTGATGGGGTACAGGAGGGGATTCAGGTAGGGCTAGTCTCCCAGGTAGTGGAGGAGATGCCCAGTACGAGTGATGGGGTACAGGAGGGGGATCAGGTGGAGCTAGTCTCCCAGGTAGTGGAGGAGATGCCCAGTACGAGTGATGGGGTACAGGAGGGGGTTCAGGTAGGGCTAGTCTCCCAGGTAGTGGAGGAGATGCCCAGTACGAGTGATGGGGTACAGGAGGGGGTTCAGGTAGGGCTAGTCTCCCAGGTAGTGGAGGAGATGCCCAGTACGAGTGATGGGGACAGGAGGGGGTTCAGGTAGGGCTAGTCTCCCAGGTAGTGGAGGAGATACCCAGTACGAGTGGGGAGTGTTGAGAGGGATGTGGCAGAGGGGAGTCAGGGGTCTGTGGCCTCAGTTGAGGAGGATCAGGAGAAGAATCTGGACATTTCTGATATCCCTGTTGACATGATAAACGCTGGCGATGACTCAATTTACAATCTAGATGAGGTAAATGGGTTCCTGGGCCAGACTTTTGAGAAATCTGTTAAATTGATGTTGATAAGTTTGTAAGGTCAGCTGTGGTGTTAGAAAAGACAATGGGGTTAGACCAGTTAAGTGTGTAGAAGCGTTTCCACTTGAGGAAATTTGTTACTGGTGTCACGGCAGCAAAAGGTGGTGGGAAACATGGTGCTTTTTTCTCTCTTTGTCTATTTTCTCTGTAGTTTCTTCTGTTTTTCCTTTCTCTTTTCTATATGGAGGCACTAAGGGGAGGTTCTCTCAATATTAATGGGGACAGAATTAGAGGGCTTGGGTATTATAAGTCATAAAACAGAAAAGGCTTGATGTCGGTTTTCTACAGGAGATACATAGTGAAGAGGCAAATGAGGCTGACTAGGGTATGTGGTGGGAGGGGCATCATATAATCAGTCATGGTACTAATTTCAGTGCTGGGGTGACTGTGGTATCTACAACAGAGACTGTCAAGGGTAGTTTCTATTTGATTTTATGTTTATACTGCTAATTAGGGTACAGAGGATATTGTATTTGAACAAATTAACATAATTAAGATTCAACTGAAATGTGTCTTCCGCGTTTAACCAATCCCCTCTGATTTTAGTATGATTGTATGGTTTTAGGGGGGGGACTGGAACTGTACAATGGATTATCACTGTTGACCGCACTGCTGAAGAACCTCACCTGCGGTCTGCTACTTGTCTGTCTGGTCTATTAACTGAGTTTGAGATTTCTGATTTGTGGAGAGTAAGAAATGCAAATGTTAGAGGCAGTACACATGGCTAGGTTAATGAAGGTTGCACTAACACAACCTAATGAAGGTCGTGTCAGTGCATCAAGGTTAGACAGGTTGTATGTATCTGAGCACTACTGTGGTAGGGTTGTAAGGTGTGACATCACTCCTGTGGGTTTTTCTGATGACCATATTGTTACTGTTGATATTCACTTGTCCTGTCCACAAAGATCATTACCTCATTGGTATTTTAATGTTAATTTATTACATGAAGTTTTTGTTGTTTTGGGAAAAATGGAGGGCTATAAATGGAATGTTGAGTCGGGAAGGTTGGGAATGCCCAAATACATGTGTTTTGTCAACAGTATACTGCTCTGTCTAGTATTGAAGTTAAAGAGACTATCAGGGCCCTTGAACAGGACATCAAATCTATTGAATTGAAAATGCTCACTCAGAATGACCCCGGACTAGTCATGAACTTACAGGACAAGAGACATGAACTGAGGTTGTTTTTCCATGAAAGAGTGAAGGGTGCCTTGATTAGGTGGATTACCTAGGGCAGTTGACATTGCAACGCAAACAGATAGGCTGCCTTCATCTTCCTGATGGGAAGGTGACCACGGATGACGGTGAGATGCGCCAACATGTTGTGGATTTCTACTCTGCCCTCTACAAGACGGAGGATTGTGAACAGTTGCTACAGTTGGACTTCCTCAATTGGACCCTGAGCAGAGAGCTGCTTTGGACTCTGACATTACTCTGCAGGAGCTGTCCACTGCAGTTATGCAGCTCTCATCAAGCCGAGCCCCTGGCATCGACGGTTTGCCATCTGATTACTATAAGCACTATTGGGGGGGATTTTTATGAAGTGGTGTGTGAATCTTTTCATGAGGGTTCTCTTCCTGTATCCGGTCAACGTGCTGTGCTTTCATTGTTGCCAAAATTGGCGACCTGTTGCATCGCTGTGTGCAGAATATAAAATGTGTCTTTCAAACAGGTTGAAAGAATATCTGGGTCTGTTGGTCCACAAGGACTAGTCTCATTGTGTCCCTGACCGTTCTATTGTTGATAACTTGTTTCTAATAAGATATATATGTTTTTAGATATTTGTAAACTGTCTGATGAATGTGAATGTGGGTTTGCTTTCTTTGGATCAGGAGAAGGCTTTTGACAGTGTGGACCACCAATACTTGTTCAAAACAATGAAAGCCTTTGGGTTTGGGGATGTTTTTTTTACTTGGATGAGTTTACTGTATGCTGGGGCCTCATAATGGTGGAAATGGGTACTACCCCAGCTGTCTTATAGGGGAAGGGTGCTGGTAGCCAATAACCTAGCCGCCTCTACCCTGTGGAGCAGATCGTTGGAGGAGCTGGGAGAAAGAGCGGGGATCCGATCATCTCGCCTACTGAGGAAGGTCGTAGCTGAGGTCTGCGATCCTTGCCAGTACTTCATCAGCAGTATGTGACTGATACTTCCAACTCGGTGGACGGAGGGTCTGGATGATGTGTTCCCTGCGCTGAATGTTAGTGCTGCGGCGGGGGCATTAGAGGAGGACGTGGGGATGCTGCTTTCCCCCGATAACCTGGAGCTGGGGGAGTTCAAGGCAGTGGGAAAGAAGGTCATGTACACAATATGTGTGTGTCCCATGCCTCTTCCCTGGAAGGGGTAAAATCGACAAGGTGAGCCGGTGTGTTTGGTCCAGGCACCTCCCCAAAAGGCTGTGGACGGTCTTTATATAAACTGCCTATTGATAAGAGGACAGCTGACCTCCAATGGCACAAACTCTGGCACATCTGTTCTTACAGTGTTGGTCGGGATGATTGACCCGATCACTAGTTGGTTCTCAGCTCTGGGAGAGGTTTTCTCTTCCCAACAGTTTATATTTGGACCAAAGTATAAATTTAGTGAGAGGGGTGTAGTTGTCTTACTTAACTTTGTGTCAGGGGCAGCTAAATTAGCAATTTGGAAGAAATAAAATAACAGTATTCTGTGACAGAGGTCTGTGGACATGGTGGGCATGCTGGAGGGGATGTTGGCAGCGAGACAGAGTTGAGTTTGTCCATTACAAACTGGTTAATAACTTTGGGCTGTTGAGTATGAGTATATACAGTGGGGAGAACAAGTATTTGATACACTGCCGATTTTGCAGGTTTTCCTACTTACAAAGCATGTAGAAGTGTGTAATTTTTATCATAGGTACACTTCAACTGTGACAGACGGAATCTAAAACAAAAATCCAGAAAATCACATCGTATGATTTTTAAATAATTAATTTGCATTTTATTGCATGACATAAGTATTTGATCACCTACCAACCAGTAAGAATTCCGGCTCTCACAGACCTGTTAGTTTTTCTTTAAGAAGCCCTCCTGTTTTCCACTCATTACCTGTATTAACTGCACCTGTTTGAACTCATTACCTGTATAAAAGACACCTGTCCACACACTCAATCAAACAGACTCCAACCTCTCCACAATGGCCAAGACCAGAGAGCTGTGTAAGAACATCAGGGATACAATTGTAGACTTGCACAAGGCTGGGATGGGCTACAGGACAATAGGCAAGCAGCTTGGTAAGAAGGCAACAACTGTTGGGGCAATTATTAGAAAATGGAAGAAGTTCAAGATGACGGTCAATCTCCCTCGGTCTGGGGCACCATGCAAGATCTCACCTTGTGGGGCATCAATGAGCCCAGAACTACACGGCAGGACCTGGTCAATGACCTGAAGAGAGCTGGGACCACAGTCTCAAAGAAAACCACGATGATGAGTACAACCCCAAGAACACCATCCCAACCGTGAAGCATGGAGGTGGAAACATCATTCTTTGGGGATGCTTTTCTGCAAAGGGGACAGGACGACTGCACCGTATTGAGGGGAGGATGGATGAGGCCATGTATCGCGAGATCTTGGCCAACAACCTCCTTCCCTCAGTAAGAGCATTGAAGATGGGTCGTGGCTGGGTCTTCCAGCATGACAACGACCCGAAACACACAGCCAGGGCAACTAAGGAGTGGCTCCGTAAGGAGCATCTCTAGGTCCTGGAGTGGCCTAGCCAGTCTCCAGACCTGAACCCAATAAAAAATCTTTGGAGGTAGCTGAAAGTCCGTATTGCCCAGTGACAGCCCCGAAACCTGAAGGATCTGGAGAAGGTCTGTATGGAGGAGTGGGCCAAAATCCCTGATGCAGTGTGTGCAAACCTGGTCAAGAACTACAGGAAACGTATGATCTCTGTAATTGCAAACAAAGGTTTCTGTACCAAATATTAAGTTCTGCTTTTCTGATGTATCAAATACTTCTGTCATGCAATAAAATGCAAATTAATTACTTAAAAATCATACAATGTGATTTTCTGGATTTTTGTTTTAGATTCCGTCTCTCACAGTTGAAGAGTACCTATGATAAAAATTACAGACTTCTACATGCTTTGTAAGTGGGAAAACCTGCAAAATCGTCAGTGTATCAAATACTTGTTCTCCCCACTGTATATATAGAGTATATATATATAGAGAGTATAATGGGGTATTCAGAGGACGGTTGTGTTTAGTAACTGTGGAGGAAGATTTATTGTGTTTTAAACTGATGTTTAACCATGTTTTTGTTAGTTTTTATTGTGTTGTGGGTTCCCAGACCCAATAAAGGTATTCTAAATCTCTCTCTCTCTCTCTCTCTCTCTCTCTCTCTCTCTCTCTCTCTCTCTCTCTCTCTCTCTCTCTCTCTCTCTCTCTCTCTCTCTCTCTCTCTCTCTCTCTCTCTCTCTCTCTCTCTCTCTCTCTCTCTCTCTCTCTCTCTCTCTCTCTCTCTCTCTCTCTCTCTCTCTCCCCCCACTTTGAGAAACTCTTTGTTATTCAAATTGCTATAAAAGCTACATTATTATCATTAAAATATGACTGTTGTGTACCTTGAACATCTGCTTGACTTTCTGGCGAGGTAGGTTGACGTTGAGCTTATGGAGGAGCTGCAGGACCTCGCTGATGCTCAGGCTGCCGTCACCATTCTTATCTGCCTCGGCAAACGTCTGCTTCAGCCACGTACCAATCAACCAGGTGTTAAGGATGGATAACATACCTGTGCGCGGAAACACGGACACACACACAGACACGGGCACAAACATGGGCACGCACAGACACAGGTACTTGCCTATGTAAACACAGTCTTGGTGTTCCATTTACTATTAACTATCCACAGGTGTTCACATTGATTGATTGATTGATTGATTGATTGATTTATTGATTGACTCATCAATTTCTGTCTGCAACAGAAAGTTTACAGCTAGGGTGGTTCACAATATTTAGGGAAGGTAGCCCTAAGATGAATCGCGGTTCAGATCCCAAACCGCTGTGAAACAACGCAAAACCTTCTGATCTCTCACACATCTCTCACTCCCCGCAGCCGAGTCTAATTTTAGCGCAAACCGTTTGTGTGAGTCTCTGATCGAGACAATGTGATTCATAATGTGATAGGTGCCTCTGGCAGCCTTCACCTGCCCTTCTTTTATCAGCACATCAGCCTTGCTGGCATGCTGGCATGGCAGAGTGTGTGTGTGTGTCAGTCTGTGTGTGGGGAAAGAGAAGTAACTTTAGTGTGTGTGCATGTGTGCTAGCATCATTATTAATTATCCACACTCAGAATCATCTTAACCAATTCAAGTACTGAAACAACATTGCATTTCAATTCCTCTACTGACCTGCACTAACTGAATAGAAATGTAATTGACCTGCAAGTCCTATTTATTAGGCAACGGAAGAAAACAGACTGAAACCGGGAGGGACTACCTGAACCTGTCCAATTACAAATGCACATTTTCCGTTGCTAAACGCTTCCCTAGTGTGCACTGATGAATAAGACCCGGCTGTCCAGTGACTAAACCCATGCCCAGAGACAGCCTAACATGCCCATTGCCCGGATAAGGATATTGATCGCGGGTGCGCTGCCTCTTGACCAGGCTGTCCTCGTCGCTGATGCCCGCCACCAGGTACTTAAGGCCGGTGATCCAGGTGCGCGCCTCCTCGCCTGTGCTGGACACCAGGTCCAGGGACTCCAGGCGCTCGCCATAATACAGGCTGAAGCAGCAGTTGGGGTCGAAGCTACCCTCAGAGTAGCGCTGGAAGATCTCGGATTGCTTACCCTCGCACACCTCTCGGATGGAGTCGATGGAGACTGTATAGAGCAAGGGCAGGAGGGAGAGAGAGAGAAAGGGAGAGAGATAGGAAATAATGGTTAGTTCACCATCACTCGGTAAAGGTCAGGTGAAACAATGAAAAGCTGACCGCTGACGTTGAATTTGGGCCTTACACTACCCTTTTCACACTATCATACCAACCCGAACCATACTGTTTTGGCTTAGTTATTTCCCTTTCACATTGTCCTTTTCAGTACATATGGTAAATGCGTAATTCATTCCAATTTCATTTAGTCCAGCTCAGTAGTGTGAAAAATTCACATGTTAAAAGTGGCAAGGGCAGTTGAACTATTCCAGGGAAACCTGAGGCACTTCCAATGTAGCCCATTCAAATTTAATAGAGAACCAGGAAAAGTCACTCACGTATAACCCTCATATTCATATGATATTATATTGAGTTTAGTCAGTTTCTCCACCATCTGGCATATAACGAGGCTCAAACGGCAGCGGGCGGCTAAATTGTTTCGAGGCACAGGGAGGAAACTTAACTTAAAAGTTTGAATTACGAGGCTTAGGCAATATGATACAGAAAAAAAGAAGGAAAAAAATGCTACGAATTAGCATGCTGTGCCCGCAAAGCTACGTTATTAAGACGAAACACTTATGAGATGGTAATTATATTTTACAGGAAGAAAATGCCTTGAGATGTTCATTAACATTTAGCATATCTTTTCCAAACTGATTTAATATGGGTATCTATGTGGTGGCCATTTTGAGTTTACCTCAAGCCCACTCAATGTTCTGAGACAGAAAAGGTGAGGAGTGTACGGCTATCACATTGGCCTGTTTTCGGGAAGATCGACTCAGTTGTAACCTTTTGGGGTGATCACCTAATTTGGTATCTAATAAAATATATTCTGGCTGGTTTTGAGGTTGAGCTCTCTCCATGTCATTATTTTATATGCCAGCACCTTAGGTCGTGGAGCTGTTGAACATGCATAATTCCCTTGAAAAGACAGTGTGTTTGTGCGTGTGTCCTCACAGTCCCCCATGAGATGATGTTTAATCTTTTTTTAAAGGTAATTTTGCTGTTTGCTTGAGTAATTGGAGATGAAAAGGAGTTCCGTGCATCCATGGCTCTGTATAATACTGTGCGTTGCTGTGAATTCGTTTTGGACTTGGGGACTGTGAAGAGACCCCTGGTGGCATGTCTTGCAGGGTATGCATGGTTATTTGATTATGCAGACAATCTGGAATGTTCATAAGAGTAACACTTCTCATAAAAACTAGAAGAGAAGCAGTTAATCTGTCGTCAACCTTTAACCAGGAAATATGTTGTATGTTGTTGATGTTAGTTCTGTATTTGCAGTTAAGGAAAAGGCATGCTGTTCTGTTTTGTCTTTCTTTGCTGCACTTGACCATATTACCGGACAGTAATTAAGATGGGACAAGACCAGAGCCTGAACAACTAGTACAGTTGATATTTGTGTAAAAAACACAGAACATATTCTTATAACAGACATATCCCTCCCCGCCTTCACAACAACTTTGTAAATATGACTTGACCATGATAATTTAGCTCACTCAACTTGCTCAGTGGTCACACCCTTTATACACAACATTTGAGGTTTAAGTCTCAGAGAATGTTTTGAGCCAAATACAATGCTTTCAATTTTAGATGTATTTAAGACCAGTTTATTATTAACCACCCATTCTGATACCGACTATAACTCCTTATTTAGATTTTCTGTGAGCTCACTGGCTTTGGGTGCCGACATGTAGTGTGGAATCATCCACATACATAGTCATTCTATCTTTGTGTAAGACCAGGCCCAAGGCAACTGCCCTGTACATATCTGATGTTATAGAAGCTTCCATTGAAGAACACTCGCTGTGTTCTATTGGATAAATAAATCTCCAACCATGTGATGGCAGGTGATGTAAAGCCATAGAGAGCGAGTTTCTTCAATAACAATTTATGATCAATAACATCAAGGGCTGCACTGAAATCTAATAATACAGCCCCAACTATCATCTTTTTTATCAATTTATTTTTACCAATCATCTGTCATCTGTCAATTTGAGTGCCCTTATCTATTCTATGCATGTTGAAAGTCAGTAGTTAACTGAAAAATAGCATTGTATTTGGTAAATTCTCTCCATCAGTTTACTAAGAGCAGCCAGCAAACTGATTGGGTGGCTGTTAGAGCCAGCAAAGGGTGCTTTACGATTTTTAGGGTGTGAAATTACTTTAGCTTCCCTCCATGCCTGTGGACACCCACACTCCTTTACAGTAGGCTACTATCCTTAATAGTTTCCCATCAAGGTTGTCTATACCTGGTGGCTTATCATTATTGATTTTGTTTTTTATTGATTCAAAGTTTTTCCCACCTCTCCCACGCTAACTTGACCAAATTCAAAACAGCAATCCTTCTCTTTCATTATTCAATGTTTTATACAAAAATATGATGGTTCACTGTTCAATGCTGTCATTTCACTTTACCAGTGAAATAGTCATTTAAATAATTGGCAATAGCGAAAGGTTTTGTTATAAATTACCCATCAACTATGGGGATGAATTGGGTTTTTCTGCCTCTACAGGATCGCGTCCCACCCTCGGGACGGTTGAGCTAGCATGCGCTAATGTGATTAGCATGACGTTGTAAGCAACAGGACATAGACATGTCTTAAATGGGCAGAAAGCTTAAATTCTTGTTAATCTAACTGCACTGTCCAATTTACAGTAGCTATTACAGTGAAATAATACCATGCTATTGTTTGAGGAGAGTGCTTTAACCAAATACTGACTGTTAGTACTTGGCGGCCTATAGCAGGCTTTAGATAAGGCAGGTGAACTAGCAACCACAACACTTCAACAACATTAGACATGACGTCCCCTCTACGCTTTACAGGAATATGGCTCTGAACATATATCGCAACACTTCCACCATAGGCATTTCTGTCTTTTCTGTAGATGTTATATCCTTTTATTATTACTGCTGTATCATCAAAGGAATTATCTGGTAATCGATGAATCTATTAATATACTAATACAATTATTTTTGTGGATGAATTTCGGTAAAAAAAACACAGACAGAGAGAGTGTTCATTTTAGAGGAGTGAGCTACACAATCTAAAAAACCTACAGTAATCCATATTTTCGAATTGAAAGAAAAAAATACAGAAAAATTCTATACACACGTACGCATACAGATACAGTATGCATCTCAGGTCACACATAAGCCTCCCAGTTGAATGGAAACTTGAAAACAGTTTGATCGGAGACTGTCAACACACACAAGACTGCATGTCAAAGGTGAAGCCGACACGCTAAATAACAACAACGCATGGTGCTTGTGTGCTCCCGGGTGGAGAGGGTAAAAAAGCATAAAGGGGTTCCTTGAATAAGGCCTGTTCATAAATAATGCAGAAGCGTACAGTTATCTGGGGCCCGGGAGGTCGATCATGGCCCTCTCAAGGTTGCTGTCGTTTTGTTTTGTGTGTTGACATGATTGTTGTTGCTCCATGAAAACAACAGCAACCTCTGACCTTTCTCACCCAGTCGCTGACCTTTCTCACCCAGCCGCTGACCTTTCCCACCCAGTCGTCTCAACTCTCCACCACTAAAACTGCCTCGGCAAGGCAGGGTCGTGTTCATTATAATAGACTTGTCCAATAGGAAATGCTGATTTAGTTTTCTGTCGCAGGCCCTAATGAACACAGTCTCCCAATCCATTCCCATGTGACATGATGGAAGATTCCAGCGTTCTTATTCTAATTTCCTTTCCTGCTTCATTCGTTTTTCTCTGGAGGTCCCTGCTTTCCGCCTTTCCTGGCTCAATGTGTTGAATCAAGCGACTCTGGTCTGGCAGATTAAATCCGATGAATAATTGAGGCTACTTAAGAAGCTTATTAACTCCCATGGCGGTGGTGGAGCTGGGCTAGAGGCTACGAAGCGAGCGGCAGGAAACTGAGCCTGGTGCCCCCCGTGAGACGGGGCCATTTTGTTTCTACATAAACAACTTCGAAGTGAATCCTAACAGATTCCTCTGCTGTTTGGGACTACGGTAATAGGCTTGGTGGGAGAGATGGAAGTGCTGATTGTCGATGTAAAACAGACTAAATGGACATTCACGCAAACATGATATACAGTGGGGAGAACAAGTATTTGATACACTGCCGATTTTGCAGGTTTTCCTACTTACAAAGCATGTAGAAGTCTGTATTTTTTATCATAGGTACACTTCAACTGTGAGTGAGGTTGGAGTCTGTTTGATTGAGTGTGTGGACAAGTGTCTTTTATACAGGTAACGAGTTCAAACAGGTGCAGTTAATACAGGTAATGAGTGGAGAACAGGAGGGCTTCTTAAAGAAAAACTAACAGGTCTGTGAGAGCCGGAATTCTTACTGGTTGGTAGGTGATCAAATACTTATGTCATGCAATAAAATGCAAATGAATTACTTAAAAATCATACAATGTGATTTTCTGGATTTTTGTTTTAGATTCCGTCACTCACAGTTGAAGAGTACCTATGATAACAATTACAGACTTCTACATGCTTTGTAAGTGGGAAAACCTGCAAAATCGGCAGTGTATCAAATACTTGTTCTCCCCACTGTATGTACTAATATGTACTATGAAACTAATCGTGGATCTAGTCTAGATTCAATCAGTTCTGCCTTAATTCTTAACTGCATATCAGTTTCATAGTTTTTATTTAGGCGATGTTGGAGGGGGAACTGCATTGGAGCTCTCAACTCAGCAAGTGGCTTCCGGCATTATACCTATCACGGATATTTCCATTTAATGCGCATTAAGAATTAATTTCTGTTCAATCCAGGTTAATACAGAAGTAGGGAATCAAAAACGTGAGACACTCTCTCTTGGTTTTGTCGTTCTACAATTAAACAGACTGTGTGGCTACAAATACTTAAGTCCTGTTAATTCCAGGTCTCTCAATCATTCAGTCATGAAGTAAAATAGTAAAACCACTCACTCTTGGCCTTCTCGTTCTTGCGAGAAGGCCGCCAGCGGATGCAGGACTTGTGTTGGTCCAGGTAGAAGTAGCGCACCAGTCCCTTGGAGCCGCCGCGCAGTTTCACCATCTGGGTCCCTGTCTGCATGGAGCTCATGCATTTCTCCACTGGAGAGAAAAACACAGAGAGAGTTGAGTTAGTGTGAGAGTGGGAGTAAGAGTGTGAGAGTGAGAGAGTGTGTGTATTCAAGTGTTAGTCTATCTGGGATAATGAGGGAGACTGTGTGCATTTGCATTGGCGTGAGATTAGGTTTGTTGTCAAGCACCAATTCATTAATTCATTCCAGTCTGGAGCTCAAGGCAGATAAACATGTATTCAACATTAACTCACACACGCACGCAAGGTCTCGCTCACACATACTGCATTGGATATGGCGTTCACAGCCACCTGTGTTTTACTTGGAGGGAGAGAGGGAGGGAGAGGGGGAGAGAGAGGGGGGAGAGAGAATGGGAGGCTTCTCTATGTAGTTATGGTCAGAGTCTGACAGTGTCGTTCTTTTCTGTTTCTGTGTGGGGTTTGGGTTGGATCCCGAATTAGAGGCAGCTGCACCGCATTGTCTCTAATTAGGGATCCCATATATGTTGAGTCTGTCCTTCACTCGGGTGTGGGTCGTTGTTGATGTTGTCGTTATATGTCGCAGTCACGGTGAAGTAAGTGTGCCTTTTTTTTTACGTCCGTTCAGTTTCGTGTTTGTGAACGTGACGTTGTTGTCTATAGTGTCTGGTTTTCGGTTTGTAATAGTTCGTCATTTTGTTGTACATTATACATAGTATTTATATATTACATAGTATAAGTAAAAACAATGTCGAACTACTATCCCTGCGCTGCGCCTTGGTCTCTCAATGCACCCACGCGTGACAACAAGTCATCTTAGTTTAATACTCACCTTTTTTTAATTTTAAATGCTAATAAATCCAGAAAAGTATATAGCACACTCATGGATCTTATTTCATTAGAAAGAGCAAAAATGTAAGATTAAATATAATGTACAATTTAAACTTATCGGAAATAACGGAAATATAAAAATTCATGTTTCCTCCATAGACAACAAATACATTTTTAACTCTGCTATGCTTTCTCTTTAGCCACTAGATCAATAAAGTGACAGGCACAACACCACCAAATATTTCATGATTGGATGAGATTTAACAGCAATTTAGGTGGAAAGTGTGCATGTCGCTATTCTGGGTGTTGTTGGCTAGCTTCCTTTTTAGTAGCGAAGCTAGCTAACATTGATACTCAAGACGGTATGTGTATATGATACCAGGGATGTTTTATACTGTTAGATAGCTTGAAGCAGTGTGATTTCAATGATGTAAATAAATACGATTTTTAAATAAATAGTGGAAGTTCATTTTAATTTAGGTTTAATTTGTTATAAGAGCCGTGAATGTGTAACTGGGCAACACATGGAGCCTCTGACTGCAGTGCCAACAACAACAAGCTACATGCGTGACAACTGTCTAGGCAATACGGTATGTATTTTTATGGGCTGCATGTCATAGAAACTACATTCAAACGTTTGTTGTTTTATTTCAGTAAGAATGCCAAATGTCATGGTATGCCCTTGTGTGTAGCAATGTCACATAGATCATTTTATTTAACTGAGACAAATCCTTTTAATTGTTAAAATAGACTCTCCTTCTCCACTCTGACGTTTACAGGGGTGGAATTCCAAAATAAATGTGTAATGTTATTTTTATTTTTTAAGTATTTAGCTAGTTGTGCAATACATTCTATAGATGAAAGGATAAGTAGCATATTGTTTTTAAATGTGTGCAGGCTTTTCTCCTCAGACAAAACAACAATCCTCGATGAAAGGTAGCTATTGAGGAGGGACGGACACTCTTCTGTTCGCCTGCTAACGACTTGACACTTTCTTCAATCACTCAACCACTTATCGGTTTCCGGGTAATGGAGGAGGACAGGGAGAGGACAGTCTTCTGCCCAAATGAGAATCCCTAGGTGTTCTGACGCATGCTTGTGTGTTTGTATTGTCCCAGTCTGTCTGCTGCCAGTGAAAAACCCAGTCACTTCCTCTAGGGATCAATAATGTTTATTAATTTCATTCCCTTGAAAAGATGTGTTGAGTGAGTCGCTGTACATGGATAATACATTGTAAATATTATCCACCAGAGACAATAGAGCTGATGCATACTGTAACTGCACTCTACCTCATTCCAATTAGGCCTGGACATACTGTAGCAATGCTCAGCCCAACAACAACAACCTTGGGAAACACGCCGGGCTATGCAAACAGTCCAGCTCATTTGTGTTTATATTATTCTCAGCTGTTTAAGCAATATAAATAGACCACCCATCACCCACCCATTGACTTGAATGGGAATGCCTATTCAAGTAATTCTATTTCTATGGCTTGGGCATTGATGTAGCAGCATATCATTATTGTGGCATAGAGACACAATACTTCATTTATGTATTTACAGTGGGGTCAGTAATTATATTGACAGCCTTTCTAAAGATTTTTAAAAAATCCTGTATCAAATAAATAATTCAAATACTGAGCTATATTGTACGCAAAAAAAAGGGAAATTATATTATTTTATACAGTTGTTAAACAATATACATTTCCCTGAGCAAGTAATACTTTTTTCCTCAAAAAAGGTACAAAATCTAGAACCTAAAAGGGTTCTTCGGTTGTCCCCATGGGAGAACCGTTTGAAGAACCCTTTTTGGTTCCAGGTAGATCCTACTATGTACAGTCGTGGCCAAAACTTTTGATAATGACACAAGTATTGGTCTCCACAAAGTTTGCTGCTTCAGTGTTCTTAGATCTTTATGTCAGTAGTTACTATGGTAACACTGAAGTATTCCATAAGTGTCAAAGGCTTTCATTGACAATGACATTCAGTTTATGCAAAGAGTCAATATTTGCAGTGTTGACCCTTCTTTTTCAAGACCTCTGCAATCTGCCTTGGCATGCTGTCAATTAACTTCTGGGCCACATCCTGACTGATGGCAGGCCATTCTTGCATAATCAATTCTTGGAGTTTGTCAGAAGTTGTGGGTTTTTGTTTGTCCACCCGCCTCTTGAGGATCAACCACAAGTTCTCAATGGGATTAAGGTCTGGGGAATTTCCTGGCCATGGACCAAAAATGTCGATGTTTTGTTCCCCGAGCCACTTAGTTATCACTTTTTCCTTATGGCAAGGTGCTCCATCATGCTGGAAAAGGCATTGGTCATCACCAAACTGTTCTTTGATGGTTGGGAGAAGTTGCTCTCGGAGGATGTGTTGGTACCATTCTTTATTCATGGCTGTGTTCTTAGGCAAAATTGTGAGTGAGCCCACTCCCTTGGTTGAGAAGCAACCCCACACATGAATGGTCTCAGGATGCTTTACTGTTGGCATGACGCAGGACTGATGGTAGCGCTGACCTTGTCTTCTCCGGACAAGGTGTTTTCTGGATGGCCCAAACAATCGGAAAGGGGATTCATCAGAGAAAATGACTCTACCACAGTCCTCAGCAGTCCAACCCCTGTACCTTTTGCAGAATATCAGTCTGTCCCTGATGTTTTTCCTGGAGAGAAGTGGCTTCTTTGCTGCCCTTCTTGACACCAGGCCATCCTCCAAAAGTCTTCGCCTCACTGTGCGTGCAGATGCACTCACAACTGCCTGCTGCCATTCCTGAGCAAGCTCTGCACTGGTGGTGCCCCAATCCCGCAGCTGAATCAACTTTAGGAGACGGTCCTGGCGCTTGCTGGACTTTCTTGGGCGCCCTGACGCCTTCTTCACAACAATTTAACCTCTCTCCTTAAAGTTCTTGATGATCCGATAAATGGTTGATTTAGGTGCAATCTTACCAGCAGCAATATCCTTGCCTGTGAAGCCCTTTTTGTGCAAAGCAATGATGACGGCACGTGTTTCCTTGCAGGTAACCATGGTTGACAGAGGAAGAACAATGATTTCAAGCACCACCCTCCTTTAAAAGCTTCCAGTCTGTTATTCTGACTCAATCAACATGACAGAGTGATCTCCAGCCTTGTCCTCATCAACACTCTCACCTGTGTTAACGAGACAATCACTGATGGCAGCTGGTCCTTTTGTGGCAGGGCTGAAATGCAGTGGAAATGTTTTTTGGGGTTAAGTTCATTTTCATAGCAAAGAGGGACTTTGCAATTAACTGCAATTCATCTGATCACTCTTCATGACATTCTGGAGTATATGCAAATTGCCATCATCAACACAGAGGCAGAAAACTTTGTGGAGACCAATACTTGTGTCATTCTCAAAACTTTTGGCCACGACTGTAGTTAAGAATTGAACTTAAATTAAATTAGTTGACTCTTCACATGGGATGATTTAATTTGTTTAAGACCAAATTTAAGCAGAATTCCCAAAATTCCCAGGCTTAACTTTCCATGGAAAATAGAAGGTTTCCGACCCTTTGCAACGCTATTTTCACATGTACACTTTAGTAATTTAGCAGACGCACTTATCCACAGCAACTTACAGTTAGTTAGTGCATACATATTCATACTTTATTTTAATATTTTTCATACTGGTTGCCTGTGGGAATCGAACCCACAACCCTGGCGTTGCAAGCGCCGTGCTCTACCATCTGAGCTACACGGTACCCTATGTGTGTGTAAAGCACACACCTGTGTGACCCTTGGGATCACACAGGTGGGTCTACGTGTTTGTTTTAACCCAGTAGCACCAACACACCTGATTCCACTGATCAAGGGCTTAATGATTCAGGTGGGTAGAACACAAACGTGCACCCCCTTAAAAAAATGGTCCCTCAGGAAAGGACTGAGAATGGTGTAATGAATAATGGTGTGAGACACTCCTTCTTAGTGATAACAGGCAGACACAGCATGGCAAATAAATACTGCAGTAGTACTATAGCAAAGACTTCTTCTAACAGCCGGAGGGAAATCTCAATGTCTGCCCAGAGACTTCAAATTAACTCTTTATTATTGGGTCCAGAGCTGTTGCCATGGAAACATGCTCAGGGTTATACAGTATGGGGAGAAAAAATAAATACACACACATATATATATACACAGTATATAAATCACGTGTATATATATTTGTGTGTATATACAGTGGGGAGAACAAGTATTTGATACACTGCCGATTTTTCGGGTTTTCCCACTTGTAGAAGCATGTAGAAGTCTGTAATTTTTATCATAGGTACTCTTCAACTGTGAGTGACGGAATCTAAAACAAAAATCCAGAAAATCACATTGTATGATCTTTAAGTAATTAATTTGCATTATATTGCATGACATAAGTATTTGATACATCAGAAAAGCAGAACTTAATATTTGGTACAGAAACCTTTGTTTGCAATTACAGAGATCATACGTTTCCTGTAGTTCTTGACCAGGTTTGCACACACTGCAGCAGGGATTTTGGCCCACTCCTCCATACAGACCTTCTCCAGATCCTTCAGGTTTCGGGGCTGTCGCTGGGCAATACGGACTTTCAGCTCCCTCCAAGGATTTTCTATTGGGTTCAGGTCTGGAGACTGGCTAGGCCACTCCAGGACCTTGAGATGCTTCTTACGGAGCCACTCCTTAGTTGCCCTGGCTGTGTGTTTCGGGTCGTTGTCATGCTGGAAGACCCAGCCACGACCCATCTTCAATGCTCTTACTGAGGGAAGGAGGTTGTTGGCCAAGGTCTCGCGATACATGGCCCCATCCATCCTCCCCTCAATACGGTGCAGTCGTCCTGTCCCCTTTGCAGAAAAGCATCCCCAAAGAATGATGTTTCCACCTCCATGCTTCACGGTTGGGATGGTGTTCTTGGGGTTGTACTCATCCTTCTTCTTCCTCCAAACACGGCGAGTGGAGTTTAGACCAAAAAGCTCTATTTTTGTCTCATCAGACCACATGACCTTCTCCCATTCCTCCTCTGGATCATCCAGATGGTCATTGGCAAACTTCAGACGGGCCTGGACATGCGCTGGCTTGAGCAGGAGGACCTTGCGTGCGCTGCAGGATTTTAATCCATGACGGCATAGTGTGTTACTAATGGTTTTCTTTGAGACTGTGGTCCCAGCTCTCTTCAGGTCATTGACCAGGTCCTGCCGTGTAGTTCTGGGCTGATCCCTCACCTTCCTCATGATCATTGATGCCCCACGAGGTGAGATCTTGCATGGTGCCCCAGACCGAGGGAGATTGACTGTCATCTTGAACTTCTTCCATTTTCTAATAATTGCACCAACAGTTGTTGCCTTCTCACCAAGCTGCTTGCCTATTGTCCTGTAGCCCATCCCAGCCTTGTGCAGGTCTACAATTTTATCCCTGATGTCCTTACACAGCTCTCTGGTCTTGGCCATTGTGGAGAGGTTGGAGTCTGTTTGATTGAGTGTGTGGACAGGTGTCTTTTATACAGGTAACGAGTTCAATCAGGTGTAGTTAATACAGGTAATGAGTGGAGAACAGGAGGGCTTCTTAAAGAAAAACTAACAGGTCTGTGAGAGCCGGAATTCTTACTGGTTGGTAGGTGATCAAATACTTTTTATTTGCAATAAAATGCAAATTCATTATTTAAAAATCATACAATGTGATTTTCTGGATTTTTGTTTTAGATTCCGTCTCTCACAGTTGAAGTGTACCTATGATAAAAATTACAGACCTCTACATGCTTTGTAAGTAGGAAAACCTGCAAAATCGACAGTGTATCAAATACTTGTTCTCCCCACTGTATATACACACAGTCATGTGAAAAAGTAAGTACACTCCCTGGAAAGTTAAATGGATTTGTAACTTCTCCCAGACTTATTTGGCATCAATAATCTTTCTTCTGAGGGCCTCGGGTAGGTATTTTGATCTTTGAATGATGTGTTACCACACACCCATATGGTTAAGACCAAACTAGACCAATTTTCTTATCTTTATGGAAGGCTGGAGCCTCCTAAGTTTCTCTCTAATGTTTTCTAATCATTTGCACTTGTTTTGGTACCTAATTCTAATTTTAGCCATTTTATGTGATGGTAAAGGTAGGGGTGTACTAACTTTTTCCCCATAAGGAAAAGGCATTTCTGTTTATTTTAATCACATTTTTGTGTGATTTGTTAAATTGGGTAACCTTAATCTGTCAATAGTGTTGAAGTGAAGATTACATATCCATCTGAGAGAGAGAACTTTCCAGGGGGTGTACATACTACTGTATACGGATGCCAGTCATGGGAGATATGGCCAACAACAAAATTACATTTGGGAGCTACGGAAAATAAATACATAAATTATCATGGTATTATCCTGGGCATGATTGCAATTACGAGAGAACGTCAAAATCACTTGTGTGTAACAAGGTGTCCGCTAAGAAGGAAAACAATCAAATCTCTGAGAGAGAGAAATCACTTTGGGCCAAACAGGTCTGATTGAAACACACTAAAGTGGTTTGCTTGTTTGCTTGAGTACTGGAATTCAAACATAATTAACAATAAGGATCAGACCAAAAAAAAAATGCTCGCTTGAAAACAAATGAAAGTAATTACATTCGACAGTCAACAACGATAAAACAATTACCCAGACAGAATTCCCAACTCAGTCCATCTCCTTATTTTTTGTGATGACTCTCAACATGATTATAGGAAAACACCCATGACCTTGATTCGTAACTACACTCGTCAGACTTCTACCCATCGTGTGAGAGCTTTAAGGCTATTCACATGGTTAAAATAGAAGCCAGACGACAGACGATGGACACATTTTCTGCCAGGAGGCAGCTGAGGATGAGGCAGAGGTAAGTTGGTGTCAACCTTAATGCTGTTATAGAAGCGATGGCAGTGGCACCACAGTGATGGCGTGACCTGGTTGTCATTCGCCCCAGTGGGAGTGCAGTCTGGGTCAAAGAAGTGGGCCAGGAGAGCCAAAGGGGTGGAGTCACGTTGTCCTTCGCGCACTCGGTCAGAGCACTAGGCTAAGCTTTAGGGGATTGTCTGGAGTCCATATGTCACACGCCCACACACACAAGCATGCACACACATATAAGAAACACACATCCACACCTATATACTGTGGAGCAGGTGTCTGTGTCCCTGATGTAAAAAACAGCAGACCAATAATGAGGTCACAGGACAAGTTGCTCCATCACAGTCCCACTGACCCACTCCAGTCATCTGGTAGAACAGTACCTAGTACCATGTTTCATCTGAGCTCCGTAACAAATATGCCATAACACATCCACAATCCAGACACACACACACGCACACATATACATACAGACATGCATGACCAAGTTCCCATTCCTTTTCAACAACAAATGTCCTCCAGAACACTAGTGGTCAATCTTTAACCTAGTCCAAGTGCCATCCATCCATCCATCCATCCATCCATCCATCCATCCATCCATCCATCCATCCATCCATCCATCCATCCATCCTTACCCATGTCTCCCAGCCTCCACTTGGAGAAGGACACAATTCTGCTGCCAATACAGAAGAACTGTTCCACCAGGCAGGATAGGGAGGCCTGCTGCTGGCTCTCCTCCTCTTTCCTCTTCTCTTTCACCTTCTCGCCCCTGTGGATGGGGGCCTGGTCCGTGGTAGGGCATGGCTCCTGGGCAGCCTCCGTGGACCGCATCAGCGCAGAGGACACGGGAAAGGACATGGGAAAGAGGCCACTTGTCATCACTGAGGCGCTCATGTCTGAAGGATTGTGGGTGCACGCCGCCGGTTCTCCGTTTGCTTCTCTCAATTGAAAAAACGAGATCGGATGCCCCGGCTACGTTCGCTCAGGTAGAGTTAGGTCTGTTTTCCCTCTGGCTGGCAAAGCCGATGCAAATACAACATGGACATCTTAACGATTGACTGAGGTCAATGGGGGCTATATTTTTTGGGTTTCAATTTGGAAGGATGCTTCTCTTGTCTTTGGTAGAGCTGATTAGTGTACATACACTATTTCCTTGGTAGACTACTGAGAGTTAGTCCTCACAATATCTGCTGATGGCTCCTTTCCAAAGCATTCTTCCAGATCTAGCTTTTTCAGTAGGCAGTTCTCTCGGTGTGAGAGCGAGAAAGAAATCCTCCTCTCTAAATGATGTCAACAGTTGGTCAATAATCTGGCGCTGCTCACCACAGCAAACAACCTTCTCTTCTCTCAGCTCCCTTTGTCTTCCCTTCAATATCCCCCCATGTCAGATGACAACAAGGTGCGCCTGCATCTTTGAGCATTGAGACTCCGGTTGTACAATTATCTCTCCTTTCTCTTCTTTCTTCAGGCTACAATTCAAAAGGCTGCCTCAGTGTCAGTCGGAAAGCGTAAATCCTTTGGATTCTCTAATCCAGGTCGGGGGGATTTACTTAACGTGTGGCCAGAAAGAGAGAGAGAGAATGGGAGACACAGAGAGAGAGAGAAACGCACTGAGAATGAGCCAGGAACCCTAATAGAGATGTAACAAGTCTTGTTTTTCTTTCGCACCAATTAAAAAGTATTTTTCATGCCTGAAAGTGTCACCTGTGGTGCTACCAGAGGGTATCAAAATGACGACGCACACACAAGTCTTGCGCACACAGACTCTCTTTCCCCGGCTGAGGGGAAAGTTCTTTGAGAGACCTCAATCTCCAGTTACATTCCATGGAGGGGAAAAATGATCTCCCTCTCTATTCTGACCACCTGTATAATCTGGGTCCGGTTTGAATACATACAAGCCCTGCATTTTAACTAATTTAACAGCCTGCTGATATTGGTGTACAAAGGTATGTTTAGATACTAGTGTGTCTTTGGCAGAGGTGCATATAAAATCAAGTAGGAGGGTGAAAGAGGGGGTGCAAAGCCTTAAATCTGACTAGGAAAACACTGCAGTAATGTCACACCTTCCACAGTAAAAATAGAGACAGAGTTGGAATCCTCTTCCATTATTATATAAGAAATCCTGCAGTCCGTATTATAAATAATTAAGAAATAGAAGACAAGTTAAGTATTGAAGTGTTGTTTTGTATTCAAAATGTCTCCGTTAAATCCTCAACTAGCAGTCCAATGCAATTTTAATGTGTGTGGTTACAAGTGGTCTCTGCTGGAAGAGATCCGCCTTGGTTCATTCCAGTCAGTGACAGAGCTTCAGCCATCCAAAGATTATGAAAAGTAATAGCTTATGATGCAGACACATTAACATTTCATCCTACAAGGGAAATTGAGGACATGTTCTCATGCATTCACTCTAGATATAGCAGCAACATCATCCTATGTGGCTAAATCATTCCCTTGTCATGTATGGGTCAAAATATAATTTATTTATCTGATATATCACTTTCACAAATCTCGACAATGTAAAAATAACAGAAATCCTGGAGAGTAGTGTCATTAACCTGACTTTCAGTATGCTGGTCTGTATTTCCGGTTTGTATTTTCAGTGTGGATGCACTTTGCACACAACTTGCACAATATGTCAACAATGGGCAAGTTTAACCGAAGCACAGACCAAACATTGTCCCTTGCAATCAGCTGGAAAATTTCACAAGCATTTCCAGCTGATTGCGAGGGAACGTGCTTTGGTCGACAACGTTCGGTTACATCCGAACGTGAAATGCATCAGGAGATGGAAAATACAAGCAACAGAAGTCAAAAAGTTGGGTAAACAACACTTTCCTGTGGTTACCCTATCTGCACTTCCTCCCACCAAAAGGACCAACACCACCGGTAAAGCACGTTTAAATATGTGACTCGTTTCAGGAAACTAGGCATACACTACCATTCAAAAGCTTGGAGTCACTTAGTAATGTCCTTGTTTTTGAAAGAAAAGCACATATGTGGTCCATTAAAATATCAAATTGATCAGAAATACAGTGTAGGCATTGTTAATGTAGTAAATGATTATTGTAGCTGGAAACGGCAGATTTTTTAAGCAATATCTACATAGGCGTACTGAGACCCATTATCAGGAACCATCACTCCTGTGTTCCAATGGCACGTTGTGTTAGCTAATCCAAGTTTATCATTTTAAAAGGCTAATTGATCATTAGAAAACCCTTTTGCAATTATGTTAGCACAGCTGAAAACTGTTGTGCTGATTAAAGAAGCAATAAAACTGGCCTTCTTTAGACTAGTTGAGTATCTGGAGCATCAGCCTTTGTGGGTTTGATTACAGGTTTAAATTGGCCAGAAACAAAGTACTTTCTTCTGAAACTCGTCAGTCTATTCTTGTTCTAAGAAATGAAGGCTATTCCATGCGAAAAATTGCCAAGAAACTGAAGATCTCGTACAATGCTGTGTACTACTCCCTTCACAGAACAGCGCAAACTGTCTCCAACCAGAATAGAAAGAGGAGTGGGAGGCCCCGTGCACAACTGAGCAAGAGGACAAGTACATTAGAGTGTCTAGTTTGAGAAACAGACGCCTCACAAGTCCTCAACTGGCAGTCTCAACGTCAACAGTGAAGAGGCGACTTCGGGATGCTGGCCTTCTAGGCAGAGTTGCAAAGAAAAAGCCATATCTCAGACTGGCCAATAAAAAGAAAAGATTAAGGACAAAATAACACAGACATTAGACAGAGGAAGATATGGCTTTTTCTTTGCAACTCTGCCTAGAAGGCCAGCATCCCAGAGTCGCCTCTTCACTGTTGACGTTGAGACTAGTGTTTTGTGGGTAAAAAAAAATTCTAAGTGACCCCAAACTAACTTACTTGGTCTGTCATGTGGCATGCTTCTGTCTATAACATGGCTAACTAAGATTACGTGTATGATCTGTGTAGTAATACTATTTGTATCTCAGAAAGCATTGCTAGTTATATCCTAATGTTAGCTAGCTATCTAACATTGAACCTAGTTGGTTAGCTTTAGCTACCTGCAGATTCATGCATGGTGACTAGCTATGACAATCAGTTTGAATTGCTAGTAGAATGCGGGAATATTTCCGCATCCAAAACAACTGGGAACTCGGAAATCTCTGACTTCCGATTTCAGTGCATTCAAAAGAACTACGAACTCAGAAAAAAATTTGCTCTGACTGGAAAAAATAGTCTTGAACAGCCATCTAACTTGGGCCTCTTTCTAGACCCTAGACTTTCTGACCAAAAGATCACTGACGTAATGATTTGACCTAGTTTTTTCCCAAGTTCCCAGTTGACTTGAAAGAACAATTAGGTTAAATGTTTAGCTAGCTAACTAGCTAGCTTGCTACATGTCTAAACAAAAGACTTTGCCAGATGATTACATGACCCATCAAGTTAGCTACGTGTATCTGGGGGTGATTACAGCCATCTATTGTATTTCATGAACATGTCTAGACAATAGTGACCAATCCACATACAGTTGAAGTCGGAAGTTTACATACACTTAGGTTGAAGTAATTAAAATTCATTGTTCAACCACTCCACAGATTTCATGTTAACAAACTATAGTTTTGGCAAGTCGGTTAGGACATCTACTTTGTGCATGACACAAGTAATTCTTCCAACAATTGTTTAGAGACAGATTATTTCACTTATAATTCACTATATCACAATTCCAGTGGGTCAGAAGTTTACAAACACTAAGTTGACTGTTCCTTTAAACAGCTTGGAAAATTCCAGAAAAAGATGTCATGGCATTAGAAGCTTCTGATTGACTAATTTACATAATTTGATTCAATTGGAGGTGTTCCTGTGGATTTATTTCAAGGCCTACCTTCAAACTCAGTGCCTCTTTGCTCGACATCATGGGAAAATCAAAAGTAGAAAGACCTAAGAAAAAACAATTGTAGACCTGCACAAGTCTGGTTCATCCTTGGGAGCAATTTCCAAACACCTGAAGGTACCACGTTCATCTGTACAAACAATAGTACGCAAGTATAAACACCATGGGAACACGCAGCCGTCATACTGCTCATGAAGGAGACGCGTTCTGTCTCCTAGAGATGAACGTACGTTGGTGTGAAAAGTGCAAATGAATCCCAGAACAACAGCAAAGGACCTTGCGAAGATGCTGGAGGAAACAGGTACAAAAGTATCTATATCCACAGTAAAATGAGTCCTATATTGACCTGAAAGGCCGCTCATCAAGGAAGAAGCCACTGCTCCAAAACCGCCATAAAAAGCCAGACTACGGTTTGCAACTGCACATGGGGACAAAGATTGTACTTTTTCGAGAAATGTCCTCTGGTCTGATGAAACAAAAATAGAACTGTTTGGCCATAATGACCATCGTTATGTTTTGAGGAAAAAGGGGGAGGCTTGCAAGCCGAAGAATACCATCCCAACCGTGAAGCGCGGGGGTGGCAGCATCATGTTGTGGGGGTGCTTTGCTGCAGGAAGGACTGGTGCACATCTCAAGACATTAGTCAGGAAGTTAAATCTATGGGTCTTCCAAATGGACAATGACCCCAAGCATACTTCCAAAGTTAAGGACAACTAAGTCAAGGTACTGGAGTGGCCATCACAAAGCCCTGACCTTAATCCTTTACATTTGTGGGCAGAACTGAAAAATCATGTGCGAGCAAGGAGGCCTACAAACCTGACTGTTACACCAGTTCAGTCAGGAGAAATGGGCCCAAATTCACCCAACTTATTGTGGGAAGCTTGTGGGAGGCAACCCAAAACGTTTGACCCAAGCTAAACAATTTAAAGGCAATGCTACCAAATACTAATTGAGTGTATGTAAACTTCTGACCCACTGGGAATGTCATGAAAGAAATAAAAGCTGAAATAAATAATTCTCCCTACTATTATTCTGACATTTCACATTCTTAAAATAAAGTGGTGATACTAACTGACCTAAGACAGGGAATTTTTACTAGGATTAAATGTCAGGAATTGTGAAAAACTTCAGACTTCAACTAGCTATATGTGGCTGGGGGGTAGTTATAGCATTTCTTTCACATGACCCATCAATTTGGACAAGTGTGTCTGGGTAAACATCATCTAATAATTATAAAATATTTATACTATATTTATCTGGACACTTTCTATTTTTGATATTGCAAGTAACCATTTCACTGTACTGTTTACACCTTCTGTATCCTATGCATGTAACAAATACACTTTTATTTGATATAGTGTGTGTTTACCAAAGAAGGTATGTGAAGAACAACATGACCTGCACGCAAGTTAGATTAGGATATAATGTAGGCCAAGGACTAGATAAAGTGTATTTTTGCTATTACTTTCACCACTTTAAGTCTTGAAATCTTTGTCTGTTTACTACACTACCTTACTCACTCTGTTTAGCACATGGCCTCACATGTGAATCCTTAAGGAGATGGGTGGGGCTAAGACAAAGAAGAGCTCTCCAGTAGGTACAAAAACATTCAAGGGCCATTTATCAACTTTTGAAGAATAATTACTTTCCCATTGTTCCTCAAGTGCAGTGTATGATATATGGTACCATTTTCTAGCTCTGAGTCTCCACTGTTATCCAATGTAAAAAACACAATTTCAAATTTTGCTACGTAGGACTGATTCGAGCCGATCGTTCACATACAGTTCCATTGTATTCAACATTCTGGCTTGTAGAGACAATTCCGTCTTTTTTTACACTAACTTCTTTCAGACTGATAGCCATGGAGTGAGTAACCATGGTAACCGTATGATGTTTAGACAAGGGCCAGGGCTGTCTTTATCTGTTTTAAGAACGTAAATCGACAAATTGAGCAGGCATGTCGCACAGCCCACCACACCCACAGCACCAAATTTTATTTAAAAAAATATTAAATGTAGTTCAATAAAAGTAGTTAAACTGGAATCCAACAGTTTACAATAGATCACCACAAAAAAAAAAACAGCTAATTCAATATTCACCAGACAACTTGAAACTAGCTTATTGGCTTGAAAACGAGATTTCAAGGGAAATTGTGTTCGAACTGTAATTAATTTGGGCTGATACAGAGCTCTGATACAATCAGCCCTGGATTTCTGTATCAACCCAATGTCCCATCAGAAACCAGTTGCCGTCAAACCTAACCTGCAGGTCTAATGTGTTTTGTAGAGTTATATAAAATAATAATGTACAGCACTTTAAAATATAATTGGATGAAAGCAAACAAAAACAAAAACATGAAAAATTATTATTTATAAATGCCATGAATTAACTCATCTTGTCCCTTTGGTCGCATTCAACGCGTTTGTTTCACGGAGCCGTCGGGACATTTTATCCAATTTACTGAAAATAAGTAGTCATCCAATTTAAGGTAATGTTTTTTCATTTTCAAGTCGCACAAATACAAACTTTTAAAAGCTTATCATTGAAGTATTATTGAGGGTCTACTTCTTGGCAACTTGAATCATTTTACATAACAATGTCACGATCGGGTGTATGGAGAGACCAAGGCGCAGCGCAGGTATAGTTCGACATATTTTATTTTACTATGTAATATGTTTGTATACGATGAAATAAAGAAACACAAATGATGACGAACTACAAAACGAAACCAACACGAATTAACAACGTTACGTTAAAACAAAACACAATAGTTTAAACGTAACCCAAAAAACACACTTACTTGACCCGTGACTGCGAAATGCATTAACATGTAACGATAACAACCCACACCAAGTGAAGGACAGACTCAACATATATTGGATCCCTAATTAGAGACAACGGGTAGCAGCTGCCTCTAATTAGAGATCCACCCAAAACCCACAAAGAAACAGAAAAGAACGACACTGTCAGACTCTGATCAAGCAACATAGAGAAGCCTATTGCTTCTCTATGGCCAGAGCCTGACAAACAAAGAGTTATGGCTCTCAAGTAAAGTGAATCATAAACGGATGTAGTCACTATTACAGGATTAGGAAACTAGCAACTGTAGAGAAAAAAAACGTTCAACTAAGAGTGTAAGTTATTACTCATCCAGCAACAACGTATTATATCAAGTGCAGTACGAAGTTTGTAAAACGTAAACATCATGGCAAACAACGCAATACTACTTCATGTTGGGGGAAAAGCTCTCACTGTTTTCAATCAGGTGACGATCGAAACACCTGATGCATCCTTTGCAATACGCAATAGAGTGTTGTTCGACATTGTTGTATTCCTATGCTGTCGTAGAACGTATAGAAAGGCGAATTATACTTTGTGAATTATTATTATTATTATTATTTTTTAAATAACACAAACTGAAAATGTCTAACGGTGTGTTTCACTATCGCTTACAGCAAATGCAATCCACATCAGATATGACTGTCACTCTCCAGAGGCAATTAATTATATTCAGGAGATAAGAGACGTGTGTAGTGAACAGATTAAAAAAAGAGCTCCGGTAATTTATCCTGAAAGATGAAGGCAGAGTGGATGCTTCATTGACCCTTGCTCTGAAACGTCAGGAAACCTCCCCGCAGGCCCCTTGGGAACGGAGTGAACGCTTTTACACCATTTCATAATTTGGTTATGATAGTAAAGAACGCATGTGAGCTATGGTCTCCCAACCACCGTTTTGCAAATAGGTCATGTAATAAGTCAACCACTTATCTTTCATATGATTGATTAACCTAAGCTATGTCACACTTACCCCTTTCACCCACTAATGGTCACTAAACTATGTAGAGAACATTAAGCCTGCATTATGCTGTAGTATTGTGTAGGCAAACTCACAGCCTGGATGGACTATAGTAGGCCTGACCTAATGGGGCATTTCAGCACCATGGCTAGCACAACATCAGTATCCAGCTTGTGCACACACTACTAGCTTCAGCTTGTGTTCCAAAAGTCTCAGAGCAGCTTCCTTTCCATGCTTCCTATTCAAAAGACAGATCGTCTTCTGTAAACAGATCTTAACATGACTCGATGAGTTAAAGCATTTTTTCGTTCTAGCCCAGCACTACCACATCCGATTCAACGTGTCAAATCACCATCAACCTTGATTAATTGGATCAGGCGTGTTATTGCTGGGCTAGATCAAAATGTGCATGCCCAGGAGGGCTTCTTTGATTGAGAAACACTGACATCAGCATTAGCTGTTCCAGAAGAGGCTTGTGACGCTCCAACTACAGACTCTCTTTGTGACCTCAAAACACTTGCTCGCCGATTACACAAGGTCGGGAATGCCGCCCAAAACAAACAGAAGAAGCATACCAGGTGACTAGATAGGGGGGAAATACATTTTAAGACAGAGGAGTTTAAACTGCCGAAATAAACATGTGTATCCCCCGATATCGAGTTGGTTGGACTTGGCAAGGCGGTGCGGAGAATGACAGTGAGATATCAAAGAGTCGTATACAACAGCAGCCTGTCAATAGAATTATTGTGATGTTGTATTGTTTAAATTTAAACATTGGTGTTAATGCTGTAGGCTGCATTCTTCCATTTGTGGGATGGAGTACTGACTTGTGTTTATTATTGCAAAGCACATAGCAAAACATAGGGATATGTTACAACGGAAAACAAACATGTGAGTTTCTTATTGGACAAGTTCAGGTAGTCCTTACGTTTTATTCCGTTTGGTGCCTAATGAATATGACCCTGGTTAGGACGCAACATGTCATTAAATTGTATTTTATTTAACCTTTATTTAACAAGGCAAGTCAGTTAAGAACAAATTCTTATTCACAATGACGGCCTTACTGGTGAACAGTGGGTTAACTGCCTTGTTCAGGGGCAGAAGGACATATTTTTACCTTGTCACCTCAGGGATTCAATCCAGCAACCTTTCGGTTACTGGCCCAATGCCCTAACCACAAGGTTACCTGCCGCCCCAAAATAGGCTACACTATGCACAAAATGTATGTTACTCAGTGGGATCATACATTTAATGTGTTAAACTATGTGGACAGATTGATGTTGGCTGAGTTGTGAATTGATTTGGTCCTCGTTAAAAGTAGGTTTGAAATGAGAACCCAGGCCCCTTTCTCTTTGTCTCACTCTATATATCTCTCTATATATACAGTATGTGGGCCGTCATTGTAAATAAGAATGTGTTCTTAACTGACTTGCCTAGATAAATAAAGGTTACATTTATATATATCATACACACCCCAGGCTGCAGATTAGGACCTGGGCACTGCCGGAGAAATCCACAGGGCCAAATTGAATTAGGTAATTATGAAAAACGAGAAGGGAAGAAAATACATATCACAATCTTGTTTGATTATCGTATGAATGAATCATTATCAGACTATATCGGCCTGACACACATGTAAAGAAATGCCTGCCAGGCGTTTTTAACACTATGGGAGATCACTTGAGCCCCCCCTTCTACTTCTTTTTCCCTTTCTAACCCCCCCTCTAAGCTTCACTCCTCCAGCAGATACCAGGGAGAAACATATTGCCACTCTACCAGCCTGCCTGGGAGAGCCGAGGTCAATCTCATATCATGCAGCGTAACAAGAAGAGGTGCAGTTATGGAATGCAACACTACCTTTAGGCTCTGGACAAATAGGAAAAACGTGACGTGAAATCATATTATTTGCCAAATTAAAACGACTAGGTATAATAGATTGCTATCTGAGAGTGTTTCTCAACCTCAGTGTCCCAGGAATATTTGAATGGAAGCGCTCCTCCAACTGTGTCGGTTTTAGCGGTTGTTCAAGGAAGAGAACCATTACTTGCTGTTCAACATTACAAAGAAGGTTGAAAGAAACGGCACCCAAACGGCACTGTTTTCATTTTACATTGCAAAACACTTAGGTACGTTTTGCTAAAGTGTGCTCTAATTAATACGA
The DNA here is from genome assembly GCA_023634145.1 of Thymallus thymallus. Lineage (NCBI taxonomy): Eukaryota > Metazoa > Chordata > Actinopteri > Salmoniformes > Salmonidae > Thymallus > Thymallus thymallus. The sequence continues at coordinate 7,929,144 of CM042399.1, read as the reverse complement.
CCCTGGTAAAACTGGTCATTTAAGTGTAAAAAAGTATATATATTCCCACCGGATGGATCAAAGATCAGAGGCTCAGAGCAGTAAGGGCACCGTGAACCCTTACGTAGGGTTACCATGCCAACGGCGAGCAGAGTTTTTGTCTGCCAGATGGCATGGAGGCATAGAGGATATGGGGTTATGGAACCCTGCTGCTTAGCTTTCCGGGGGGATGAGCATGGTGTGTGTGTGTGTGTGTGGGGGGATTCAGGGGTTCAGGAGATGGCTGTCAATCTAGTTCAACCGGACCTGGTTGAACTGTGGTTAAACCTATTGAGAGGATATAGAACAGATCAGTAACATGAATGGTTTCTAAAGTACCTAAACCACAAAGTCTTTAAACACTAACAGAAAGCCATGTCGGGGCTCTTCTGTAGTGGATTTGAATTCAAATGTGCAGTGCATGCACTTGCACTTTTTGGGAAACTGGGGTATGGGAGATTTTAGTAGCTATACATTGTTCACTTAATACACATTCTCAACTTCCATGCCACGGTCTTGAAGGCGTACCAGCTGGTAAAAGGTTAACTAGACTGTCATCACAGAGGAGAGGGCGGGCAGCGAGGATGTGTGGTACTGAGAAATGAGACAGAGAGAACATTGGGTACACTATGAGAGGTAAGTTGACTAATATTGACAGATGACCAGTCCCTCAAGTCATCCGCTGAGGTAGCAATCATTAGAATAGGGGGGAACTATGGGACCCAAATCATGATGTGTCAATTTTGCTATGTGGCACTGCAGGCCATCAAAACACAGACAAATCACAATACAATGTTTGAATTGATAAATCTTACAACTTACCTGCTGTCTGGCTGAGACAATTAGCATGGAAAATGTGATGACGAAGGAGGTCAATACCCTCGTTGGTGAGATTACTAAAGAGAAATATAAATTCAAGAGAGGTTCTTTGCTGACTGAGTTTTTCTAGCCGATAGTGTAAACCAAACTTTCCAAAGCAAACAAATGCTGAATAATTTAGATATCTGTGTCTTGGACTGAGATCCAATGGTTTACTCAACTTTGATCTAGATAAGGGACATGAACCCACAGACACTTGTGCTGGTCTAACAGGGTAGGTCCTGTCCCTCTCCCTTACTGGGCGCAAACTCGCAACCTTCTGTTCCCAACAACACTTCACACTCACAAAGCAGTGTGATTTATCGCTGAGCCATCGCTGTTGTAGGACAAGGGAAACAACTACTTCTAGGTCTCAGAGCGGGTGACGTCACTTGCAAAATGGACGCTACTAGCGCACACCCAGCTAACTAGTTAGTGAATCCACATTGGCTATATTTACCCTCTTTTCACCTCCGCCTCTCTGCAGAAACCCCAGCAGTCAGGCGGAGCCCAACTGTGTTATAGGAGTCAAGTAGCACCACTGTGACAGAGTAGGTCCTGTCCCTTACTGGGCACGAACAGGGACCTTCTGTTCCCAACAACAACAAAAAGCTCCAGTATTCCCCAGTCCATTGTCCATTGTCCTGTGCCTTTCCTCATACATGTCCTCACGGCAGCCTCTCTCTTTTTCTCTCTCTGTCTTTCTCTCTCCCTCCGTCTCTGTCTGTGTGTCTCTCTATTTCTCTCTCTCTTAGTTCCCAGAGTTCTCGGCTCACACGCCATAAAAGCGGCGGGCGGCCCAATGATAAACAGCTTCCATCACTCGAAGCGACACGGCACAATAACAGGCCCCCCGTCAGAGACAAACATAAAGCCATCCACATCAGCCATGTTAGCATCATCAAACTTAATCTCTCTGCAACTATAAATCTCTCTGAAAACTTGTCAGAAGAAGAAACATAAGTGTCTATTATTGTTGTCGTCCTATCTGAGCCCCTGAGAGGGCATTATGTGAAGCAGTTCAGCGAAAGCTGGCTAGTTTCTCTTACTGTACACAGTGTTGTGCTAGAGGTTGGGAATGAAGAGTCAATCGTCTGTGATCTGTTTACGTGCCGTCTGAACGTTTGCTGTTCTTCATGAGCAGGAGCTGCCGAGGATGATGCAGTTCCCTAATGGAGAAATAGCTGTTTCCAGACGAGTGGCTCAAAGTGATTTGTGACTTATTCTCTAGAGGAAATGAATGGGATATCCAAGAATGACGACAGGAAGGTGGTTAAAAGGGAAATAAAGATGAACAAACTTGTGCCTTCGCCATTCTCCATCTTTATTCGTTATCAGGCACAGACAAGTGGCTATGGGTTGTCTGATGCAATCTCAACCAACAGAAAGTTGGTGCTCTGTCAGTGGCTTTCTGAAACGGACATGAACACACGGCATTCTGGGATAACACTGTGCTGGAATATACTGTGTCCAAAACAATACTTATCTCTGAAACACTGCTTTCTGAAATATTCTGCTCTCTGAAATGATTCTACTAATTACTCTGCTTTCTGATGCACAGTGGTTCCAAACCGGGAAACATTGGCTTGGCTTTGCTCTGCTCTGCGTCCCACCAGAGGATTAGCGAGGTGGACAAACCAGGGAGCTCAATACTACAAGAAATCCATGCAGGAGATTAAGAAAGCCCACAGTGCCGTTCAAACATCCATACAGGACGGCACAAATACACTCTCCAGTGGTTTCCTATAACCTCTATTGAGTTCACTCAAGAAAACACACACACCTTCACACACACCACTTGTACTTGTGCGGATATTGACCAATGAAGTGTTCATCCCTGTGCACCAGTGGCTAGAACCAGAGGTCCTGATTGAGTGCATGTGGGCGGCCTGTAAGAACCCCTGGTTATTAGCGAGATAAGGGGCGTGGCTAGTACTCCTACACATCATCACCAGCATCATCATTAAATCTATTAGTATGAAAATCGATAGTCAGCACCGAATCTCCAGCACGGCGCCCAGAATAGTCTCATTAAACGTTTCTGGAGGACTGTACTGTATGAGGCTGGTAAAGGGCTATTTCATGATAACAGAGTGATGTTGATACTCCAAAGTTAAACAAATCATACAACCTTCTGCACAAACACTACTTTTAACAATTTCCATAGAAATGTTTCCAAAAACATACAGTGGGGAGAACAAGTATTTGATACACTGCCGATTTTGCAGGTTTTCCTACTTACAAAGCATGTAGAGGTCTGTAATTTTTATCATAGGTACACTTCAACTGTGAGAGACGGAATCTAAAACAAAAATCCAGAAAATCACATTGTATGATTTTTAAATAATTAATTAGCATTTTATTGCATGACATAAGTATTTGATCACCTACCAACCAGTAAGAATTCCGGCTCTCACAGACCTGTTAGTTTTTCTTTAAGAAGCCCTCCTGTTCTCCACTCATTACCTGTATTAACTGCACCTGTTTGAACTCGTTACCTGTATAAAAAGACACCTGTCCACACACTCAATCAAACAGACTCCAACCTCTCCACAATGGCCAAGACCAGAGAGCCTTGTAAAGACATCAGGGATAGAATTGTAGACCTGCACAAGGCTGGGATGGGCTACAGGACAATAGGCAAGAAGCATGGTGAGAAGGCAACAACTGTTGCCGCAATTATTAGAAAATGGAAGAAGTTCAAGATGACGGTCAATCTCCCTCGGTCTGGGGCACCATGCAAGATCTCACCTCGTGGGGCATCAATGATCATGAGGAAGGTGAGGGATCAGCCCAGAACTACACGGCAGGACCTGGTCAATGACCCGAAGAGAGCTGGGACCACAGTCTCAAAGAAAACCATTAGTAACACACTACGCCGTAATGGATTAAAATCCTGCAGCGCACGCAAGGTCCCCCTGCTCAAGCCAGCGCATGTCCAGGCCCGTCTGAAGTTTGCCAATGACCATCTGGATGATCCAGAGGAGGAATGGGAGAAGGTCATGTGGTCTGATGAGACATAAATATAGCTTTTTGGTCTAAACTCCACTCACCGTGTTTGGAGGAAGAAGAAGGATGAGTACAACCCCAAGAACACCATCCCTACCGTGAAGCATGGAGGTGGAAACATCATTCTTTGGGGATGCTTTTCTGCAAAGGGAACAGGACGACTGCACCGTATTGAGGGGAGGATGGATGGGGCCATGTATCGCGAGATCTTGGCCAACAACCTCCTTCCCTTAGTAAGAGCATTGAAGATGGGTCGTGGCTGGGTCTTCCAGCAAGACAACGACCCGAAACACAGAGCCAGGGCAACTAAGGAGTGGCTCCGTAAGAAGCATCTCAAGGTCCTGGAGTGGCCTAGCCAGTCTCCAGACCTGAACCCAATAGAAAATCTTTGGAGGGAGCTGAAAGTCTGTATTGCCCAGCGACAGCCCCGAAACCTGAAGGATCTGGAGAAGGTCTGTATGGAGAAGTGGGCCAAAATCCCTGCTGCAGTGTGTGCAAACCAGTGTGTGCAGAACTACAGGAAACGTATGATCTCTGTAATTGCAAACAAAGGTTTCTGTACCAAATATTAAGTTCTGCTTTTCTGATGTATCAAATACTTATGTCATGCAATAAAATGCAAATTAATTACTTAAAAATCATACAATGTGATTTTCTGGATTTTTGTTTTAGATTCCGCCACTCACAGTTGAAGAGTACCTATGATAAAAATTACAGACTTCTACATGCTTTGTAAGTGGGAAAACCTGCAAAATCAGCAGTGTATCAAATACTTGTTCTCCCCACTGTATTTACTTGCAGCGCACACACACCCAGCACGGTGTCCAGAATAGTCTCATCGAACATTGCTGAAGTACTGAATGAGGTTGGTAAACAACAGCAACAGATAAATGGAGAAGAGCTGTGCAGGTTCATTCTGAATGTTTACACTGTATCGGATGAGATAAAACATGCAATATGCACAAACTTCCGCAAACTGTTCCTGTCATGGTCATTGTCACTGTATATTAACACAAAACCACACTGGTGGTTAGAATACAGTGTAAACATTCTGAGGGAACCCGTACTGTAGTTATCCTGTATACCTAATCATTGAATTGGGGCCTAGATCTTGGTGTTCACGTTTCGATAAACACTACATTAACAAAAGTATGTGGACACTTGCTTGTTGAACATCTCATTCCAAATTTATGGGAATTAATATGGAGTTGGTTCCCCCTTTGCTGCTACAACAGCCTCCACTCTTCTGGGAAGGCTTTCCACTAGATGTTGGGTGATTAGGCCTGGCTCACAGTCTGCGTTCCTATTCATCCCAAAGGTGTTCAATGGGGTTGAGGTCAGGGCTCTATGCAGGCCAGTCAAGTTCTTCCATACCAATCTCGACAAACCATTTCTGTAAGGATCTTGCTTTGTCATGCTGAAACAGGAAAGGGCCTTCCCAAAACTGTTGCCACAAAGTTGGAATTATCTAGAATCAATCATCTAGAATGTCATTGAATGCTGTAGCGTTAGGATTTCCCTTCAATGGAAATAAGACCATAATTCCTCCTCCACCAAACTTTACAGTTGGCACTATGCATTCGGCAGGTAGCGTTCTTGTGATGGTCTGGTTGAGGCCTGGCCTCAGACTCCCACTAGAGGGGGTGGGAGAGCCACAATCAGGCCATCACGTTAGTGATTAGGGGAAGTCATGATCCCCAATCAGAGACAGCTGTCTAGGGTTGTCTCTGATTGGGGATAGTATTTAGACACCTCTCACATCCACCTGTGTGTGGATCATTGTTTGTTTTGTTTGACTGCACTGCCAGTACTCAAAGGAAGTCACTGTGTTTTCATTTGTTTCACTCTCATCTTTTATTTTAATGCTTCGTGAGAACACCTCATTGAATAAAAAGGATGACACTTCACCAGCGCTCTGTATATCGTCCCTTATCTACTACGTACCGTGACAGAATGATCCACCAACCAGGGACGCAGCGGGGACTGACATTGGGAGATATCCTCCTCGGTGTGGGAAAAATTACAGAGGAGGAAAACTCCCATTATCGTTCGGTGGAGGAAGGCTGGGGTCCGGAGCAACCGCGCCGTCGTCAAGGAAGAGGTCGACGGGCCAGAAAGGCACAGGACCAGCCTGGAGCCCAGAAAAACCCCCAAACTGATTTTGGGGGGGGGGGGCTATGGGGGTGGTCGGGGATCGAAGGAGAAGAGCCCCGACCACTGCACTCATGGGGGTTCCAGGAGGAGCCCCTACAGCCGTGGGAACAGGAATACAGAGAGGAGTCGGAGGAAGACGACGATGTGCTGCTGTTCCCTCACTCGTGGGGGTTCCCGGAGGAACCCTCACAGGATGGGGATTGGCGGTGGAGAAGGGACGACAGGAATAGTCGTACTCCAGCGCCAGTTCCCAGTCCGGTGCCTCCAGCGCCGGTCCAGAGTCGGAGAAGGAGGAGACCGACTCAGCGCACCACACCATCGGTGCGCACCAACAGCCCGGTACGGCCCGCGCCTGCTCCGCGCACCAGCCCAATGGTGCGTGTCCCCAGCCCGGTGCGACCCGTGCCAGCTCAACGCACCAGATCAATGGTGTGTGTCCCCAGCTCGGTACGGCCCGTGCCTGCTACTCGCACCAGACCAGTGGTGCGTTCCCACAGCCCGGTTTGGTCCGTGCCTGCTCCTCGCACCAGACCAGTTGTGCGTTCCCCCAGTCCAGTACGCCCCGTGCCTGCTCTTCGCACCAGCCAGTGGTGCGTTCCCCCAGCCCGGTACGGCCCGTGCCTGCTCCTCGCACCAGACCAGTGGTGCGTTCCCCCAGCTCGGTACGGCCCGTGCCTGCTACTCGCACCAGACCAGTGGTGCGTTCCCACAGCCCGGTTTGGTCCGTGCCTGCTCCTCGCACCAGACCAGTTGTGCGTTCCCCCAGTCCAGTACGCCCCGTGCCTGCTCTTCGCACCAGCCAGTGGTGCGTTCCCCCAGCCCGGTACGGCCCGTGCCTGCTCCTCGCACCAGACCAGTGGTGCGTTCCCCCAGCCCGGTGCGGCCCGTGCCTGCTACTTGCACCAGACCAGTGGTGCGTTCCCCCAGCCCGGTACGGCCCGTGCCTACTACTCGCACCAGACCAGTGGTGCGTTCCCCCAGCTCGGTACGCCCCGTGCCTGCTCCTCGCACGGAGCCTACAGCAACGATCGACAGCACGGAGCCTACAGTGACGATCAACAGCACGGAGCCTCCAGCAACGGTCGACAGCCCAGAGCCTCTAGCGACGGTCGACAGCACGGAGCCAAATGCACCTCATTGAATAAAAAGGATGACACTTCACCAGCGCTCTGTATATCGTCCCTTATCTACTACGCACCGTGACAGTTCTCCTGGCAAACTCAGATTTGTCCGTCGGACTGCCAGATGGTGAAGCGTGATTCATCAGTCCAGAGAACGCGTTTCCTCTGCTCCAGTGTCCAATGGCAGCGAGATTTACACCACTCCAGCCGATGCTTGGCATTTCGCATGGTGTTCTTAGTTCTGGTGCCGATGTTGCTTCCAAAGGTAGTTCGGAACTCGGTAGTGAGTGTTGCAACCAAGGACAGCGGTCCCGTTCTGTGAGCTTGTGTGCCCCTCCACTTTGCAGTTGAGCCATTGTTGCTCCTAGACATTTCCACTTCACAATAACAGCACTTAAAGTTGACCGGGGCAACTCTAGCAGGGCAGAAATTTGACAAACTGACTTGTAAGAAAGGTGGCATCTTATGACAGTGCCACGTTGAAAGTCACTGAGCTCTTCATTAATTCCATTCTACTGCCAATGTTTCCTATGGAGATTGCATGGCGGTGTGCTCGATTTTATAGACCTGTCAGCAACGGGTGTGGCTGAAATAGCCAAATTCACAAATTTGAAGGGGTGTCCACATACTTTTGTATATATAGTGTATATTTATATAAACTGACTCATTAGAAACGTTCTCTGAACATAATAGAAATGTTCTCTTCAGTTTATCCAATAAGTCATTGGGTTCAACAAGCATCGCCCTGCCTCTGAAAATGTCACTGGAATGATCTAAGAACATTCCTGGAGGGAATTCTCTCAGGGCACTCTGTCAGACAGCTGGACAGAAAATACCAATTAAATGTCCTACCTGAGAGAGATGTCTCTGCCATCTTGGTTTGCTCCTGACAAGGACACTTAGATCCCTTTCTGCTTCGGTAAGACCATGTCAGGGGACGGATGGACAGTCAGACACATAGTATTTCTTAACTTTTCACCAGCACCCTGAAGGCAGAAGCCCTCCCTCACACCTTCGTTACCTCTGTTCGCTCCTCTCGTCTTGGGCTCCCGGCTAAGAAAGGTTCATCTCCGTCTCAATTCATCCAGTCCCCAGTGCTCTTGTGACCTAACCAAAGTGTTATGTAAAGCTGCCGAGATGCCTGGTACTCCGCTGTGACATTCTTCTCACATAGCCTCTAATGAAACACCGGGGTGAGGGCTTAGTGAGCTATTTCACCCAGGAATCAACTTGCGGCCCAGGCTGCTTGCCGATGCGCAGCAGAAGTGTTGCTACTACCATAGCTTAGTATCTTATCCCTCAAATGTTTATACAAGAATGTTCTGTGAAATCGATATTGTGTTTATCACCACACAATGTAGTAAAATATTTGTGTGTGTGGGTGCGTGTGCAGCTCTTCCAAGCACAAATCAATTGACCTCGTCCATTGACACATAAGGCTTCCTGAGCAAGTGGGAATAGCTAACAAGAGACACAAATGTCCTTAGAAACACCTCTATTCCTGGCAAAAAACTGACGACAAATGCACTGCCTCGGACACGCTGCAACTGCGTGCGTCTGCGCGCGTCCTTCTCTGGGCTTCACATGTCTTAATTGTCACGCAAGAGTTGCACGTATGTCACGCTAAGGCGTGACATAGACATTTTCATGACGTTTCTATCTTCGGAAGTCGATATGTGATTAACTGGTCTTTCCAAACACAACGTCCTTTTTGCTTCTGAAGGTTTGGTTGAAGGTTTGGTTTTCAGCATTAGGACTTTGAATCCTACAGATGAAGAACCATATGTGCGTTATGAAAAAAATATAGCAATGTTTTTGATGTAATACTTATGGAAAATAAGTATTACATCAAAAACTAGCAATTATAATTGAAAGAGACACATTCCCCCCCAAAATATACATATTTGACAATATCCACATTTTGCAAAACACACATATATGGTTCTTCGTTGCAAGGATTCAAGTGTTCAATGAAGAACTTGATCTCATGTACACAACGGTTCTTCTGTTGTGTGTTTTCAATAAAAGTTGACCTGTCAAAAAAAAAAGAATGCTACTGTAACTGCCAGATTGTCAACAACAAACAAAATGACAGTCGGCACAAAAAATGAGGGTACATCTCCCAGGGGGTTGCTAGTTATGACTACTGACTCTTCCTATTTGTTCAAATGTACTTGACATACAATATAGGAAAACCTAATGCAGCCTATATGTTAAAATCCACTATCAGTTGTCTGTTGGTGCATACTTTTTTCTTTTACTTTCTTTTACTTAGAATCCATTCTCAATCTTGATCAGAAATGGTTTTGCATTTTACTAGACGTTATTCAATTAAATTAGTCCTTTCCATAGGCCAGCCTCATCTTATTCCTGTCTAAAAACTATCTACTTCAGTGTCTGTCCCTAGTATTCAAGTCATATTCCATCACAACGCATTCAGTCAAATTCACAATGGGTTCCTTTCGATAATTTGGAGCTTGTGTAAGTGTGGGTCTCTATGTGGTGATCCATGATAAATGTCTGCCTCACCTCCCAAGTGGCGCAATGGTCTAAGACACTGCATCTCAGTGCTAGAGGTGTCACTACAGACAACCTGGTTTGAATCCAGACTGTATCACAACCAGCCGTGATTGGGAGTCCCATAGGGCAGCGCACAATTGGCCCAGCATCGTCCGAGTTTGGCTGGTGTAGGCCGTCATTGTAAATAAGAATTTGTTCTTAACTGACTTGCCTAGTTAAATAAAGGAGAGAGAGAGAGAGAGAGAGAGAGAGAATGAATGAATGAAAAGAGAAATGATCATTCAGTGAAGTTGCTGATTTGATTTTAAGGGACGGTAACTGATTAGCTCAGGCAAGAGATAAAGAGAGACTGTACTCATATTCAGGCCATCATTGTAAATAAGAATTTGTTCTTAACTCCCAATCACGGCCGGTTTGATACAGTCTGGATTCAAACCAGGTTGTCTGTAGTGACACCTCTAGCACTGAGATGCAGTGTCTTAGACCATTGAGGCAGTTAAATAAACGTAAAACAAAAAAATAATAATTCAGAATTTCAGACAACCAGATGGTTGTTCAGTTAATTGACTAACAAATATTGAGACATAATATGCCATGAATAACAGTCAGACACACCAATTTACTGTGCCATGCCTGCAGACTCTAGGTACATCTAATATAGGTATCAAACCTAGAGTTGTCTAGAGACACATGCAAGTGTTTCGTTACTAACTTAAACCAAAAAGGCTTTGTACTGTTCTAAAACTCAGAACTGTCAAAAATAACATCTATTGCCTGAAGAATCGTTCTGACTGATAGCAATGGAAGTATGCTTGTCAAAGTGCATGATGTCCCCGTTGGCAATGCCAGCAGTATGTTACATGGATGATTTGAAACACGGTTGACTACCATTAGTCTTCGCCTGTGTGAAGCGTGGAGCTTGGGTTGCAACATATGTACGACAGGGATGCTTGTAAAAGCCCAATCAATAAGCCTAGAGGTTGATAGGTGATGTCAGAGTAAGTGGTCATAAAATGGTCATAAAATGATCACTCGGTCAGAGGTTATGTTCACAAACAAGAAGTGACAATTTGGAAGGTGAATCATTAAAATTGATTCAACTTCCAATAAACATTCTTAATCTTTCAAATTGTCACACAAGCATCCCTTGGCATTCTTTTAGATAAAAGGTAAGCGCTTACAATCACACTCTTTTGTATCAAAGCCTACTGTGTGTAGCACTTAGGCTAGCACGTCCAATCTGTTAGCACTTTCCGCTAGTTATTAACGCCATTGTGTGAGCGCTGTACAGCTTGTCTCGCTGTGTGCATCTTCAAAATACAACTCCCCTAGCGTAGCATGAGCGCCACAGTTTCAAAGTCAGCCAAGGGACAAATAAGCACTTGCACCCCGTAGTGGCACTTCTTACATGTGGAGCGGGGAGCATTAGCATTAGCGCACCATTTTACTGTAGTTTTGGAACGCTGATTAGTGCTCGATTATGTTAGGGTCATGTGCCTCTGTTGGCCTGCACTGCTGCCTCTGTGGTCGCTATACTGAATCCTCTGTGCCAGGGTGAGCTGGCACTAATTATGCTATGGTTACCAGGTCTTGGGGGAGCAGGGAAGAGAGGGTTGGGGGTGGGTTGAGGGAAGGGCAAACCTCTGTTGGAGATGTCAAAAATAGAGTTGACCTCATTCCCCCTCCATCTTTTTTCACTTTCCCCTCCTCCCATTGTGTATCCGTCTTACTTTCAATGACGGTGAAAAGTGACTATAGCGTACTTATGTAGTGCCTTAGCACACTTCCTCCCAGGTGATCACCTTTAAAGGTGATATGGTGACTTAACAAGACGAGCGGCAAGATCTTCAAAACCGCATACGATCAATCATGAACGACTCGAGCCCCACGACAGGGCAACCAAAGGACACACATCTCAAAGAGCCATTGATCTGGGTCTGGAGACGATGAGGGCGACAACACTCTTAAATCTGTCCTAGTCCTCATCTCTCATACCAGTCCTCATTTCTCCTTCCAGTCCTCATCTCTCATCCCAGTCCTCATCTCTCAATTCCAGTCCTCATCTCTCATTCCAGTCCTCATCTCTCATTCCAGTCCTCATCTCTCATCCCAGTCCTCATCTCTCATTCCAGTCCTCATCTCTCATCCCAGTCCTCATCTCTCATCCCAGTCCTCATCTCTCATTCCAGTCCTCATCTCTCATTCCATCTCCATTCCTTCAGCACAGTAGCCCACCAGAACACACAGCAGAGAAACCGTACTGTAGCCGAGAGAGATTACGGTCCTCTGAGGCATTCAAACCTGCTATTTTCAGCATGTAACCCTTTAAAAGATTTATTCGGTGGCTTCCCAAATGGAGGGCATGCACATCAATATTGATATGAGCGCAGCCGTGCAAAAAAATAAAAATATTCTGGTCTTCCAAAAAGGAGAGCAAGTGGGCATAAGCACGCTATCGAGCAATAACAGGAAAGTGGATTCTTTCTGAATTGTCTTGAGGAGAGAAATAGACCGAGGGAGAAAGAGAGAGCATTCAACAAACGATTGAACTCCTCTCTGCTTCGTCCGCCCACCCCTCCTCCGAACCACAAGGAACTTCTCACCGCACGTTGGCCTACTTTTTCCTGTGCGGAAGTACGAAACGTGATGGCTCCTCTTACCTTTCTCCGAGCTGAGGCTTCGGATATTGCCGGTATTGTCCATGCTGTATTATCCCCTGAAGAACAGGCTCCAGGTGCTGCTAAAACCGAGACAGAAGGGCTTGGTTCTCGTGGACTGCCATCAGGGGGGCTGCTGATCTCAGGCAAGAGGATGACAGGGGGAAGCCGTGTCCCACGGGTGTCATCGCAGAGGTGTGAAAGCTGAGGCAAATTATCTCTTGATCTCACTCTCTTTCACTCTTTCACTTCCCAGTATAGTTTCCCCTCCTCTTGTTCTCACAAGCTGTCTCCTTACCCCATCACTCTCGCTCTCCCTTTATCTCTCTCTCTCTCCCCTTATCTCTCTCACTCGACCCTCAGAAGACGCGCGCAGGCAGTCAAGTAGGCAGGCAGGCTGTGGCTGAGATGCTGAGGTGTATTGTGTGCTATGGTATAGTTCTGTACTGTACTGGCCGGGGGAGCGAGGAACGCCCGGAGAGCCTGGGGAGCGTGCTCAGTACAGCCAGCCTCTCACAGCCCTTGTGTGCCAGAGAGCCCTCGCTCGGCTCACAGATCACCTGGGAGAAGAGGCGCTTTTAGAAAGAGAGAGGGGAGGGGAGAGAGAGAGAACAATAGCAAGAAAGAGAAATGGGAAGAAATTGAGGAGAGAAATAGAGGAGGAGGAGCAAGATAGGTGGGAACGCGCGGGAAGAAGAGAGCGAGAGAGAGAGGGAGGAAGAGAGAGAGAGAGAGGAAGAGAGAGAGAGAGAGAGGAAGAGAGACAGAGAAAAATGCATCTGTGATTTGTGGAGCGGGTTCTCTTCTACACATGTATTATTCAGGGAAGAGCTGCTGAAAGAGAGAGAGAGAAAGAGAGAGAGAGAGTGGATGGATGGATGCCTCCCATGGCTCTGGCTTAGGGTAGGCAGGGGGAGAGAGAGGGAGAGAGGGGGCTGTCATGTAGGGAGGCGCGTTCTCACTTAGTGACAAGAAACTAAAGCACATTAGTTACCTAATGACGAGGAGTTGTGGCCGACCAAACAGGACATGGGTTGTATGTATGGTCTCCTGATATACATCAAATGTATACTGTATGTTCTGTAATAGGAGTGGACTAAACTAGGTAAAGTCTGATTATATCATGGGAAAACTGGTATTTTTGGTGAAAAAAATGTATAAAAAAATGTATTGTAATGGAATTTTGCGACCATGAATTATGTTTGCTGTATAGCTACAGAAGCTAGTTATGTTATTCAAGTTCATTGTACATTACCCTGAAAAGCGAGACCAAATGTCTGGGTCATTTCCAGTTGAGTTGTTAAAAGCATTTCAGCAACATTTGAGAGATGACTGACACTTGTCAGAATTAGATTTACCTCAAATTGCTGAACGAGCTGAAGGATAGAGAGCGGACACATTTCTGCAGTGAAATAGCATCCCATAATTTGTCGACAATAAAACAACTTTTGCCCACACACTTTCTTTATGAATAGTGAATAATGCACAGCCTGACTTGCGTTGACCCATCTACAGTGGGGAGAACAAGTATTTGATACACTACCGATTTTGCAGTTTTTCCTACATACAAAGCATGTAGAAGTCTGTAATTTTTATCATAGGTACACTTCAACTGTGAGTGACAGAATCTATAAGAAAAATCCAGAAAATCACATTGTATGATTTTTAAGTAATTAATTTGCATTTTATTGCATGACATAAGTATTTGATACATCAGAAAAGCAGAACTTAATATTTGGTAGAGAAACCTTTGTTTGCAATTACAGAGATCATACGTTTCCTGTAGTTCTTGACCAGGTTTGCACACACTGCAGCAGGGATTTTGGCCCACTCCTCCATCCAGATCCTTCAGGTTGCGGGGCTGTCGCTGGGCAATACGGACTTTCAGCTCCCTCCAAAGATTTTCTATTGGGTTCAGGTCTGGAGACTGGCTAGGCCACTCCAGGACCTTGAGATGCTTCTTACGGAGCCACTCCTTAGTTGCCCTGGCTGTGTGTTTCGGGTCGTTGTCATGCTGGAAGACCCATCCACGACCCATCTTCAATGCTCTTACTGAGGGAAGGAGGTTGTTGGCCAAGATCTCGCGATACATGGCCCCATCCATCCTCCCCTCAATACGGTGCAGTCGTCCTGTCCCCTTTGCAGAAAAGCATCCCCAAAGAATGATGTTTCCACCTCCATGCTTCACGGTTGGGATGGTGTTCTTGGGGTTGTACTCATCCTTCTTCTTCCTCCAAACACGGCGAGTGGAGTTTAGACCAAATAGCTCTATTTTTGTCTCATCAGACCACATGACCTTCTCCCATTCCTCCTCTGGATCATCCAGATGGTCATTGGCAAACTTCAGACGGGCCTGGACATGCGCTGGCTTGAGCAGGGGGACCTTGCGTGCGCTGCAGGATTTTAATCCATGACGGCGCAGTGTGTTACTAATGGTTTTCTTTGAGACTGTGGTCCCAGCTCTCTTCAGGTCATTGACCAGGTCCTGCCGTGTAGTTCTGGGCTGATCCCTCACCTTACTCATGATCATTGATGCCCCACGAGGTGAGATCTTGCATGGTGCCCCAGACCGAGGGAGATTGACCGTCATCTTGAACTTCTTCCATTTTCTAATAATTGCGCCAACAGTTGTTGCCTTCTCACCAAGCTGCTTGCCTATTGTCCTGTAGCCCATCCCAGCCTTGTGCAGGTCTACAATTTTATCCCTGATGTCCTTACACAGCTGTTTGATTGAGTGTGTGGAGTCTGTTTGATTGAGTGTGCGGACAGGTGTCTTTTATACAGGTAACGAGTTCAAACAGGTGCAGTTAATACAGGTAATGAGTGGAGAACAGGAGGGCTTATTAAATAAAAACTAACAGGTCTGTGAGAGACGGAATTCTTACTGGTTGGTAGGTGATCAAATACTTATGTCATGCAATAAAATTAATTATAAAAAAATCACACAATGTGATTTTCTGGATTTTTGTTTTAGATTCTGTCTCTCACAGTTGAAGAGTACCTATGATAAAAATTACAGACCTCTACATGCTTTGTAACTAGGAAAACCTGCAAAATCGGCAGTGTATCAAATACTTGTTCTCCCCACTGTATGTTTCACGACTGCAGGTCTGAATATGTATTTTATTTTGACTTTTGGCCACAGTTTACCTCCACATTTCATCTGAACTTGCAATAAACCACAAACCATTATTCCTTAGCCAATGACTGTCTATGTGTACAGTAGAGCAAAAGATTGTCGTACTACACCTCTTGCTGCTTGAGTGAGCTTCACTACGGTACAGTAACTGTCCATTGAGTCAGGTTGTTCGACAGAGACAGAGAGGAGAGGAGAGGCGAGGTTGAATGCGTTAGAAGCACTGACTGTACAGTCCATAAGGGACAAGCTAATGGCCTCTCAGAATGAGGCTAAGTAGACAGACCACATCCAGACTTACTAGTGAGGGCTGGAAACAGCATGGGTTATGGGCGGAACATTGAGGGCTACTATGGAGCCTAAGGCTGGGTTCCCAGGGGTTGTTATAGGGGGCATGGCGATCGGGGGGGGTGGAGATTCTGAGAACGTTAAGTTACATTAGTATTTTTTTTACCTTTGTAAGTTGTAGTGCAGAGACGGCCGAAGTGGGGGGTTGGAAACAGACTAGTCACACAGTAATTCAATAAGTCCTAATACAAATGTATCTATTAGGTAATTATGATTTGAATATGGTAGTAATGACAAAATCTGTCTCCATCTCTTAAACCATTTTAAGCAAATACCAAGTTAAAACAGACAACCTTATAAGTGAGAAAGACAGGTGGCTCTTCATTATGGGGAACTGAATTGGTTAAAGGTGCTGTGTTGGGATGTAACACCATTGAGTTCAGTGCTGGGTCAGTGGTCTAGTGCAGGTGTTGGTCCCCTGGTACTCTTAACAGCCCTGCTGTGGCACCATAGATGAGTGTGAACTGCTCTGGATGAGTTCACACGTCCGAACCTTCAGCCTGTAATTAGTGGACATATATTTTTTAAATGCTCTTAGCTAACCTAGGTCGTATTCACTAGGCATACAAACAAAGAAAGCGTAACAAAATGGGGAGGGACTATCAGAACTTAAGAAATGCAGTCCAATAAGAAATGCTCAATTTTGTTTTCTGGTGCAAAACTGTTTTTTTGTTACATGCCCTACAGGCAGGGTTGGGGAGTAACAGATTACAAAAAAACGGTAACTGTAATCCATTACGTTACCAGCAAATACAGTATATTGTAATCAGATTTCAGATACTTTAGAAAAACTAGATGATTATTTCGAGGATTACTTTTGCATCCTCGAAACCACAAGTCAGAGACCACTATGATGACACACCAAATATGTTTGATGGATTACAGGAAATATGATAGATTGTAACGAATGCCCTCCTCCTCTCCAACGATCATCCTCGCCGGCGTTCTAAACCGGCGGTCGGGGGAAGATGGTAGCAACACCCAGGGTCACTATTTAACCCTGTGTGTTTTGTTTCAACCCTCGCGGGTTATTGTCTATGTGTGTTGCTGTAGTATTAAATGTTTAATGTTCAAATCGTCAAAACTATTCATCTCTTTTTCATCTTTCGCCTCATCACTCACTTTCGCAATATCACATAGATAGATAGATAGATAGATAGATAGATAGATAGATAGATAGATAGATAGATAGATAGATAGATAGATAGATAGATAGATAGATAGATAGATAGATAGATAGATAGATAGATAGATAGATAGATAGATAGATAGATAGATAGATAGATAGATAGATAGATAGATAGATAGATAGATAGTTTATTGATCCTCAAGGGGAAATTTCTTTGTCAAGCAGCTACAACAACAAAACATAGGGCAGGTGCAAAATGCCAGAACGAAAATACACAAAAGACAGATACACGATACGTGATACATAGAGCGGCAGTATGAAAAAGTATAGAAATACAAGATATCGGGAGTGCAAAAAAGCTATAAAAAGACATTGCATATTATGGGTGGTTGGCTGAATATGTACACTATACATTGGTGGATGTTGGATGGTTAACTATACTATACAGGTCGATGGCAGAGAAATACTTAAATAGCTAAAAATGCGTATGATATGAGTGAGGGTAATAATAGTTTACTTAATAGACAGACTGGTTAAATGAACAGGTAAGTGAATATTTTGCATGGTTAAATTAACTGTACAGGTAAATATATAGTTAAATTTACAGGCAAGTCACTTAAGAACAAATTCTTATTTACATTGAAGGCCTACACCGGCCAAACTCTGACAACGCTAGGCCAATTGTGCGACGCCCTATGGGACTCCCAATCGCGGCCGGTTGTGATACAGTCTGGATTCGAACCAGGTTGTCTGTAGTGACGCCTCTAGCACTGAGACGCAGTGCCTTAGACCACTCTACTACTTGGGAGACAATATAGTAATGAGTTTGTGAGATGATGACTGATATGCTGATTTGAATTAAAAAGGCATGCTTTGAAATACAGCATGTATAAAAAAATGATCTATGTGCAATAATGTATAATGAAATATATGGATGTCCTTTATGCGTAAGGATTTCAAACACACATCACACAATCTAGATCTGTAAATACACACACACTCCCTGGTCCCAATACCCTGTCATTCCCTGAGTTGTGATCTAAACCAAATGGTTTAGATTATTTCCGTCAAAGGTTGGACCGGCTCAACACAGACCAGATGCTGATCACAGCTGTTAACTGACAATGGCCTCTGCTTGATGGGCCTATCCCTGCTGGCACCCTGCAAGGCTTCAGCTCAGGCAGCCACAGCCACATATCTAAAAATTGTTATTCCACATCAAGAGAGATATCACACCCCTTTGAGGTCTCTTTTCACGATTAATCATTCATGGCTTTAGGCTCTGTTCTGGTCGGGTGTGGAGACAGAGAGTGATGGTCAGAAGAAGTGTATTGCCATGATCTGACCTCTCCCACTCGGCCGACTTCAAATCAAATCCGGGTCAAGCTCAGCTCAGCTCAGTCCCTTCGTTTAAGTCTTCAAGGAAGTACATTTGTCTTTATCTAGAGTGTTGTTCACATCGGCGAGGTTTGATGTTATCTGGACACAACAACAACAGAGCGGTCAATATACCTCCCGAGCGCAGATACCAGCAATGTGATGCAACAAAAACCACAGTACCGACCTACAGCTGATAAGAAACTGCGGATGGAGTGGCTTGGAAAGCGCCGATAACATGGTGGATCGACAATAAAAACACACCTGCTTTATACGCTCTACAGGCGCAGACGGGTCTAAAAGTCGCAGTGTGTCAAAACATCTCGATGATTGAAGCCAGGTTTGCCTTTTGTGTGATGTGAAAACACTGAAAAACACATTGCCAACCTGAAAAACATCTTAGTCTTTGGTTTACAAGAAAAAGGCTGGAAATGGCTGCTTGTGAAATGTGAGGTGTTATCTGTTCTCCGAGTAGATGGGAGCCGGTGTTTCGTTGGAAGCCTGTAGTAAAGGTTAATAACCTTTCTCTGTGGAGAGGAAGATCCAGCTGTGGCCATTGACTTTCTTATCATCAGACCTGCGTGTGTGTGTGTGTGTGTGTGTGTGTGTGTGTGTGTGTGTGTGTGTGTGTGTGTGTGTGTGTGTGTGTGTGTGTGTGTGTGTGTGTGTGTGTGAGTGTGTGTGTGTGTGTGTGTGTGTGTTTCTCATCAGACCTGTGGCCTTGTAGCCATGGGAATAAGGAAGAGACCTCTGCTTTTTTCACTCCACTCCGGGGTGAGAGAGGTTAGGTTAGAGAATGGGTTGGACAAAGCATGGGCCTCTAATGTAAACATAAGGATTGATTTCACCCACTGGTGGACACACACACGCACACTCATACACACACGCACGCACGGACACACACACACACGAACACACACTGAAGCCATGAATAAAGCCTACATACAACTGGATTGATGTGGCTTTATCATTATGCTAGGCATTTCACAGTAAAACACCTGAAAAGGATTTTCCAGGGTCGGTCAAACAAAACAACGTTCATAGGGTGAAACTCAACAGCATACCTTAACAAATACACTTTCTCATTGCGCTGGAGGATGATTTTTGTTTTGGTGTTAGAATAGGTTAGCGATCTGGATTGAACAAGGCCCCAAGTCTCCCATTCTTTCACTGCTGAAGTAGGACTGTGCCTCTTATTACGACTGTGGGTTAAAGAATAAAGATAACTGCTCATAAGTCAAGCTGCCAGAAATATTTCATGCCTGATGTGGCTAGACTTTGACAGTCTGTTTTTTAACAGACAATACGTTATGACAGAAGACAGCAACTTATAGGTAGCATGCACAACCATCTACTCTGCCGTCTAAAACAGACATAGCCATTTGGGAAATGTTTTGCTTGGAAATGCATAAGATGCTAATAGCATATGGTGGCTTAGCTATAGTTATGAGTCATTTTTAAATACAGTGTTTGGTAAATGTGTTGTTGCTTGTATACCGTTTAAGCGTAATATACATCATTAATGATATAAACAGAGATTGACCAATATTATTCAGTCAAAGTTAGCAAAATCAAGCAAAGGCTTACTCAGTTGATAAAAATGGTAGCAGTAAAATACACTCTGCTATTTCACCAATGACTTTATATTCTGCAATCCCAAACAAAATGTAATATGCTTTGGCGTTTTCAAAAAATATATATTGTTTCCGAAGACTATTCACCAGCCCTGTATAACGCTATGATTTCTACCTTACATGACACTTGAATTCTATTTGCATTTCTATTCACATCACTGGAGGGAGTAGTAATATCAGAGACGAGTGGAGATGAGGATTCTCAGTCCTATTACCATAGTCTATCCGCCCGTCTGTCTTTCTGTCTGCAGAATGCCAAATGTTCTCTTAAACTCCATATGTAGTGCCCTCTAGTGAACTAACACTCCTCTCACAAATTGTTTTGATAGAGAGGACCGTTTCGTCAGTGGAGGCTGCTGAGGGGAGGACAGCTCATAATAATGTCTGTAACGACGCAAATAGAATGACATCAAACACATGGAAACCATGATACCATATTCCTCTACAGCCATTCCCACGAGCCCATCCTCCCCAGTGAAGGTGCAACCAACCTCCTGTGCATTTCGTATATCACTTAATGTTTTGTGACTACATAATGAGTAGTGTGTGTGTGTTGCCTATATTGGCATGTGTGTGTGTGTATTATAACTGTATACTGTATGTAGCGTGTGTGAGTGTGTGTATTATGCCTGTATACTGTATGTAGCGTGTGTGTGTGTATTATGCCTGTATACTGTATGTAGCGTGTGTGAGTGTGTGTATTATGCCTGTATACTGTATGTAGCGTGTGTGTGTGTATTATGCCTGTATACTGTATGTAGCGTTGTGTGTGTGTGTATTATGCCTGTATACTGTATGTAGCGTGTGTGAGTGTGTGTATTATGCCTGTATACTGTATGTAGCGTGTGTGAGTGTGTGTATTATGCCTGTATACTGTATGTAGCGTGTGTATTATGCCTGTATACTGTATGTAGCGTGTGTGAGTGTGTGTATTATGCCTGTATACTGTATGTAGCGTGTGTGTGTGTATTATGCCTGTATACTGTATGTAGCGTGTGTGTGTGTATTATGCCTGTATACTGTATGTAGCGTGTGTGAGTGTGTGTCAGCATCCACCTCGCTCCTCCCTGAGACCAGAAAAGGAGAGGATGTAAATGTAAATGTGTGCCGTGTGCACCGGGGAGAGAAAAATGGAGAGAAGACAGGAATAATGGGGGATATTAAAGGATGACACCCCACATATAGAAAAGTGCGTTCGCTATATCTTTCCTTTTGAGTGTGGTAATTTACGGTAAGCCATGCCTCTGTCTTTCTTTCTTTCTCTCTCTCTCTGTGCCTCTCTCTCTCTCGCTCTCTCTCTCTCTCTTTCACTCTCTCTTACTTTCCTTTCTCTCTCTCTCTCTCCCAAGAGTGAAGCAAGGGCAGCTAACCCCAGACCTCCAGCAGACCTCCAACACGTCAAGCTTGACTTTGGCTCCCTACCAAGTGTATATAATCATCCATCCCTATTCCTCAAGAGGGATACGCCACTAAACTTCCATGAGTTAATGCAATATACAGTTTCACCACATGGAATAGATTCTACTGTATACACAGCACCAGTCAAAAGGTAGTCACCTGGAATGCATTTCAATTAACAGCTGTTAAAAGTTAATTTGTGGAATTTATTTAATTCTTAATGCGTTTGAGCCAATCAGTTGTGTTGTGACAAGGTAGGGGTGGTATACAGAAGATAGCCCTATTTGGTAAAAGACCAAGTCCGTATTATTTCAAGAACAGCTCGAATAAGCAAAGAGAAACAACAGTCCATCATTAATTTAAGACATGAAGGTCAGTCAATCAATTTCAAGAACTTTGAAAGTTTCTTCAAGTGCAGTCACAAAAACCATCAAGCACTATGATGAAACTGGCTCTCATGAGGACCGCCACAGGAATGGAAGACCCAGAGTTACCTCTCCTGCAGAGGATAAGTTCATTAGATTTTCCAGCCTCAGAAATCTCAACATCTCCAGGCTGTGTAAGGGCTATTTGACCAAGAAGGAGAGTGATGGAGTGCTGCATCAGATGACCTGGCCTCCACTATCACCCGACCTCAACCCAATTGAGATGGTTTGGGATGAGTTGGACTGCAGAGTGAAGGAAAAGCAGCCAACAAGTGCTCAGCATATGTGGGAACTCCTTCAAGACTGTTGGAAAAGCATTCCAGGTGAAGCTGGTTGAGAGAATGCCAAGAGTGTGCAAAGCTGTCATCAAGGCAAAGGGTGGCTACTTTGAAGAATCTAAAATATAAAATATATTTTGATTTGTTTAACACTTTTTTGGTTACTACATGGTTCCAGATGTTTTACTTAATAGTTGATGATGTCTTCACTAGTATTCTACAATGTAGAAAATATAAAAAATAAAGAAAAACCCTTGAATGAGTAGGTGTGTCCGAGCTTTGACTGGTACTGTATAATGGACCACACACACACGGTATATAAGCAAATGTCGAGGTAACGTAGAAGCAACAAATGCTCTCCCCTCGCCAGCTCGAAGTCCAATTACACAGATGTGTTACATGGTTGTTGTTATGTAACCCTGGGGAAACGTTGAGTAAACGCACTCAAAATCCCCCCTGCTTCCAGACCGGCTGACTGCTCACAGACCGCGAATCCGATCATCCATGTGATTTAATCCAAACATAATTCTAGGGGAAATAATTAATATATTTTCTTTAGGGAACCGCTTATGTAACGTTCAAACACGGCTAAAGGTAGTTCTGTAGTTTCCACTGTGAGGTATTGGTGGCCTTTGGTTGAAATTCTCTCTGGCACTGGACGTCAGGAAGGAAGGAGGACTTTAGGCATCCAGGTTTATGGTTCGGTGTGTAGACAAAGGAAGACTGTGTGTGTGAGTGTGTGAGCGTTTGTATTTCTACACTGGGACTTACCTCCAAAGTCTTCCATAGACACTCTGTAATAGCTTCAGTATTTGTTTGGAAACTACTCGAACACTAATAACCAATGACAGTCATGCCCAGTTGTCCAAATCTGTTCTGATTATAAGTAAACAAGGGCATAGTGTGCATTTCTCGGTTTGACAAACAAGTCAGGAAGGACTAGCAACCCAACAGCGAAGGACTAGCAACCCAACAGCGAAGGACTAATAACCCAACAGCGTAGGACTAATAACCCAACAGCGTAGGACTAGCAACCCAACAGCGAAGGACTAGCAACCCAACAGCGAAGGACTAGCAACCCAACAGCGAAGGACTAGCAACCCAACAGCGAAGGACTAGCAACCCAACAGCGAAGGACTAGCAACCCAACAGCGAAGGACTAGCAACCCAACAGCGAAGGACTAGCAACCCAACAGCGAAGGACTAATAACCCAACAGCGAAGGACTAATAACCCAACAGCGTAGGACTAGCAACCCAACAGCGAAGGACTAGCAACCCAACAGCGAAGGACTAGCAACCCAACAGTGTAGGACTAGCAACCCAACAGCGAAGGACTAGCAACCCAACAGCGAAGGACTAATAACCCAACAGCGAAGGACTAATAACCCAACAGCGTAGGACTAGCAACCCAACAGCGAAGGACTAGCAACCCAACAGCGAAGGACTAGCAACCCAACAGCGTAGGACTAGCAACCCAACAGCGTAGGACTAGCAACCCAACAGCGAAGGACTAGCAACACAACAGCGAAGGACTAGCAACCCAACAGCGTAGGACTAGCAACCCAACAGCGAAGGACTAGCAACCCAACAGCGAAGGACTAGCAACCCAACAGCGAAGGACTAGCAACCCAACAGCGTAGGACTAGCAACCCAACAGCGTAGGACTAGCAACCCAACAGCGAAGGACTAGCAACCCAACAGCGAAGGACTAGCAACCCAACAGCGAAGGACTAGCAACCCAACAGCGAAGGACTAGCAACCCAACAGCGAAGGACTAGCAACCCAACAGCGAAGGACTAGCAACCCAACAGCGTAGGACTAGCAACCCAACAGCGAAGGACTAGCAACCCAACAGCGAAGGACTAGCAACCCAACAGCGAAGGACTAGCAACCCAACAGCGAAGGACTAGCAACCCAACAGCGTAGGACTAGCAACCCAACAGCGAAGGACTAGCAACCCAACAGCGTAGGACTAGCAACCCAACAGCGTAGGACTAGCAACCCAACAGCGTAGGACTAGCAACCCAACAGCGAAGGACTAGCAACCCAACAGCGTAGGACTAGCAACCCAACAGCGTAGGACTAGCAACCCAACAGCGAAGGACTAGCAACCCAACAGCGAAGGACTAGCAACCCAACAGCGTAGGACTAGCAACCCAACAGCGTAGGACTAACAACCCAACAGCGAAGGGAATGGATGCTGCAAGGTGTCGAAAGTGTTCCACAGGGATGCTGGACCAAGTTGGCTGGATGTCCTCTGGGTGGTGGAACATTCTTGATACACACGGGAAACTGTTGAGCGTGAAAAATCCAGCAGCATTGCAGTTCTTGAAACAAACCGGTGTCCCTGGCACCTACTAACACACCTCGTTCAAAGGCACTTAAATATTTTTGTCTTACCTGGATTCACCTGGTCAGTCTATGTCATGGAAAGAGCAGGTGTTCTTAATGTTTTGTATAATCAGTGTTACTCCCGGAGTTTACGGCCAAAAGAAAATTACAGCCAGGCACAAAACAAAGCTGTAACTCTTTCCAATAAAGTACAGCATGGCACACATGCTGTTATAAGCTAAGCCTGTTCACAAAATCAACAAAACGGTAGCATTTACAAGAGCAACCTTCAGTCCACACTTAAACCACAGAGGAAAAAGCATGTTCAAACTGACACGCAATCAACTTTGTTTCTGTTTCTCACATGACAAGCCTCTTTAGGGACATCAATCCGAAATGTGGAAAAGGGCCCACTGTCCAACCTCACACTACGGGGGAGACAGAGAGCTCATCCTTATCTTCCTTCAAAGGGAAGAAAAAGAAAGAGGAAAGGTCATCTCTTCTTTCCCACTCTCCATCCCTTCTTTCCCACTCTCCATCCCTTCTTTCCCACTCTCCATCCCTTCTTTCCCACTCTCCATCCCTTCTTTCTCACTCTCCATCCCTTCTTTCTCACTCTCCATCCCATCTTTCCCAATTCATCTGGATGAGGAATCCGACAGGCTCTTACCGGGCATCACCTCATCAGGGAATACAGATGGAAGGAAGGAAAGGAGGAAACAAACTGGATTGCGTCCCAAAATTACAACCTATTCCCTTTATAGCGCTCTACTTTTAACCAGGACCTACGGTATAGGGAGTATATACAGGGAATAGGCTGCCATTTGGGAGGCATGCCTGGTCTTACTTGCCTTATGTGGTCTCGTAGCTGATCCTATGTTCCCCAGACACTAACTTAACGTAGCAGGCATAAAATAAATGTATTTCTATCTGTTCATGCTTTTTTAATTCTCTCTTCTGCAGTGTTGAACCAATCCAGTAAATGTGGAGGTGGAGTTAAGATGGCGTGTCGCCTTGTTAACATCCAACATCGGAAGTCTCTTTCCAGTCCACCTGAAAACCAGATGCATTTGTCCTTTGAGGTAGTCAATCCATATGTTTTATTTCATAGTTGTGATGTCTTCACTAGTATTCTACAATGTAGAAACGGATGCTTATACTGGTACTGTATAATGGACCACACACACACGGTATATAAGCAAATGTCGAGGTAACGTAGAAGCAACAAATGCTCTCCCATCGCCAGCTCGAAGTCCAATTACACAGCTGTGTTACATGGCTGTTGTTATGTAACCCTGGGGTAACGTTGAGTAAACGCACTCAAAATCCCCCCTGCTTCCAGACCGGCTGACTGCTCACAGACCGCGAATCCGATCATCCATGTGATTTAATCCAAACATAATTCTAGGGGAAATAATTAATATATTTTCTTTAGGGAACCGCTTATGTAACGTTCAAACACAGCTAAAGGTAGTTCTGTAGTTTCCACTGTGAGGTATTGGTGGCCTTTGGTTGAAATTCTCTCTGGCACTGGACGTCAGGAAGGAAGGAGGACTTTAGGCATCCAGGTTTATGGTTCGGTGTGTAGACAAAGGAAGACTGTGTATGTGAGTGTGTGAGCGTTTGTATTTCTACACTGGGACTTACTTCCAAAGTCTTCCATAGACACTCTGTAATAGCCTCAGTATGGATAAACTTTTTGTTTGGAAACTACTCAAACACTAATAACCAATGACAGTCACTCCAAGTTGTCCAAATCTGTTCTGATTATAAGTAAACAAATATTATACTGTAATCTAAAATCCAGCAGCATTGCAGTTCTTGAAACAACCCGGTGCACCTGGCACCTACTAACACACCTCGTTCAAAGGCACTTAAATCTTTTGTCTTACCGATTCACCCTTCCATTTCACCTGAAAACTGGATGCATTTGTCCTTTGAGGTAGTCTAGTGGGAAACTGGGTGACAACAACACAGCCAATTAAATATATTGTAATTGGTAAACCAAACTGTCACTTACTAACCCAACGGGCCAATCAGAAGGGCGCTGGGTGGGACTTAGTCACATAGAGGTTATGTTCTAGGTTGGACTGATGAATTCAGTTTGTAATTCTGTAAAATCAGGAAAGTGAACCACAATTAGAGAATCGTGAATGAAAAATGTACGATTGAACTTACTTCCTGGATTGACTGAATTGAAAACTGAATTGAACCTGTCCCTGGTTGATATAGAATAGAGTCAGGAGTAGGGCCTCCGTCCTTCCACAGGATGCATTGTAAGTTATACCCATCACCAAAGAAATGGCCGTTCCATCTAGTCTTACTTTTGCAGACAGATAGTGCTGTTGAAGAGTATTCTAATGTACTAACTAATGCAAAGGGATAGCACAGCAGTCAACCCACTCTTACATCTCCACAACTATGGCATACAGTGAAATGGAGATTTGAGATGCAAATGCATTCAACAATCATTACCATCTCCTAGAAATGTGGCGCTGTTAGGACATTAACCTAACAAGACCCCCAGACCGTATTCCAGAACTACTTACTCGGTCCTGTATAATTATGACATTAGCCCAAATGGCCATTCATTATCTATCTGGTGTGCACGTGTGTGTGCGTATATATGTATTAGTAACTGTAAATGCCCCCTCCCTCCACTCAGTACCTGGACTTGGTTTTGAGGTCTTATTGGGACCCAAAGGAAGCACATTGATAATTGGTGACGGAATGTACAGAATGGTTACCTGGAGGAAAATGGGAGAGCTTTTTACATTTCAGTAAAGGGGAGGGTTTAGTATTTATTTTTATATAGTCCAGGGGAGGGTCATGTCATTTGTAATTGATAACATTTCAATATTTCTCAACGTTTTAAAATTAGTTGCTTATTAGACTATATATCGATGTGTGCCCAATAAAGCCCCTCATCTCTGATTCCCCACTGGGCGCGCAATATCAATTGAGCCCATAAGCTATTTAGTGTGGTCTCAATCAAATGATCCATAGCCTATAGAATATAGGCTACGAAGTGCATGCTCGGAGAAGCACAGAGCAAAGTTCTATTTCCAAGATAGCTGCTGGGATGGTGTGAATAAAACTAGGCTACATTACACACTGCTCTTGCTGATCAAACATTGGTGGTGTGCTGCTTAACCAACAGCTGCGCTGTGTAGGGCAGGTCAGAAGATGAGAAAGAGAACCAGATAGCTTGCTACTACTATAATAGATTAAAAAAAAAAATTAAATGTTTCTTGCCCATGATGTATTTATCAGAGTTGCTGAACTCACAATAAGCCAGATTCGACTAACTTACATTGTGGCAGCAGCCGCGGCACAATCAATCCGAAATGGACAGCTCATGGTGCTGAAAGCAGGCCAATTCTAGTAGGCATTATACATTTCAACATTTTAATTTTAATTAGACCAACAACAAGAGGGCTTTATGTTGGAGCTTATTCTTCCTATTTCATAAATAAGAGGTAGGCCTACCTGTTTGACAGATGAAATTTGGCTGCTAGATCCATATATTTGTCAGTCAATTCCTCCACCCACCATGAACTCTTTAAATAGCCTACCTCTGTGTCAGTGAAGGGCTGTTAAGTTAAAACCATAAAGAACATAAAACGGATTAGATTATATAAAGTGATCTATAACTGTGCTTTGGTCCGCGAGGCTTTATGCTTGAAACAAGCTGTAAAATACCTGGGAAAGACTCCGATGCATATGGGGATATCATTGTTTTGTTTATTTGACATTCGGAAGGCTGACTTTGCTTGGGAAGTAATCTAATTCTGTCACTTTCAATTGATTACGCTATTCACTTTCTGTACAATAGAAGATGTTTAAACCCAGACAGCTTTTAGGGAAACACTTGTGACCTTCTCTCGTTAGGTTAAGCTTTACAAACCTCAGTGCTGGCCGCATTCTATTTTATGAATGAAACTCTCACTGTGCAGTGGCACATTGATCTCATGCATAATGTACCTCAATCTCCTTCAGCTCACGGAAATCAATAGCACCACAGCCTTAGGGTATAGCTCCACATTTCAGGCAATCTTTTCCAGGGGAACCTGGAGGTCAAGGTCTCCCAATCTGCACTTCTTATTAGTTTTAATAAGGTTTACAGAGATCGAGTCAATCCACCAGCCAGAGTCTAACCCTAAAGTCTAAGTTTGTTCAACTTGTGTCATTGGGTGTCTTCAATGCATTCATATGTGTCTTCTTGAAGTACTTGGTGCATTGGTTTGTAGGCATGAGAACCATTTGCTCGTAGGGGTTCTGGTCAGGGACCTCTTGAGTTGTTGTGGACAGTGTGGGCAAAGATTGAATCTCACCATTGTGCCTCAGGCCAACATAACAGCGCATAGAGCTATGTGGACACTTGTGAATAATACACTCTTAGAAAAAAGGGTTCCAAAAGGGAGAATATAGGAGAACCCTTTTTGGTTCCAGGTAGAACGCTTTTGGGTTCCATATAGAACCCTCTGTAGAAATGGTTCTTCGTGGACCCAAAATTGTTCTACCTGGAACAAAAAGGGTTCTACCTGCAACCATAAAGGGTTATTCAAAGAGTTCTCCTATGGGGACAGGTGAAGAAGGTTCTAGATAACACATTTGTATCTAAGAGTGTATATATGCTATTCTGCAGATACTGAATGATATCTTCTAACATTTACCCCACCACATTTTTTTGGACCACATCTGTCACGGTTGGTGGTAGGCAGGACCCAAGGCGCCGAGCTGTAGTCAATCGACATACTTTATTGTCGGTATACAAAAACAACAACTGGAACAGCTGCAACCATGAACCCACACACAGGTGGGGAACTCAGAAACTTAAATAGGATCCCAATTAGAGACAACGCAGGGCAGCTGCTTCTAATTGGGGACCAACAAAACCCAAACATAGACTTCTCTAGACACTCTTCCCTCTGTCAGGCCCTGACAGTCACCTCCAGACCAACATAAAGATGGCTAGAGGCCTCCCTATAGTCAGGAACTGACAACATCGAATTACGCTGAGGGACACTAGTTTAGATGCATGTTAAAGGCAAAATGACTGGGGTAAAACATGTCAAATTAGTATTAAAGGAAAGCAATTTTTAAAACGCAATTCAAATGTTACGTATTTTATGGAAAGTAGTTAACTTTAGTGGCAGTGGCATTTATGTTGATGGCCACACATTCACAGTGCCTCTGGTCAAGACATGGATCGATGATGACAGGGGGTGCTGGAAATTATTCTGACTTCTGAAACTGTGAGAAACTAATGCTGAAAAACGAAAACTAAAATGGTGGCCTGAGGGATGACCAACTCTCTCTTACTCCAACCTAACCAGGTTGCATCGAAGAGCTGGAGAAAAGTGGTTGATTAGTGTCAATATATAGACAATGTTCGTGTCATTTTTATTTGGGACACTGTTGGTTTTTCTCCCGTATCTGTGGCATTCAAAATCATTCTTCTTTTTAAAGCGGTATGGATTGGCCTAGTCTTCTACATCTTCCCATTCATAGGGAGGGGTTGCCTGCAATGAAGCGTCATTCGTTAAATACTGTACACGGTTAAAGAGTAATGGATTGGATTGACGCTGCTGTCTCAACTTAAACGAACGGGCTATCAATCAAAGCCCCTGTGGGAAGACAGAATTAATTCTGTGCCACTGACTCCTGAAAGCTTGACTGCTTCACTTTTAATCATATTAAGATGAATAACCTAAACTCAATATTAAATACATTCTGTAGAATTTAATGGCAATTTCAATGTGAGAACTAGGAAATTTGAGAGTACCAGCTTTACCACAGAAACTGACGCTTCAGTTCACATTGGATTCTTCCAAAGCTTTCCCGCTTAATGATTTTCTCTCAGTGGCTATCTCATAGGGGTGTAGCAGCCTTTAGCTGTTGTGCTGCAGACAGTATCCCAGTGTCACTCTTCAAAAGAAAATAACATCACTACAGCAGCTGCGATTGAACCACTTCATTATTGATGTTGGCTTCCAAACAGCGGTTGGCGTCTAATCTGAGGAATGTCAAACATCTGACATTGGCGTTGTATGGTCGATCCCCTGACATGATTAAACATTGCCTTGGCATTTATTTCACAGACCTTAGTTCCTTTTTAACGTATCCTAGCAGCGTGCGCTGTCAATTCTAACTTTCAAAGGTGCGAAGCCACATCAGTGTGGCGCCATACCCAGTTCATCTCCCAAACTCTGCAGGCTATTACACCATGTAAATTACTTCAAAGCTGACACTACAAATCCCTTATTTTTGTCATTGCCAGTATGTGGGAGCTGCCGACAGCCTCGGCAGAGTAGATAGCATTTGCGTTGTGTGTGTGTATGTGTGTTTCTGTTTGTCATTTGAAATACAATTTTCAAATGACTAATCAAGGTGGCAAATGAGGAGGTATACAGTATTTTTAAATGTAATAAAAAAAATATTTATATATTTTTTTTATATATATATATATATTTTTACCTTTATTTAACTAGGCAAGTCAGTTAAGAACAAATTCTTATTTACAATGACGGCCTACACTAGCCAAACTCTGAAGACACTGGGTCAATTGTGCGCCGCCCTATGGGACTCACAATCACAGCTGGTTGTGATACAGTCAGGATTCCTTTTTTTATATAATGGCCATTATTTTATTTTGCCAGTGTCACCCTGCATTACTTTATAATTGACATTATTTTTCATAAAAATACACTAAGGAAGCACAAAAATCTGTGTTATTATGTCACACTGTTTTTATCTGTTGCAATGTCCCTTTTTATGGTTTTTCATATGACTCTGAGTCCCTGAGGAAAGAAACGGATGCTGTATGAATTAAACAAGAGTAGTTCCTCAAAAGGCTTCAAAGACCTGTTTCAAAGTCAAATAGTGGAAGGCAAGACTTCCTAGAGGCTGACGACTTCCAGGGTTGCCTGCTGTGCCCAAGAAAGTGAAGGTAGCCTGCCTAAAGGACTACCGCCCCGTAGAACTCACGTCTGTAGCCATGAAGGGCTTTGAAAGGCTGGTCATGGCTCATATCAACACCATCATCTCAGAAACCCTAGACCCACTTCAATTTGCATACTGCACCAACAGATCTACATATGACGCAATCTTAATCGCACTCCACACCAACACCTACAGTGGGGAGAACAAGTATTTGATACACTGCCGATTTTGCAGGTTTTCCTACTTACAAAGCATGTAGAGGTCTGTAATATTTATCATAGGTACACTTCAATTGTGAGAGACGGAACCTAAAACAAAAATCCAGAAAATCACATTGTATGATTTTTAAATAATTCATTTTCATTTTATTGCATGACATAAGTATTTGATCACCTACCAACCAGTAAGAATTCCGGCTCTCACAGACCTGTTAGTTTTTCTTTAAGAAGCCCTCCTGTTCTCCACTCATTACCTGTATTAACTGCACCTGTTTGAACTCGTTACCTGTATAAAAGACACCTGTCCACACACTCAATCAAACAGACTCCAACCTCTCCACAATGGCCAAGACCAGAGAGCTGTGTAAGGACATCAGGGATAAAATTGTAGACCTGCACAAGGTTGGGATGGGCTACAGGACAATAGGCAAGCAGCTTGGTGAGAAGGCAACAACTGTTGCCGCAATTATTAGAAAATTTCAAGATGACGGTCAATCTCCCTCGGTCTGGGGCACCATGCAAGATCTCACCTCGTGGGGCATCAATGATCATGAGGAAGGTGAGGGATCAGCCCAGAACTACACGGCAAGACCTGGTCAATGATCTGAAGAGAGCTGGGACCACAGTCTCAAAGAAAACCATTAGTAACACACTACGACGTCATGGATTAAAATCCTGCAGCGCACGCAAGGTCCCCCTGCTCATGTCCAGGCCCGTCTGAAGTTTGCCAATGACCATCTGGATGATCCAGAGGAGGAATGGGAGAAGGTCATGTGGTCTGATGAGACAGAAATAGAGCTTTTTGGTCTAGCCCCGAAACCTGATGGATCTGGAGAAGGTCTGTATGGAGGAGTGGGCCAAAATCCCTGCTGCAGTGTGTGCAAACGTGGTCAAGAACTACAGGAAACGTATGATCTCTGTAATTGCAAACAAAGGTTTCTGTACCAAATATTAAGTTCTGCTTTTCTGATGTATCAAATACTTATGTCATGCAATAAAATGCAAATTAATTACTTAAAAATCATATAATGTGATTTTCTGGATTTTTGTTTTAGATTCCGTCACTCACAGTTGAAGAGTACCTATGATAAAAATTACAGACTTTTACATGCTTTGTAAGTGGGAAAACCTGCAAAATCGGCAGTGTATCAAATACTTGTTCTCCCCACTGTATGTGAGAATGCTGTTCATTGACTACAACTCAGTGTTCAACAGCACTGGATCCTGTACTTCCTGAGGGGCCGAGACCAGGTGGTAAGGGTAGGCAACAACATATCTGCCACGCTGATCCTCAACACAGGGGCCCCTCAGGGGTGCATACTTAGTCCCCTCCTGTACTCAATGTTCACCCACGACTGCATGGCTAAACACAACTCCATCACCATCATTAAGTTTGCTGATGACACAACAGTGGTAGGCCAGATTACCGACAACAATAAGACAGCCTATAGCGAGGAGGTCAGAGACCTGGCAGTGTGGTGCCAGGACAACAACCTCTCCCTCAACGTGAGCAAGACAAAGGAGATGATCGTGGACTACAGGAAAAGGAGGGCCGAACACGCCCCCATTAACATTCCCCATTAACATTGACGTGCTGTAGTGGAGTGGGTCGAGAATTTTAAGTTACTTGGTGTCCACATCACCAACGAACTATCATGGTCCAAACACATCAAGACAGTCGTGAAGATGGCATGACAAAGCCTATTCCCCCTCAGGAGACTGAAAAGGTTTGGCATGGGTCCTTAGATCCTCAAAATGTTCTACAGCTGCAACATCAAGAGCATCCTGACCGGTTAAACCACCGCCTGGTATGACAACTAATCGGCATCCGACCGTAGAGCGTACGGCACAGTACATCACTGCCATCCAGGACCTACAGTGGGCTCCAAAATTACTAGCACCCCTGACTGACACAAACAATACTTAAAAAAGTATAAACAATATAATTATAGAGAGAGACTCAAAATACCAACATGTGAGAAAGACTGTACTATTAATGTGTCAATGGAACCAACCAAAATCATACAATTATTTAATACAAAATCCATTTCACCAAAATCAAGGTTTCATAATTATTGGCACTCCTCATTTAGTACTTAGTGCAACCACCTCTGGCAAGAATAACAGCATGGAGTCTTTTCCTGTAATGTTTGACAAGATTAAGGAACACA
The DNA here is from genome assembly GCA_023634145.1 of Thymallus thymallus. Classification (NCBI taxonomy): domain Eukaryota; kingdom Metazoa; phylum Chordata; class Actinopteri; order Salmoniformes; family Salmonidae; genus Thymallus; species Thymallus thymallus. The sequence continues at coordinate 7,895,416 of CM042399.1, read as the reverse complement.
TTTGGAGGGATTTTGGACCATTCCTCTACGCAGATCCTTTCAAGATCCTTCACATTCGATTGGATTGAGGTCCGGCGACTGAGATGGCCATGGCAGAACATTGATTTTGTTGTCACAGAACCATTTCTGTGTGGATCTTGAGGTACGTATTGGGTCATCTTGTTGAAAAGGCCAAGTCCCAGCCTTCTGGCAGAGGCAACCAGATTGTCAGCCAGAATTGCCTGATACTTGGTGGAATGCCTCTCCTTGTATGCATCTCTGTTTCGACGCCAAACATGCCGATGCTGTATCTGACCAAAACATTCAATTTTGGTCTCATCTGACCAAAGCACCTTCTTCCAGTCATAATTTAAATGACGTTTGGCAAACACCAAGAGCTTGCGTCTGTGTCTTGGGGTCAGAAAGGGCTTTCTTCTGGCAACCCTTCCAAAGAGCCTGGGATGTGGAGGTGGCATCTGATGGTGCTTTTTGAAACCTGGTGACCCCAAGACGCCACCAAGGCCTGCAATTCTTTCACAGTGGTTCTTGGGGATGCATTTTGCATTTTGTTGCTTCTCTCACCATCCTCCTCCCTATCCTGGGGGACAAAATGCATTTGTATCCTCTACCCATGAGGTTTTCAACTGTTCCGTATCTTTAGAATATTTTAATAATTGCCCTGACAGTGCTCAGTGGTATATTCAATCGTTTGTGGATCTTCTTGTAGGCATTACCAGATTTATGAAGGTCTACGACCATCTGTCTCTTTTGAACTGCTAGTTCTTTTGTTTTCTTCATGATGTTGGATGACAAAGGGATATTGCTTGCGTGTTACTTCATTTTTATACCCTAGTGAAACAGGAAGTGATGTAATGGCTCAATATACTTCCTTAAGACTTAGATAAACTTAAATAAGTGGAATTCAATTCCTAGTTTAATTTCTTTAAGGGTGCCATTAATTGTGAAACCTTGATTTGGAGGACATTGATTTTTAATTAAATCAATAAACAATTTTGGTGGGTTCCATTGGAACATTAATATAGTACAGTATTTCTCACATGTTGGTATTTAGACTGTTCTCTCTGCTACCACACGGCAAGTGGTACCGGAGCGCCAAGTCTAGGTCCAAAAAGCTCCTTAAGAGCTTCTACCCCCAAACCATAAGACTGCTGAACAATTAATCAAATGGCCACCCAGACTATTTGCTACTCGCTGTTTATTATCTATGCATAGTAACTTTACCCCTACCTACATGTACAAATGACCTGGACTAACCTGTGTACCAGCACATTGACTCGTTACCGGTCCCCCTGTATATAGCCTCGTTATTGTAATTTTATTGTGTTGTATTCGGCGCATGCTGACCCTTAGACTTAAGTTCCTCTGTACGTTTGCCCCCATCTTCTTTCCCCAACAACCGTAGTTGTTTTATTTTGTCACCCTGTGTAGCTTTTAAAGGATTCACTCCTGGGACTTCCATGAAGGGCTTTTTTACTAAGTGACTCTAAAAAGTCCATTGTGAATAATGCAAAAGGAGTGCCTGTATCCTCAAGTCTACCCTTGTCTCTCATCCTGTAGTTTGTGAACAGGAGCTTAAGAGGGAAGGACTCTTAACTCTGATTGGATAAGTGAGTTCCCTTCCCATAAGCACCACTTTGGCGGCGCTGCGACTCGAGCGCATTAATAACATCGGAGACTTGAGGGACTTATCTTCTCTGTGCCTCTTGTTCCCCTGGATCACATGGCTCACTTCGCTCACTTTGATTGATCTTCATTTGGACTGGTTTCTTCTTTGTCTATTTTTTGTCTCTTTCTTTTTTCTGCTGAGTAATGCTGTGCTCATTACCAAACCAATTGGCCACGCAGGAGTCAGCGGTTCTGTTAATTAATGGAGCGGGGTGCACTGAGGTAATTGCAGTGTGGTTGTTGCTGTGACAGGGATATTGAAAGATGTGAGGAAGAGTGAAATGGTTTGCCAACGTGCAAAGTTTCACTTTCGACCTTGGTGTAATAAGATTTGTGGGATGTCCAAGAAGTTCATACAGGAAGGGGGTCTCCATCTTCGGTTCTGGAGCACCACAGGCTTTTGTTCCAATACAGCACTATTCTGAATAATCAACTTTAATGACGGTCTTCAATGTGGACCACTGTTAGCTGAATCAGATGTTAGTGCTGGGCAGGAACACCCTGTAGGTCTTAAAGAACAAAGAGTCAGAAAACCCTGATCTAGGGTCAAAATGAATTCCTTCTTTTAATGTTTAGTTTACTTTTTGATATCACTTTTGTATATTATATATATAAAATAAGTAAGAGTAATGATGTTTGCGCAGAGCATGGATGGATAACTCGGGTCCTCATTTGATACAGTTTTCACTAATTAATTAATTAAGCACACGCCTGGAAGAAACAAAGGACAAAACAAAAACCAGCACAGCATCCACATGTTCAGTAAAATGTAGAAGGCAGTTCATGGAGTCAAACAGCACAAAAAAAAAGTATAACTTCAAAATTGCTTTAATAGTATTGATGCTGATAAGTTTCGTAAGAGCAGATCTTGTGTCAGATAGCTTATTCAGTTTTTCTGTTAAAGAGAGCTGCAGAGATGGTTGTTCTTCTGGAAGGTTCTCCCATCTCCGCAGAGCAGGTCCCTGACCAAGGCCCTTCTCCCCCGATTGTTCAGTTTGGCCGGGTGGCCAGCTCTAGGAAGAGTCTTGGTGGTTCCAAACTTCTTCCATTTAAGAATGATGGAGGCCACTGTGTTCTTGGGAACCTTCAATGCTGCAGAAATGTTTTGGTACCCTTCCCCAGATCTGTGCCTCGACACAATCCTGTCTCGGAGCTCTACGGACAATTCCTTCGACCTCATGGCTTGGTTTTTGCTCTGACATGCACTGTCAACTGTGGGACTTTATATAGACAGGTGTGTGCCTTTCCAAATCATGTCCAATCAATTGACTTTACCACAGGTGGACTCCAATCAAGTTGTAGAAACATCACAAGGATGATCAATGGAAACAGGATGCACCTGAGCTCAATTTTGAGTCTCAAAGCAAAGGGTCTGAATACTTATGTAAATAAGGTATTTCTGTGTTTTGTTTTGGGGTATTGTGTGTAGATCGATGAAGGGAAAAAAGCTATTTAATCCATTTTAGAATAAGGCGGCAACGTAACAAAATGTGGAAAAAGTCAAGGGGTCTGAATACTTTCTGAATGCACTGTATACCATAAATATTCTCTGGAAAAACATTACAACCAAATATAGTTAGTACATTGGTGCCAAAAGGCTCTTTGTGCTCCTTATTTCAGCGAATATACATAATGAAGAAAAACGTACATAAATACTTCTAACAAGGCAAATTGTGTAAAATAAAGTATTTTTACTCTTCCAACAATTGTATGCTGTTCTCTCCAGTTCCTTGATGAATTGAGCCAGTGATGTGATCGCTCGGTGAGTCAATTGCCTGAAGGAGTAATAGTCTAGGTCGTATTAACCCTCATGATTCATAGAACACCATAGCCCTTTACACTCGTATCTGTATATGGGTTGAAAATGGCAGATTTGGACACGGATAAGTGCATAAATTGGAACGCAGTGGCTGTTCAGTAACATGCTATACATGACATCAGAGCTCAAAATAGGGTTGTAGTCAAGTTCAGAACGGCTGTTTTTACTGACAGACATTCTCAACTTGAGAACCGCTCGCCACAAGAAGTTGCCCTCAGCCCTCCTGCTAATTGTGCAACTTTTGAAAAATGTTTGTTGTCTGAGTGAGGTTAATGCTGTAAATTAAGAGGACTAAATGTATTTTGGAAGATGAGGATTATAATAAATACCACTAAGCCAAACAGTCAAAATGTGCACTTCAAATTTCCATATAATAAAACGCATTTAATATAGAGTGTGAACGTTTATGATCACTACATTTGATGTACAGTTACAAGATTACATGGCGTTTTACCCTGGGTTTTCCTGAACAGAATGAGCCTTCCTGAACAGAATGAGCCTCCCTGAACAGAATGAGCCTTCCTGAACAGAATGAGCCTTTGCAGAGAACCACTCATCTGAATGCACTCATGACTCCATTCTATGCAAAATAAAATTACGATCTGCTTCTCTGAATTGCGTTGTGAAAGCCTAACGCCGTAAGATCCTATTTTATAAGTTAGCTAGTCATGTTGGCAATAGAACAAGCTTTCAAATGATGCCCCCCTGACACAGATTGGGATTTATAATGGACCATTTCTGGATTGCGTAAACAACAGCAATTGTGTGATCGCGGTGATGCAAGCTCTAGTTCCTCAAAAACACCTTGAGTGTTTACAAAAACCTATTTGAGTTGTGTGCACTTTGGAGAGGTGTGTGGCCACTTGGAGACACCAGTTTCACATCTCACTCAAACCCTTGTCATGTTTTTGTCTAATGTTTTCCAAGAATACTCTTATCATGTTACCGAATGTATCCAGAATATTTTCAGATTTCGTAACCAACAAATGCACTGGAACGTTCAGGAAATGTAAAATGCACATAAAATCAACAGTGTAATGTTTGGATTCAGTCTTGTCAGGTGAACTGAGCTTTCGAGATACAGAGGTAACTTAGCGGCACACTATTGTTCTCTATTGTCTTGACATTGACCTGTCTGTGTCCTTACTGAGTACCTCTTTTTGGTAACCAGTTCATCAATCATATTTTATTTTACAATGTTCAATGTTAAAGTCTGACATTTAATGTTCAGACTTCTTTGAAAACTAGACAAAGTGAAATATGAATAGGCCTATAATGTGTAGATGGGCTATATTGGGTATTTATTTTAAGATTATGAGTTTATATTATATGTACAGTTGATGTCGGAAGTTTACATACACTTAGGTTGAAATCATTAAAACTCATTTTTAATGATTTAAAAACACCATGGGACCACGCAGCCATCATACCGCTCAGGAAGGAGACGCATTCTGTCTCCTAGAGATGAACGTACTTTGGTGCGAACAAACCTGACTGTTACACCAGTTCTGTCAGGAGGAATGGGCCAAAATTCACCCAACTCATTGTGGGAAGTTTGTGGAAGGCCCCGAAACATTTGACCCAAGTTAAATAATTTAAAGGCAATGCTATCAAATACTATTTGAGTGTATGTAAACTTCTGACCGACTGGGAATGTGATGAAAGAAATAAAAGCTGAAAGAAATAATTAATGAGTTGAAATGTATTTGGCTAAGGTGTATGTACACTTCCGACTTCAACTGTACGCTATTTTAAACAGGCTTTTATTGGATGAAGAGGTTCCAACCTCCACCCAGCCCTCGCAATGACTAATAATTAATTGGGCAATCTCGAAACCATTGTGAAGTCTGCTGCTAATCTGCTCCCATTGACTGGACCTGAGAGAGCAAATCTAATGAGCGCCGTGACATAATTCAAACGAGCACGATCAATCTTAACAGAACAGTAGTTAGCAACCAGCCAAGCTCTCCTTTACCCTCAATCCACACACATACATACAAACAAACATACCAGGCACGCACGCATTCCAGACCATGAACACACACACACACACACACACACACATCACCCCCAGCTCCACCCACACACACAACAATACCATTACTGCTTACTGTGCTCATCTATGTGACCAAGCTCTCCCTCTCTCTCTCCTTCCCACTTTCCTTCCTACTTGTAGTACAGATTCATTGAATTAGGGCCGGGGCTCAGTAGCGTTAGCGCTCCAGGCTCCGTCTTAACTGGGAAGAGTGTGGATGTCTGCACTCAGCATAGTGCTGACAGGCTCTAAGATAACCTCATATTTTACTACCAGGCACAGACTGAGCAATTACCATGAGTGGATATAACCCTCGCTTGGAGTGTAGAACTCTGAGGGCTTTATCTCAATGTGATGACTGCACTGAATCGGTTATACCTTAGGGTAAAGGGCTAATGGGTAATGTACGGTAACGATGATGTATCATAGCGATTTACTGTATGTAAAGCATCTGTTATTGCTTTTAGTGAGTCTATGAGCTCTCTGTGATATAACAGCTGTTTTGAATGCGGTTAAGAATTAGAAATTCACTCTTGATGTGAAATTTAGCTGTGGTTTTACGACAATGCATGCCTTGACAGATATGTACGTATATTACATAGGTATATCAAGTATGTCACAAGTATGACATGTGTTTATGAAGTATACTTTAGCACTGTATTGGAGGGCATTGAGGTTGGTTTCTTGAGGGATTGTGAGATATTGCTTGCATTTGAATGATTCAAACCAGGGACTGTAGTGACGCCTCTTGCACTGAGATGCAGTGCCTTAGACCGCTGCGCCACTTGGGAGCCCAGGGTAAATAGCTAAATACTTAAATACGTCCGCAGGCACCCACACACATAATGCACACACACACACACACACACACACACAATTCCTTTTAGATTTTTTTTGTCCCAGTTTCCAATTTCCTTCCAAATGTTATTAGTTTAGCCTCTCCTCTGCAGCATTCCTCTGACTTGTCCTTGGGTATCTTGAAAGGTGTAAAAGAAAATGTTATTTATTTGAGAGAAAAAATTGGGACAGTGTCCTAACCTTTGTACTAAGGTAAAATAGGAATGTGTCAAATAAGGACACTGACCAATCTAACCCATTTGAGACCTCATAACAAGTCCTCTGATTTGTCATAAATGCTGCTTCCGGCCATGTGTGGAGGAGCAAGGAGACCAATGTAAAGAAACCGCGTACAGAACCACCCACACATGTCAACATGAGGGAGAGAGAGATTAGAGTAGTGAACCTAGAGTCAGTGTGACAATAAGTGTTAGGCCTACACGTGTTACATTTTCTTGTCACCACCACTTTCTTAACACTAGTCATTCACTCAAAATGGCCACCTGGATGTCCTTTCACAATAGGGTTCACAATAGGGTTCTCTTTTGAAAATATGAACTCCCCACACAGGTCAACAGGGCAGAGAGAGATGAGGGAAAGAGACAGGTTGAGGAGAGATTAGCCTTAGCTCAGTTCCTGGGGCTGTCTTCACATGCGGCGGTGGCTGCTGTGCTGTTCCCACAATAATCACTATACACACCACACACACACACACAACTGTGTATATGAAGTCATCACAATAACACACACACACAAACACGCACACACTCACACGTCAGCCACCATGCCCACTTACTGTACAGCTGCAGGGTACAATTAGGGGAGCCGTCTGCAGTTGGCAGCCTGGCACTGACATTTCTCCACATACAGTCATGAGTGAAGGCATGGGGGAAACGTGCGTAAATGGATGTCATCACCACCACCACCCAAAAAAAAAAAAAAAGTCAAGTTTGCAGTTTCACATGTTGAGCTTAAATTGAGCTTAAATTGCACATGTGAAACCACATTTTCACATGTATTCAAACTAGAGTTAGCATGTTAACACCATATTTTCTCATTTTATTTTTTTTATTTATTTTTTTATTTCACCTTTATTTAACCAGATAGGTCAGTTAAGGAGAATAACATGTTTTAACCTCACGTGAATTCCTGGAGGAAAAGCATTCAAGGAAATTGAAGGATGAGTCCGATCGATCACATAGGAAAGAGAAATGTGCTAATATGGTAAGGGGGCTTGTAGTCCAGCTACTCGTATGTCAACACTACACACAGTCAGGTTTTGGATGTGGATGCACAGGGATGAGTGTGAACCTAATTATTACATAATTTAACCCGAGCCTGTGCAAAACATTTTTACAAAATGTTATATTGTTTGTCATCAAACACATTGTTACATAAGATAGATACTGTAGGAGTTTGATATAAGAGCCAGTAGGACGGGACAGGAATAAACGAGTGTGGAAAGTTATATCCCGTGAGGTCTAAGAGTCATTATAATATCAATAACTTAGAAGATGCTTTTATCCAAAGTGACTTACAGTCATGCATGCATACATTTTTTTACCCACTATCCTGGCATCGCAACTGCCATGCTCTACCAGCTGAGCTACAGAGGACCACAACAATCATACCTGGCTATTGTCATATGAGGTGGCAGCAATAAATAGACAAGTAGAGGAGGAGAGATGGCTGCCGTTTTACAGGCTCCTAACCAATTGTGCTATTTTGTGTGTTTTTTTTGTGTTGTTTTTAACTTATTTTGTACATAATGTTTCTGCCACCGTCTCTTATGACCGAATATAGATTCTGGATATCAGAACAGTGATTACTCGCCTCGAAATGACAAAGATTTTTTCTTTAACGAGTTGGATGTGAAGGATTTACTCCAGATACCCGAACAGGCCCAAATCCCCGTCATTCGCATGAAGTGAAGACGCTGATACAGGGGACGCAGGTCCGGGTGCCTTGTGAGTATTCGTCGGCGAGTCGGTAACCCGCCTCTACCGTCAGTCCTATTGGCCAACGTGCAATCATTGGAGAATAAACTCGATGAGCTCCGTTCAAGACTATCCTACCAACGGGACATTAAAAACTGTAATATCTTATGTTTTACCGAGTCGTGGCTGAACGACGACATGTATAATATACAGTTGGCTGGGTTTTCCGTAAATATCGGCAAGACAGAACAGCTGTGTCCAGTAAGATAAGGGGTGACGGTCTGTGTCTATTTGTCAATAAAAGCTGGTGCGCAAAATCTAATATTAAGGAAGTCTTGAGATTTTGCTCGCCTGAGGTAGAGTATCTCATGATAAGCTGTAGACCACACTATTTACCAAGAGAGTTTTCATCTATATTTTCCATAGCTGTCTATTACCACCACAAACCGATGCTGGCACTAAGACCGCGCTTAACGAGCTATATAAAGCCATAAGCAAGCAAGAAAATGTTCATCCAGAGGCGGCGCTCCTAGTGGCCGGGGACTTTAATGCAGGGAAACATAAAACTGTTTTACCAAATTTTTACCAGCATGTTACAAGTGCAACAAGAGGGGAAAAAAATACTTTACTCCACACACAGAGACGCGTACAAAGCCCTCACCCTCCATTTGGCAAATCTGACCATAATTCTATCCTCCTGATTCCTGCTTACAAGCAAAACCAGTGACTCGGTCAATATGGAAGTGGTCAGAAGCTAAAGGACTGTTTTGTTAGAACAGACTGGAATATGTTCCGGAACTCATCCGATGGCATTGAGGAGTATATCACATCAGTCACCGGTTTCATCAATAAGTGCATCGATGACGTTGTCCCCACAGTGACTGTATGTACATACCCCAACCAGAAGCCATGGATTACAGGCAACATCCGCACTGAGCTAAAGGGTAGAGCTGCCGCTTTCAAAGAGTGCAACTCTAACCCGGACACTTATAAGAAATAACCAAATGCCCTCAGACAAACCATCAAACAGGCAAAGCATAAATACAGGACTAAGATTGAATCCTACTATACCGGCTCTGCCACTCGTCTGATGTGGCACAAGCCTACCAGACAAGCTAAATTACTTCTATGTGCGCTTCGAGGCAAGCAACACTGAAGCATGCATGAGAGCACTATCTGTTCCAGACGACTGGGTGATCACACTTGCCAAAACCAATGTGAGTAAGAACTTTAAACAAGTTAACATTTACCAGACCGCAGGGCTAGACGGATTACCAGGACGTGTACTCTGAGCATGCGCTGACCAACTGGCAAGTATCTTCACTGACATTTTCAACCTGTCCCTGGCCAAGTCCGTAATACCTACATGTTTTAAGCAGACCACCACAGTCCCTGTGCCCAAGAACACCAAGGTAACCTGTAGCCATAAAGTGCTTTGAAAGGCTGGTCATGGCTCACATCAACACCATCATCCCATAAGCCCTAGACCCACTCCAATTTATATACTGACCCAACAGATCCACAGATGACGCAATCTCTATTGCACTCAACACCCTTTCCCACCTGGACAAAAGGAACACTGTGCTTAGTCCCCTCCTGTACTCCCTGTTCACCCATGACTGTGTGGCCAAGCACGACTCCAACACCATCATTAAGTTTGCCAACGACACAACAGTGGTAGGCCTGATCACTGAAAACGATGAGACAGCCTATAGAGAGGAGGTCAGAGACCTGGAAGTGTGGTGCCAGGGAAACAACCTCTCCCTCAACGTGATCAAGACAAAGGAGATGATCGTGGACTATAGGAGGCCGTAGTCAAAGCTGGTTGAGAGCTTCAAATTCCTTGGTGTCCACATCACCAACAAACTATCATGGTCCAAACACACCAAGACAGATGTGAAGATGGCATGACAAAGCCTTTTCCCCCTCTGGAGACTGAAAAGGTTTGTCATGGGTCCTCAGATCGTCAAAAGGTTCTACAGCTGCAACATCAAGAGCATCCTGACCGGTTAAACCACCGCCTGGTATGACGGTTGTATTCGGGGCATGTGACAAAAAAAAATGGATTTGATTTTGAAGTATAGGCCTGTGCTACCTTGAAAAGCTAATTACACAGCTTATCTAAAGCACCAAACACGCTAAGAGAGTATGGTGTAATGGTTTAGATGTGTTCACTTCCGAAGGTTTAGACTTCATTTAGAGCTGAGGGAAAGAGGGAGAGAGAGAGAGAGAGAGAGAGAGAGAGAGAGAGAGAGAGAGAGAGAGAGAGAGAGACTTGTGCTCAGAGGCTAGTGAAAAACCCAATCCCCCACACACTCTGTATTATTCATAGTGATCCCCCCCAATCACAGACACACAGAGCACAAGCATACTCAGAGTGCACGAACACGTGGGCGAACGAACGTGCGCACACATTTAATTACACACACACGCACCAACAGACACGCACATACACAGAGCATGTGCATAAGTAGAGTGTGGTGCACACACATACAGTATAGCCACACACACACACACACGCGTATACAGCGCATTCGGAAAGTATTCAGACCCCCACATTTTGTAACGTTACAGCCTTGTTCTAAAACTGATTCAATTGTTTTTTTCCTCATCAATCTACACACAATACCCCATAATGACACAGCAAAAACAAGTTTTTAGAAATTATTGCTAATTTATAAAAAAAATAAAAACGGAATTATCACATTTACATAAGTATTCAGACCCTTTACTCATTACTTTGTTGAAGCACCTTTGGCAGTGATTACAGGCTCAAGCTACAAGCTTGGCACACCTTTATTTGGGGAGTTTCTCCCATTCTTCTCTGCCGATCCTCTCAGGCTCTGTCAGGTTGGATGGGGAGCGTTGCTGCACAGCTATTTTCAGGTCTCTCCAGAGATGTTAAATCGGGTTCAAGTCCGGGCTCTGGCTGGGCCAATCAAGGACATTCAGAGACTTGACCCGAAGCCACTCCTACATTGTCCTGGCTGTGTGCTTAGGGTCGTTGTCCTGTTGGAAGGGGAACCTTTGCCCCAGTCTGAGGTCCTGAGTGCTCTGGAGCAGGTTTTTATCAAGGATCTCTCTGTACTTTGCTCCGTTCATCTTTCCCTTGATCGTGACTAGTCTCCCAGTCCCTGCCGCTGAAAAACATCCCCACAGTATGATGCTGCCACCACCATGCTTCACCATAGGTATGGGTGCCAGGTTTCCTCCAGACTTGACGCTTGGCATTCAGACCAAAGAGTTCAATCTTGTTTTCATCAGACCAGAGAATATTGTTTCTCATGGTTCGAGAGTCTTTAGGTTCCTGTCATGTGCCTTTTACAGAGGAGTGGCTTCCGTCTGGCCACTCTACCATAAAGGCCTGATTGGTGGAGTGCTGCAGAGATGGTTGTCCTTCTGGAAGGTTCTCCCAACTCCACAGACGAAATCTAGTGCCCTGTCAGAGTGACCATTGGGTTCTTGTTCACCTCCCTGACCAAGGCCCTTCTCCCCCAATTGCTTATTGTTGCCCAGCGTCTAGGTCTAGGAAGAGTATTGGTGGTTCCAAACTTCTTCCATTTAAGAATGATGGAGGCCACTGTGTTCTTCTTTCAATGCTGCAGACATTTTTTGGTACCCTTTCCCAGATCTGTGCCTCGACACAATCCTGTCTCGGACCTCTAAGCACAATTCCTTCGACATGCACAGTCAACTGTGGGACCTTATATAGACAGGTGTGTGCCTTTTCAAACCATGTCCAATCAATTGAATTTACCACAGGTGGACTCCAATCAAGTTGTAGAAACATCTCAAGGATGATCAATGGAAACAGGATGCACCTGAGCTCAATTTCGAGTATCATAGCAAAGGGTCTGAATACTTATCAATACTTATGTAAAAAAGTTTTTATTTAATCCATTTTAGAACAAGGCTGTAACGTAACAAAAAGTCAAGGGGTCTGAACACTTTCCGAAGGCACTGTATGCGTGTGTACACGCGCACACACACACACAAACACACAGGGACCACCTATCCATTAGACAATGTCTCATTAAAGATGGATGACTTTAGCCAATGGTTTTAGACCAGGAGAGGGCAGAGGGGCGCCACAGGCAGGGCCAACAGTGACTGTTTTCTTTCTCTTCTCTCTCCGACTTTATCTTCATGGGACTTTATCTTCCATGCCTTTGGAGTTGCTTTTCCCTTGTTTGTGTATCTGTGGCCTCTAGTGCTCTGCTCTCTTCTTGCTCTCATCTCACACTTCGCTCTTCTTCCCCTCTCTGCTCCTCTCTCCCTCAACTCAACTCCCCTTCTCTCTTTTTTTCTTCTCCCCTTCTCCCCTCTTCTCCCCCTCTCCTCTCTTCTTCCTCTCCCATCCTTTACCCTCTTATTCTACTCCCGTTCCTCTCCAGACTTCCCCACCCTCCTCCTTTCTTCAATATTATTCACACAACGTGAAGCCCATGAGTTTATGAATGTATTAAGTCCAATTAGTGAATTCACGATAGGCGCTTTCAACAGCCTTTCAAGTTCTCCTATAATATCCTGAATCTGTGCCAGCGAAGCAAGAATAAACCCACCACAGTGGAGATCAACAAGGAGAGGGGAAAGAGAACACACAATAGCAGCGTTTTGAATCCTCCAAAGTCTCCATTTGACAGGAAGCTAGCTGCATTCTGTCCCCACGGCATCTGACGGGAACAAGTAGCAGAGCTAGAAGCACTCCAGGAGCAGAGTCGAGTTTACACAAACACACAAACACACACACACACGCCAGCTCACATATACTGCATAGCCTACACGGTATTACAAAAACACACATATACACGGAGTATACCAAACATTAGGAACACCTTCCTAATATTGAGTTCATTCTCTTTGTTTGCAATACCAACAATTTTGTTATCGACTTCAGAAGTTTTGTTTGATATTAATGGCACAAAAACTAACACCATTACTCCATCAAACAGTGTTTAAAGCGGCAATTCTTGATTGAAATGTTAACAAAGTGTTCTTTCTGCCATTGTTTTTCACATGTGAAAGTGAGAAGGATCTAATGTGCAGAGGAATGGGGCTGGAGAAATGCAACCACTCAAATCCATAGACTACGCTATGGATGTAAGGAATGACCATCCATGATATAAAAATTATAGTTTAAAAAAGTGGTTTAGTGTTTGTTTACATTTACTTTGTTTGCAAACATTGGAGTAAATGTAGAGTTTGCGTACCTGTGGAGTTGTTTTATATGTGAAACGGCCAATGTGATATTTAGATGTGAATGTTTTTCACGTGAAAATGCAATTCCACGTGAAAGTGAGTTAACATGTGAATCCACAAATTTAACATGTGAAACTGCAATTGATATTTTAAAAAATAAAACATGTTAAACAGCAATTTCACATGTTCTTTTTGTAAGGGAAACAACTCAACTGAGGTGCTCCATAAGGATTACTCTCCAAGGCTGAGGCAGAGGAGAATACAAAGCAGTCACATTCATATGACAGAGGCTACTGCATTTTACTTTTTTTATATATGTCATCCAAATACCACCCTCACCAAGGAACAAAACATTAGGCTAGCCACTAATGCTAAATTAGCCGCTAAAACTGACCTAGCTAAAGGCTCATCTCTGTAAAGGCAAAGATCTGCACACAACCCCAAAACATGGTTAAAATAGATAAACCATCAGTCAGAATTTACAAAGTGAGCGAGAACATCTTTCATAAGAGGGAGTACAGAAACTACGTTGTCTGGAACTTGAGGGGCATGTCAAAGCGAAACTTGGATGGCATCTTAATGAACTTGGTGTCAGGCAGCCCTCGTCATGTCGTCCTAAAGATGACACCTGTTTTAACCCCCCGTGAACGCTCATGACAAGTCATGATGAATCACCCCTCCAAGCAATGACACAGAGGCATTTATTTTAATAACATAATGTAATTGGCTACTTGTGTTATATCTCAAATGTAGCATTCCATGTCATGATTTAAAGTCTTCAGTTTTAATGGTAAACAAATTAATATAACATATATTATGAGAAATTATTAGATATACATCATACTTTTATGGGACTGCATTTTCTTCTTTTGACACAGTTACAGTATCACAGTCACTTGGTTAGGATATTCAATTTTGTGAGGCAGAATTTACCAGACATTTTTATGAGGTATCTCATACTCCTTGTTCTTTGTGTATTTGCGTCTCAGCATGAAGCACACACATTTCATCTCATGAATGAGACTGCGGCCGCTCTTGGGTTACTCAACATAAAAAATAAATGTCAAACTCTGACAAGGCACAGAAGGCATTTGCTGAAAACCACTGTAGTTTGCTTACCACAGCTCTGGGAGTAAGACTTTTTAAATCTTTAAAGGATACATAAGGTAAATTATATCTAACTGTAAAAGGCAGCTAAGAATAATGATTGGAACAAACCTAAGCTGCTGAAAGCTATGACCAATTAGATTAATCTTTATAAATTAGGCTTATTCATTGTTAAGAACCATGGCAGAGATCTGCATGACCAGGGAATTGCAAGGGGTAAAGACAGTACAACTATAACAGTTTTTATGTTATAGAAATGATTGCTGTGTTCCAACAATGTAACAGAAATGGCAAATTGAATCTGTTACAACTATGAGAGTTTGTGTCAGAAAAATGACATTCTGGGGTTATGACAATAAGACTGTCATGATACAATGTAGCATTCATCTCAGATACTGCGTGTGATATTGTTTTACGTCGACGTCTGTTGAAAGTATCTGAGAAACATGTACAGTAAATACCGCAAACACTGCCTACTGACATTTTGCCTCTTTAAGACACAGTATCATGGTTGGCGAGAGGCTCTTGGCTCAAGAAATAGGATTTAAGGGAGGCCAAATCAGAGGATTTTTTTCAGAGCTCAACAAATTTGCTAATGCCGGCTGCCAGTAAATTGGTGCGCCGTCAAAACTATTGATTTGTAAAGTCTTATCGGCCTTGATCCGTAACTGCAGCAAGTCCATTTCCTGCTAGGGACCTGAGGGATAAAGAGAGAGATCCACAGACCAGATACCTTTATTTACTCTCCGCATCCAGCGTCACAGACCAACTCTTACCAGCATATGCGTGGTAAATTGATTTGACGGAATCAATTGTTTTTTTACTTTTTTTCTTTCTTTTTTTTTTACTTTCTTCCATTTTTGGAACTCATTTGGTCTTGGTAATGTGCATGTGGCGCATGAAGTTGGCTATACACTAAGCATTTGGGAATAAAACATGCCATCTTGTTCATTCTACTTACAATATTCTCCCCCATTTCAATCTGACATTGTACTGCAGTCTGTACAGAGTATCTGGCACCTCAGTGATGTAAGCATAGCATTAATCCAGTCAGGCAGATGCACCACCTTTTGGATCCCCCACACCAGGGGCTCTTTGGTTCCTGTGGCGCTCTGTGACAGATCCTTTTGCAGAGGAAATGGGACAGGCCCTCTGATCACAGTGACTAGTGCTAACTGCCGGCCATGTTTCTGCCGGCCAGGCGAGAGAAAGGGAGTGGGCGAGATTAGAAATTTAGAAGACACGTTGTGTGCTGTTTCTCCACAAAGCAACGTTTGGCCCGGCGCCATTCCCACCAGCGCAAGCTACACAGTACACTCACACCTCCCCAATCCCCACCCCTTGTCTCGCAACATGGCTGTCTCTAATTCCCAAGCTCCCCCCGGGAAACTTTATGTCTCCTGGATGGCTCGTTGACTGAGGGAGGATTTGATTTCGTTTGGCGTCATGACATTTTCCAACACCGTAATGCAGCTGACCTTTCCTGGTTGCGAAGTAAAGGGGCTCAAGACCGGTAAAGAAGCAGAGGAGAGGGAGAGGGTGACATCATCATTCATCCAACAGAAGTAAAGGGACTCAAGACCGGTACAGCAGCAGAGGAGAGGGAGAGGGTGACATCATCATTCATCCAACAGAAAGGTCAGGGGAGATGGAGCCAATGTGGGCAGCTCCAGGGCAGGTCAAACATGGCACTCGTAATTTTTTTTTTTTAAAGTGAGTTTGTCCAACTCTCTGGACCTCGCTTCCTTCCTCGGTCTCTGCAGCTCTCAGTGTCCAGGGAGGGTTGAAGAATGGCCGTGAACACTCAAATTAGATTCGCCTCGTCTCATCCAAGAGAAGCTCCGAAAGAGGAGCTTCCCATGAATTCATTGCTATTCTTAGTGACTCATCTGTTCATGGGTTAAAGGACGGACGGAGACGAGGACGGAAGAACGCAGCATAGAGGCTTTCAGAGAACCGTGCCCCATCGAGACCTCCACAATTAAAGCAGTCAAGCACAATGTGTCTACGGCTTCGCAGCGCAGACTGTCTTCTTCTCCATTTAGAGATGGAAATGCCTGGCCATGTCTTGCATACTGTACGGCAGATTTCAAAACTAGGAGATTAATGAGGAGGAGGAGTAGCAGGGATAGAGGAGGACAGGGTTTGCGTCTTTTTTAATGGTTTGGGAAATTTGTCTGGCAGCATCAGTGAGATGGAGTCGTCGAGATGGTAACCCTGATTTGCATCTCGTCTATGTCTTTAAATGAAAGCTTGGCAATGGAGACGCTCTTCTTCTTCTGTGAAATCATGCAACGGAGTAATTAAGAGGACGCAAAAAGGCGGAGGACGGTGTCTGTTCTCCAAGAAGACAGATAAAACAAAGACAAATAAATGCTTGGACTGGGATTCCAACACTGTCACCTTTTTACATATCTGTTGTGGTGGAATTCTTGGATTTCCATGGGTCAGTTTATTTGAGTGTTTAACACAGATCTAATTATCCTGTGTTGTTTCAACCCTTATATAGATTTTGGATTACATTTTAAGGCAAATACCAACCAGATATATTACATCGATACCACATTATACATTATCAATAAAGTTTCATTTTTAAGCATGAGCTAATGGTGGGGATAGTATCTGAGACAATGCAGGATCATTTGGATCTGGATTAAATGTTCTGAGCTGGATCTTGGCTCATTATCCAAACAATTAGGAGATAAAGATTTGGCTACTATAATGTGTTCCCTAGAGTGAAACTCCACTTCCTAATTATCTTAAAGCTGTCTAATGTGTATCTGGCTTACTGACATGCTCAGATTCACTGGTTCCCATAGGATGGTTATTATTTGAAAAGACACTAAGATGGGGAACCATGGACCATATTCCGAATCACAGACCTACATACTATTAAGTAGGCTCTGAAGACAGCCACAAGCAAGAGAAGGGTCCACTAACTCTGTGGTCACTCAACTAAACGTGTGTTTATACATCCTGCAATATCTACTATGTCAATCAACTCAGTTGTGAAACCTGTGAAAAACCTTGTTCACAGAGTAATTTAAAATACAATTCCTAAACCGACCAAAGTTTTCAAATACTCCCATGATGAAAGAGCACTCAAAATGATGACATCTCATCTGAGGGTGAACTCCAATTGCCTTTTGATTGGTTTGTAGCTGCTGCTGCTTCCCCTGCAGTTTAAAAAACACCAACAAAATGTTCACTTTGAACTGAGCGAATTATTGCTGTGGCGAAGAGAGAGAGGCCCAAAGTCTTTTGTTGTGTTTTGTATGAGTGTCTCTTTTTCACCTCGGGTGACTTGGAAAACTGCCGGGGTTCGACTTTCTCCACATCTGCTCTCACTCACTCACAGACACGCACGCACACACACAGTGGAGTAAGAGCCTTTATGTGCTAAAACTTGAATAATGGCAGACAAATAGGAGTGGAGGATCTGTAAAATGATGGCTTTATGAAATATAATCTCTCTCTCTATCTGTTTGTGTTGATGGGATAGCGCTGGGAGGTATGTATCCGTCTTTGCATTGCTATTTACCGTACAGGCACAATGTTCCTACATTAAGCTTTGGTTTACAGTATGAGTTTAATACAGCACGCCCCACCCTCCGAAAATGCCTTCTTCATGGGAGGGTTGTGAAGTCATGTTGCAATCTCTGCTGAAGATTCAGTTAACATAAAAAAAAAAATGCTAATTAGCAATAGCACTGCGTGCTGTGAATCAGGGTGGAATCTCTAATGATCCTATTCAAAATGTGCATGCTATAAATATCTTTTGCACAATTAAGTGTAATTATTTGCATACTGCTTTCACTCTCTTTAGAGGCAGACTTGGTCTGCTCCTTTGATCTCTGCGGGATTAACTATTTGTTTGAGGATCAGATTTATAGAGCACATTTTGGGGAATATTCAGAGGTGGAAACTTTCCGTGGGAATTAACGGGAATATATGGAAATGAACGGGAATATATGGGAATTAACGGAAATATATGCAAATGAATATTATTACCATTTAAATGTAGATGTTTTTTGCATGAGATATATTTACCATATCATATCGAGACAGAAACATAAACCTTTTACCTTATCATCATACCTTAAGTAGACATAATTGCTAATGATTAAATCCTTCCAATAGAAAAAAAAAAACAATTTAGTTACGAATGTCTTCCTCTCGGGCTTCCATGTCTTCTCCCTGGACCTCCTCAATGTCCACACTTGAACATCAGACTCTGAGGCCTCATCTTCACTGTCACTTTCCAACCTTGTTGAGGATGGCTCGTTGTCAGGCTCAAAAAGCCTCAAATTTGCCCGGTTGACAAGCAATTTTTAAAACCTTGTATTGGTCAGCCTTTTGCGCGCTTTGGTGTGTGTGTTCCCAAACAAGGACAGTTGCGAACTGAGGCGGCTGATGTTGGTGGGATTTGGAGGATAATGGAGGCAACAGGAGAAAGAGACTCAGATCCACAAAGTCCCTTCCACCAGGTGGCTGATGAGTTATGTTGGCACAACTGCCATATTGCATCTCCATCCCAAAGCCCTTGCTTGGAAGTGCACTTTACCAGACTGCCAAGAACCTTGCCCTCATCCAGGCCAAGGTGACGAGACACGGTAGTGATGACACCATAGGCCTTGATCTCTGCACCAGACAGGATGCTCTTGCCAGCATACTTGGGGTCCAACATGTACGCTGCGGCGTGTATGGGCTTCAGGCAGAAGTCTTCACGCTTTTTGATGTATTTCAGAACTGCAGTTTCCTCTGCTTGGAGCAACAGTGAAGTGGGCAGGGCAGTACGGATTTATTATTTTACATCTGCAAGCTGTCTGAACATCATACAGGATGGCATTGTCTCCCTCAATCCGTGCAATGGCTACTGCTATAGGTTTCAGGAGTTTCAGGCTGCTTACCACTCTCTCCCAAAATACATCATCCAGGAGGATCCTCTTGATGGGGCTGTCCATATCGGCAGACTGTGATATGGTCATTTCTTGGAAAGACACCTTCCCCTCCAGGAGACTGTCAAACAAGATGACAACACCACCCCAACGAGTGTTGCTGGGCAGTTTCAATGTGAAGTTCTTATTCTTCTCACTTTGCTTGATGAGGTAGATGGCTGCTATAACTTGATGACCCTTCACATACCTAACCATTTCTTTGGCTCTCTTGTAGAGTGTATCCATTATTTTCAGTGCCATGATGCCCTTGAGGAGCAGATTCAATGCATGAGCAGCACAGCCAATGGGTGTGATGTGAGGGTAGGACTCCTGCACTTTAGACCAAGCAGCCTTCATGTTCGCAGCATTGTCTGTCACCAGTGTTGAACTCTGCATCCAGCAAATGAGTAGATAAAGCATGTCTGGTTGGAGGGGTATATGCTAGGCGAAGAACATTCAGAAATATTTTCCAATGCACAATCAGAGGTGAACCAGTTGCATACACAGCTCGAGCAAGACATGCATCAGCA
Source organism: Thymallus thymallus (assembly GCA_023634145.1). Lineage (NCBI taxonomy): Eukaryota > Metazoa > Chordata > Actinopteri > Salmoniformes > Salmonidae > Thymallus > Thymallus thymallus. Next base: position 7,875,350 of record CM042399.1, on the reverse strand, counting down.
TTTCTCTGACTACGTTCCTCCATTGAGTCAAAAACCTTCTGATTCCAGGAGGACCATGAACTGTTGCTATCGATAAGGTGTCTGATTCATCATTTTCACCTCGAACAGAAGTAGAGGGACTTTTGTCAGAGGTTGCTTGTTGTGAGCGCTGAGGGAACTTTATGCACTTGGCCAGATTATTCTGCATCTTTGTTGCATTCTTCACATATGATTCAGCACAGTATTTGCAAATGCACACAGCTTTTCCTTCTACATTAGCTGCAGTGAAATGTCTCCACACATCAGATAGTGCCCGTGGCATTTTCCTGTAAAGATTAGAAACAAATGAGTTTAAAAAAACATATACAATTCCATGTACAGATAAATAGTTAAGCAGTTAGATTAAACAACTCCTTTGTAAGATAAATGTTTTAAAATTAAACATGTATGGAAACAGGTGAATTAACACTCCTCAGTTAGCAGGCTCAAGCAAGCTAAACCCCAAATGGTAGCAAAAACTAACTAGAAATTGTTAACAAGTTAGAAATGATTTAAACACACTTTGCTGTAGGCTAGTATTTACTAGTTAACAAAAAATCATGTATGTCATATAAAATATATTCACCCCACCCAATATTGTAATCAAAACTTACCAGAAAGCATGTAGTCCTTGGCTTATACAGTGTAGTAGTGTGGGCTCAATAGCATCTCATTAGTGTGCAAGATCTTGAGAATCAGCTGTACATGTAATGGAAGAGTGCACTGCATATGTGATGGAAGAATGCACTGTGCATGCAGAGGGTTGCAATTCCGTTGTATTGGGGATTGTTTACCAAAATATGCCACAAGACCTAGAATTGCCTTATGTGTATCCCACAAAAAAGGTTCTCTGTTATAAGCTAACTTTTTTGATGAATGTAAGCAAAATTCCCAAAATTCCAGGGCTTAACTTCCCATGGAAAATTTCCGGAAATATACCGGAAAGTTTCCAACCCTTTGCAACCCTAATCAGGACATCAAACAGGTCCTCCCGTACGCTCAATCAAATGTCCACCGCTATGTCTCTTCAAGTAAGAGTACCTTCCAAACCTGACTGGGACTAAATGCAATGTTTCTCATGACATTCCTTGAGGACCCCTGCAGGGTGTAGAGATTCAATTAGCCCAGCACTTACACAACTCATTCAACGAATCAAGGGCTACGTGATTAGCTTGATTAGTTGAATCAGGTGTGTTAGAGCTGGGATAGAACACATCACATGTAGTAATATTTTCTATAGAATGTTGTAGTATACTGTTGAATACTATAGCAAATAGTGATGGGGGAAAAATATTGATAGTTACATATCGGGATATAATTTTTTACAATATACAGTATAGTATTATTGTTTTGACAATATCGCAATATTATTTGGACTTGTTTGGACTTTTGATGCATATTCTAATGCAAATCCATATGTTACATGTGTTTACGTTTATGCTACCTACCCTTTAAAAAACGTTATAAAACAGTATTTTGTGTAGATCAATGACAAAAAAAATCACAATTAAATTAATTTCAATCCTACTTTGTAACGCAACAAAGTGTGAAAATTCCCGCTGTATGTGTGTTTGGAAGGCCATAGTTCTCAAACACCTGCAGTAAACCTGGTCTTGTTTAGAACAATTCAGTGTGTGTGTATGTGTGTGTGTGTGTGTGTGTGTGTGTGTGTGTGTGTGTGTGTGTGTGTGTGTGTGTGTGTGTGTGTGTGTGTGTGTGTGTGTGTGTGTGTGTGTGTGTGTGTGTGTGTGTGTGTGCGTTACCAAGGTTATTATAGTTGTGTCTTCATATTCGTTTTTGAAATGCAGTTCAGTTTCAGTTCATTTTCAGACCAGATTTTCTCGTTTTATTTCATTTTAGTTGTATAATAACATGAATATTTTATTTTTTATATGATTTAGTTTCAGTTTTAGTGTTGGGGACAGAAAGCATGCGTGGAAGGCTAGGAGTAATTTGTGTTTCATCGTTTTTTGGGGGTGTTTTTTGGGATGTCACTTCTTGCCACTGGGGCAGTAATACATAAGGTGATGGGTCAGGTTTACATTATTAAGTAAATCTCAATGTGAGTTGGATTTAAAAGGAATAGTGCAGAGACTGGTGCAAATAAAATGTGGGAGGCACTATTTGTTAACCAATCATACTTTTTGTTTATTGACCCACGCGAACGTGATCAAAGATGTAATTGAAACAAGAACAAACTTTGCAGCGATTGTAAAGTTATAGGGGATACAAATTAAAGTGATATTTGAGACTTCATTAAACCAAATATTGTGCAAACGTTATGTTTTCAGTTTGTGAGTGTGTGATATGGGGGTATAGAAAAATGTATTTAGACATTTAGAAATAAACACTCATAAATAATAGCAGCTAATTGCCATGTTGATCTGAGTCTTGCTGTTGGAAAAACCACTACAGTGTCTGACTTTCGGCTGTCACAGATGCACCTACAGTCAGCTTTGTTATCTTTACTGCTCGAAGACACCCATTCACAAGCTAATTTAACCACCAGCTTCAGAAAAAACCCCAAAAAACATGAAAATTCCATTTGAAAAACATTAACAAAACTGAACAAAATTCATAATTGTTTTTATTTAATTTTACTTCGTTTTGGAGTAAAATATAATCGTTTTTTAGTATAGTTTTAGTTTTAGTTATGTTATTTTAGTTTACTAAATAGTTTTTTCATGATTAGTTTTCGTTTCAGTTCAGCCTGACACATTCCCCTAAACCTGGGAGCTGTCCACACGCAGTGGTGCTGAAAGTGGCAGAGGGTATCGGCAAACAGGAAGACTCGAGTCTCATAGCAAAACCTGTCAAAGCCCATGAGAAATAAGCACTGTGGGAGAGCGTTCTCTCTCCTCATTACTGATAGTGTAACACATCACACAAACCTGAACATCTTTCCGTACTGCTGATGTTGAATGTCTTTCACATTAAGAAGCTTGTGCTTTGGTTCTTAAATACTTTTTGCTATGGAGAATATCCGTTCAAGACAAAATTACATCAAAGTGTTATCTGTGTGTTATAATGTTCATCATATCAACTCTCTTGCCAATTAAATGTCAAAGAAAGGAAAAATACTCCAAGCAGTTTAGTCACTTCAACTTCCACATTATTTATTACAAGATTTTGTTTTAGGGTTTAGGGTTTAGTGAATGATTTGTCCCAAATCCAATGCTTTTAGTTTTATAAATATTAAGGACTAACTTATTCCTTGCCACCCTCTCTAAAGCTAAGCTCATTTCAGTTGGCTGTAGTAGCTGACATGTATAGAGTTGAGTCATCTGCATACATAGAGACTATGGCTTTACTCAAAGCCAGTGGCATGTCGTTAGTAAACATTGAAAGGGGCCTAGACAGCTGGACTATGTTGGAGAGACTTCCATTAAAGAACACCCTCTGTGTTCTGTTAGACAGGTAGGGGGGTGTAAAGCCAGCAGGGTGTAAAGCCATAACATATATGTTTTTCCAGCAGCAGAGTGCGATCAATAATGTCAAAAGCGTTCTCTCAATTCCATTTAATCGAATAAAGCTTTATCGGCAGGGAATACATGGGTACATTTTGCCATTCTTCTGTGTGTGTGTGTGTGTGTGTGTGTGTGTGTGTGTGTGTGTGTGTGTGTGTACATGTGTTGCGTAGTTGTGTACACATACAAACCACACACACACACCGACCTCTTATTGAAGTTTATAGAGACCGACTGATGTATAGGTTTAAGACCTCATATTGAAGCTTATAGAGACCGACTGATGTATAGGTTTAAGACCTCATATTGAAGCTTATAGAGACCGACTGATGTATAGGTTTAAGACCTCATATTGAAGCTTATAGAGACCGACTGATGTATAGGTTTAAGACCTCATATTGAAGCTTATAGAGACCGACTGATGTATAGGTTTAAGACCTCATATTGAAGCTTATAGAGACCGACTGATGTATAGGTTTAAGACCTCATATTGAAGCTTATAGAGACCGACTGATGTATAGGTTTAAGACCTCATATTGAAGCTTATAGAGACCGACTGATGTATAGGTTTAAGACCTCATATTGAAGCTTATAGAGACCGTATAGAACAATCTTAAAATGTTCCTCTACTTTAGTTTAGATACAAGCAGCATGAAACCTCTAACACAATACATACATTTGAATGGGGAAAATCTTGCTTACCACTTTATCCATGTGGTTTCTTCCTTCACAGACTCCATGAAATGATGACCACTTCCTAAATATTTTGTCAAATATATAATATTTGGTCATTTGGTTTATGGTTACCTAGAAAGGGTGGCTCAACTTACCCCACTCTCCCCTACATACTAAATGTCATAACTTAACCTTTTCCAAAGTGAACAAACCAAGTGTATCATAACAACACCTGTCTGGCCAGTTCTTTTATCTCATCCTTGTTGCAGCTTTCTCCAGACTTTGATCTACTATACGGAAAGGTGTGCGCAACGGTCTTCCTGCGCATCCCCATTCACGCAAAAACTCAGACATGCAGCCCAGGTGCATACAGGCACTTTACATATAATGTTATGCGAACTCCTAACAGAACACTGGAAAGCGATAGATATTAAAAAAAAGTACTGTTTGACAACCAGGCAAGGTGCAGGCACCTTAGTACTGAATCATCTTTCATTTCACTGCAGAACACTCCCTCTACGAGAGACACCATAAAAATTAATCAAAAGCATCCCCATTCATAAAACGATAATCACAAGAAAAATGCAGCAATATTGAAAAAATGAGAAAAAGAGAGAGAAAAGAGGGAAATGTGAGGTAAACGAAAGGGAAAAGAGAGGGAAATGAGAGGGAAAAGAGAGGGAAATGAGAGGGAAAAGAGAGGGAAAAGAGAGGGAAACGAGAGGGAAACGAGAGGGAAAAGAGAGGGAAACGAGAGGGAAACGAGAGGCAAATGAGAGGGAAACGAGAGGGAAACGAGAGGGAAATGAGAGGGAAAAGAGAGGGATACGAGAGGGAAAAGAGAGGAAAAAGAGAGCAGGTACGTACTGTATCTCTGGGGCAGCACGGCCACTACGGCCAGCTCCATGCTGAAAGTCTTGCAGAGTACTGAGAGGTGTGGAGAGAAAGAGAGGGACAGAGAGAGAGAATGGGAAGAAGAGCAAGAGAGAGAGAGAGAGAGAGAGAGAGAGAGAGAGAGAGAGAGAGAAAAGGGCAGCTCCTGACAGCGATATGCACACTGAAGGGCACACTGGCTCCGTGTGCGCTCTGCTCTTCAGCCCAGCAGAGACATGCAGCATATGTGTGTGTGTGAGAGAGAGAGACAGAGACAGAGAGAGAGAGAGAGAGGAGTCTATGCATGTGTGTTGGGGGGAACAGTATGTGTTCGTGAGAGCGTTTGTATTTTATGACTGGATGGATGTATGGATGGAAAAAGAAGGGAGGAAGGTTGTGGACAGATGAAGAGAGAGAGTGAGAAAGAGAAAGAAAGGGGGGAGGTGCGAAAACTAGGGGAAATTTAATAAGGACTCTGTGAGAAACAGATATAAATATGAATGAAAGAGAGAGAGAGAGAGAGAGAGAGAGAGAGAGAGAGAGAGAGAGAGAGAGAAACAGAGAGAGAGAGAAACAGAGAGAGAGAGAAACAGAGAGAGAGAGAAACAGAGAGAGAGAGAGAGAAAGAGAGAAACAGAGAGAGAGAGAGAGAGAGAAAGAGAGAGAGAGAGTGTGTTTGTGTTAGCAGAAAAAATGGAGGACTGAGGGGGAGGGAGAGAGAAAATGTATTAGAGATGGTTATTAGCTGAGCCCTGGCACTATCACACTTTGGGGAGCTACACTCACCTCCTCTTTATTGCTCATGCACTGATTCCAAATAAACAGTAGCGCTGAGGGAATCTGTGTGTGTGTGTGTGTGTGTGTGTGTGTGTGTGTGTGTGTGTGTGTGTGTGTGTGTGTGTGTGTGTGTGTGTGTGTGTGTGTGTGTGTGTGTGTGTGTGTGTGTGTGTGTGTGTGTGTGTGTGACAGAGCAGCTAAAGTAAAAGTGGGTAGTTGATAATTGGAGCACTTTTGGGGCAGTGGGCTGGGCAGAGCCAACACTCCTCACCTATCACAGCAAAACTCTCTGCTCCTACTAGACCTTGTACTCTTAGAGCTGGACTCCTAAGACTGGTTAACAACCTCAAACTGAACATGTTTGTTCATTCAGCCATGCTCTACATTAGCTCAGGAGAGGCAGCGTTGAAAACAACAGATATGGGTAGAGGAGGAACCAAACCCATGCTATCTGCCGTGTCACTCGAATTGCTCACCAAACAACGTTTGTTTAAATCCCCTCACAGCTCGGCACATGCCAATTACGCTGTTGTTGTCGCAGGCCAAGACGAAACCAAGTTTGATTGCAGCGACTCAAGCTCAAATAAAACACGGCAAGAAAGACTGTTTTTTCATTGAAGGTGGAAGGGGCTACTCCTTAGAGAAATCAAGAAAATCTATTAGGAATTGTTCTATTATGTTTGTCAACAACGTGATCTCACAGACTCACATTGTCTCCTGGCCTACCTTGGAAAAAAGGGATTTGACCTGTGTTCACTCTCTTGGCTTGGCTGGCTGTGATACTGAAATGCACGCGTGTGTCAATGCGTGTTAGTTTGTATGTGTGTAGGTGAGTGTGTGTGTGGCTGCGGGTGTGTGTAGTTTTAGTGTGCACTTGTGCTCGTGCATATAGTGTGTTTGACAGAGTGTTTTCAAAATGTGTGTGTGTGTGCACCCAAGCGAGCGCTTCCCTGTGTTAAGTAGTTTCCAATAGCTTGCATTAGTCTGCAACGGAATGCTACAGTACTTGGTGTGCTTGGTATGGATAGCAGACTAGCAGGCTATTCAGTGCTGCATTGGAATGGAGGCCTATTCTTTTCTATCCCCGGGACAGCCTCCATCATATTCTCAGCAGCGCCTCATTATCTGACCAAGGCAAATAGCACTGATACCACTTCAGGCCCAGGCCACCAGTGTGCTCTTACCAGAAATATAATCATTTGCAAACTGCCACATGCGAAAGTAATGCATAATATAGCAGGCAATGGCAAATGCTCCTGGTTGTGTGTACAATGGACTAGAGTGGAAGCCATTTGAATGCGGAGGATAAAGATAGCAAAGCCTGGAATATTGGATAAGAGCTGGACACACAACAACATCAAAGGAGGTAATGTGCAGCTCTCTCTCTCTCTCTCTCTCTCAGAAAAATGGGAATGGCCCGTTATTATGCCTTGCCTAGACAGTGTGTCTGTGTGTAAATTTAGAGTTCACATGTTAACACCACCATCTCGCATTTGAAGAGAAAAACCCGTTTTTTTTTTACCTCACATGTGAATTGCAGTTTCACATCTGAAAATGTCCCTTTCACATGTGGAATTGCAAGAAAACTCCACATGTGGATATCTTACTTTGCGGTGCGGTAGCAGAGAGAACAGTCTATGACTAGGGTGGCTGGAGTCTTTGACAATTGTTTGGGCGTCCCTCTGACACCGCCTGGTATAGAGGTCCTGGAGCACAGGGAGCTCGGCCCCAGTGATGTACTGGGCCGTACGCACTACCCTCTAAAGCCTTGCGGTCAGATGCCAAGAAGTTGCCATACCAAGTGGTGATGCAGCCAAGATGCTCTCAATGGTGCACCTGTAGAATGTTTTGAGAATAAATCTTTTCAGTCTCCTGAGGGGGAAGAGGCGTTGTCGTGCCCTCTTCACGACTGTGTTAGTGTGTTTGGACCATGACAGATCCTTAGTGATGTGGACACTGAGGAACTTGAAGCTCTCGACCTGCCCCACTACAGCCCTGTTGATGTGAATGGGGATATGCTCAGCCCTCCATTTCCTGTAGTCCACGGTCAGCTCCTTTGTCTTACTGAAGTTGAGGGAAAGCTTGTTGTCCTGGGAGCACATTGTCGGGTCTCTGACCTCTTCCCTCTAGGCTGTCTCATCGTCGTTGGATTTCAGGCCTACCACTGTTGAGTCCTCGACTAACTTAATGATGGTGTTGGAGTCGTGCACGGCCACGCAGTCATGGGTGAACAGGGAGTACAGGGGGGAACTAAGCATGCACCCCTGAGGGGCCCTCGTGTTGAGGGTCAGCTTGGGAGGATGTGTTGTTGCCTACCCTCACCACCTGGGTGCGGCCCGTCAGGAAGTGCAGGATCCAGTTGCGGAGGATGGTGGTTCAGTCTCAGGGACTTTAGCTTAGTGATGAGCTTCAAGGGCACTATGGTACTGAACGCTGAACTGTAGTGAATGAACAGCATTCTCACGTAGGTGTTCCTTTTGTCCAAGTGTGAATGCATCATCTGTGGATCTGTTGGGGCTGTATTCGAATTGGAGTGGGTCCAGGGCGTCTGGGATGATGATGTTGGTGTGTGTCATGACCAGCATTTTGATCCACTTCATAATTACAGATGTGAGTGCTACAGGCCAATCGTCATTCAGACAGGTTAGCTTGGAGCTCTTGGGAAAAGGGACAATGGTGGTCAGCTTGAAACATGTAGTTATTACAGACTGGGACAAGGAGAGATTGAAAATGTCTGTGAAGGCACCTGCCAGCTGATCTACGCATACTTGGAGAACGCGCCGTTGTATTCCGTCTGGCCTGGCGGCCTTGTGATTGTTAAACTGTTTAAACGTTTTATTCACATTGGCCACGGAGAGCGAGAGCGAGAGCGAGAGCACACAGTCACCCGGAAAAATAGGGGTTTTCACGCAAGGCACAGTGTTATATTCCTCGAAGCAAGCATAAAAGGCATTTAGCTCATTTGGGAGTTCTGCATTGCTGGGCAGCTCATGGATGGGTTTCCCTTTGTAATCCGTTAGCCCTGCCACATACAATGAGCGTCGCCACCGGCGTAATAGGATTCCACCTTCCTCCTATATTGTCTTTTTGCATGTTGGATGTCTCGTCGGAGGTCGTAGCGTCCATGTTGGTGTCCCGTTCATTGTAAGCTTTAGCTAAAGCCTTTAGCCAAGCGCGGATGTATCCTCTAATCCAGGGTTTTTGGTTTGGATACGTTCTTATAGTACTGTGGGAACAACATCTTCTATGCAATTATTGATTGGGCTCCCTAGTGGCGCATTGGTCAAAGACATTGCATCTCACTGCTAGAGGCGTCACTACAGACAACCTGGTTCGAATCCAGACTGTATTACAACCGGCCGTGATTGGGAGTCCCATAGGGCGGTGCACAATTGGCCCAGCGTCGTCCGAGTTTGGCCGGTGTAGGCCGTCATTGTAAATAAGAATTTGATCTTAAATGACTTGCCTAGTTAAATAAAGGTTAAATAAATTTTAAAAAATGGATGAAGCCTGTGACTGTTGCCTGTAACAGTCTGTAGGCGCAAGTCTTGTATCCTCGCGTCTGCTTTGTCCGAACACTTCTGTATTGAGCACATCACTGGAACTTACTGTTAGAGCTTTTGTTTGTAAACAGGAAGCAGGAGAAGGGAGTCGTGGTCAGATTTTCCGAAGGGAGGACGACCGAGGGCCTTGTATGTGTTTCTGTGGGTAGAATAAAAGAGGTTTACCATTTTAGATAAAAGTTCTGCAGCTTACCATGAGGTACTCTGTATCAGGTGAGAAAAAGCTTAAGATTTCCTTCGCACTTGAAGCAGCACACCAGTGTTATTTATGAAAAAACACACTGTCCAATCCTGCCGCTGCATGGAGACCACAAAGAGCTTTTCAAGTCTCTATGATAGGAGACTTTCGAACGAAACTCATCCATCTTATTGTCGAGTGACTGGACATTTGCCAATAGAAAGGAGTTGAGTGTCGTTCAGTTTTGTCTACGCCTCAATTTCACCAGGACTCCACCTCGTGGAGCATTTTGGTAGCCCATGGTCAAAGAATAGGGTCCAGTGTGAACAGTGGAACAGCTGAGTCGGAGTTGAAATCGTATTTGAAGTCGAAATCGAGGTTAGTAACTGTCGATCAGATGTCCAGAAGTGCTTGCAGGTCATATGTGATAATAGTATGAACCAGTGTTGTGTTCGAGATCACCTAAAGCGAGAACGATTCAAGACCAAGACCGGGAGGGGGACAAGGGGTCCGAGAACGAGTCAAGAACGAGACCAGAAAAATGTGAATCCAATTCAAGACCATGACTGTAATTTTGCCAAATCACCACATAATAAGAGTTCAAAATGTCCAGTATTTCTGTATTCATATTTCAGAATAGTGAAAAAATGCATGCTATTACTAACCTAAACACAGTGGGGAACAATGGGCCTTCTATGCCTTCAAAGAAGGGCTAAGGATTTATAAAACAATGATTATAATAATATAATAATAACGATAATTATAATATTATTTTCAATGATATTTTGATTTAATCTCTTCAGTATATTTTGGAAAGGAAAGGGTTAACACTGCTGGTCTCTAGGAAGATAAATCTAGCTAGCTAAGTCAGCCATTGGCTAGGCCATCAGAAGCTAGATAAAGGCATCTGCCAATCAACTGTATTAGTGCCATATTTTGGATTCCTTCAGGACTGTATATACATATTCATATACAGTTGTTATATCATATCATGTGCAATATTGTAAGTAATTCTGGACTTAATTTACATAGTCATTCACCCAGGACTGTACATTAGCATCCTGTCAGTAGTATATTTTGTATAATTTTTTCACCCAACACTTTATAACAATGTATAGTGTACATATTCAGTCATTCACTCATACTATGCAATGCCTTTCTATAGCTTTTTGCACTCCAGTCTTCCTGTATTTGTATACTTTTTCATACTGCCGCACTATGTATCATGTATCGTGTATCTGTCATTTGTGTATTTTGTTTTGGCACCTGTCCTGTGTTTTTTGTAGCTGCTCGACAAGGAAACCTCCCCTCGGGGATCAATAAATAATCTATCTATCTATCTATCTATCTATCTATCTATCTATCTATCTATCTATCTATCTATCTATCTATCTATCTATCTATCTATCTATCCATCTATCTATCTATCTATCTATCTATCTATCTATCTATCTATCTATCTATCTATCTATCTATCAATTCATGCCCGGGCAGTGCTCTACGGACCGGATCAAATCTGAACCAATCATAGATGTCTGTTTCACAAGTTTGGACATCACAGTACAGTAAAGTACAACAGAGTAGAGTTCAGTACAGTACAGTGCATTATACTGTACTAGTGTGCTCTACTGTTCTGTACAGTACTGTGATGTACTGTGATGTACTGTATAGTACTGTGATTTACTGTGATGTACTGTACTGACTTATACTCTACTTTTCTTTACTGTACTAAACTAGACCCCTTTTCCATCTGTTTAACGAGAAAAAAAGCCTTTGCTTATTCCTAATTTTAGGATGGAAAATGGTTGAAAATTTATATATGCCTTAATTTCTCAAAAATAAAAACTCTTAGCTTTTATTTGACACCAACTTTGATGTGCTCCTATGAACTTCACGTTGGTGCTCATGGGTCCTTTTACATGGAAATGGCCTTGTACCCCCCCCCGTTAGTAATCAAAAACTAGACGTTGAACTGACATCTGTGCCAATTGTATGGTTGTGTGTCTGTCTGTCTTACTGGTAGTGTATGAGCGATGCCCTGCCAAGCTGCATGCCCTGGATGTGGCTCCTCCAGGCGCAGTAGGCCCTCCTAGATAAAAGCTAGATAAAGGCATCTGCCAATCAACTGTATTAGTGCCATATTTTGGATTCCTTCAGGACTGTATATACATATTCATATACAGTTGTTATATCATATCATGTGCAATATTGTAAGTAATTCTGGACTTAATTTACATAGTCATTCACCCAGGACTGTACATTAGCATCCTGTCAGTAGTATATTTTGTATAATTTTTTCACCCAACACTTTATAACAATGTATAGTGTACATATTCAGTCATTCACTCATACTATGCAATGCCTTTCTATAGCTTTTTGCACTCCAGTCTTCCTGTATTTGTATACTTTTTCATACTGCCGCACTATGTATCATGTATCGTGTATCTGTCATTTGTGTATTTTGTTTTGGCACCTGTCCTGTGTTTTTTGTAGCTGCTCGACAAGGAAACCTCCCCTCGGGGATCAATAAATAATCTATCTATCTATCTATCTATCTATCTATCTATCTATCTATCTATCTATCTATCTATCTATCTATCTATCTATCTATCTATCTATCTATCTATCTATCTAATATTCATGTGAATCTATGTCACCTGCTTTGCGATTGTGTAGGCTACTTTGCGCATGTTTTCTCTAGTGTACTACATAATTGTCCCTGGCCCTTTGTGTTTTACAAAAGTGCACTCTCCTACATGAGTGTGCTGGTAATCACGAACCTGTCACACACTGAAGGCCTATAGGTTCCCCACTGCACAAACATGTCTATAATATCTATTAAGACTGTTAAGATATTAATGTTTCAAGAAAGGAAAGGAGCTGACTGAATGGAAGCTGATAATTATGAGTTTTTTACTCCGCTGGTCTCGGCTGGTCTCCGGAAGAAATTACAAGTCATCACTGTCCGATAAACGAGTCAAGATCGAGTACAAATGTATCCGACACCAAGACACTTAATTTGTGGTCTCGAGACCGGACTCGACAACTACTAAAGATAAACACTATAAAAGTCACTATATTGCAAAGTTGCGTTGGAACTCATAAGATGACACCCTTCTCCTTTGGCACCATTTTCGAGAGAATAACTGTATAGTCAGTCCAATGGCATGGGCCATTCTACTCTCAGTGAAGCTGAGCAGTGTCGTTTCTCTACTCATAGACAATGGTTAGGTTACCTAATTACAAACAAAGTACTATTTTATGCATAACATAAAATAGTGGTATGACAGAGTGACATTCTAAGATACAGTTGAAGTTGGAAGTTTACATACATACATACCTTAGCCAAATACATTTAAACTCAGTTTTTCACAATTCCTGACATTTAATCCTAGTAAAGATTCCCTGTCTTAGTTTAAGAATGTGAAATGTCAGAATAATAGTAGAGAGAATGATTTATTTCAGCTTTTATTTCTTTCATCACATTCCCAGTGGGTCAGAAGTTTACATACACTCAATTAGTATTTGGTAGCATTGCCTTTAAATTGTTTAACTTGGGTCAAACGTTTCGGGTAGCCTTCCACAAGCTTCCCACAATAAGTATTTTGGCCCATTCCTCCTGACAGAACTGGTGTAACTGAGTCAGGTTTGTAGGCCTCCTTGCTCGCACAGGCTTTTTCAGTTCTGCTAACACATTTTCTATAGGATTGAGGTCAGGGATTTGTGATGGCCACTCCAATACCTTGGCTTTGTTGTCCTTAAGCCATTTTGCCACAACTTTGGAAGTATGTTTAGGGTCATTGTCCATTTGGAAGACCCATTTGTGACCAAGCTTTAACTTCCTGACTGATGTCTTGATATGTTGCTTTTCTCAGTAAATGTATTTCCAAAGGTGCTATTGACATGACATTTTCACCAGATGTTGGTAACAACCCAAGTAATCCATACATACAAAGAAAACAAAATAAGTTCAGAAATTAAGTTATGTGTAATAATGTGAAATGACACAGGGAAAAAGTATTGAACACACTTACTGATATTTATTTAATACTTTGTACAAAAGCCTTTGTTGGTAATGACAGCTTCAAGACACCTCCTGTATGGAGAAACTAGTCGCATGCATTGCTCTGGTGTGATTTTGGCCCATTCTTCCACACAAACAGTCTTCAAATCTTGAAAGTTCCGTGGGCCTCTTCTATGAATCTTGATCTTCAGTTCTTTCCATAGATTTTCAATGGGATTTAAGTCAGGTGATTGGCTGGGCCATTCTAGCAGCTTTATTTTCTTTCTTTGAAACCAATTGAGAGTTTCTTTGGCTGTGTGTTTGGGATCATTGTCTTGCTGAAATGTCCACCCTCGTTTCATCTTCATCATCCTGGTAGATAGCAGCAGATTTTTGTCAAGAATGTCTCTGTAAATTTGCCCATTCATCCTTCCTTCAATTATGTGAAGTTTGCCAGTACCATTTGCTGAAAAGCAGCCCCACGCCATGATGTTCCCACCTCCAAACTTCACTGTTGTTATGGTATTTTTAGGGTGATGTGCAGTGCCATTTCTCCTCTAAACATGGTGTGTATTATGACATCCAAACAGTTCAATTTTGCTCTCATCTGACCACACTATATTCTCCCAGTATTTCACTGGCTTTTCCAAATGTTGTGCAGCAAACTTTAAACGAGCTTCAACATGCTTTTTTTTCAGCAATGGAGTCTTGCGTGGTGAGCGTGCTTACAGGCCATGGCGGTGGAGTGCATTACTTACTGTTTTCTTTGAGACAACAGTACCTGCTAATTGCAGGTCTTTTTGAAGCTCTCCACAAGTGGTTTTAGGCTCTTGGACAACTCTTCTGATTATTCTTTTCACTCCTCTGTCAGAAATCTTGCGAGGAGCACCTGGTCGAGGCAAATTTATAGTGAAATTATTGTCTTTCCACTTCCGTATTATGGCCCCAACAGTACTCACTGGAACATTCAGAAGCTTAGAAATGTGCCTATAACCAATGCCATCATTATGTTTTGCAACAATTAGGTTGCGAATGTCTTGAGACAGCTCTTTACTTTTACTCATCATGAGATGTGTCTTGTGTGACACCTTGGCAATGAGACCTTTTTGTAGGCCATCAGTTGGGACTGAACCAGCTGATATTAGTTTGCACTGACAGGGGGCTGGATTGCTTTTTAATTACTGATAGTTTTCAGCTGTTGTCTTGGCTTTCCATGCCTTTTTGCACCTCCCTTTCTTCATGTGTTCAATACTTTTTCCCTGTGTCATTTCACATTATTACACATAACTTAACTTTTGAACTTATTTGTTTTGGTTTCTTTGTATGTATGGATTACTTGGGTTGTTACCAACATCTGGTGAAAATTGCATGTCAATAGCGCCTTTGGAAATATATTTACTGAGAAAAATGGTGACGTGTTCAATACTTATTTCACCTGCTGTATCCACATAAGTTTCCTTCCTCATGATGCCATCTATTTTGTGAAGTGCACCAGTCCCTCCTTCATTAAAGCACCCCCACAACATGATGCTGCCACCCCCGTGCTTCATGGATGGGATGGTGTTCTTCGGCTTGCAAGCCTCCCCCTTTTTCCTCCAAACGTAACAATGGTCATTATGGCCAAACAGTTCTATTTTTGTTTCATCAGACCAGAGGACATTTCTGCAAAAGGTACGATATTTGTCCCCATGTGCAGTTGCAAACCGTAGTCTGGCTTTTTTATGGCAGTTTTGGAGCAGTGGCTTCTTCCTTGCTGAGCGGCCTTTCAGGTTATGTCGATATAGGACTCCTTTTACTGTGGATATTGACACTTTTGTACCTTTCCTCCAGCATCTTCACAAGGTCCTTTGCTGTTGTTCTGGGATTGATTTGCACTTTTCGCACCAAAGTATGTTCATCTCTAGGAGACAGAACGCGTCTCCTTTCTGAGTGGTATGACGGCTGCGTGGTCCCATGGTGTTTATACTTGCGTACTATTGTTTGTACAGATGAAAGTGGTACCTTCAGGCGTTTGGAAAAAGTCTACAAATTTTTTTCTGAGATCTTGCCTGATTTCTTTTCATTTTCCCAGGATGTCGAGCAAAGAGGCACTAAGTTTGAAGGTAGGCCTTGAAATACATCCACAGGTACACCTCCAATTGACTCAAATGATGTCAATTAGCCTATCAGAAGCTTCTAAAGCCATGGCATCATTTTCTGGAATTTTACAAGCTGTTTAAAGGCACAGTCAACTTAGTGTATGTAAACTTCTGACCCACTGGAATTGTGATATAGTGAATTATAAGTGAATTAATCTGTCTGTAAACAATTGTTGGAAGAATGACTTGTGTCATGCACAAAGTAGATGTCCTAACCGACTTGCCAAAACTATAGTTTGTTAACATGAAATCTGTGGAGCAAAATGAGATTTAATGACTTCAAGTGTATGTAAACTTCCGACTTCAACTGTACCTATTAGAGATTAGGTTACCTATTAAATAAATACCTATTAAAGATGACCTATTCTCTCTTTTTTCATCTGTTTATATGAATATAACATAGACCAAAAGTTAATTACCAAAACTAAATTGAGAGCTGACATTAAACAATGCGAGATGGAAGACTAATGTCAACGATGTACATACAGAGCTTCTCGCCTGGGAAGGCGCACATACAGGCAGAGATAATGGGAAAAAAAATGTCAGGCGCATTGCTAAGCCAAAAAGGCGTGATCTAACAACCGTAAAAACACGTTATAATGGGAGAAGAAGGGAGAAACAGAGGCAGATCCTTCTCGTGCAAGGCGGGAACGAGGAGGCGTTTGTCTGCAATTCCTGCATTTTCTGCTGGATTCAGGGATGCTGCAATTGGAGCAGAACAAACTGATTTGTCCACTGTGTTGCACCACAAGGTTTGCCTGCAGTGGCAAAATGTGCTTCCGCCAGGCCCCTTAAAGGTTCTTATTTCTCCTTCCTGTGTGTGTGTGTGTGTGGGTTTGAATGGACATAGCAACACAGGAGTCAAAGTGTTTAAATGACTGTCCCTGCCTCCATTTGGATACATAAATGTTAACAAGTTCTGTTCTGCCTTCAGGTGTTGGTGTTAGTTCAGACATCGAGACAAGGCCATTTTGCTGTCCTGTCATTCTGTCCCGGCCAGCAGAACACCCATACAGTGGAGATACAACTACTTGAATGATTGTTGCATGAAGGTTTACTGAGGTAGGGACACAACACAATCCTTTATGGGCTTCAGTGATAACATATATTAGACCACATCTGCTTCAGAAGATAAGGGGAGAAGGAGACTCCATGTTTTATGTGTCTGCATCACCAAGCTTTATCCGCTAACCCACAAGGATGGGAGGTCCTGTTATTTGTGTTAAGTGCAGTAGGTAGCTACAGTAGGATCTGTAAACTGATAAGCAGGGCTTTGTCATTTGAGATCAAATGTTTTATATATGAGGTAACAGCAGAGAACGTCACCTTTTATTTGAGGGTATTTTATACTGTTTTACAAATAAGTATTTGTACAAATTCACTTATAGTGTATTTAATTTAGTCAAAGGTTTAGTATTTCATTCCATATGTCTACATCATGCTTGTGACTCTACAAACTTGTTGGGTGCATTTGCAGATTGTATTGTTATTTTGGAGTCCCTCAAATAAAAGGTGACATTCTGTACTGTCGCCTCATATACATTATTATCACAAATCCAAAATGCTGGAGTAAAGAGCGAAATTAAATGTTTTAGCAAAACATTTTTGACAAAGGGAGCTACATTTCCTTTGTGAAGTGAATTAAAGTTCAAATGAAGAGTTTCACAAAAGTTCCAAAGAGAAACAGTTTAGGAATATGTTTAGCAATGAATAGAATATATTAAATATAAGAAAGAGATTGAAGGTAGTGGAATATAATTAATCTTACTGGTTACCTGGAGAATAGATAGTTCTCAGACTTAAGGTGTTTGTGTGTGTTCTTAAAAAAAGCTTCTCACCACTTGAATAATAAATCAATCGTAGCCTGGTTATTTGCAGGCTCACCAATCAAAGCAATAGCTAATGAAATCAAGAAGATCAGTCAATGTACCTTTTCCAACAGAGACATCAAAGAAAGAACAAGGTGCATTATTTGATTACTGCAAATCATTCCACGGCGACGAAGACATTGAATTATACATCTTTTTTAAACGTCAGCTTGAAAAATAGCGACAAGAAACAAACAAAAAAGAGCCCAAAACGATCCCTCAAGAATTACCGCCCTATATACAAAAATATCCAGGAGATGAAAAGGGCTCCCTGTGTGCGAAACTGCGAGAGAGACATACAGATAACAGCCGAGGATACGTAGCAGCCCAGTTGTGTAGTCTACAAAATGCTTAATTGTGCCCCTAGTTCGCCAAAGAGAAAAGACAGAAGAGTACCACAAGTACCAGTCCAGCTCTATACAGGTAGAGAGAGACAGACACACGCAACAGTACAAAGCACACTGACATGCACACTCTCTCACTCATACACTCTCTCACTCATACGCTCTCTCACTCACACACACAGAAGTCCAGCTCCGTACAGGTGCATACAGAGACATAAAGACACCAGAGTCTAGAGGCTGAGCCTGTTTCAAATGCTGCCGGGCAAAGCCCACCGACACCAAGTAAATAATTTATTAAAGCATTTTATTAGCGCAACATTACCACGAGCTGAAGACACAACGTTTCGTTGTGGCACTTGGGTGGCACACGTATACCAGCCACATGGCATCAGAAAGCATTCTACATTTAAGTGTTAATGCCCAAGAAGCCGGTGTTGTGCTGAAAATCTCCCCCCCCCCTCGCTTGAACACGCACACACTCCATTCTTCATCGCTCGCTAGTTGAGATTTCTGCTCTTCACTCCGTTGTTAGCTTAGCCTACATTTCACTGATCTTAGTAGCAGAAAGCATTTTTTATTTGTGTCCTTCAAGGCAGCTGTCAATGATGACGTTAGGCTAGTATGGCGCCCTGGGCGAACCCCCCATTCACAACAGAAAGTATTTGACTCTAGCCACAAAGTTATACTATACTACTTCATCCTTCCACACAGTGGCGCCACAAGAAATGGTTCATAGGGGTGGCCAGATGGGGACACTGAAAACCTTAGGGTGGCACACCATAAACAAAAACTGAATTTCAGGAATTCTATTATGCTGTTGTAGTATATAGGCTAGTTGAAAACTATGTCAATATGAGAGTTAAGGAATCGCATACTGATATACTTTGGTTACTTTTTTTTTTTTACAGTTAATGTTACTAACCCCACACAGAGAACTCCAATTATTTTCAATACAGCTTTATTCGGCTGTTGCTGTGTCCAAAAATTGAAAAACAAAACAAAAAAGCATAATCATGGATATACATTTTACTAAAGCCTACTCACAACCTATTCATATCCCTGCGTTACTAGGCTACATTCTTTTCAATACAGCTTTATTCACCTGTTGCTGTGAGGAGCAGGGTTTCTCCAACATGTATAATGTACTCTCTATTTTCCCTCAATAATTTATTATATTCTGCATTCAAGGAGGCTGAGAAGCATTTGCTTGCAGTCGACTTTTCATATTCTGCCCATGCTAACATAGCGTTAGTATGTGATTCTGATTTGGCATGGCCTACAAATCCCCCAAATCTGTAAGTTGATTTTTTCCTATTTTTGAACCCCTCTTCAGATGTAAACCTCAGGTAAATCACCAGAGGAGGGGAGACTGAAGTGCCGACAGGCATAGCAATAGGCAGCGTCTTTACTCGGAGAGTATTCCAGCCATTTATGCGTACTGTACCACTCTTTCATGAAGCCCCGTCTTCTATCCCCCTGAAAGGTCAGAGGGAAAAAACATCAGATGTGGCTGTTTAGGCCACTCTGCTATTGACTGGAATATATCTAGAATGAAACAAGAGGCAAAATCAGTTATTCTGATTTTAAAATAATAATAATAATAATAATAACAACATGAGTAGCTAGCCCCTCTCCATAATAATTACCAATTATATTTGTAATGTCGGCCTATAGACAGTTATATTTATTTATTTATTTTGTATTTTATTTTATTTAACCTTTAACTAGGCAAGTCAGTTTGGCCTACACCGGCCAAACTCGGACGATGCTGGGTCAATTGTGCGCCGCCCTATGGGAGTCTATTCAGACTATTCAAACTCAACTACCAATAAACATGAATCAGAAGGCTTTATGTGATTATGTCATGACTCATAACTCAATGTAGACACGCTATAACCATACATTTATCAAGATAACGTTACTCTCTAGCCATCCATTTCATTATCAGGGGCACTGTCACACCGTCATAACTTCACCTGTTGGTCCAGGAACGGGTTGAATAGCTCTAGCTGAGTCCTGCCTCGCTTGTTTTTTGCTGCCTGTTCCGCATTTACCATGCTGCTGTCTGTTGTTCATCACTGTGCTCTGTCACTGATGCTGCCGGTGCATGTTCATCGCTGTCATGTTCTGCCTCTGTTCTGTCATGCTCTCTCGCTGCCTCCGCCTGTTCATTGGCTTGCTCAGTGATGTAATCATCATCTTCGACTGCATCCTCACTAATGTTAACCCTCTGCTGCTGCTCCCCTGTCGGCTGCGTCTCCCCTGTACTAGTTTTCTTTTTAAAGAAAGAAGAGATATCCGTGGACTTTCTCTTCATTGTCTGCAAATTGACATAGGTACAGTGACTAATCGTAGCTAGTAAGCTAACGCTATACCAGCCCATGATGTCAGCTAGCTAGATGCTGTGGCAGTCCTAAGTTCATCAAGTGGTTTGAAAATCGTTCTAGAAAGCTACGATAACTCTAACTATAGTTAGCTAACACTCTCTATGCTGCAGAGTAACCTTAAGGCATAAACTAGCTAGCTAACTACCTAATTTAACTAGCTAATTTAGCTAGCTAGCTAACTAACTAACGTAAGCTAGCTAGCTAGGTAATTCGACACCGTCAAAAATTGAACAGTTTACTGAATACATATTTTTTTTTACTATAAGTAGTATTGTATGACTTACTTACACGTTAGCAGTCTGGTGGTCTCAACTCAACAGGCAGCTGTGCCAGCTAGGCTATCTAGGCTATGGTGCCACCAGAGACACGAGGCTGAGCTCAGCTGCTGCTGTCCATGAGGCAGACTGTCATCTGGCAGTGCACTTTGCAGCAGCAGGCCGGGGAGTGGTGACAGCAGTTGGAGTGTGACGCAGTGACGGACAGTCAAAAGCGGCCGGCCACCCCTTGGCGGCGCTGCTGCTGCTTCCACAAGATATAGTCCCGACAAATCTAGCGTTGCTACTCAAGCAGGCTGGTCGTTCGTTCTATCGGTTCGGTTGCTAGACACAACCCAGTCATTCAGTCTTTTTGTTCTGTATCCATGGACACAACCCCGTCATTCAGTCTTTTTGTTCTGTATCCATGGACACAACCCAGTCATTCAGTCTTTTTGTTCTGTATCCATGGACACAACCCAGTCATTCAGTCTTTTTGTTCTGTATCCATGGACACAACCCAGTCATTCAGTCTTTTTGTTCTGTATCCATGGACACAACCCAGTCATTCAGTCTTTTTGTTCTGTATCCATGGACACAACCCAGTCATTCAGTCTTTTTGTTCTGTATCCATGGACACAACCCAGTCATTCAGTCTTTTTGTTCTGTATCCATGGACACAACCCAGTCATTCAGTCTTTTTGTTCTGTATCCATGGACACAACCCAGTCATTCAGTCTTTTTGTTCTGTATCCATGGACGCGACCCAGTCGTTTGTTCTACTGGCTGGCAACATTCTTATCCATTGCTTGCTAGCTAGCCAATTACGGTTAACTTACAGTCACGTCAAAAAGACAGCAAAGTAGCCGTATTTGCATTTGTTTAAGCTGTTTTGTAGTGACATTTATTTGGATACATCCATAACAATGAGCTAACCAGGCGCAATTTCACCTGGCATAGAACATTTGCTCACTCGTCAGGACACTGTTGTTCAGAGGAGCTAGCCAACAATACAGCTAACACAATCAATTCAAACGGAAGATGGAAAGGCTGCCAACTTGCTGCACTTCGTTCCGTTTTACCTTTTTTCAATTGACATTTCTTTGTATACTGTATATCCATATAAATAATGGCTGAGAAACGCTGCCTGCCTGTCTGTCTCATCCTGACAGCTGGAGATCAAATTTGAATATTGAAACAATGTTGCAAATGTCGGAGAGACAGACAGCAATGTTAAGGCCTATACAAATCTCCGCTGTTGAAAACTAAATGTTAGTCTAAAAGAAATGTGAGATAATTTCTAGATGCTTTTTATAGTGGAGATCAAGTTTACAAATTGCTTGGCTGGACTGACAGTGGATTGCGCTGTCAGATGGAACAGAGTAAATAGGCATTTTAATGTCATAGATTTAGCCGCTGGTAACTTGTGGAAAAGACACCGGCTGGAATGCGGTTTTACCCAATCAGCATTCTGAATTAAACCCGCCCGTTGTAGAATGCTACATCTTCACTTCAAGTTTCTTTGTAGGCCACTTCCTTCAAAATAGTACATCACCCAGCCCTCCTTTCATCATCGCATAACACCACGTCTCCATCCATCCATGTATCCATCCATCCATCCATCCAGGTATCAATTCATCACTCCGTCCATCATATTTCTCCATCCGTTCTCCAGAGTCCTTCATAGTACCGACCTCTGCTCCTTCCATCATATCCATCATATATCAATCCACAATCATTGATTTCTTATCAGATCAGAAAATGAACAAATAGGGCTGTTGACGGGACCTGGCCGCAGCTTTAATGACGCCTGGTTTTCCGACGCAGTATTTTCACTAAACACTGTTTAAGTCTGAGCCACACATGCACGCACCAACGCTGGCACACACAAAATACTATGAACGCACACACAGACATACAATCGGAGAGGAAAGAAATAGAGGCACAGACAGAAAGAGAATACCTCACAACACAGAGCCTCTAAATTGTGACTTTTGATCTGCCTAAACACAACAAATATCAAACTGCAACTCATCAATCACCTTAATAACATCAGGTCTCTCAAATAATGAAAGAGGAATGGAAATGCCTATAGATTCATTGCAATAGATTTATTGCGTGCAAAGGTGGCTCCCAGGAGATAAAATGAATTATACTGACCTCTCCTGGCGGTTAGACAGTGACTGAAAATGCTTTTTGTGTGTGTGTGTGTGTGTGTGTGTGTGTGTGTGTGTGTGTGTGTGTGTGTGTGTGTGTGTGTGTGTGTGTGTGTGTGTGCGTACGTTTGTAGACCCATTGACCATTCACTGTGATGAGTAAATAACACTAGACTTTAAGAGTACTCAAAGCACCACATTTTAACTAATTTGCAGATTGTAATGGAATACTGACAGACACAAGCCATTAACAGATGGGCCTTAATGGTCTCTCACCCTATTCTCTATAAGGTGCACTACTTTTGGTCAACACTAGTGCACTAAATAGGGAATAAGCTGCCATTTGGGACGCAACCCCTGTCTTGTTGCTGTGCCAGTGAGTGACTGTGATTGACAGCTGGTTAGTGTTTGGGAGCTGAACCTGATGTGAACGGGTAGGCAAACAGACATCACAGATGTACACGTAAACACAGAATGCTGTGAGTCAGCCAGTCTCTGTGGCTTATTATCAAACCTTTAGCCAAACATCAGTAAATCCTAAAATACAGTCCAAGACATTATTTAGAAGAGCCACACAAGCATCATCAATCTAAGCCGTGGTCTGAGCCAATCGAATATCTCCTTCCAGCAGAACACCAATTTGCCTTTCAGCCCCTACTAGTAATTACCCATAATCCTCCTCTCTGTGGGCTTCAGAGCATGTGTGCCGAGTTAAACCGACACACCGAAAGAATCCGAGGCCAATCAACACCACAGCTGTTAGCATGGCTAGCTGAACGCCCCTGAACAAGGGCCGCGTAGAAGTAGAGGTGCTAGAAATGTAACCACAGAGGAGAGAGAGTGTCTATCCATCTAGCCCTCGGGCTATTCTACGGACACATGCCCTGTTATTACCAGAATCAGCATAGGGCATATGGCCTTCATTCACTGGTGGGTATTGAAGAAGACCCTCACAACAAACACATTCAGACCAGAGGTGGTCCAAATATGGTCCACGGTTGCATAATGCCTCAAAGACGTTATTTGGCTGGCGAGTGACGACAAGCCTGAACGCACAAAAGAGCGGGAGTTAGAGCAATTATATTGCACTAGAAGAGGGTTTCAGAAGTCATTATACGCGTCAACCTACTTTTCCTCGTTTTTATGGAAATGTGAGGCTGTTAATTAGCATGAACATCCCCAGAGCCTCTTCAGGGGTGGACGAGGGCATCTTGTAGAGAATCTTAGAGTGATGACACCTCCCTCGTAGAAATTACATGACCTTTGTCATAGAGTGGAACTGTGGAATACCCTGGGATTAAGCTAAATATACATTTACCTGGCTCGACAGCTGAATTGTGTGCAGGTGTGGAACCAAAATGGTTTGTGGGTATTGGTTCTATGCAGGAAGCGCATGGGGCCTTCCGATGTTCTTTCAACGAGAAGTACAATCTAATCACATAATAACAACATTTATGTTTTTTGGGCGATTCGTTGAAACAAAGCACCACTATCCTAGGCACCACCATATGGTGCTAGGTTGCTACATCTTCCACTGAAAACTGTGAAGTAAATAACCTAAAAGTAGTCTACACATTGTCCTATTACCACATCATTTTATTACTCCGCATAGCCTAGGAACACACCAGCTGGAATTGGAGTACAAAACACAGCGTAACCTAATTCTGAAAAGCTTTGTCTTGTTATGGGCTCTGGAAGGGTACCTTTTTCTGTTCTAAAGCAAGTAGAAAAGGTGTATTGTTCTCCAAAGCGTCTGTCGTCTGGCTGAGTGACGTCTGTGTCCTTTTCAGAATGCAGATAAATACAAAACCAATGCCCCTGCTAACTCTGCTGCACTGCTTCGGAACAATGTATCGAGCTGAATTTGGACCAAGGAGAGCGCTGTTGGTGCATATGCTCACTACATATCCTCCCTTGACCTTTCCAATGATTTCACTCATTCTACAGTGACTCCCAGGGGCATACACGCAAGGCCTACATCTATCACGATGCAGTGACATCAAGTTTCTTTGTGAAGCAGAGACTATTATGAATTGACTTTAGAACAAACCTGATAAATTAATTGACTTTGTAAAACTAGAAAGGTATTAACTGTAAAACTAGCAGAGAAATTAATTGACTGTAAAGCTAGAGGGAAACTTTATTGACTGTAAACTGGATGAAAATGTAATTGATTGTGTAAACAAAGCTTTAAAACAAAATATCCTAATCATCTCTATTCACACTAGGAATGTGGGCAAATAAAGAGAGCATCATTTCTACTCCTGCTTGAAAGAATGTCCTTCAGGGGTTACGATGAATCACAACTCTATTTCAGTCATTGTTTCTTACACAACTGCTGTTGACAAATTAATACAGAGAAATGAGTAACTTCTGGAAAGCAATAGTTGAACATACAACAAGCAGTATTTCCCCTATATTAATGTATTCCACAGTGTGGCCTCCACTAAATTGTGGCCATTTTCAGTGTCAACTTAAATGACTAAAACCAGATATAACGTAAGTAGAAAGATAATGGAGCTATATATTTTTTAATAAGATCGATTGTGAGAACTAACAACCACCAGAATAAAAGAGAAGAATCAAAGCCACTCCTCTCGAGGAAAAACATCAGGGGCAGACTGATATTCTGCAAAAGGTACAGGGATTGGACTGCTGAGGACTGGGGTAGAGTCATTTTCTCTGATGAATCCCCTTTCCGATTGTTTGGGCCATCCGGAGAATCAAACATTTAAAAAATGTAATGGCGTGGGGTCCCCATTGATTTTGTTATAATGTTAGAGTCACTCAGATAGCATAAGAACACAACATACTGTAAGCCATGGAAATATATGTAGAATTGCAGAAAATTTGCTTTAAACTGAAAAATGTCTCTCTGCCCTTGGCAAAATGTGTAGAATTGCAGGAAATTTGCTTTAAAGTAACTGTCAAGTGAAAATCTCACATTTAAAAGTTCATATTCTGTTAACTCATACCCAAATCATGTTGTTGATTTGTGTCAAAAGCATAAAACACTTCAAAAACCCCACCTCAAACTTTCAAGAATGCTTATTATTTTCTCAAAGAGTATGATGTAATCAGGCTTGCCAATCAGGGGTCTAAAGGAGGATGAGCTGGCCAATCAGCAGTCTACTCGCATTCATATTTTTAATGACTGGTATATACTCACACCATTCTGTTTTTGGGGTGCGCCCACACCATTCCAACACAGAAAATCTGCTTTTCAACTTTTTGGAAGGAAAACTATTTTCACTGTAGGTAATATTTCATAGAAATCTGAAAACACTGAGCAGTTAAAAAAAGTTGTACGCTATCTTTGCCACCGCTGCTGGAAAAATCCTAGGGGAAACAATGAACAAGCCTATAATTATCCAGCCGGTAATTTCTGTTCAATTCACCATTTGAACAATAACACATAATTCATTCAAGGTGAATCAAATTCCTGAACTAGGCCTGAATCTAATTAAGATGGTATTGACTAGACCCTGTTACAGCGGCTATACCGCGCTGTATAAACTGTGCCTAGACTACAGGTAAATTACATAACTAATGAAAGAGTCTATAATAGTCCAACTACAGGATGCTTGACACATAGCTTGGGAATGTGTGGGCTCATGTATGGGCTTTAAGATGTCTTTTGCTCTCTTTCTCTGCCTCTCTCTGTCTCATGCAGGCATACTGGAACAAAGCAGGCTCAGTAGTATGGTGTCTGACTCTCTGTTATGTCTGTCTGAAACACTCCTTATCCCAGGGGTGGAGATGTGGAGATGATCAACCCCAAAACAGAAACCCAAAACAGCAAAAAAACAAAAAAAAATTCTCTTTCTCTCTCTCACAACTCTCACTCTCTCACACTTGTTATATAAGCAAACCAACCAAAACCCAAAGCCATGGACCTCAGAAACTCTCACTCAGTCACAAGTGCAGTAGCCAATCTGTCGTGGGCACTGGGCAGCAATAAAAAGGAAACAGTAAATGGTTTGACTTACCGACGTTGAGGTTGTTGGCAGACAGGAAGTGGCAGCAGGGGAGGCTGGCCGTGCTCATGTAGGAGTCATTGTCCATCGTCATGGTAACTCTGGACCTCAGGGATGGGTTGGGAGAGTCTGTCGCCATGGTGACCCACGCTTCAGCTTCCAGGACCAGGATACAGGAAACTTGAGATGTGTGTGTGATACTTCAGAAAAGTGTCTCTCAAATCAGGAGATATGTCTAATGTTGTCAGTTTCAATAGACTGATCAAAGATAAAAGGGTAAAAGGGACGACTGTCTGTACTGTCTGTTTAGTCTAAGCTTGCGTTGAAACATCAACACAACTAGGAGGCCTAAAACTGTGTCAATAATGTTTCCAGAACGTTTCCCCAAAAAAATCTTGCACTATGTTTCCAAAATTATGCAGAGCAAAGATATGCCACCTCATCGCCTGGAGCACAGAACACGGGTCCCGGTCCAAAGGTCAAGGGTCAAACAGAAAGGTCAGTTCCGTATCACCACAGTAGTCAGTTCCGTATTTCACTTTCCACTGAGATGGAGGAGACAGGAGAGCAGTGATGAGCAGTGATGACGTCCATCTGATTACAGAACTGTTTCAGCCCTGAACACTAAGTGGCTCTGGGCTGCGTGACAAACCAAACGTGAAGATGCTTAGGAGCCAGGGGAGGAGACAGGAGACACAGTGACACAGAGACCAAGCAGCACCTGTTGACCAGAGACAGACGGGAGATGTTAGTAAGAGCTCTTAAGACGAAACAACCAAACACAAAATAACAGATTGCATGATTAGGCATGTATCAAATAAGTCACATGAAATGAATACAGTCGTGGCCAAAAGTTTTGAGAATGACACAAGTATTAGTCTCCACAAAGTTTGCTGCCTCAGTGTTGATAATGGCAATTTGCATATACTCCAGAATGTCATGAAGAGTGATCAGATGAATTGCAATTAATTGCAAAGTCCCTCTTTGCCATGAAAATGAACTTAACCCCAAAAAAACATTTCCACTGCATTTCAGCCCTGCCACAAAAGGACCAGCTGCCATCATGTCAGTGATTGTCTCGTTAACATAGGTGAGAGTGTTGACGAGGACAAGGCTGGAGATCACTCTGTCATGCTGATTGAGTCAGAATAACAGACTGGAAGCTTTAAAAGGAGGGTGGTGCTTGAAATCATTGTTCTTCCTCTGTTAACCATGGTTACCTGCAAGGAAACACATGCCATCATCATTGCTTTGCACAAAAAGGGCTTCACAGGCAAGGATATTGCTGCTGGTAAAATTGCACCTAAATCAACCATTTATCGGATCATCAAGAACTTCAAGGAGAGAGGTTCAACTTCTGACAAACTCCAAGCATTGATTATGCAAGAATGGCCTGCCATCAGTCAGGATGTGGCTCAGAAGTTAATTGACAGCATGCCAGGGCGGATTGCAGAGGTCTTGAAAAAGAAGGGTCAACACTGCAAATATTGACTCTTTGCATAAACTGAATGTCATTGTCAATGAAAGCCTTTGACATTTATGGAATACTTGTAATTATATTTCAGTGTACCATAGTAACTACTGACATAAAGATCTAAGAACACTGAAGCAGCAAACTTTGTGGAGACCAATACTTGTGACATTCTCAAAACTTTTGGCCACGACTGTACATAGACCACACAATAGATAGCAAACTTCTATACCTTTGTTGTGAATGGTCTCTGACGAATTAAAAAATAATGCAGATGACATTAACATACTTTTCTATTTCATTTCCTTGGTATGGGTGCACATGGAGCAAAATACAAATGCAGTTCGAGAAGGGATAAAACATTTTAAGACAGCAACATATATTCCACTCATGGAGACTGTGAATACCAGTTTTCACTGTTTCTGCCTGCGTAAGGGTGTCGTGACTACATGAGGGTCCAATAGCTCAGATTAGGGTTGCAATGAATAAACTCCAACCAGAAGCTTTTTTACCAGCAGAGAGGAGGAAGTGCTGTGGGGGTTTTGACACTTAGTAAATCTAAGAGGAGAATCTATCTCTGGCCCTCTAGTATGGGGATTGGAATGTGCTTTGACTTTTGCCGCCAAAACAATAACGTCCAAAAAGTGAATATTGGAACAATATTTCTAAGATAGGAATGTTTGGAATGGTCAGTGGGGACTTAAAGAATAATCATGTCATATTGTTTATTATTTTGTGACGTCATTAAGGGTGGTATTAAGAAAATACTGTAATTTGGAAAGTATACACATCTGTCAAGTCTTCATCCAATACGTTGTATATAAGAAATACAAAATTATGAGAGTATTTTTGTTAAGATAGGAAGTTGATTTTAGTCTTCTAATGAGATAATTGTTTTTCATATAAACTTTTGCCCAGTCAGTAGCCACGCCCGAGGGGGCTCAGAAAGAGTGTCGGCCTGATGGAATGCCTGCTTTTACACAGAGTGCATAAAATGCCTTGGTAACGAAATTCACATCAGACCAAGAAGCGTGCAGCTGTGGCTACACGTTTGAAATGGTTAGAACTTTTAACCTCAACCCGAGGTGAAGAAGATAAACTCACCAAACTAGACCTTAACATTGCAGTCTGCTGCTGTGCATGTAAAGCGCTTCAAACTCTGACTAAAGACACTAGGTGGGAAGGAGAAAATCCCAACTCAGACAATCACAGAGTATCTGCTCTGAAAACACTCTACTACAAGCCAGGACAACTAAAAAGAAGGACTTTGTGACCTCTGGTGGACAACCAGAGCCTTACCCGAATCAACCCCCTTCCCCATAGAAGGAATGATTGGTTTCAACAGAGAGAGATGACGAACAACGGCATTCACAAGTAAATGCATTCATGATTTATTTTCCCAAACAGGGTGGTTTTTGTGTTAAGTAAATTATTACTTTGAGGGTAGTTTCCAAATGTATCAAAGATAAGGTTGACTCTCTCTTTGTCTCTGTCTCCCTCTCCCTCTCTTTATCTACCCCTCCCTTTCTTTTGGTAGCCAAGCTGTCATGTGTTGTTAGTCCGCTAGGGACTTTTTCTCATCTGTTAAGTGTGTATGTTATTCTGTGTTATTATTTATTATTATTTAGTTTGCTAGTAAATAAATAATTAAACTAATTTGTGTAGTCCTGAATCATAAGTAAAGCTGGGGTTCTTGCGGATTCAAGGAAGTCTGCAACCGTTCAGAATGACGACTGATATGAGGTAATGATTAATACGTTGACTGTTTTATACATATTGATAGGTAAAGAGTTTAATTCGGGAGATGGTAACTCTACAAACAACTTCTCCCGTGGTGCCCCAAATCCTAATGAGTTAATTGTTACATGATTAATTAAATTGAGTAAGAATTAAACTTAGCTTGTTGATTCGATAAATAACAGTCATTACATTAATGAAAGTTACGACAAGGGCCACTGAGCTCCTTTTGGAAAAGACCCCTCGAAAATGTGCTTTTAAACTCAAATCATATGACATGCCACAAACCTAATTTAGCGTTGTTGCAAACGCTTTCAAGTTTCATTCAGGACACATCATGTGAGTAGATTTGGCCAGACATAATAATAATAAATGTCATTTAGCAGATGCTTTTATCCTGGCGTGGCAATCGCATACTCTACCAACTGAGCTACAGAGGACCAAAATTAGAGAGAGAAAGAAAAAGAGAGTGAAAAAGAGAGATAGAGTGGAAGAGCGAGAGAAAGGGAGAAAGAAAGAGAGCGAGAGACTTGTAAATTCACAAGTTATTCATAACAGGCTGGAGGGAATAAATCTCGGTTCCAGGTTAAAATACCTTTCATCTTCAATAGAGCACATACACTGTGTTGGGGAGAACTCAAATCTCTATCTATTTATAGTCAGAAATGAGATCAGTGGCTGTGTTATCTTCAAACGGGCACCAGACAAGACACCTAGACTTACTGTCTGCTAAGGCAGAGAGCGGCACATGTGCACGCACACATACGCACACACATACACAGTCACCAAAGATCTTGATTAGGGAGTGGTAATGCAAAGAGATAGAGAGAGAGAGAGAGAGAGAGAGAGACAGACAAAAAGAGAGAGAGAGAGAGAGAGAGAGAGAGAGAGAGAGAGAGAGAGAGAGAGAGAGAGAGAGAGAGAGAGAGAGAGAGAGAGAGAGAAAGAACGTGACATTAATCAACATTAGGCAGTTTGGCTCTTTGTAATTACACTCATACAGGTAGTGTAGTCTCAGGAGCCAAGTGCCTCTGAGCTCTGATTCTGTCATGACTGTTACAGCCATTCGTCTCTAACCTGGTTTGGGTTTGAATTACATTTTAGGTAGTTTGGAGAGGAAGAATGTACATGTTGCTTGCTGTATTATATCAACGTCTCAGATTGTTGGCCTCAAATCTTAATTATCTGATACTAGCTGAAGTAACTTAATGCACAAATACACAGTAGCCCACTCTAATTACCCGTTCTCAACCAATGCAACTTCTCCACTCTGCTTCCCTCATAAACCATTGCTGTTTATCTACCTTTACGTCGCTAGCTTCCGCGCCACATTCCTCAAACTAATCCAACCACGGAGACGATGGATTCACTGGCTTACAGTAAATAATGTTACTCCTTTACCAGTCCTTCTTAAGCTGCCAGTACTGTGCTGTCTGTGAGGACAGGCTGCTGTGTTGTAATACTAATGCTTCAAGGTATAGTGAACAATGTGTAGTGAGGCTGAGGGTTAGACTCAGGGGTTGGCAGTTGACTGGCTGGCGGGCTGAGACGTGTTAAGAACTGTTAGGCGGTCAGACTGAACAGAGGTTGACTTGAGTGCAGGCCCGGGCACGCCTGCCTCACACATAGACAGACATGCTTGAGTGTGTGTGTGTGTGTGCGTGTGTGTGTGTGTGTGTGTGTGTGTGTGTGTGTGTGTGTGTGTGTGTGTGTGTGTGTGTGTGTGTGTGTGTTGGGAAGGGGAAAATGCACCTAACCCCACCCAAGAAGGGGCTCTTGCCAAGAGTATGATAAATCCTTCTATGGAAGAGGAGCCTCTGTCTCACTATCTTCCAGCCCAGGATATTTACTCTCTATTAAAGCAGGTACGGTAAATACATTCTCACTCCCTCTTCTATCGCAATGACACACTATTCCCTATAGTGCACTCAGTGTTTTCCCTATATGGAAATTGTGGCCGCCATTGCACTTTTTCGTTTTTAAAATAATTATTTTTGTTTTGTTTTTTAATCTTCTAAATCATTTTCAGGATGGTAAACGTTTCCAGCGTAAACTTAAACGACCAGACGTAAAGTACGTATTCAATAAAATTGAGAAATCTTTTTTTTTAATCCGATCATCTTTGAGAACTGACAATCACCAAAATAAAAACTAGACAGGGAGAATCTTAAATTCCAGAATGTAATTTTGGAGTCCCTCAGATTGCAGAATTGCTGGAAGTCTGCTTTAAAACCACAAATTAGGTTTTGTGAGGGTTGACTCATAACCTGCAGTCCCTGCGGGACGTGTGGGTTTAAGGCAGGGGTGTCAAACTCATTCCATGGAGGGCATAGTGTCTGCAGCTTTGAGTTTTTTCCTTTCAATTAAGACTTAAGACAACCAGGTGAGGGGAGTTATTTGCTAATTAGTGACCTTAATTCATCAATCATGTACAAGGAGCGAAAACCCGCAGACACTCTACCCTCTGTCGAGTTTGACACGTGGTTTAGGGTCATTAAATATTGTGTGGATGAAGGATGGGTGGGTGGCGGTTTTAATAAAGTGAAAACAATGCCTTAAAAAATCCATAAATGTATAATTCTTGTGCAATTTATACAGTATCTGTAGGCTACATTGAGGTTTTTCTTTCATTATTTTAGCATATCTGGCATTAGTGCGTAGGGCCTAACTGGACGTGTGCCAAATAGCCTACACGCCAATTGCCAAATGCTTTTGGGAATGGGCAGAAAAAAATTATCCACGGAAGCAAAAAGGACAATGTCAGAGTTTAATTCAATAAGAGAAAAGCTACAAAATGGAGAGAAGAGAAAAGTAATGTTTTGGAAAGATTTGATGAAGTGGTAAAAGAGGATGATAGCAGTTATGATTGTGAGGCGCTATACAAAGTCGACAGTCACAAGACGGGGACTTCAAATAGGCCTATGGCACCTCAAGGCAACTTTAGCCTACTGTTCAGATGGGTTAAATGTAAACAGAAATCTGGACACTGACTGTAGGTCTATAACCTCTTACATAGCCTTAACAATAACTCCTGCAGAATTAAGCATTTCTTAAAGTAAATTGACACACCAAATGTAGGCAAAAAAAAGTGTAGAAATATGATTTCTTCCAGCATCTTCAGAGAATGCAAATGCCAGTTAAGATAGCACCTCTACAGACGGTAGCCTATCTTTAACTGAAATCTTATCAGAAACATGTTGGGTCGTTTTCAGTCTTTTATTTCCTAACAAACTGATGTCATTTGAAAACGTTCACATAATATCTTCTAATGTTTTGTTATTGCATTTTCTCTGCGGTCCCAAAACATCTTTGCTCCGCGAAAGAAGCAGAGATTACAGAGAAAACTTGACTAATGTCAACTAGATTAAAGCATTCATTCTATCGATTTATGAGCAAATGTTTATTTAGTCTTATAGGGCAACGCATAATGACATGTATCTAACTATAGACAAGTTGACTAACAAAATGTCAGAAATTATAAAATGAAACATATCTAAATCAGGCAAAATAAATCAAAAAGTAGTTTCACAGTCTCTGACTTTAGCCTACAACACATTTTCTATTTTAGCGGGTTAAGGTGGGGTGCGAGCCTCAGATTTTAAATTTATCACATACTGTATAGTCGGGCGGGTGCGGATGGGTTATTAGCAATTGCGGGTGGGTGCGTGTGAGCAAACAGCTGACCCATGCACCACTACAGCAATTATTCTCTCAGCCCAATGACAAAATGAGTAGAATTGCAGAAGGCGGCGCACAATTGGCCCAGCGTCGACCCGGTTTGGCCTAGGGGAGGGTTTGGGATGTCCTTGTCCCATCGCACTCTAGCGACTCCTTGTGGACGACCGGGCACATGCACGCTGACTACGGTCGTCAGCTGTACGGTGTTTCCTCCGACACATTAGTGCGGCTGGCTTCCGGGTTAAGCAATGGGTGTGTCAAGAAGCAGTGCGGCTTGGCGGGGTCGTGTTTCGGAGGACGCATGGCTCTCGACCTTTGCCTCTCCCGAGTCCGTACGGGAGTTGCAGCAATGGGTCAAGACTGTAACTACCAATTGGATATCACAAAAAAGGGGTAAAAAGTACAACAAAAAATATGTAAAATGTTCTCACCACTCCGTGGTAAAATGTGTAGAATTACAGGAAATTAGCTTTGAAAATGCAATTTTTCATTCAGTCCCATGTCAAAATGTGGAGAATTGTAGGAAACTAGCGTTCTCTCAGTCCCATGGCAAAATTTGTAGAATTGCTTTAAAACAGCTACATTTTCCAGAGCGGAGTTATGCCACACAGAGATAAAACATGGCTGTACCTGTAAGACACCTTCCCCTGGTTCACCTCTATCTGTCTCTCATTGTCACAACAAGACATATCACAGACCACAAAATGAAGTACAGTTCTCGTGTAGTAGATGAGTTGTAACCGACACCGATTGTACTATGGACCGCCAAAGAGACAAATTGAGCTTTGACACTTCCATCACTATGGTTGATTCCCAAATGGCACCCTATTCCTTATAGTAGTGCATTTGGGAATCAACCATAGTCATTGAAGTGTCAGAGCTCAAGCTGTCTTTTTGGTTGTTTATTGCACAATCGGTGTTGGTTACAACTCACCTACTACACGATAACTGTACTTTTATGATCTGTGTTGTGTCTTCTTGTGACAATGAGAGACAGAGAGAGGTAACCGTCTCTCTAAATAAGAATTTGTTCTTATCTGACTTGCCTAGTTAAATAAAGGTTAAATTTAAAAATAGAAATAAAAAAATCATCGAGGAGAAGCTGTTTTACAGGTAATAGTGCTCTTCTATCCGTGTGTGTGTGTGTGTGTGTATTCTCTGATACACTGCTGTTACATGCTAGTGGTTAAAGGCTGCTCACATTTCCCAACTACAATAACGTTCCTTTTACAGAACACACACAATGGGTCTGGTACAAAACAAGCTTTCACCGTACACTACAGACTGATACTGAAGGAAAGTCGTTGAGTTTCATTAGAGCCCAAGTTCAAACACACAGGCACATACAGTCTATTCAGACATGGCTTTAGGCTTCTGCGGCTCCAAATTGTGTAAGTGATCTCACATTATCTGATATCATTGTTAGATATTGTTATACGTTAGTATTATTATTCACATCACAACAGGGTGGCAGGTAGCCTAGAGTGCTGGGCCAGTAACCCAGAGCCAACTAGGTGAAAAATCGGTCAATGTGCCCTTGAGCAAGGCACTTAACCCTAATTGCTCCTGTATGTTGCTCTAGATAAGAGCGTCTGCTAAACGACTCAAATGAAAATGTACATTTAGAATAAACAACAAACTGTTACAGTTGGCGTTATACATTAAACCAGTAATTCAATAACTTTTTGGCATTGTGTTGTGACCTCTCCAAACACCTTTCAAACACCTTTCATTTTTTATTTAATGTAGGCTTAATCCTAACTTAAGGTCTTTCACTGACATCAATGCATGGCTAAGTGAAAATTAAGTGGAATGGTTCTCCCCATAATGATAAAATATGTACAGAACCCACTGTCTCCTCATCAGCCTTTCGGCAAGCAGTCAGGTATATTTCCTGGCACACGGAACATCCATCTTGGCAGATGACAGCGGTGGAAATGATATTTTCTCACTAAATACACAGGTTTAAAGCTGATTTATAGTCTCTTAGCACATCAACTTTTAGCCTGCGGCGTCCCGAGGCAAGCACTGCCGCTCTACAGCATTGAAGATCAACACATGGGACTCAGTGACACTGGTTACTGTATTTTATTTAGTTAGCCCTTTATTTTACCAGGTAGGTTGACAGAGAACATATTCTTATATACAGCAAGGACCTGGTGAATAGCTGTGAGATCAATTACAGGTTTGTGTTGTATAAACAACAACAACAACAACAGAGGAAAGAGTGTGTTCACAGGAGAAATCAAACCCCTGAAGTAACATGGAATCTCCTGTTCAGTTGTGCCTCCTCCCCTTTGCAGCGGGTTACATGGTTGTCTTTCTTTTATCTCACTCTCCCAGCTATAAAGGTGTCAGGTTTCAGCGCCTGCCAGAAAATCGCCTCGAAAAACCTCAAAGGGGTGAAAACCTACACCGCATTGACTAAACACAGCAAAAACTCCACAAAGTATTTCTAACCTGCTCTTCCAATCAAATAGCACTGTTGCTAAAGGCTGTTAGGGTTATGATACAGTACAGTCCCAATAGTTGACTTAGACTGGGCTTGTTTGAATGGCGCCTGGCTGTACAAACCACAAGGGAGAGTCTAAGCACACAACACTCCCACACCTGAATTGCCCAGGAAAGATTATCTTACCAATAGAAGTCCATACCTAAGTAGACTTGCCCTCACCAACACTGATTTATCTGTAAGTAAATAAAAATTTAACATTACCTTTCTGAGAGGAAATAAGAGGCAGAGGACACAGCCAGGTCTAGCCTTGATGTTGGTGTGTATTAGTGTGTGGCGTCCGGTGAAATTCCCTCACTTGGACAACTTTAGAACTCTTATCCCTACACACACCTCCGTAAAATCACTTACACACACACACATACACACACACACACACACCTGAGCAGTAGCAGCACATACTACTGACTACAACAGCCGGAAGTGAGTTACGTCATTTCAAAGGGCTTTGTCTATAGTGGGTATTCACGCTGGGGTGCGCCAACGCAGACAGGACATGTGAGTGCGAAGCCCGAGGTTTGGTAGGGGAGTGCCAGTACCTGTACCTAAGAAAGGTGGGGTGAGGTCAGCCCTGGGTGGTGAGCATGCACCAATACAAATCTCTCTTGCCCCCTGTGGCAAGCAAAGAAAGAAAGAAAGTACTGCGCTACTACTGTTTGACAAGGATATATTGATTACAATTCATTTGAATCTTTTTCTGTTTGTACTGTCATGAGCTGTGACAAAGATTAGATCAAGATGGACATTGAAAGAATAGGTTACTGGTAAGAATCTTTCCTAGCTGAAGATGTTGAGTGAGTCCTTCATTAGCATGTTTTCCTTTACAGACAAATACTAATATTTGTCTACTTGTTTTATTTCAGGGAAGGAGTAGGTTATGCTCTGATTGTAGAAGCAGGAAGACAAGGACAGTAGCCTATTTATCACAATGGACTGATACAGATCTGCTATGCTAAGCTAAGCAGAGGGACAACACACAAACACACACAAACAGTTAACATTGTGTGCTAGTGGCGTGTTCGAGAGTCAAATTAACTTTCCCGTGGCCTATTTCCGAGTCAGATTTAGTTTAGTTTGCCTTTAGATTTGGACGGCCCTGCCGTGCAGCGTACTGCAGCTGGAAAGGTCATGCAAACTTCAAAAGGAGGCATGTGGCAAAACACTATGAATTGTTAGTGAAAAATATAGTAATCACAGGCTAGAAAAGGTCAGTCAGAAATGTATTTCTTACATATAAAAGCATAGCGTTATGTTTTGCATTGGTTAATATTCCGTTGGCATCATCAAAGTAACAACAAGTGTCTTTAATACATGTCAATGTTATATCATGTTGTAACCTGTTGTGATTTTCATTCTATATGGAAATATGTTCTACAATTATGTCGTTTGAGAAACTGCTACTTGTTTTTGTTCCCAGTTCACAGATCTTCTACCTTATTTGTTCATCTTCCATGAACACAATGGCAATGTTCCCACAGCCTCATTCTAGCCTTAACCACGCACACATACACACAGTGATGTGACTTCACACATGTAGCCTTCCTTAGAGGGCAAAGTCCTGCTGGAAGTGCCTGAGGAGAGACTATGTCTGGGCATGGCCAAGTCACCCTATGACACTTTATGACGTTTTTGCAATTTAAGACAAACATCACTGCCGGACCGCTACAGATAGGCAGCACAGAGTCTGTTTAAAATTTGAAACAGAAGTATCTCAGTGCCTAGCCTCTTTTCACAGCTGCTGTGAGAAAAGACTACTTTAAGTGCCTGGTACTCTGACCTTATGTCATTGTCTGAGAAAGCAATTACTTCAATGCTGGATACATCCTAACCAGATGTCACCTGAGGTAATTATGGAAACTAGTTGATGTTTTATCTTTTTGCTCCAGTGCTTCCTTCCTCATGATGTTGTTTCCCACTGGGCACAGACGTCAATTCAACATCTATTCCACATTAGTTCAATGTTATTGAATTGAAATTACGTTGATTCAACGTTGATTCAACCAGTGTGTGCCCAGTGGGTTGGGGTCTCCTGAGGATCCTGTGCTTCACAAATAGAGATCAATGGCTCACCCAGCAGTCGACAGCAAACCTCATCAAAGGAGCACTACAACTCTATTCACAGATATTCTACTACTCGATTAAATTATAAAGAGATTTTGTTTCGCACAAGCTGGAATTCTGTGCAGTTTTGATGGGCATGGGGCCATGGGCTAAGAGGCCACAGTAAAGTGGGGCAGGTTCTAGTCTAGTCCTTTATCTGGTTGCATGGTGGAATGTTAGTGTTCAGTCGCCAAGTGAAACCTCTCCAGTGAATGAAGTGCAGTGAATGCCGTGCTGATAAAACCAACAGAGGAATTCTGACAGACTTACCTTTGTAGTCTACTCTGGTACTTCAGTCCCATCCTGTGCTGCCAACGAGCAGTGCGCTCACCCGGCACCATCTAGCCTCCATCTGTAAGAAGTCACAAGTATCCAACAACTTTAGGGAGGAGGGATAAACTTCAGCAGCTCCTCTTTAACTGTAAACACACTTCCTTCTCTGCAGCTGCCTGTAAGTAAACTCATCGACGTGTTTTTACCTACTCTAACTGTCCAAGGGTTACTACTTGCTCTTCGTATTGAGAGTGGCTTTCTCAGGACGGTACCTGCCCTCTGCACTAACGTTAGGCAGCACAGACAGACAAGGTGTTCGCCACCTAGCGGGACACCTACAGCTCGGTCCAGGTAGCGGAATTGAAGGGACAAAGAAACTGGTTCTGCAACTTACCAACAGGGTAGGGCAAGCGGCAGGATGAATGAGCACACTCAATCCAGTTAAGGAAATGTGCCCCAGCTATAAAAGCTTGAGAGGGACATGTCTGTCAAAAAACGAAAAAGTAATAACAAATAAAGGATGTGTACAATGTATTAGTTAATGAATCCGTCATGTAGCCTAGCGATTAAGAGCGCTGGGCCAGTAACCGAACGGTCGCTGGTTCGAATCCTCAAGCCAGCAAGTTGGAAACATCTGCCGATGTCGATTTTAGGCAGCCCACCCCCGCACCCCGCACTCTCTGATTCCAGGTCTACCCTTTCCTTCCCTCAATGAACTGGTGGGAAAAAGAACATCCCACAATGATACAAAACATTATATTCAACCATAGAAATAAAACAGTTACATCTCCATGTATTGTGTATTCAGCACCACAGTTGAGTTAATTCTCGACATTATACATTCTGGATACTTTAACTTGCAAAAAAATATTTAGATCCATAAATGCAAATAGGTTTGATTTAGTGGTCACACTATATTGTTCAAGTCATTGTTTGTTATGACATTTCACAAGTTCACGTACAGTACTGAAGAACTGTTACACCAGTGCTGAAATTACACTACAGTATTTTTATGGATAAAAAATATATATGAATGTGTAATGTGTAAGGCTATGTTACAATATTGTTGCATGGTAATGATGCAGGACTCCTACCACCGCACGGCGCTGTGCCC
This sequence comes from Thymallus thymallus, assembly GCA_023634145.1. Lineage (NCBI taxonomy): Eukaryota > Metazoa > Chordata > Actinopteri > Salmoniformes > Salmonidae > Thymallus > Thymallus thymallus. Next base: position 7,835,787 of record CM042399.1, on the reverse strand, counting down.
GCAGGAGGGTGGCGTTTCCTTCGGATCAAAGGTTTTTCCTGGTTGCTAATATTTCTATAACTAACCCATCATTAGTAGCTCTTTGTTATATATGTGTAGCTAGCTTACAGATCTGTCTCTGTAGGCAATAGGGAAGTCTAATAACTATGCGGGAAGATGTCATAGTCTGACAGTTACAGAAATAGACCGATGGTTATTTTTCAACTGACGTGAATTCAGTCCTTAAAGCAACTGAGTGCTTGCTAAGCTAGCTAGCAGCCTCCAGCAATGCCTCTCGTCCCTGCAAACCAGCCACAGTTGATTCGCTCAAGTCAGAAGGACGAACATTATCAACACTGTCTGAGGAACAACGCGAATGAAGCTTTTCAGACTCTTGCAGGCAAGTATGCATTATAGACCGCTGCCCTACATGACCATTTAGAACAGCTATGCGTGCATAAGGTAGTCAGCCATATCCTGCTTTATGATACACTATACATACAAAAGTATGTGGGCCCCTCTTCAAATTGGTGGATTCGGCTATTTCAGCCACACCCGTTGCTGACAGAATTATAAAGTCGAGCATGCAGCCATGCAATCTCCATAGACAAACAGTGGCAGTAAAATGGCCTTACGGAAGAGCTCAGTGACTTTGAAAGTGGCACAGTCATAGGCTGCCACCTCCAACAAGTCAGTTTGTAAAATTTCTGCCCTGCTAGAGCTGCCCCGGTCAACTTTAAGTGCTGTTATTGTGAACGGGACCGCAGAGTGCTGAAGCGTTTAGCGAGTTAAAATCGTCTGTCCTCGGTTGCAACATATACTTTTGGTCATGTAGTGTAGTTATATTATTCTTACAGTAACTACATTTCTTTCCCTTTACTTCTACAGGGTCCAAGAGATGGCTGCACTGGAGAAAAGAGATTGAACTCCTGTCAGACCTTGCATACTGTGGTTTAACCACATTCTCAGGTAGGCAAACCAACAGCTTCACCCCTGTAGTACTGTGTTACAATCTGATACGCAAGCATACCATTAAAGACACAACAGACCAATGGCATCCATGTTTTATTTTACAATGCCATTCCTAACCACACATCCTCGCTGTCCTTCATGTGTCATCCAGGGTATCAAACGTTGGGCGAGGAGTATGTCAATATCATCCAGGTGGACCCCACCCTGCGCAGGGTACCGTCCCGTGCCAGACGAGGAACCCTGGTGCTCCTCCACAGCCTGTTTCCTTACCTGCTGGACAAGTTGCTGGTGTGCCTGGAGAATGAGCTGGAGGCAGGGGAGGAAAGCCAGGGAGGGGGAGGCCGGAGAGCAGAAGTGGCCAGTCCCTGGAGCCCCGGAGCCTGGATAAGAGGCTGGGTCCGGGGGGCGGTGGGGCAACTCACGGAGTCCCAGAGGAGGGCGTGCGTGCCAGCCTTGTTGGCCCTCCAGCAGGGACTCTCCATCCTCTTCCGGTTGCATGTGGCCCTGTTTTACATCAAAGGGGCCTTCTACCACCTGGGGAAGAGGACGGCCGGCATCAGCTATGTGGGTATTTGTTTGAGAACCTTAGCAACTACCACAAAGGGTAAAGAAAGCTTCAGAATATGTTTTGCTTGACATTTTTTTGTTTAAAACGTATTCATGCAATCCTAAATGGTTGGATAATAGATCCTTTGCTACACCACTACTAATATCCAACTTTTACTTGAATAATGTCTCTTCTGTTCCAGATACAGTGCCTTTGGAATGTATTTTTCTACATTTTATGTTACAGCCTTATTCTAACATTTATTAAATTCTATTTTTTCCTCATCAATCTACACACAATACCCTATAATGACAAAACGAAAACAGGTTTTTAAATGTATTAAAAATAAAAACAGATTCCTTATTTACATAAGTATTCAGACCCTTTGCTATGAGACTCGAAATTGAGCTCAGGTGCATTCTGTTTCTAATGATCATCCTTGAGATGTTTCTACAACTTGATTGGGAGTCCACCTGTGGTAAATTCAATTGATTGGGCATGATTTGGAAAGGCACACACCTGTCTATATAAGGTCCCACAGTTGACAGTGCATATCAGAGCAAAAACCAAGCCATGAGGTCGAAAGAATTGTCCGTAGAGCTCCGAGACAGGATTGTGTTGAGGCACAGATCTGGGGAAGGTTACGAAAAAATGTCTGCAGCATTGAAGGTCCCCAATAACACGGTGGCCTACATTATTCTTAAATGGAATTTGCACCTAAAGGACTCCCTACAGTGAAGCATGGTGGTGGCAGCATCATGCTCTGGGGATCTTTTCAGCGGCAGGGACTGGGAGACTAGTCAAGATCGAGGGAAAGATGAACGGAGCAAAGTACAGAGAGATCCTTAATGAAAATCTGCTCTAGTGCGTTCAGGACCTCAGACTGGGGAAAAAGGTTCACCTTCAACAGGAAAATGACCCTAAGCACACAGCCAAGACAACGTAGGATTGGCTTCGGGACAAGTCTCTGATGTCCTTGAGTTGCCCGGCCTTGAGCCCCATCGAACATCTCTGGAGAGACCTGAAAATAGCTGTGCAGCGACACTCCCCATCCAACCAGACAGAGCTTGTGATGATCTGCAGAGAAGTGAGAGAAACTCCCCAAATAGGTGTGACCAGCTCATAGCGTCATACCCAAGAAGACTCAAGGCTGTAATCGCTGCCAAGTGTTTCAACAAAGTACTGCATAAAGGGTCTGAATACTTATGTAAATGTGATATTTCAGTTTTTTTTTTAAATACATTTGCAGAAATGTAGCAACAACTGCTTTCTTTGTCATTGTGGGGTATTGTGTGTAGATTGATGAGGCCATTTTTGATTTAATCAATTTTAGACTAATGTAACAAAATGTGGAAAAAGTCAAGGGGTCTGAATACTTTCCAAATGCACTGTATATCTAGCTAACTTGCTGCGTGGGCAGTCAGGCAGGTTGGAACTGGACAGCTAGCTAGCATTACAGATCGACAAACAAGCCAAAAGGCATTATTCAGATTAGATATACAGTGGGGAGAACAAGTATTTGATACACTGCCGATATTGCAGGTTTTCCTACTTACAAAGCATGTAGAGGTCTGTCATTTTTATCATAGGTACACTTCAACTGTGGGAGACGGAATCTAAAACAAAAATCCAGAAAATCACATTGTATGATTTTTAAATAATTAATTTGCATTTTATTGCATGACATAAGTATTTGATACATCAGAAAAGCAGAACTTAATATTTGGTACAGAAACCTTTGTTTGCAATTACAGAGATCATACGTTTCCTGTAGTTCTTGACCAGATTTGCACACACTGCAGCAGGGATTGTGGCCCACTCCTCCATACAGACCTTCTCCAGATCCTTCAGGTTTCGGGGCTGTCGCTGGGCAATACGGACTTTCAGCTCCCTCCAAAGATTTTCTATTGGGTTCACGTCTAGAGACAGGCTAGGCCACTCCAGGACCTTGAGATGCTTCTTACGGAGCCACTCCTTAGTTGCCCTGGCTGTGTGTTTCGGGTCGTTGTCATGCTGGAAGACCCAGCCACGACCCATCTTCAATGCTCTTACTGAGGGAAGGAGGTTGTTGGCCAAGATCTCGCGATACATGGCCCCATCCATCCTCCCCTCAATACGGTGCAGTCGTCCTGTCCCCTTTGCAGAAAAGCATCCCCAAAGAATGATGTTTCCACCTCCATGCTTCACGGTTGGGATGGTGTTCTTGGGGTTGTACCCATCCTTCTTCTTCCTCCAAACACGGCGAGTGGAGTTTAGACCAAAAAGCTCAATTTTTGTCTCATCAGACCACATGACCTTCTCCCATTCCTCCTCTGGATCATCCAGATGGTCATTGGCAAACTTCAGACGGGCCTGGACATGCGCTGGCTTGAGCAGGGGGACCTTGCGTGCGCTGCAGGATTTTAATCCATGACGGCGTAGTGTGTTACTAATGGTTTTCTTTGAGACTGTGGTCCCAGCTCTCTTCAGGTCATTGACCAGGTCCTGCCGTGTAGTTCTGGGCTGATCCCTCACCTTCCTCATGATCATTGATGCCCCACGAGGTGAGATCTTGCAAGGTGCCCCAGACCGAGGGAGATTGACCGTCATCTTGAACTTCTTCCATTTTCTAATAATTGCGCCAACAGTTGTTGCCTTCTCACCAAGCTGCTTGCCTATTGTCCTGTAGCCCATCCCAGCCTTGTGCAGGTCTACAATTTTATCCCTGATGTCCTTACACAGCTCTCTGGCCTTGGCCATTGTGGAGAGGTTGGAGTCTGTTTGATTGAGTGTGTGGACAGGTGTCTTTTATACAGGTAACGAGTTCAAACAGGCGCAGTTAATACAGGTAATGAGTGGAGAACAGGAGGGCTTCTTAAAGAAAAACGAACAGGTCTGTGAGAGCCGTATTTCTTACTAGTTGGTAGGTGATCAAATACTTATGTCATGCAATAAAATGCAAATTAATTATTTAAAAATCATACAATGTGATTTTCTGGATTTTTGTTTTAGATTCCGTCTCTCACAGTTGAAGTGTACCTATGATAAAAATTACAGACATCTACATGCTTTGTAAGTAGGAAAACCTGCGAAATCGGCAGTGTATCAAATACTTGTTCTCCCCACTGTATAACTAGCTAGCTATCTATCTTAGCTGGGTTATCAAACGAATGCCTGTGTTGGAAGATAGCTAGTTTGTCACATTCAAAATCCTTAGTTCGCTAAGCAGCTTCAGTCAGTCCCTGACTTTCGGTCTGTCCTGACCGTAAAATAGTTTTTATTCAAACCTGATCTGTTATCGATGACAACTAGTTGGCACGCGTCTTTTAATTGCACACAGTGGTGATGTCGTTTACTCAACAATATTTCTAATGTATGTTGATAAACTGCCACTGCTTGCCTTGCCTGTACTACAGCATGACACTTCACGAAAGTTGTAGCTATATCTCAAATAAAATACAGAGATGCAAACGCATTTGATAATGTTCCCACTCGCACTAGACACGAGCTCACCAAACATGTCTGTTTTTTCAGTGGCACAGGACACCGTACTGCATGCAGTTGTATTGAATTAGCTTTTCACCACCTTGGCTTTGTAGCTTGAAATAAGTGGTAAGAGGGATTTGTTTTGGTGGGGGGGGTTCAACATGGTAGCTCAGATCGCACGTCAGACATCAACTGGGTTATAGATAGAATACATGATTATATGAAAATATATTTTTGCCATTTAAACGCAGCACTAAATTGAGTTTCAATTAGATTAATTTTTCTTTACCTATGGTGGGCAGGACTTAAGCAGTTGCCAGGCAAGCAGTTGTCCTCCATTCAGTAGTGCACACCGTAGCAAAAGTTTTTGGAACAGAAAAGAATCCCTCAAGGGTATTTGTTTTCTCTTGCAGCAAAATATTTTGCTACTGCGTGGCCTAATGTTTATGACTCAGTGTTACTATTGCCATTTCTCACCGTTCTTTCTTTCCCCGGACGGTTAGCTGCGGGTGCATGGCATGACGGGGGATGACGAGGCCATCCGGAGCAGCTATAGGCTCCTGGGTGTGGTCTCCCTGCTGCAGCTGGCTCTCACGCTGGCTCTGCAGCTCAAAAACCTCCAGCAGAGACAGAGAGCCCGGCAGGAGTGGAGACAACACAGGAACCTGCCTTCCAGGTACACTGTAGGAAGAATAGTAGATGTTACAGAAGTGTTTGAGGACATTAGAATGCAAGATGGATACAATTTGCCCCATGCCTCCTTTTCAATGTGATTATTGGGGTATGCATATGAATTTTGCGTATACACGTGTTACAGTTAACCCATAAGTGTGTGTGTGTGTGTGTGTGTGTGTGTGTGTGTGTGTGTGTGTGTGTGTGTGTCTGTCCAGGTCCCAGTCTGTAGAAGAGACCAACTCACCCCGTGCCTCTCTCTGTATCCTGTGCCTAGAGGAGAGGAGGCACTCTACCTCTACCCCATGTGGCCACCTGTTCTGCTGGGAGTGCATCACAGAGTGGTGTAACACCAAGGTGAGACCATAGATGCATTAAATGACTACTGTTCTATTCCATTATATGGGTGAAACACTATGTACGGGCGGGGGGGGGGGGTCACAGTCCAGAAACAACCTCTACCCCGTAGGCACTCGTGTAGGTCTGACCGGACTGGAGGGTTATAAAGAATATGACAAATATTCCACCTAGCTAGCGTTGGGGCGGCAGGTAGCCGAGTGGTTAGAGCGTTGGGCCCATAACCGAAAGGTTGCTGGATCGAATCCCCGAGCTGACAAGGTGAAGCATCTCTCGTTCTGCCCCTGAACAAGGCTGTTCCAAGGCTGTCATTGTAAATAAGAATTTGTTCTTAACTGACTTGCCTAGTAAAATATATATTTTTTAAAATTCAATGTCAGTGCTATGCAACCAAGTTAAAAGCTATAAATGCAAAGGCTATTGTTTTCTCCGTCCACAGACAGAGTGCCCTTTGTGTCGTGAGAAGTTCCAGCCTCCTCGACTGGTCTACCTGAGAAACTACTAGCCGAAGAGCCAGAACCACTAGCGTGGCTTTTATTACATGGCTTCACTTCCTAAATGGCTGGATCGCCACATTGGACGGTTGAATCGTTAAACACAACTGTGTCTTATTTAGCTATCCCTGTTCAAGTTACGTCCGAATAGCTTCAGAGAATGCCTGGAGATCTTATTTTGGGACCTTGATTCAGATATTGCTAAAAACTCTTATCAAGATATCTCCAGTGTGAAACAATGTGTGGATATAGCATTTCAAATTGTTTTTGTAATGTTGCAGAATTGTATTGTTAAGATCTGTACAGTTCTGTCCTCAGCCCTTTCATTCTATATCAGGGATACACACTGGAATCATCTGTGGATATATTTGTATTTCTTTGATAATATACTTGTTTTATATATTTTATGGGAATGTATAATGGTAGTGCGCTACATTGAGCAATCATTAATTTTGAAATGGTTTGCATATTAATCATATTTGGATTGTATCAGTCTGTAATTTATCTAAATTAAAACTCAAATAAAATATTAATCAACTATGCAACTTCTGTAATAAACAACTGTGCAGTTATTTTTTAGTTGTATTGATAAAGTGGTGACTATAATGTTTGTTTACGTTATGGCTGTTCTTCTGGATCAGTGACGTGTCAGCCCCAGCCTACATACTATAGTATTGACGCTGCAGACAGCAAGAGTTGGCTCAGGTCAGTGAAAACCATTTAAAGCCAATTTGCTGGTTATTTCATGAAATTGTATTCTGAATCGGTTTGAAAAATAAACCAACCAATAATACATTAACTAACTTGGTTAAATAAATGTGAGCTTTCTACCACCGGTAATTTACCGGTGGCTAACGTTAGCCAGCTAAAGAAAGCACAGTTGCACACTAACAAAGGTATCCATCTAGCAGCAGTTAACGTTGGCTAGCTATTTGCTCTGATATGTTCATGCACTTTCCACTTTGTCAATTTAACAATTTTTCAGGCAAGATGACAAATGTGTAGACCGTTGATTATAGGAAGTCCCAGTCAATTTACAAGTGTGTAGTCTTGTCTTTTTAATCTGCCTCTGATCAGCTTAGTGGGGATGCCATGTGTTCACCAGGCTGCAGTAGTCAATCAGTGCTGTTAAGGCAACAGAACAGTGAACGCACGCTGAATAGATGACCGTTTATGGTAAGAAACCTTGACCATAATAATGTATTTCAAATGGACATTATGTCCACACATTTTGTATTTAAATGTAATGCTTTATCCAATAAATGTTTGGCCCAAATGATAGGCTGCCTAGTATGTAAATGAATAAATAATGCTCTATATATATATATATGTTATATGTTCTGCTCCACATTTCAGAATGGCTTGGCATTCCCAGAGAGGTCAGGGGAGGCAGTCTGGGAGATGGTCTCAAAGAAAGTACATGCCCAGGAGGCCCCTGGTCCAAAGCAACCTGTCTGTCTGTGGGGAGCATGACGTGGACCAGCTACTAGACCTCCTTTCTACTCTCAACAAAGACAGGCCTCCCTACTTAAGTGTCTCTGATGAGTTTCTGGACAGGCACACATCTGAGCCTGTCTTGAGACCGAGACACCTGAACCTCAACACTGACTTAACAGAAAGTGGTCCCACTTGGAGTAACAAGCTTGGGAAGTTGTCCTATCAGGGAAGTGAGGAGAAAGAATCAGAGGCCAATTTGACTGACAGGGATATCAGTGTTCCTATTAGGTTACAAGGGGTTGCATCATTGAGCTCTGGTCATCCTCATGGCTCAATTGTGGGTCGAGGTGATGGTGGCAACTGTGTCGATTGGCTTGGGAAATGGGGTAGCGGACATCAACAGCAAGTGGAGAGAGATAATGTCTCCTTTGTCCAAAAATGCAACAGCGGTTCACTAGGTTCTACCTTTCCCGGAGATGCTCCTTTCTACCCTGAAGTCCCCGACTTGCTAGACAGGCATCAGGGGGAAACTGTCGAAGTCCACAATGTAAAGCCTGCCTGTCTGAAGCAAAATGAAAACGTGTCAACATTCCAGGATCTACTAGAGTCCTCCTGGACATCTGCGAGCTTGCATAGGTCTATGTTGGACCTGGAGATCGGCTTATCATTTGCGGAAGTCCTAGTCCCCCTGGCACTGAATACCTCTCGAGATTTGGCCTTATCTCCTGTGAATCTTGAATGTCCTTTAGATAACAAATCTCATGGCCCTAGGTCATGCTCCATCATCCACTGTCACAAAGGGGGAAGAAGGTGTTCTAGCAGCAAGGATGGTTCCCCATATAAGGCCAACAGGGAAACCAAGTTCTCCAAATTCCATCCTCGTAGCGAAATCACAAAGAATGCCGGACAACCATCAACAAACATCCATTCGGGTAGTGTATCAGTGAAGGCACACATTGAACCAGGGAGGAAAGCTGATTTTTTTGCGTCGGCCATGTGTGGCTCAGATTTCCCAAGTAATGAGAACGTTTTACCTGCAAGCCTCTCTCAGTATAGCGTCAGCGGTAAACAGAACAACAGAGAGATGGCGTACCCTGAGCATAATACAAAATGGTCCAATGAACTCTCAGGTCAAACTAAGTCATGTTCAGTGGACACTGTGCATAATTTTTACCCTAGTTTAAAAGGGGTGGAGGGTTTGTTTGAGGTGCCTAGAGTCACAACGAGTATTCCAGCTGTGTCACATTCTCTCTTGTGGGAAGAAAGACTTGCAATCAAGGAAAATGTGGGTCAAATTACCCTCGCGGACATAGAGGGGGCAGCTCACCTGAAGAGAAGAACTGCGCCAAGCCAAGACAACAGAGAAGGCTACGGAGGCGCAGAGAGAGGCCCTAACAGAAGAACTCCTTGGTCAACTACTCCTGAAAGGCAATGTCAGAATGGCCCATTAGTTAAAACACACACAGGCACATCGGTAACATTGCATACGTTGACAGGAGGCACCAGTGGTGAATTTCTTGGTGAAAGAGAGCTGTCTGCAGTTCATCAGACCTTGCCTGTGGTACGTTGACACACTTAAGCACCTTTGCTGAGTGTGTGTCTGTGCGTGTGTATGTCTATTTATATGGGTGTGATTGTGTACACATGCATGAGCGTGTGTGTGGTGTAACATGAGAACATGGCTCTCTTAACACCTTCCTTTTGTTTGGGCAGCCTATTGAAGCAGCAGAGATTCAGAGCCCCAGTCTTGTGGCGACAATAGAGGACAGGTAAAGAGGATTATGGGACTTATTAGGTCAAATATCTGCAAAAATAACAAGTCGCTAGCAGTCACTCAGACACCTAACACAAAATAATTGGGTGAAAAAAAGCACGCAAAAAAAACATTGAGGTGCAGGACAGGTGTCAAATCCATTTGAACTCTGCCTATTTAGGATGGAAATTGAAATTCAACGTTTTGGAAAATAATGAACAAGCAGCCGAACTTTGTAGAAAGAATTAAACTCAACCCTGTTATTTTGGTGAACTTCTTCTGTTCAGCAGCAACACCTCTTAAGGGTATAGGTATTGTGTGGAGGTGAGGGGATGTGTTGTGGTATTGTGATGTTTGCCCCTGAGGGTTGTTTCTAATAAACTTTTATGGAATGTACTTGTAGCAGGTGGCTGGCGCTCTACAGATTCAGACTGCAGTTGCACTGCTTCAGGACATGGGACCAGCAGTGGAGGTCACACACACGGGCCAGACTCCAGCACCGGAAACGCTTACTGAGGACCGGCCTCTCTGCCCTGAGGTGGGCTGTGGTGACCCACCATGCCCAGACAGACACCCTTGCCAGGAGGACGGATGCCCTGACCCTCGCCCACTGTTTCCATCGGGTCAGCAATGATACTCAGCCTGGGTGCCTGTCTGTTTCAGCTCTCTTGATAACTCCTTCAATTGTATGCCGTTTCCATAAGGAGTTGGCAAGAGAGCAGAAGCAGACTGGCACCCAGACTAATAATTACTAGGGCCAGAGGGTTTTCCCCACCATGTAACCTAATCAGGAAAAACACCTAGCCAAAACCTCCTAGCCATGATCATAACTAGGACCCAGAGTTCTTTCTGGTCATGTCACATGGTCACGATGAACTCTTGGCCCTATGAAGAGTGCATGGTGTTTATGTTGAGATTTACACTAGGCCTTAGACTTCACATTGTATGAGGGTAAGACACCCATCTATGTAACAGAGGACAGTGTGCTGTTGTTGCCGGTGCAGAATGTCTGTTTGGTGTTTTCTCAGATTTTCACACAGCTGAGCTCACTAACAAACATGACATGTCTCCTGAGGACATATTGCTCAACTCCATGTTACATGGAAACTAACCTCATCCCCAGGCTCAATTACTACCGCAGAGTGCCAGCTGGCAGACAAGATTGCATGGAAACAAACCATGGCTATTATCTGGGATAGCCAACCTTAACTAGCCAACCTTAATGTATGCTTGTATGAGAATATGAATTTATCATAACTGACATAACATAACTGACAGTGCATTCAACAGGAATTATTTACATGAGTATTCAGACATTTTGTTATGAGACTTGAATTTGAGCTCAGGTGCATCCTTTTTCTATTGATCATCCTGTGATATTGATTGGACATATTTTGGAAAGGCCCACACCTGTTTATATAAGGTCCCACAGTTGACAGTGCCATGAGGTCGAAAGAATTGTACGTAGAGCTCCGAGACAGATTTGGGGAAGGGTAGGCTACCAAAAAATGTATTCAGCATTGAAGGTCCTCATTCTTAAATGGAAGAAGATTGGAAGCACCTAGACTCTTCCTAGAGCTGGCCGCCTGGCCAAACTGAGCAATCGGGGGAGAAGGGCCTTTGTCAGGGAGGTGACCAAGAACCTGATGGTCTCTCTGACAGAGCTCCAGAGTTCCTCTGTGGAGATGGGAGAACCTTCCAGAAGGACAACCATCTCTGTTCACTCCACCAATCAGTAAAAGCCACATGACAGCCCACTTGGAGTTTGCAAAAAGGCACCTAAATGACTCAGACCATGAGAAACAATATTGTCTGGTCTGATGAAATCAAGATTAAACTATTTGGCCTGAATGCCAAGCGTCACATCTGGAGGAAACCTGGCATCATCCCTACGGTGAAGCATGGTGTTGGCAGCATCATGCTGTGAGAATGTTTTTCAGCGGCAGGGACTGGGAGACTAGTCAGGATCAAGGGAAAGATGAACGGAGCAAAGTACAGCGAGATCCTTGATGAAAACCTGCTCCAAAGCGCTGAGGACCTCAGACTGGGGCGAAGGTTCACCTTCCAACAGGACAATGACCCTAAGCACACAGCCAAGACAACGCAGGAGTGGCTTCGGAACAAGTCTCTGATGTCTTTGAGTGGCCCAGACAGAGCCCAGACTTGAACCCGCTCTAACATCTCTGGAGAGACCTGAAAATAGCTTTGCTGCGACACTCCCCATCCAACCTGACAGAGCACATTGAGGATGTAATCACTGCCAAAGGTGCTTCAACAAAGTATTGAGTAAAGGCTCTGAATACTTATGTCAATGTGATATCAGTTTTTAAATTTTTAATACATTTGCAAAAATGTCTAAAAACCTGTTTTTGCTTTGTCATTATGGGGTATTGTGTGTAGATTGATGAGGGGGAAAAATGATTTAATCCATTTTAGAATAAGGCTGTAACGTAACAAAATGTAGAAAAGTCAAGGTGTCAGACTACTTTCCGAATGCACTGTATGTGTAATGTATGCTACGAACAACATACAGTAATGTAATCTTCATGAACAAACTGTTACTTACTCCTCTCCCTCTTACAGTGGAGGAGGTGTGTGGAACAGAGGCATTGTCTCAACGTGAGCTCTGGCTTTGTGCGGGGTGACATCGGGGATGTGGATTGCCTGCTGAGGAGACTGACCCAGCCCAGCGACACCCTAGTCCTTAGGAGGGCCTACTGCGCCTGGAGGAGCCACATCCAGGGCATGCAGCTTGGCAGGGCATCGCTCATACACTACCAGTAAGACAGACAGACACACAACCATACAATTGGCACAGATGTCAGTTCAACGTCTAGTTTTTGATTTACAATTTGTTGAGTTTTCTACTAACATAAAATCAACAACAAAAATGTACCTTTACTTTTTGCAAATCCAATCGGGGGGGGGGGGGGGGGTACAAGGCCATTTCCATGTAAAAGGACCCATGAGCACCAACGTGAAGTCCATAGGAGCACATCAAAGTTGATGTCAAATAAAAGCTAAGAGTTTTTGTTTTTGAGAAATTAAGGCATATATAAATTTTCAACCATTTTCCATCCTAAAATTAGGAATAAGCAAAGGCTTTTTTTCTCGTTAAACAGATGGAAAAGGGGTCTAGTTTAGTACAGTAAAGAAAAGTAGAGTATAAGTCAGTACAGTACATCACAGTACTATACAGTACATCACAGTACTGTACAGTACATCACAGTACTGTACAGAACAGTAGAGCACACTAGTACAGTATAATGCACTGTACTGAACTCTACTCTGTTGTACTTTACTGTACTGTGATGTCCAAACTTGTGAAACAGACATCTATGATTGGTTCAGATTTGATCCGGTCCGTAGAGCACTGCCCGGACATGAATTTTGAGAGATAGATAGATAGATACTTTATTGATCCCAGAGGGGGAAATTTCTTTGTCAAGCAGCTACAACAAAACATAGGGCAGGTGCAAAATGCCAGAACGAAAATACACAAAAGACAGATACACGGTACGTGATACATAGAGCGGCAGTATGAAAAAGTATAGAAATACAAGATATCGGGAGTGCAAAAAAGCTATAAAAAGACATTGCATAGTATGGGATGTTGGATGGTTAACTATACTATACAGGTCGATGGCAGAGAAATACTTCAATAGCTAAACATGCGTATGATATGAGTGAGGGTAATAATAGTTTACTTAATATACAGTCTGGTTAAATGAACAGGTAAGTGAATATTTGCATGGTTACATTAACTGTACAGGTAAATGACAGGAAGAGATACTTAAATAGCTAAATGTGTGTATGATATAATTTGGGGTAATAATAGTAATTCCCTTAAAATACAGTCCTTAGTGCGCAGGGTTTAATTACAGATAACTGCACGAATTGCACATTCAATATACTAAAAGCAATGAGAAAAGATGCAACTGACAGGATACTACGCATTCCTGAGTGAATGACTACGTAAGTTAAGCCCAAGAATTACTTGCAATATTGCACGTGATATGATATAACAACTGTACATGAGTATCTATATACAGACCTGAATGAATAAATAATTCCTGAGTGAATGCGTGATTACGGACCAGAGTTACTCACGGATGGATGCATAATTGTTAAACTAGGTCCTAGCACCCCAACAGTTCCAGATCTATGTTGCCGACGCCACGGCACCCCGGTGAGGCATTATATAGTCTAATAGCCGCCGGCAGGAAGGACCTCCTGTAGCGCTCTCTGGCACACCGTAGTGGGATCAGTCTGTGACTGAAGGTGCTCCTCTGCGTCATAACCATGGCATGCAGAGGGTGGGTGACGTTGTCCATGATGGCCAGCAGTTTGGCCAGGATCCGTCTCTCCGCCACCTCCTCTAGAGTGTCAAGGCTCATCCCCAGGACAGAGCTAGCCTTCCTGATCAGCTTATTTACCCAAGAAGCATCACCGGCTTTTATGTTGGCTCCCCAGCACACCACAGACTGGTAGAAGGTATGCAGTAGTTTACTGCACACGTTGAAGGACCTGAGCCTCCTCAGAAAGTAGATTCGGCTCTGGCCCTTTTTGTACAGCGCCCCGGTGTTACCAGCCCATTCCAGCCTATTGTCCATATGGACTCCCAGGAACTTGTATGACCCAACCATTTCCACATCCATCCCCTGTATAGGGACTGCAGTCAGTTGTGCCTTGGTTCTCCTGAAGTCCACCACCATCTCCTTTGTTTTGCTGATGTTGAGCTGAAGGTGGTTCTGCTCACACCACAACACAAAGTCACTCTGTAGTTGCACAAATTGTGGCCTACCGGTCAGGTAGTCCATGACCCAGGAGACTAAGGGTGCTTCTACTTTCATCCTCTTCATCTTCTCACCCAGTAGCAGGGGCTGAATGGTATTGAAGGCACTGGAGAAGTCAAAAAACATAACCCTCACAGTGCAACCTGCGTTGTCCAGGTGAGAGTAGGCCCTCTGCATCATCTACCCCAATGTTGCGCTGGTATGCAAACTGCAGGGGGTCCAGTGATGTACACACCAGGGGTCTGAGGTGAGCGAGGACTAACCTTTCCAGGGTCTTCATGATGTGGGATGTTAGCGCTACAGGTCTGAAGTCATTCAGGACAGTGGGGTGTGCCTTCTTGGGCACTGGGACGAGGCAGGATGTTTTCCACAGCACAGGGACCCTTTCTAGGCTCAGGCTTAGGGTCTGTGGTCAGCACAGACCCTAAGCACCCTTGGGCTGATGCCATCAGGGCCCGCCGCTTTCCACTGATGTAGTCTCTCCAGCTCTCTCTTCACTTGGTTGGTGGTGAAAGCCAGCCCAGGTGGGGAGGTGGGGGGAATGGGGGGTGTTGAGGATCAGTCCAGGGGGAGCAGGGGTGGAGGTGGGGTCACTGATTGTCTCAGCAGAGGTGTTGTGAGCAAAGTGGGGGTGGGACAGCCGTGAGGGTGTGTGGCCTGGGGAGCTGGAAGGGAGGTGGACAGGGCCAGTATCAAACCTGTTAAAAAATTGGTTCAGCTCATTGGCTCTGTCCTGGGTCCCCTCCGTCTGCTCACTGTTTGACATTTTGAAGCCAGTGATATTTCTCATACCCTTCCACACCTCTCTCACCTGGCTCTGCCTCTGCTTGTCCTCCATCTTCTGCTTATACCCTCTCTTCCCCTCAGCAATCCGCAACTTCAGCTCCCTCTGGACGCATTTCAATTTGTCCTTGTCCCTCTCCTTGAAGGCCCTCTTCTTCTCATTCAGCAGGGCCTTCAGGTCGCTGGTGACCCAGGGTTTATTATTTGGAAAACAGCGTACCTTCCTGGTGGGTACAGTGTTGTCTACACAAAAATGTATATAGTCCGTTATGCAGTCAGTAAGTCCATCGATGTCCTCCCCATGAACCTCACAGAGCACATCCCAGTCTGTTGTTTCAAAGCAGTCCTTTAGGGCCACATTCGCCTCCGGGGACCATCTCCTAATGGTCCTAGTGGTTGCAGGCTGCTGTTGGACCAAAGGCCTGTAGTGATGAGTGAGGTGGACAAGGTTGTGATCTGATCTACCGAGGGGAGGGAGTGCAGTGGTTGTATGCGTCCTTCACATTAGCATATAACAAGTCCAGAGTTGTATTATTCCTGGTTGGGCACTTCACAAACTGTTTGAACGTGGGCAGCGTTGAAGAGAGAACTGGGATGCGCTGTCTGTAACCTCGCGATAACAGAGTGGATGACGTCACATGCTGTGTTTGCGTCAGCGGAGGGCGGGATGTAAACAATAACAGCAATGGCAGCCGTGAAGTCCGTCGGCAAATAGTAGGGTCTCAGGCTAACGGCTAACAGCTCAATTTCCGGGCTACAAAACTCTTCCTTAAGAGTAATATGGCTCGGATTATACCATCTGTTGTTAACTAATAAAGCCAGCCCACCACCCTTGCTCTTACCGGAAGAGACGCTATCCCTGTCCGCTCTGATGGTCTGGAAACCGCCGATAATGACGTTCTCTATGGGGATTTGATCGTTCAGCCAAGTCTCAGTAAAAAACATTAGGCTCGCTTCACGATAGTCCCTTTGCCCACGGACAAGAGCCTCAAGCTCGTCCATTTTGCCCTACCCGTTCCAGTGACATTCAGGCCCTACTCTACCCAGTCCTGATTGCTTCTGACAAATGTAAGTCCCGGCCCTGCCTAAAACCTAAAATCAGAAATAATTCCTCTATTAGTAAATCTATTAGCTGCTTCTCTCTGTCTGTCAATCGCTCTACATGCGCTCTGCTAATGGCGGCTCAGAGTCTGTGTGTATCCATGGCAAAGGCTCTGTTTGGGCTGCTCTGCTCAATGAAGAGACATGAGAGAGCAGTTGGCTGTTAGCTATTTTTCGTCACTCTAAACTCCGACAAAACTGAAGGAACATAATTAATCTTTCTATAATAATAATAATAATAATAATAATGATCTTTCCAGTCTTATATTTGAGGTGGAAGCACTTCTGACACCATGTTATGATCTTAGTTAGATATGACTGTAGTGCGCAGCAGAACACAAGCAGATGGCTCAGCTTCAAAATGTTAGTGATAAATTGAGTGATGTCCGAGCCCTGCCCGTACCTTAATTGTTGATGAAAAACAGGCTCTACCCGGCCCTAACCCGATGTATAATGTTGGGGCCCGTCGGGCTCAGGTCGGGTAGCAGAGCTCTACCAGTCTGTACCAACCAAATTTGGTCTTGTTTTGTACCAACCAAACTTGCAAAGGAGGATATTGCATTTTTATACCTTTGTGTACCTTTTCAGGATACATCACATATCCATAATGATGTATTTCTGTATAGTGGAGATCAGGGACCCATGATGTCATTCTGTTATGGTAATTCTGTTATCAGGTGTTAATCCACTTCACTTACTGTAGTTCAATAACCAAAATAAAATGTTTCTAACTCAAGGTGTCATGTCATAACTGACACTCTATTCTTTCTGCAGAGTATTAATTCAGAATAGATATTTTAAAAAAATTTGACAACTGAGATTTTACCGTCATTCTGTTACGAAACTTTACATCTGCACTGTTCTTCAAGTAAATGTGTTTTGTAAAATGTTCTGTGGAAATTGTTGAAAGTAGTCCTTGTTTATCTTTGCAATCAATGGTTTTTGTTTGGCATACATTTTAAGGTGAGCCATTGTCATAACATTGAATGGCCCACAATTGACCTCAGTATCTAGGGCAATGTCACTCGACTGTGTATGGGACAGATGCCCTACAGCATGTACCCCTAATTGTATGAACCAAACATGTGAACTGAATGCACAAGAATCTGTAATAACCTCAAAGACTTGGGCCCTGTAAACGTCTGTGTTTGTCCCCTACCAGTCTGACTCTGCTGTGTAAGCACTGGCTGGTGTGGAGGCAGGCTGGTGTGAGGCTGCAGGCGGGGGCGCTGCAAGCCCAGAGGGCAGCCCTCCACTGGGACCACAGGCTGCAGAATCGGGCCTACGCCGTGTGGAGAGCAGCGTGGGCTACAGCACGCCTGGCCACACAACAGCACAGGCAAAGTGACAGTTATTTGTGTTACAGTCTAAGGCCTAGATTCAATCCGATCAAGCATTAACCAGCAATAGCCGACACCCGCATAGTTTATGTTTTGGTGGTGTCGGAGCGAAGGTGGAACAAATAACATTTTATTGGTCACATACACATGTTTAGCAGATGTTAATGCGGGTGTAGCAAAATGCTTGTGATTCTAGCTCCAACAGAGCAGCTGCTCACCGATTTGACAGCTCCAACGCAGTTCCACCTCCGACACTGCCAAAACAACCACTATGCGGATGTCGGCTGGTTGGATCTGATTTAATAGAGCCCTTAGTGGATTCTGAGGGGACAGTATTTAACTATACAATGATATACTCCAACTTCAATACCATGGTACTGTGTGGTCATCTCCTGAGTTTAGCCTTCTGCTGTTGTCTGTTCAGTAGGGTGCAATTTTACAATGTTCAGATATAAATGTATTGTGTAGATCAGGTATGAGTGTTTTTCAAGTAAAACTGTGAGTCATGTCAGCTCTACACATTACATTTCTATCTGCAACGATAAGAACATTTCATGAAATTGAATACACCCCTGCTCTTACCCAGGTCGTACTGCTTGGCTGCAGCCTGGAGCGTGTGGGTGGCCCGGGCCACACAAAGAGAGGAGCTGCAATCTGCTAGGGCCAATCAGAGTGCTGGCCTCCACAGGAGGAGCCTACTGCAGCACAGCCTCCTACTGTGGCGAGAGAGAAGACGACAGAGGGATAGGCTGCAACGCATCGTCAGGTCATAACCCTACTAGTGCGGCCAATTAGTGATGGCCATAGGTCTAGATTACAGTAGTGATGACCTTGTAGGCCCTAAATGGACATGCTAGAATGGACCAGGAGACAAACTGACATTCTATTTTATTTCAATTAATATTCTATGAGGATCTTCCATCTTATGTCCTCAAATTATATATACCGAACAAAAATATAAACGCAACATGCAACAATTTCAATGATTTTACTGAGTTACAGTTCATATAAGGAAATCAGTCAATTGAAATAAATTAATTAGGCCCTATGGATTTCACATGACTGTATAGGTGGCGCAGCAATGGGCCCACCCACTGGGGAGCCAGGTCCAGCCAATCAGAATTAGTTTTTCCCCACAAAAGGGCTTTATTACAGAGAGAAATACTCCTCAGTTTCATCGGGTGGCTGGTTTCAGACGATCCTGCTGGTGAAGAAGCCAGATATGGAGATCCTGGGCTGGCGTGCTTATACGTGGTCTGCGGTTGTGAGGCCGGTTTTAAATTCTTTAAAACGACTTTGGAAACGGTTTGAACAGCTCTGGTGGACATTCCTGCAATCATCATGCCAATTGCACACCCCCTCAATGTGAGACATCTGTGGCATTGTGTTGTGTGACAAAACTGCACATTTTAGTGGCCTTTTATTGTCCCCAGCACAAGGTGCACCTGTGTAATGATCGTGCTGTTTCATCAACTTCTTGATATGCCGCACCTGTCAGGTGGATGAATTATCTTGGCAAAGGAGAAATGCTCACAGCTTTTTGTGCGTATGGAACATTTCTGGGATCTTTTATTTCAGCTCATGAAATATAGGACACTTTACATGTTGAGTTTATATTTTTGTTCAGTAATTTATCTTACTCTTCTATGTATAGGATCGACATTTCAATACCTCAAACTCAACAATAACACACACACTGTACAGATCCAAGAATAATGATCTTATCTCTCCCTCCCTCCTGCTCTCTTTCTCCCTCCCTTCCCTTCCCTTCTCTCTGTCGGTCTCTCTCCATATGACTGCCAAACACACACACACACACACACACACACACACACACACACACACACACACACACAGGAGGGCCACCCAGCGCTGGCGCGAGCACACACACAGAGCCTGGTTGCAGCATGTGTGTGTCGAGGCCAAACAGATGCTCTCCAGACACATTTTAGCAGGCAAGTGGTGTGTGTGTGCGTATATTTGTGTCAGTGAGTCCACCTCTTAAGTCATACCCTGACCTCAAACAAACCCGACAACCTTGTTTACATCCAAGTCCCAACTCTCACACTGACTGGCATAGGGCCTCCCTCTACCTCTACAACATGCCAACTGTCTTCTCCTGCTAGACCAGTGGTTCCCAAACTTGGGGTCCCCTGAAATAGAAATCTTCTGAGAAACTTTTTCTCATCTTCAAATGGGTATAGAATACAACCTTTTAGTGTCAACTAATGGCCTTTTACACTATTAGAATGAGCTTTCATGTCATTATTATGTGTTGGGGCAGACTTCAGGATTCAGGATTTTGTGAATAAACTGGGGAATATAGTTTTTCCAATTTTCTAGTGTAAATTTCGGGTCATGTGCAAAAAAGGTTTGGGAACCCCCGTGCTAAATGGCTGGCATTCACACACAAAATAGTTCCCTTCACTCTGTGCTAGTTAGTAGTGCCTGAGTGGTTTAAAACCAAGACACTCAACTGACTGAATTGCCGTTGGTCTGAGTCTTCCTTGTCAAGTCTTTGGGTTTCAAACCTCTCTGGCACTAGCATGCACTGGCTTGCACGGTTATGGGCCAGCGGCTAATGAAGTGTCTATTAGAGTCATCAGGATGATGAATGACTTTGGCCTCCTCATCGCCTCTCCTCTCACCAGTGGCCTTTGGGAGGTGGCACCAGGAGTTTGCCCGGGCAGACTGCGGGCACAGACAGGTGCAGAGGTGGCACTACCTGCTGGAGTGGAGGAGACTGCAGAAGGCGTTTACGTCCTGGAACCGCAGGGTCCTGGCCAGGAGAGGGGCTCTAGAAATACAGAAAAGAAGACAATGGGCACAGCTCTCACAGTCGGTCTCCATTTTGATTCGAGTGTGCTCCAGTTAGTTTCGAGTTTGCCTTCAGAGTTTGTAACATTGATCAAGATTGTTTTGTGTGTGTGACCCCATCGCAGTATCCTGCGTGGCTGGCGGAGTGTGGTCGAGCGCAGGGCGGCATGTGTGTGTTACCGCAGGGAGAGGAATGATCGGACTTCCACACACACCCTGCAGAGCTGGAGGAGAGCCACAGAGCTGCGGTCCCTACACACACACCTCCTTACGCACCTGCTGGAGAGGAGAAGAACACAGGCCCTGACCCTAGGGACACTGACAGGTTGGCCTGGCGTCTTCACTTTAATGAAACCTTCTGCCATTCACTTCTTCTTTCTCATACATCCACCAGGAAAGGCCAACCCTCAATGCTTGTCAAGCTACTGGGTGTCCAGGCTTTTGCTCCAGAGCAGGGCTGCAGCAGAAGCCTGTAGACCCAGCAGTTGTTCATGAATTCCATGGATGTTAAAGTGCAAGTGCGTGAACAATCTGACATGTTGTAGGGAATATGAGGCAGAGTGTGGCGGTGACGCCGCCCAGGTTGTATGGTGGTGCCAGGCTCATCACATTGGAGGAGTTGTGTGACAACCTGCAGCTCCAGAGAAGCCTTCACTCCTGGAGGAGGGAGAGTAGCAAACTCCGGCTAGCCAGGTAGCTACCACCACACTGCTGCCCTCTCGTCTTGGCCTCTTTTTCTCGCTCCGTTTCTTTCTTTCCTTTTCACTTTCTTGCTTTGGAGTATACTTAACTTCTCCGTCTCTCCTTCTCTCTTTCCCTCCCTTGCTCTCTCTCCCCACCTGTCTCAGACTGTACTGTGTGGCCCGGGCGAGGGAGCAGGTGAGATTGGTGCTGCAGCGTTGGCATGAGCTGGCGTGGGATTCCCAGGCCTGCAGGGTGCACAGGTTCAGGACTAGATTGGCGGCGCTGGACTCCTCTTCCTCAGGGTTCGGCAGCACCTCTCCCATCTCCCTGTCCCTGAAACTTGCTGAGGCGGAGTGTAACATCAGTACGGGGCTCAGCAATTGGTCAAAAAGCCCCTCTTCAGCACAGATGGACAGAGGACGTCCACTACTGGCCTCATCCCCATTGGACAGTCTCAAGACCTGGTTAGTCTGGTGAATACACACACACATTGTTTGAAAGAGAGGTGGTGAGTGTTTGTTAGAGTATGACTGACACACACAAACATGTTAAATTCTGTGACCCTGCTTCAAGGCCTTTTGCTCTCCTCTCCTCAAAGCTTCCAGGTCGAGAACCATGTTGATTTTGCAGAAGGTGACCAAACTTTCTGTCTCTTGAATCAAAGTCTCCCAGATCGCAAGAGTTCACCCAGATTAAAGGTATTTCATCCTGTGTTTGTATAATCCCCACACACTCTTGCATCCTTTATCAAAACATAAAATAATGCCAAAAGTAAAATAATCTCCATCTCTCTCTTTGCCAGGGTGTCATGGTGAGTGTGGTGGGCCGGATGCTACTTCCCTCCCTCAGTATGGCCTTCTCTCAGTGGAGGGACTACGTCAGAGTCGGCAGGGAGCAGCGACGCCTCATGAGCCTGATGGCAGACGTCCGCAGACGGGCAACGCTGGGCACCGCCCTCAGCCTGTGGAGGAGACACACTCAGAGCCTCTGCACCGCAGCCAAACACAGGGTCAGTATTAAAGCATCAGTATATTATTATTAAGCCTTATTCTACCAGGGAGGCTGAAAGCCGTCCCTACCCTTTCATATTTTGATGTTTGCCGATTTTGAAGGGTCTAGAGGATAGGTTTAAAGACGGGCTCAACCCTACACGATTCTGACCCCGATTTAAATGTCCCAGACAAGTTTTTGAGATCCCATGTCGTTGCCTACTCGGGGCAACTTTGAAAGTTGTGTACACTCAGCATAAGGGGTGTAGTGGTGGAGCTTCCTTCATAATCAAATCAAATTGTATTGGTCGCGTACACATATTTTGTTGCTGGTGTAGCGAAATGCTTATGTTACTAGCTCCAACAGTGTAGTAATACCTATAAGGCTCCGTGGAGACAATGACTTATCAATGACCCAAGCCCAGCTCAGTTAATCCCCACCATTGTGTCACTGACTTGTCATAATGCTTCAGCAAATGTCCCTGGGGCATTGGAAGACACAATGTAAGTAACCTCATTTATGTCCCTCTAACTGCCCTGAATGACTCTGCTGATCCCACAGCTATTGTATGCAGTAATCATGTGCTTATGAACCAGAGTTATACTGTTAGCACTGAGGCGGTGTGCCCTAGTAGGAAGTCCACTGTGTGCAGCTCACCCTGCACTAACATAAATAGCATGAGCATGTCTACTTCTGCTAAGCTTCCCAGTAAAGCAATGAAAACAATCAAGCATCCCAGAAAAGTGCAAAAAATAGCCCACATTAACATATGTATCTTAAGAAACAAGGTTAATGAAATCAATAACTTGCTAGTAACAGAGAACATTCATATTTTGACTATCTCTGAAACTCACTTAGATAATACGTTTGATACAGTGGTAGCAATACATGGTTACAACATCTACAGAAAAGACAGAAATGCCAATTGTGGAGGTGTTGCTGTTTACGTTCCTGTAAAGCTTAGAGGATCTCATGTTAAATACTGTTGAAGTAATATGGCTACAGGTTCATCTGCCTCACCTAAAGCCCATTATTGTGGGAAGATGTTGTAGACCACCAAGAGCTATAACATGTATGGATGTTATAGCACTGGATAACATGTGTGAAATGCATGTGATATCAACAGAGAGGTATATATTCTGGGTGATTTAAATATTGGCTGGCTTTCATCAAGCTGCCCATTCAAGAAAAAGCTTCAAACTGTAACCAGTGCCTGCAACCTGGTTCAGGTTATCAGTGAACCTACCAGGGTATTTACAAACAGCACATAAATGATATCATCAACATGTATTGATCACATCTTTACTAATGCTGCAGAAATTAGTTTTAAAGCAGTATCCAAATCAATAGGATGTAGTGATCACAATATAGTAGCCATATCTAGGAAAACCAAAGTTCCAAAATATAGTGTATAAGAGGTCATGCAATAAGTTTTGTAGTGATTCATATGTTGATGATGTAAAGAATATTTGCTGGTCTCTGGTGTGTAAGAGGAGCAACCAGACGCTGCACTTGACACATTTATGACATTTCTTATTCCAGTTACTAATAAGAAACCATACTATGAAACAAAGATCAATTATAGTAAAATCTTGAGCACCTTAAATTACATTTTGGGCAAAAAGGCAAAAAAACAGATGGCTCATTCATCACAAAACCCACTAATGTTGCCAATTATTTTAAGGACTTTTTCATTGGCAAGATTAGCAAATGTATGCATTACATGCCAGCAACAAACAAACGCTGACACTACACATCTAAGTATAAACTATCAAATTATGAAAGACAGGCATTGTCATTTTGAATTCCGTAAAGTGAGTGAGGATGAGGTGAAAAAATTGTCTATCAACAATGACAAGCCACAGGGGTCTGACAACTTGGATGTAAAATTACTGAGGACAATAGTGGATGATATTGCCACTCCTCTATTTGCCATGTCTTCAATCTAAACCTACTATAAAGTGTGCCCCCTCAGGCCTGGAGGGAAGCAAAAGTAATCCCACTCCCCAAGAATAGTAAAAACCCCTTTACTGTCTCAAATAGCCGACCAATCAGCCTGTTAACAACCCTTAGTAAACCTTTGGAAAAAAGTGTTTCACCAGATACAATGCTATTTTACTGTAAACAGTTAAGCACGCTTATGGGGGAAGGACATTCAACAAACACAGCACTTATACAAATGATTGGCTGAGATAAATTGATGATAAAAATATTGTGGGAGCTGTTTTGTTAGTGCGGTTAGTTTCAGAATGGGTGGCAAGGAATAAGTTAAGTTCTGAATATTTCAAAAACTAAAAGCATTGTATTTAGAACAAATCATTAAAGAAACCTCAACTAAATCTTGTAATAAATAATGTGGAAATTGAGCAAGTTGAGGTGACTAAACTACTTCAAGTAACCCTGGATTGTAAACTGTCACGGTCAAAACATGTTGATACAACAGTAGCTAGGATGGGGAGAAGTCCATCCATAATAAAGCGCTGCTCTGCCTTTTTAACAACACTATCAACAAGGCAGGTCCAACAGGCCCTAGTTTTGTATCTGTCACACCCTGATCTGTTTCACCTGTCTGTGTGCTTGTCTCCACCCCCCTCCAGGTGTCGCCCATCTTCCTCATTATCCACTGAGTACTTTAACATGTGTTCTATGTTTGGCTGTTGCCAGTTCGTTTTGCTTGTTGAAGCCTACCAGCGTTTGCTATTGGTTACCATCTCCTAGATTTTCTCGGTTTTGACCCTCCTGCCTGCCCTGACCCCGAGCCTGCCTGCCGTCTTGTACCTTTACCCCACTACTCTGGATTACCGAACTCTGCCTGCCCTGACCCCGAGCCTGCCTGCCGTCTTGTACCTTTACCCCACTACTCTGGATTACCGAACTCTGCCTGCCCTGACCCCGAGCCTGCCTGCCGTCTAGTACCTTTACCCCACTACTCTGGATTACCGAACTCTGCCTGCCCTGACCCCGAGCCTGCCTGCCGTCTTGTACCTTTACCCCACTACTCTGGATTACCGAACTCTGCCTGCCCTGACCCCGAGCCTGCCTGCCGTCTTGTACCTTTACCCCACTACTCTGGATTACCGAACTCTGCCTGCCCTGACCCCGAGCCTGCCTGCCGTCTTGTACCTTTACCCCACTACTCTGGATTACCGAACTCTGCCTGCCCTGACCCCGAGCCTGCCTGCCGTCTTGTACCTTTACCCCACTACTCTGGATTACCGAACTCTGCCTGCCCTGACCCCGAGCCTGCCTGCCGTCTTGTACCTTTACCCCACTACTCTGGATTACCGAACTCTGCCTACCCCTGTTGTGATAATAAACATTTGTTGTTCCGATGTCTGCGCCTGGGTCTTACCTTCGAACGTGATAGTATCACCTAGACTACTGTTCAGTCGTGTGGTCAGGTGCCACAAAGAGGGACCTCGGAAAATTACAATTGTCTCAGAACAGGGCAGCACTTAAATGTACACGGAGAGCTAACATTAATAATATGCATGTAAATCTCTCATGGCTCAAAGTGGAGTGATTCACTTCATCACTACTTGTTTTTGTAAGAAGTGTTGACATGCTGAATGCACTGAAGTGTCTGTTTAAACTACTAGCAAACAGCTCGGACACCCATGTGTACCCCCACAATATATGCCGCCAGAGGTCTCTTCACAATCCCCAAGTCAAGAACAGACTATGGGAGGCGCACAGTACTACGTAGAGCAACTCTATTCCACATCAGATAACTGATGCAAGCAGTAGAATCAGATTTTTTTTTTAAAACAGATAAAAATACACCTTATGGAACAGGAGGGACTGTGAAGAGACAGATACACTCTTACACATAAGACACGCACTCTACACACACATACCCATGGATTTTGTATTGTAGATATGTGATAGTAGAGTAGTGGCCTGAGGGAACACACTTAATGTGTTAATATTTTAAATTGTATATAACTGCCTTAATGTTGCTGGACCCCATGAAGAGTAATGGGGATCCTTAATAAATAAATACAAATACCTAACAAAACAATACACGCAAATCCCAAAAAATAAAGATAATGTCAAGGATCTGGAATATAAATGTTTATGATGGTGTGTATTGACATTATGGACAGTATATGAATAGAAAAGGTGTGTACAGCAGCAGTTATATAGGATGAGCCTTGACTAAAATACAGTATATACATATAAAGTAGGTAAACGGTATGTAAACATTATTAAAGTGACCAGTGTTCAATGACTATGTACATAGGGCAGCAGTCTCTTAAGGTGCAGAGTTGAGGACCGGGTAATAACAGAGACTAAAGTTCAGAGTGGGGCCGGCAGCCTTGCGAGGGTTAACACGCTTAAATGTCTTACTGACGTCAGCTACAGAGAATGAGAGCTCAGTCCTCGTGAGTAGCGGTGACCCGCAACGGCAGCCCCTAACGGCTGCACTATTTTTTTCCTCGAAGCGGGCACAGGTGTTTAGCTTGTCCTGGAGCAAGGTGTCTGTGTCCACAACGTGGCTGGTTTTCCCTTTTATAATCCATGATTGTCTGGAGTCCCTGCCACATACGTCTCGTGACTGAGCCGTTGAATTGTGACTCCACTTTGTCTCTACTGACGTTTTGCCGGTTTGATTGCCTTACCGAGGTCATATCGCTTCCATCTAACAGATCTGCAAACATAGAAGGGATAGGGACAAGGGGAAGGGATAGGAAGTGAATTTGGATCGACTGAAAGTCGACATGGGTGCCTCATCTGTCTCCCACAATTCCTGCTTCACACAGGAAACTGCATTTCTGACTTCCTCTGTGGCTCACTGGAGAGGGGTGGTCGCTCACCAAAGGTCAAAGGTCATCCTGCAGAGGATGGCCGACGACGTCCACACCACCGCAGTCCTCAGGAGCTGCTTCTCAACATGGAAGAACAAGGTAGGGAGACGATGCACAACTGTGCACTTTGTAAACTACCCTCTAAAGGAATTGACTGTTGTAGGGAATATGATGGAAAACCCCACCAGCCCATGCTTGCACCAATCCAATAACCATTGGTTAAAGTAAAAGTAAAGGGGAGTGAACAGATGTTCACTTTGGGGAGAGAAGAGGAAGTGGGCTAGAGTGAGATATATATATATATATATACAGTGGGGAGAACAAGTATTTGATACACTGCCGATTTTGCAGGTTTTCCCACTTACAAAGCATGTAGAAGTCTGTAATTTTTATCATAGGTACTCTTCAACTGTGAGAGACTGAATCTAAAACAAAAATCCAGAAAATCACATTGTATGATTTTTAAGTAATTAATTTGCATTTTATTGCATGACATAAGTATTTGTTACATCAGAAAAGCAGAACTTAATATTTGGTACAGAAACCTTTGTTTGCAATTACAGAGATCATACGTTTCCTGTAGTTCTTGACCAGGTTTGCACACACTGCAGCAGGGATTTTGGCCCACTCCTCCATACAGACCTTCTCCAGATCCTTCAGGTTTCGGGGCTGTCGCTGGGCAATACGGACTTTCAGCTCCCTCCAAAGATTTTCAATTGGGTTCAGGTCTGGAGACTGGCTAGGCCACTCCAGGACCTTGAGATGCTTCTTACGGAGCCACTCCTTAGTTGCCCTGGCTGTGTGTTTTGGGTCGTTGTCATGCTGGAAGACCCAGCCACGACCCATCTTCAATGCTCTTACTGAGGGAAGGAGGTTGTTGGCCAAGATCTCGCGATACATGGCCCCATCCATCCTCCCCTCAATACGGTGCAGTCGTCCTGTCACCTTTGCAGAAAAGCATCCCCAAAGAATGATGTTTCCACCTCCATGCTTCACGGTTGGGATGGTGTTCTTGGGGTTGTACTCATCCTTCTTCTTCCTTCAAACACGGCGAGTGGAGTTTAGACCAAAAAGCTCTATTTTTGTCTCATCAGACCACATGACCTTCTCCCATTCCTCCTCTGGATCATCCAGATGGTCATTGGCAAACTTCAGACGGGCCTGGACATGCGCTGGCTTGAGCAGGGGGACCTTGCGTGCGCTGCAGGATTTTAATCCATGACGGCGTAGTGTGTTACTAATGGTTTTCTTTGAGACTGTGGTCCCAGCTCTCTTCAGGTCATTGACCAGGTCCTGCCGTGTAGTTTTGGGCTGATCCCTCACCTTCCTCATGATCATTGATGCCCCACGAGGTGAGATCTTGCATGGTGCCCCAGACCGAGGGAGATTGACCGTCATCTTGAACTTCTTCCATTTTCTAATAATTGCGCCAACAGTTGTTGCCTTCTCACCAAGCTGCTTGCCTATTGTCCTGTAGCCCATCCCAGCCTTGTGCAGGTCTACAATTTTATCCCTGATGTCCTTACACAGCTCTCTGGTCTTGGCCATTGTGGAGAGGTTGGAGTCTGTTTGATTGAGTGTGTGGACAGGTGTCTTTTATACAGGTAACGAGTTCAAACAGGTGCAGTTAATACAGGTAATGAGTGGAGAACAGGAGGGCTTCTTAAAGAAAAACTAACAGGTCTGTGAGAGCCGGAATTCTTACTGGTTGGTAGGTGATCAAATACTTATGTCATGCAATAAAATGCTAATTAATTATTTAAAAAATCATACAATGTAATTTTCTGGATTTTTGTTTTAGATTCCGTCTCTCACAGTTGAAGTGTACCTATGATAAAAATTACAGACCTCTACATGCTTTGTAAATAGGAAAACCTGCAAAATCGGCAGTGTATCAAATACTTGTTCTCCCCACTGTATATATTGAATTATAGACTTTTCTTCGTCCAGTGACATCAAAAAACGCAGACCATTAGTGAACATAAACAAACACAACCAATAATTTCTCAGCGAGGCAAAAAAAAGGCAAATGTTAGAACATTTTGCCCACACCGATTTATCCTCCAATTTATTTTGATATTTTTTTCAATAAGGGTAGCCCTTCTGCTGCTGGTATAATCTCTCTCTCTCTCTCTCTCTCTCTCTCTCAGCGTATTTTGATTAGAGTAAGGCCAGACCCGGAGGCCCGGGCCCAGCTGGTGAGGAGGGCGGTGTGGCTGCGGAGGAGAGGAGAGAGACAGAAGACCCACAGCGCCTTCGCCCTCTGGACAGCATGCCTCAGACAAAGCCGGGCCGTCTCCACCTTCTACACAAACACCACGCTCACCAGGTTGTGTGTGTGAGAGAGAATATATGTATTTTTTAGTACAAACAAAACATGATTTTCAAGGGGATTAAGATAAATACAGCTCTCGATGCTCCTGAAGTTTCATTAGCAACGTTTCGACCGCAAAGGGACGTAAGTTTCACTTAATTCTCCTATGTGGAATTTTGTTGAATGTGTGTATTACTTATCGCCCTATTTCCTGTTAATAGGATTTCTCTTCACCAGTACCAAATCCCTCCTTTCCCTTCCCTGTGTGTGTGTGTGTGTGTGTGTGTGTGTAGGGTGTTTACGGCATGGGAGCAATGTGTCCACTCCCAGAGGGAGATGTGTGCTCTAGCCCAGGCCCACCTCCACCAGAGGCTGCTAGGCCAAGCCCTGGCCCACTGGAAGAGGTCTGCCGCCTGCAGCCTGGAGTTCCGCAGGAGAGTCCAGGAGAGACTGGCGCTGGGGGCCAGAGGGAGTCTGCAGCGCTGGAGAGATCATACCCACAGTGGGTCTCACTTAATAATCCAGGGGCCTGTTCAGGGGGATTTAACGTTACAGAACATTCAAAAAGAAATGGATTGGGTAGGAATAATTCATGTCTGTCAGATATAATCTGGAATCTTGTCAGCTCTATTCATTCTATTTCAACAAAAGTGTTTCAATGTCTCTGAATACACCCATTTTTCCTAATCCGTTCCTGGGAGGGAGCGGATGATCACTTTTGTTCTAGCCCAGCCCTAACATACCGGAGTCAACTGACCCACTAACCACCAAGCCTTTGATCAGTTGTTGTGTTAGGGCTTGGCTAGAACAAAACTGTAAACGCTGGGCGTCCCCAAGGAATGGATTGAGAAACACTTTTCTGAGTATGTTGTATCAGCCTCTGTTCAAGGGGGGATAGTTTTATAGCAACTCCACTTTTCCAACATGCCAAATACATAAGCAAAATAAACACTTGGATTAGAACTTGGCATTGACGCCTTAAAGGCCCAGTGCAGTAAAAATGTTGTATAATTATTGTACAGTAGCTGATGACACTAACACAGTGTGAAACCCATTTCTGTGTGCTTTCTCCAAAGGGATGTGTGAGCTAAGACAGCTACTGGGTAAGTATGTGGAGAGTGAGAGAAGGGCAGCGAAGAGGAGAGCTCTACACACCTGGGTCCAGGCCACTGTGAATGCCAGGAAAGCCCAAGACTTACACCAGCAGGCTTTCATGAGCAGGTCAGTGGCAGTTCTACATGTTCTACCTGCAATGTAACTGAACGTTTCAATGCAGGGGCACAAGGCCCTTATTTATAAAGTGTCTAAGAGTAGGAGTGATCACTGTGTATGATCATATATCAATATTGCAGTCTACTTTCAGCTGTTTGTGTGGTAAGGTACTGTATGTGATAGGGCTGTGAAAGTCATGGGATGTTGGATCAGTAATTGGCCAGCCAAATGGCCACGGTCTTTGTAATGACTGTTTGAATAGCAAAAAAAGGGGTGTTTAAGACTCCCGTTTTTTTCTCCTTTCCTCCGCTCCTGACTGCCATGTGCTTCCACATGTTTACAGTATATGTGTGCTGCTTCTGCACCTTGCGTGCACCTTTCTATGTGTTTGCGGAAAAGTTAGAGAACGAATAACTAAATTAAATATTGGTTTAATTATACCTACAGAACATGTTTGGTCAAATCTTCCCATCTTTCCTATCCAACCCCAATGACTATCAGATTTTCCATCAATATGCAAATAGCCTTTGCACTTGCCTGTCTGTAAACCAGTGGTAGTCAGGGCCTCATTACTGACGGGCACTCAGGGCACGTGCCCTGGGCCCCCAACCTATTATTATTTCTGGCGGCAGGTGGGAAGGCCTCCAACCAAAACTTACTTAGGGGCCCAAAAGGCTAGAGATGGCATATGAACATGGCATGAGCCATAGCAAAAATGTGTAGAAAAGCAGGACATTTGCTTTAAAACTGAAAAACTTTAATCATGGCAAAATGTGTAGAAAATAAGTATTACCACTGTTAGTAATTGCGTAGCTTGCAAGCGGCACTCAGGAACTTAATTGTCGGCTTTGCGAAAATATTAAACATTTTAGTAGGGGCTCATAATATTTGGGAGTCCATGGCATTAACACGTTTGAAAACCTCTGTGCTAAAACACCTTGCTTGTTACAGCAAGGAGCAACAACATTTCCTCACTTGGTTAAGAGTCCATGTTATCGCAGAAACTTACTCAACCGCACAAATGCCTGGCCGTCCCGACTTCCAAGGTTTTTATAGTCAACTGAAACTAAAATGAATCATAAAAAAAACATTTAGTAAACTGAAATAAAATAATTAACAAACCAGTTTCAAAAACTACTGAAACTATCTTTGACTCCAAAACGAACTAAAATAAAAACCATCACGAATTATCTTTAGCAAAAATCGAATGGGAGTTTAAGCTACTGAATTTGGTGGGTAAATGGCCTAGCTTGTGCATCACTGTCACTAACTAGCTAACAGGGAAACATTTCTAGGTAGCTAACTTCATTCGGTCACACTATTTGGATAGTCCCGTATAGATTATCTGCAGATAGTCATAGCATCAACAAACTGTCTGGTGATAAGCAACTGCTTGCTAAGGTTTAGAATAAGGGTTAAGGTTATGGCTAGAAGTTTAAATGTTGTTGACAGTTATTGAACATCTACTAAACAACATTTGAACAATTGACCACACCGTGGCCAGCGTGTACAACTGTCCCGCAATTCTAAATCTAAGCACAGGCGGTAGCACTGTAGGTTCAGGGGTGTGTCAGAAATATTTTAGCTATTTTCACTATTACAATTATCGGCGCACTTGTTGGCGCGAAAGGGGTTGGTTTTGATGAATAAACAAGTTGTGGGTTTGTCAGCTTGTCGCCTCACTGGCCTATCAGAACAATTGCAAACTGCGTTTGACACTAGCGCCGCCTTAGCTCAAGCCGAAAATAGAGCCTTTACTGTGCACTGTTTTAATTTCTTGCCAGTATAGGACCTCCTATTAGTAAAGATTTGTCTTTTCACTTTTAAAATCTACTACCTTTTAATATGTGGCATTGGTGAGCATAAGCAGTCATAACATTTTCATCTGATTGTCAAACAAATCACTTCAAAGGCTCCGGACGCTACCTGCGCACATTCATCCACCCTAAAATAATTCCAGCATCCAACAGCGCACCAGCCACTTGATGAATGGACAAAGACATCCGATAGAAAACACCAGAAAGTGTCGGCGATTGAGACACTTGTAACCTGGGTTGAGTCCCTTCATAACAGCATTTATCCTCTTCAACGGACCGTACCGGCTTACTTTCACCCATGCACCTCAGCTAATCAAAAGGGACATGGTAATATAAATAACAATTAAACAATTAACAATTAAAAAATTAACCTTGCCGTCTTCATGCCGCGTTCACGTACTAGTCGGAACTTGGAAATGTCGAATTGCTAACTGGTTGAACGCGGCACAGTTAGCAAGTCGTACATTTCAGTTTCCTAGTTCCCAGCTTTTTGCCCCTCCACACACAAAAAATGTACTTTGGTTACATGGATATAAGGTAATTGTGCCAGCCCTAGTATATGAATTTCTAGATTTTGGGTTGCAAACATTTAGGAAAAAGTAGTAGTAATATGATTACATTTAATAATACAAGTAAAATAAACATGCTATATTGAAAAGTTTATCACAATCTTGTGTCGGCAAAAGATATAAATTGCAATCCAAGATAACCTTTTATCAAAGACTAAGTACAGGAGGCACTTTCCATTGTCTGCAGTAGTAGTTATTGAACTCTTTTCTTAAATGATCATAACTGATTATCAAGATGTTATTGTTATTGAACTCTAGACGTCAAGTTTGTTAGAACACAAATGTTGAACATTAGGAATCAGGTGGCAGGCTTATGGCCAGGGCTCAATGTAACTCTGCAATGCAAAGTAGTGCACTATACAGGGAATAGGGTACCATTTGGGAGGCACAGTAGTTTCCTTGTTAAACCGCCTATAGAATGGAATATTGAACCTTGGGGACATTTGTGTGTCTTCATAAAAGCATTTTTCTTGAATGTATACAAAATATAGAAAACAGAGAAAGAAAATGAGAAAACACTGGACAACTCTTCATTAACTAGCAGTTAATTTGACATCGGGTCAAAAGCCACATTTTGAATTGGCCAACAACTCTCTAAAAGTTCAGAAAGAGCAGTCTCTATTGATGGTACTTGTTCATTGAGGTTAGATCCATCAAGCTCTTCGCAAGCAGTTCCCTCATGCATCTTTCTAATGGTTTTTGGTCTTCCCCTGCCTCTCCCCCTTCCTCTTCCGCTGCTTGTGGCTTTCCTTTTGCTCCCTCTTTCCTCCACCTCACCTGGGTCGCTCTGCCTCTCTTCTTCCTGCTCCCACTGTTTTGCAGATTTGTGTTCATTCAGGTTCGATCCATCAAGCTCTTTACCAACAGTTCTTGCATGCATCTTTCTGGTGGTCCCTGGTCTCCCTTTCGGTCTGCCTATTGGTCTACCTGTAGTCCTCCTTTTGCTCCCACTCTCTTCTTCCTCTGGGTTGAAGTCAGAGTCACTGTTGCTCCCGCTCTCTTCCTCTTCTGGGTTGAATTCTGAGTCACTGTTATTCTTACTCTCCACAAACTCCTCAGGGTCAAAGGTCTGTCGTTTCCTCTTCCTCCCTGCCCTGAGTGCTCTCTTCACCCTCTTCTGCCCAGTCTCTGTGTTTGGCTGTCGACTCTCCTCTAACCTTACCTGTTGTTCAGTCTGAGTCGCTGAGTTTGAGATGGGCTCCTGTCCCTCTACCGTCTCCTTGGTCCCGTAGCCAAGTCCTGGGTGGTAGCGCTGGACGTGGCTTTTCAGACTCACGTTGTGATTGAAGGACTTGTCACATTGCTGGCACTTGTAGGGCCGCTCGCCCGTGTGGAGGCGCATGTGGGACTTGAGATGGCTCGCTTGGTTGAAGGAGCGCTGGCACTCGGGGCATATGTAGGACTTGTCCCCGCTGTGGACTAGCATGTGTCTTTCCAGGATGTGTTTTTTGTTGAACTCCATTTTACAGATGTTGCAAATGTGCTGTGTGGGCCCTCTGTGGCCTTGAATGTGGCTGTCTCGGGCTTTAATGTCGCTAAATCGTTTGGGGCAGTCGGGGCATTCGTAAGGCTTTTCCACACGCGGGTGGCTCTCCTCGTGCCTCAGCTTCTCCGGCCTGCTCTGGAGTGGCTTGAGGCAGTACTTGCACTCGTGCACATAGCCTGGCTTGTGGATTCTTCTGTGAATGTTGAGAGAGACCTCGTTAACGAACCGCTTGCCACAGTCCTGGCAGACGAACGGCTTCACGTGCTCGCAGACGTGAACCTTGGAGCCTTTGGTGAACGTGCCGCAATCCGGGCAGAGCGCCGGAGAATCCCCTTCGGAATCTGAGGCTAGAAGTTGACCTAACTCCACCTCCGGTTCCCACTCACTATCAGAGCTCTCCTCCTCCCTCGTCTCCTCCTCCATTATTTCTTCCTCTCCCACCTCTTTTTGTTCCTCCTTCTCTAATGACTGATTCTTAATTGATTTGTTGTCGTGAACTTCGTCATCCAAACAAAGCGTTGTCTCAAACACCAGGGTTTGAATGTCCTCCAGACCTTTGTTGCAGATATCACCATCATTACTCTCCAACAGAAGACCACTTTCCTCCGCAGTCTGCAAAGACAATGAACAATAATGAGCAATAGCTACAACTACTGGCTAGAGAGAAACACAATGCAGATGAGAAAGGGACATCAACACCCCACAGAACCTCCCTAAATATTTAATATTCTATGGACAAAAATACTGCCAACCTGCTGATTTCACTTGGTTTACACATCATAGCCACAGCTGATGAAAATTGTGGTTTACTGGACTAACACCTCCCCATTAAAACGTTTGTTGTTTTTATGGCTTGTGTGTATTTGCATTCATGCATTGTAAACATTTATCAGTGAAAAATGATAAAGGCTACCTTCAGGGTCTGAGCATTGAAGGTGCCAGTTTGGCCAGTTGAGGTACCAGTTGAGGTACCAGTTGATACTTTGGCTGCGGAGGAGGACAGGTATCCAGCTGGGATGTTAAAGGGCTGGCTCTTCCATTGGCTCTGGTGGTCACAGTGGTTGCAGAACCGGTTGATTGTGAGCAGGGTGTCTTGGATGAACTTGTCGATGCTGCAGGAGCCGCGGCAGACCGGACAAGTCTTGAACAACGGAAGGAGGCAGTCTTCGTAGACCACGTACTTCCTCGCCATGTAAACCATGACAGAGTTTAAACTGGAAGAAGATATATTTTTGAATCATAGGTTACTACAGATTGGGCTTCGCAAGCAGGCCACACAATGAGACCGTTCTAAAGTAATTAAGCATAGTTGCATGACAATTTTCAGTTGAACAGTTGCTCATTGATTAGGAGGATAGGTGGCCTGAGTCATTAGCCAATTAATTTAGAATAGTTCCCCACAGGCTATTAAAGTAAAATG
Organism: Thymallus thymallus; assembly: GCA_023634145.1. Lineage (NCBI taxonomy): Eukaryota > Metazoa > Chordata > Actinopteri > Salmoniformes > Salmonidae > Thymallus > Thymallus thymallus. Next base: position 7,799,974 of record CM042399.1, on the reverse strand, counting down.
TACGTTTATACCGGTTCACTTCCCTGTATGGTATGTCCTCTGTAAACCTAGTATTGACTCCGACATTCTTCTGGATTGGCTGCACCTGGATGGCTGTAAATCAAATACAAAACAAGTACAGTAACATGTTACAGGTCATTTCCATGTAAAAAGACCCATTAAGTTCATAGGAGCATGTTGAATTTGGTGTCAAATGAAAGCTGAATCTATATTTTTGAGAACTTAAGACATACAGTACCAGTCAAAGGTTTGGACACACCTACTAATTCCAGGGTTTTTCTTTATATTTACTATTTTCTACATTGTAGAATAATAGTGAAGACATCAAAACTATGAAATAACACATATGGAAGGAATAATGTAGTCACCAAAAAAAGTCTTAAACAAATCAAAATATATTTTATATTTGAAATTCTTCAAAAGTAGCCACCCTTTGCCTTGATGACAGCTTTGCACACTCTTGGCATTATCTCAACCAGCTTCATGAGGTAGTCACCTGGAATGCATTTCGATTAACAGGTGTGCCTTCTTAAACGTTCTTTCCTTCTTAATGCATTTGAGCCAATCAGTTGTGTTGTGACAAGGTAGGGGTGGTATACAGAAGATAGACCCATTTGGTAAAATAACAAGTCCATATTATGGCAAGAAAAGAGAAATGAAAATGTTTAAAGTTTCTTCAAGTGTAGTCGCAAAAACCATCAAGTGCTATAATGAAAGTGACTCTCATGAGGACCGCCACAGGAAAGGAAGGCCCAGAGTTACCTGCAGAGGATAAGTTCATTAGAGTTAACTGCACCTCAGATTACAGCCCAAATAAATGCTTCAGAGTTCAAGTAACAGACTCATCTCAACATCAACTGTTCATAGGAGACTGTGTTAATCAGGGCTTCATGGTTGCATTGCTGCAAAGAAACCACTTCTAAAGGACACCAATAAGAAGAAGAGACTTGCTTGGGCCAAGAAACACGAACAATGGACATTAGACAGGTGGAAATCTGTCCTTTGGTCTGATGAGTTAAAATTTGAGATTTTTGGTTCCAACTACCGTGTCTTTGTGAGACGCAGAGTAGGTGAACGGATGATCTCCGCATGTGTGGTTCCCACCGTGAAGCAAGGAGGAGGAGGTGTGATTGTGTGGGGGTGCCTTGCTGGTGACACTGTCAGTGATTTATTTAGAATTCAAGGCACACTTAACCAGCATGGCTACCACAGCATTCTGCAGCGATACGGTATCCCATCTGGTTTGTGCTTAGTCCCACTATCATTTGAATTTCAACAGGACAATGACCCAACACAAGAACCAGAGTTACCTCTCCTGCAGAGGATAAGTTCATTAGATTTTCCAGCCTCAGAAATCTCAACATCTCCAGGCTGTGTAAGGGCTATTTGACCAAGGAGGAGTGATGGAGTGCTGCATCAGATGACCTGGCCTCCACAATCACCCGACCTCAACCCAATTGAGATGGTTTGGGATGAGTTGGACCACAGAGTGAAGGAAAAGCAGCCAACAAGTCCTCAGCATATGTGGGAATTCTTTCAAGACTGTTGGAAAAGCATTCTTCATGAACCTTGTTGAGAGAATGCCAAGAGTGTGCAAAGCTGTCATTAAGGCAAAGGGTGGCTACTTTGAAGAATCTAAAATATATTTTGATTTGTCTAACACTTTTTTGGTTACTACTTGATTCCATATCTGTTATTTAATAGATGTGATGTCTTCACTATTATTGTACATTGTAGCAAATAATACAAATACAGAAAAACCCTTGAATGAGTAGGTGTCCAAACTTTCCACTGGTACTGTCCATACATTTTTCAACCATTTTCCATCCCCAAAAATTTGAATAAGAAAAAGCTTTGATTTCTTGCCAAACAGATTGAAAAGGGGTCTTAGAAAAAGTATTAAGGTATTAGAAATAGATCAAAGCACAATGTTAAAGTAAAGACCCCTGCCAACTAATAAACACACTGGAAAAAAAATAAGCACAACATGTAAAGTGGTCACGTTTCATGAGCCGTTAGCGAGCATTTCTCCTTTGCCAAGATAATCCATCCACCTGACAGGTGTGGCATATCAATATGCTGATTAAAAAGCATTATCATTACATAGGTGAATCTTATGCTGGGGACAATAAAAGGCAACTCTAAAATGTGCAGTTTTGTCACACAACCGATGTCTGAAGTTCTGAGGTAGCGTGCAGTTGGCATGCTGACTGCAGGAATGTCCACCAGAACTGTTGTCAGAGAATTTAAAGTTAATTTCTCATAAGCCGCCTTCAACATCGTTTTAGAACATTTGGCAGTACGTCCAATTGGCCTCACAACCGCAGACCATGTGTAACCACACCAGCCCAGGACCTCCACATCCGGCTTCTTCACCAGCGGGATCGCCTGAGACCAGCCACCCGGACAGCTGATGAAACTGAGTTTGCACAACCGAAGAATTTCTGCATAAACTATCAAAAACCGTCTCAGGGAAGCTCATCTGCGTGCTCGTCGTCCTGACTGCAGTTTGGCGTCGTAACCGACTTCAGTGGGCAAATGGTCACCTTCAATGGCCACTGGCACACTGGAGAAGTGTGCTCTCCACGGATGAATCCCGGTTTCAACTGTAGATGGCTTTGTTTTGCGAACAGTAATTAACAGTTTCAACATTTCTGCATGCCGTGTCGAATTATTCAAGTGCGTTAAATTGTGTGCAGTGGGGAGCTAACATGATGCAGACCAGACTTCCAGTGCAGGCACGGTGCGCTTACACTATAAGGGAGAATCTATCTACAGTGGGGAGAACAAGTATTTGATACACTGCCGATTTTGCAGGTTTTCCTACTTACAAAGCATGTAGAGGTCTGTAATTTTTATCATAGGTACACTTCAACTGTGAGAGACGGTAGAACAAAAATCCAGAAAATCACATTGTATGATTTTTAAATAATGAATTTTCATTTTATTGCATGACATAAGTATTTGATCACCTACCAACCAGTAAGAATTCTGGCTCTCACAGACCTTTTAGTTTTTCTTTAAGAAGCCCTCCTGTTCTCCACCCATTACCTGTATTAACTGCACCTGTTTGAACTCGTTACCTGTATAAAAGACACCTCTCCACACACTCAAACAGACTCCAACCTCTCCACAATGGCCAAGACCAGAGAGCTGTGTAAGGACATCAGGGATACAATTGTAGACCTGCACAAGGCTGGGATGGGCTACAGGACAATAGGCAAGCAGCTTGGTGAGAAGGCAACAACTGTTGGTGCAATTATTAGAAAATGGAAGAAGTTCAAGATGACGGTCAATCTCCCTCGGTCTGGGGCACCATGCAAGATCTCACCTCGTGGGGCATCAATGATCATGAGGAAGGTGAGGGATCAGCCCAGAACTACACGGCAGGACCTGGTCAATGACCTGAAGAGAGCTGGGACCACAGTCTCAAAGAAAACCATTAGTAACACACTACGCCGTCATGGATTAAAATCCTGCTGCGCACGCAAGGTCCACCTGCTCAAGCCAGCGCATGTCCAGGCCCGTCTGAAGTTTGCCAATGACCATCTGGATGATCCAGAGGAGGAATGGGAGAAGGTCATGTGGTCTGATGAGACAAAAATAGAGCTTTTTGGTCTAAACTCCACTCGCCGTGCCGTGTTTGGAGGAAGAAGAAGGATGAGTACAACCCCAAGAACACCATCCCAACCGTGAAGCATGGAGGTGGAAACATCATTCTTTGGGGATGCTTTTCTGCAAAGGGGACAGGACGACTGCACCGTATTGAGGGGAGGATGGATGGGGCCATGTATCGCGAGATCTTGGCCAACAACCTCCTTCCCTCAGTAAGAGAATTGAAGATGGGTCGTGGCTGGGTCTTCCAGCATGACAACGACCCGAAACACACAGCCAGGGCAACTAAGGAGTGGCTCCGTAAGAAGCATCTCAAGGTCCTGGAGTGGCCTAGCCAGTCTCCAGACCTGAACCCAATTGAAAATCTTTGGAGGGAGCATAAAGTCCGTATTGCCCAGCGACAGCCCCAAAACCTGAAGGATCTGGAGAAGGTATGTATGGAGGAGTGGGCCAAAATCCCTGCTGCAGTGTGTGCAAACCTGGTCAAGAACTACGTATGATCTCTGTAATTGCAAACAAAGGTTTCTGTACCAAATATTAAGTTCTGCTTTTCTGATGTATCAAATACTTATGTCATGCAATAAAATGCAAATTAATTACTTAAAAATCATAATGTGATTTTCTGGATTTATGTTTTAGATTCTGTCACTCACAGTTGAAGAGTACCTATGATAAAAATTACAGACTTCTACATGCTTTATAAGTAGGAAAACCTGCAAAAATCGGCAGTGTATCAAATACTTGTTCTCCCCACTGTATCTATCTATCTAAAAGTAGTGTATAGATACGTTTACAGTCTTGTACAGTACAGGTAGTTTTAGGGGGGGGAGAAAAATTTTGGTTTGTAAAAAAATCTACCTGCCACAGTGGCTGGTGTACACACTTTTTTTTAGGTCCTAGCCGTTAGCAAGTGGTGGTGAGTGAGTGGTGGAATGTAATGTTTCTAACTTAAGTTTATTCAGTAACCAGTTCACAATAACATTGTTTCCGCATACATATATTGTAAACATGTGGTTAGAATATTAATAATTATAATGTATTAATTGAAAAATGTAATGATGTCTGTTTTCATTAAGATGCAATAAGGTTTTTTCTTAACAAATTAAGTTTAATATAGACTGTCTGTATCTGTCTCAGAAATACACCAATTACTTTAAAAGCCCTGCAAATGACCTAGACCCATGTTTGCATATAAAAACACTAACACAAAAATTATTTAAATTTTGGGACTGTTCCAAGTTAAGTTTGACGGTTGAAATTGCACTTCGGGACAGTGAGGAAAAATCACTGCCTCTAACCCCCTTCACCTTTTTGTCCTCATCATTCAAAATATTCAAATCATGAAATGTTTAGAGAGTGACTTTAAAAGGACAATAGAGCACTGAGTACCAGGCCATTAGAGATGGCCGTTAGCAAGTTGGGTAGGCTACCCATCAGCTGGATTCATTTGCGCAGTGATGGATGGGACTACATTGACTGCGGTCATGATTCATGACTGCTGGTGTGGCAGTAATACGGTCACCGGGCGACAGCCTAGTCTCAGCGTAATACGGTCACCGGGCGACAGCCTAGTCTCAGCGCAATTCCGCACCGAGGAATTGCCCTACACAACAATTCATTTCAGCTGTATTTGAAAAGGAAACTAATCTACAAAAGATACAAGCCATATGCCTCACCTTTGTTTTTATTTTTTTCTCTGTAATAATAAGCCTGTGTTGACACGTTGTGTTTTAACGGTACCAGAACGGGTTTTGGAGGTGATGGTACCATGTTGCATACTGGTGGAGGTTCATATTGACATCCCTCATCTTTTGTCACACCCGACGTCATGTGTTCCACCTAAACAAAACAAGTACAATGGAAACAACAGGGGTTAGGAATATTTGCCTAGATAGGCTAGCTATTTTCTTTACCCTTCGCTGACGGTACAACATCAAACTTCAAGTTCGGCCTTTTTGCAAATCCCATCTTCACTTGAGTAAAGTTGGTGAAACACTTGTCTGTAAATGTTTCACTCAGCAAGAAACAGCACCCACTCCAGCAGGATTCAAGGGTCTTAGAAAGGCTGTGTTGAAATGAAAACGGATTCTAGGCACATCCTGTTACCAAACAAGATTTTGTAATTTCTATAAATAATAATAAAATCCATAGATCACATAAAACAAACAAACAGACAATACTCTCAGGCGCGGTGTTCTAGAACCTCTGATTGTGTGTTCTCAAATCTTTTCAACCCACAGGGAAAAATAGCTAGCACAATCTCTGGCTAGTACAGTGGGGCAAAAAAGTATTTAGTCAGCCACCAATTATGCAAGTTCTCCCACTTAAAAAGATGAGAGAGGCCTGTAATTTTCATCATAGGTACACTTCAACTATGAGGGACAAAATGAGAAGGAAAAAAAATCCAGAAAATCACATTGTAGGATTTTTTATGAATTTATTTGCAAATTATGGTGGAAAATAAGTATTTGGTCAATAACAATATAATAATTGTTATATACCCTTTGTTGGCAATGACAGATGTCAAACGTTCTTCACAAGGTTTTCACACACACTGTTGCTGGTATTTTGGCCCATTCCTCCATGCAGATCTCCTCTAGAGCAGTGATGTTTCGGGGCTGTCGCTGGGCAACACGGACTTTCAACTCCCTCCAAAGATTTTCTATGGGGTTGAGATCTGGAGACTGGCTAGGCCACTCCAGGACCTTGAAATGCTTCTTACGAAGCCACTCCTTCATTGCCCGGGCGGTGTGTTTGGGATCATTGTCATGCTGAAAGACCCAGCCACGTTATCTTCTTCAATGCCCTTGCTGATGGAAGGAGGTTTTCACTCAAAATCTCACGATACATGGCCCCATTCATTCTTTCCTTTACATGGATCAGTCGTCCTGGTCCCTTTGCAGAAAAACAGCCCCAAAGCATGATGTTTCCACCCCCATGCTTCACAGTAGGTATGGTGTTCTTTGGATGCAACTCAGCATTCTTTCTCCTCCAAACACGACGAGTTTAGTTTTTACCAAAAGGTTATATTTTGGTTTCATCTGACCATATGACATTCTCCCAATCCTCTTCTGGATCATCCAAATGCTCTCTAGCAAACTTCAGACGGGCCTGGACATGTACTGGCTTAAGCAGGGGGACACGTCTGGCACTGCAGGATTTGAGTCCCTGGCGGCGTAGTGTGTTACTGATGGTAGCCTTTTCCACCATAATTTGCAAATAAATTCATTAAAAATCCTACAATGTGATTTTACAGATTTTCTTTCCTCATTTTGTCTCTCATAGTTGAAGTGTACCTATGATGAAAATTACAGGCCTCTCTCATCTTTTTAAGTGGGAGAACTTGCACAATTGGTGGCTGACTAAATACTTTTTTGCCCCACTGTATCTCTATGCTGCGGTGGAAACATTGTAGCTGTATTGTTCATACGTTTTCAGAACAGAAACTGTTTTAATGACCAAATAGCTTGTGAGCCAGACAGTTATCAACTTTACGTTGTTGAGTGGTATGTTAAACAATTTTGTCCACTCATTTCACAGGCCTATGAAAAGAGACAAATACAATGAGGTTCATCTAATCTGGAGGAAAAAAAATTATTGTCCAAAAACAAACAAATGTGGCACTGACCCAATGATAAAGCCAGTGACTGTGCACACCCACCGGGGATATGTTCAATGTGCTAATAAGATAGGCTACTGTTCGCTCAATTAAGTTCAGAATTAAAAGACAGATTGGAACCCTTTCATTGTGTTCTCTTTACAGCAATAGCCAATAGCCAATTTCCAAACAGTTTTTCCGCTAATGTATTTTAAATATTGCGATATGCCTGGCTAGGTCTCTTTTCACTGACAGTCGCAACTCAACAATAATCTATTTGGTATTTCCCGCGTGCGCTGCCCAAATTGCGGGCCCTTCCGACTGTAGGCTACGCAATTTAAAACAGTCCACTTTTTTCTTTTAAAGAAGCTAATGATCCTCTGTGGCCAAATCATGCTTTCTGGTGTAGTGGTCTATTGAATTATTTATTGTATTTCTGTATGGACAGGAGTAAGCTAATTACTTTATATAATTTTGGCAATTTAATTACATTTACTTTAGGGAAAGCTTAGTTTCCCCTAGATTAATGGATGTGCCGCCTATGGTCCTGTGTCTTACTCACACACTCTCACACACACCAGTCCTGCAATAAGAGCTAGGATGCTAATACTTGTATAATCTCTACATAGTTGTGTTCTGTGGGTGTCACAGAGTACGCTGATACCCTATTTCATGGGTGTACACTATAGGTAAGGCTCTGTAGGTAAGGCTATACAGTCCAATATTCTTGTTTATTACACACAACGGACTGACTGGGGAGGTGATTTCCCACAATAAGAGCTATGATGCTAATATGTGTAAACTTTTGGAATTGTTATATGTGGGTGTCACTGAGTTTCATGGGTGCACACTCCATAGGTAATACAGTACCATGAAAAAGTATTTGCCCCCTTTGATTTTCCGCATATTTTTTTATACTGAATTATCAGATCTTTTACAAATAAACGTGTTTTATTTATTTAATTAACAAAGTTATGCAACACCTAATTGTTTGGTTTTTACCAGGCATAATGGGACCCATGTCGTCCAAAAACTTGACTCAAGTTTGCCAAAAAGCACTTGGAAGCATATGGATGATCATCAAGACTATTGGAAGAATGTTCTATGGACAGATGATTCAAAACTTTTTGGACAACATGGGCCCCATTATGCCTGGCTAAAACCAAACACTGCATTCCACAGTAAGAACTTCATACCAAAGGACAAGCATGGTGGTGGTAGTGTGATGGTTTGGGGATACTTTGCTGCCTCAGGACCTGAACAACTTGCCTTAATAGAAGGAACCATGAATTCTGCTCTGTATCAGAGAATTCTACAGGAGAATATCAGGCCATCCGTCTGTGAGCTGATGCTGAAGCCCAGCTGGGTCATGCAGCAAGAAAATGATCCAAAACTCACAATCAAGTCTGCATGAAAATGGGTAAAAAGCTTGACATTTTAAGTTTTGGAATGGCCTCGTCCAGACCTAAACGCAATTGAGATGTTGTGGCAGGACTTGAAAACCCACAAATGTCGCTGGGTTACAGCAGTTCTGCATGGAAGAGTGTGCCAAAATTCCTCCAGCAACGTGAGACTGATCAACAACTACAGGAAGCGTTTGATTGGAGTCATTGCAGCTAAAGGTGGCACAACCAGTTAAGAGTGTAAGGTGGCAATTACTTTTTCACACAGGGGCATTGAGTGTTGCATAACTTTGTTTATGAAATAAGTGTTATTTGTTCTTTCAAGTTCCCTTTATCTAATATTTGGTTGAAGATCTGATAACAATAGTAGAGAAAATTAGGTAAGGGGGCAAATACATATACAGTCGTGGCCAAAGGTTTTGAGAATGACACAAGTATTGGTCTCCACAAAGTTTGCTGCTTCAGTGTTCTTAGATCTTTATGTCAGTGGTTACTATGGTAACACTGAAGTATAATTACAAGTATTCCATAAGTGTCAAAGGCTTTCATTGACAATGACATTCAGTTTATGCAAAGAGTCAATATTTGCAGTGTTGACCCTTCTTTTTCAAGACCTCTGCAATTCACCCTGGCATGCTGTCAATTAACTTCTGGGCCACATCCTGACTGATGGCAGGCCATTCTTGCATAATCAAACATATATGTTTTTTTTTTATTTAACCTTTATTTAACTAGGCAAGTCAGTTAAGAACAAATTCTTATTTACAATGACGGCCTACCCCGGCCAAACCTGGACGATGCTGGGCCAATTGTGCGCCGCCCTATGGGACTCCCAAACACGGCCAGATGTGATACAGCTTGGATTCGAACCAGGTACTGTAATGATGCCTCTTAGACCGCTCGCCACTCGTGAGCCCAAATGTTTCAATTGTTAAAAAAATTACTTTTTGCTGAATTGGTTTCTTACTAGCATGTCAAGCTAGCTTAGAGTAGCTAGCTAGCTAGCAACTTAATAATTATCATAAAAAACAAACGTCATTCCTATCAAACTTAAACGGGAGGCAACCGTGATAATAATTTGCTTCATAACCAATGTGTATTATTTAACATTACTATTAAAATAGTACTCACTTATATAGGAATGGGTAATTGTTTATAAGTTACTATCTATCCCATAAAGCCATCACCTAAAACCTAGTTTTATTTAACCTTTATTTAACTAGGCAAGTCAGTTAAGAACAAATTCTGATTTACAATGACAGCCTACCAAAAGGCAAAAGGTCTCCTGCGGTGACGGGGGATTAAAAATAAACATATTTTAATATTCTCTGGTTTGGTAACTTCCTGTTCTTCAACGGAATCTAGCTGGACTGAAGACCATGCAAAGTTTCGAAAATGTCAAAGTATGCAGCATCCGTAGCACAACGCGCAAGGGGGCGTTGCGTTTCCACACCGTTGTGGACTCTCCATTGAAATGCATGACATCCTGCGCAACGTAACGGAATGCTTATGGGTCATGTGAACTAGGCTTGAGATTCAATTGGCACAAGCCCATTAGCGCTGAGTTGAGCAACACAAATGAGGAAAACGTTGGTGGTTGTATTCGATAAGTTTGTATTAAAAGTATGAATTTCAGCAACCTGCTGAAGGACTGCAGTTATACAGGACAAACATATGTACAGGTAAGCGTTTTCAGACAGTATCGACTGATGGTGACACAATGTTGTTGCTTGCAAATGGCGCGACCAGTTAGCAATACTCAACTCCCCCACGATATAAGGTCATATCTACACTTGACAGTTCATGCAGCGTTTGTACACTCACCGGCCACTTCATTAGGTACACCTTTTCAACTGCTCGTTAACACAAATATCTAATCAGCCAATCACGTGGCAGCAACTCAATGCATTTAAGCATGTAGACATGGTCAAGACGATCTGCTGAAGCTCAAACCAAGCATCAGATTGGGGAAGAAAGGTGATTTAAATTACTTTGAACGTGGCATGGTTGTTGGTGCCAGACGGGCTTGTTTGAGTATTTCAAAACGTGCTGATCTACTGGGATTTTCCCGCACAACCATCTCTAGGGTTTACAGAGAATGGTCAGAAAATGAGAAAATATTCAGTGAGCGGCAGTTCTCTGGGCGAAAATGCAGAGGTCAGAGGAGAATGGCCAGACTGGTTGGAGCTGATAGAAAAGCAACAGTAACTCAAATAACCACTTGTTGCAACCAAGGTATGCAGAAAAGCATCTCTGAATGCACAACACGTCGAACCTTGAAGCAGACGGCCTACAGCATTAGAAGACCACACCGGGTGCCACTCCTGTCAGCTAAGAACAGGAAACTGAGGCTACAATTTGCACTGGCCGACAATAGAAGATTGGAAAAACGTTGCCTGGTCTGATGAGTCCCGATTTTCTGCTGCGACATTCAGATGGTAGGGTCAGAATTTGGCGTAAACAACATGGATCCATCCTGTCTTGTATCAACGGTTCAGGCTGGTGGTGTAATGGTGTGGGGGATATTTTCTTGGCACACTTTGGGCCCCTTAGTACCAATTGAGCATTGTTTAAACACCACAGCCTACCTGAGTATTGTTGCTGACCATGTCCATCCCTTTATGACCACAGTGTACCCATCTTCTAATGGCTACTTCCAGCAGGATAACTCGCTATGTCAAAGCTCACATCATCTCAAACTGGTTTCTTGAACATGACAATGAGTTCACTGTACTCAAATGGCCTCCACAGTCACCAGATCTTAATCCAATAGAGCACCTTTGGGATGTGGTGGAACGGGAGATTCGCATCATGGATGTGCAACTATAATGTCAATATGTTTCCAGTACCTGTTGAATCTTTGCCACAATGAAGAATTAAGGCAGTTCTGAAGCAGTCCCACTCTCAGACGTCCCAATATCTTCAAACATGTTTGATTTTATCGCCCCAAAAAAAGCCAGTGAGAATATTTCGCATTGTTTTTCCTGTTCTTGCTAACTAGCTAATTATCAACTAATGTCAGAGAGACAGGTAAACTTACCGATACTTCATGAATCGGAAAAATAGTTGGGATGGCGTCCGGTTTCAGAACAAATAGTTTGGCATACCCCATCGACTTCGGCCCCCAATTTAGAAATGAATCCCTGTTGAAATGCGCGCTGCAAATTCGTGTTGTAGTACCGATATGTACATCTGGATTCGAAGTAAAAAGAAACTGCACCCACTGTCTTCTGATTTCAGGGTCTTTAGGAAGACTGTGTAAAGTATCAGTCCTGGCTTTGGAACAACCAAGAAAGCTGCAAGTAGTTACCGGCGGTATGTGCGACATGGTGGAGTGGCTGGCTAATGTTACTGTTTACATTATTCCTAATACAAGTCTGTTTGGGGAGGGTGTGTGTACAGTGTATGTACTATTTTGATCACGTAGTGCTACCGCCACCGCATGGACTGGAGTTGATAAGTTTTCAAATAATCAAATGTCCTTAACTACCCCATGTCTCCAACATATTGTAGCGCGCTAGCTAAGTAACATTAACCCCCCTTTCAACATTGTTTTAGGAATTTCACGATTGCTGCTAGCAAAGTGATTATGTCCTTTACCTTATCTAGCTAAACACTTACTATTTGGTTGGTTGCCGCTGCCGTGTGCAAGATGGATGGGACAGAACCTTGATAGAGGATCAAGCTCTTAGCAAATCCACGTGTGTACCTATCCTGATTTGAAATGCAGTCCGATGAGAAGTGTGCTGTGCATATGCGCAGGTACTGACTGAACTTCTCCGGCACTTGATTATTAAAAATAAATCTAAGCCAAATCAGACGAAGTGTCTGTTCAGATGGAAGACCGTGCAAAGAAACATTTTCAGCCTTGCAGCCACCTACTGCACAAACTATCTCCCTCTTGCTTTTTGCTCTCGTCATTACCTACAATTTTATCACAGATGAAAGGGGAAGTAGTCAATATATTTGTGGACGCCAACAATGAGAGATTATCCAGTTAGCCAGCACTGGAGCCTTATGGGATAGTTATATTGATGTATAAAGAACGGATAATACGTAGCTTCACCCAGCCTCTGTGAAGTAGGCAAAAATAACTACGTACTTCCGCGTCTGTATACTTTTGTAAATTTAAAATTAGGGAGAACATTTATAAATGTGCACATCGATATATTTTACACTAGTTATCATACAAATAATAATTAAGTATTTATTAGCGATATTTTTTCAAGCCTAAATGATCAACAATGTTTACTGTGTGTACAGTCGTGGCCAAAAGTTTTGAGAATGACACAAGTATTGGTCTCCACAACGTTTGCTGCCTCAGTGTTGATGATGGCAATTTGCAAAGTCCCTCTTTGCCATGAAAATGAACTTAATCCCCCAAAAACATTTCCACTGCATTTCAGCCCGGCTACAAAAGGACCAGCTGCCATCATGTCAGTGATTGTCGCGTTAACATATGTGAGAGTGTTGACGAGGACAAGGCTGGAGATCACTCTGTCATGCTGATTGAGTCAGAATAACAGACTGGAAGATTTAAAAGGAGGGTGATGCTTGAAATCATTGTTCTTCCTCTGTCAACCATGGTTACCTGCAAGGAAACACGTGCCGTCATCATTGCTTTGCACAAAAAGGGCTTCACAGGCAAGGATATTGCTGCTGGTAAGATTGCACCTAAATCAACCATTTATCGGATCATCAAGAACTTCAAGGAGAGAGGTTCAATTGTTGTGAAGAAGGCGTCAGGGCGCCCAAGAAAGTTCAATAAGCGCCAGGACCGTCTCCTAAAGTTGATTCAGCTGCCGGATCGGGGCACCACCAGTGCAGAGCTTGCTCAGGAATGGCAGCAGGCAGGTGTGAGTGCATCTGCACGCACAATGAGGCGAAGACTTTTGGAGGATGGCCTGGTGTCAAGAAGGGCAGCAAAGAAGCCACTTCTCTCCAGGAAAAACATCAGGGACAGACTGATATTCTGCAAAAGGTACAGGGATTGGACTGCTGAGGACTGGGGTAGAGTCATTTTCTCTGATGAATCCCCTTTCCGATTGTTTGGGCCATCCGGGAAAACACCTTGTCCGGAGAAGACAAGGTGAACGCTACCATCAGTCCTGTGTCATGCCAACAGTAAAGCATCCTGAGACCATTCATGTGTGGGGTTGCTTCTCAGCCAAGGGAGTGGGCTCACTCACAATTTTGCCTAAGAACACAGCCATGAATAAAGAATGGTACCAACACATCCTCCGAGAGCAACTTCTCCCAACCATCCAAGAACAGTTTGGTGACGACCAATGCCTTTTCCAGCATGATGGAGCACCTTGCCATAAGGCAAAAGTGATAACTAAGTGGCTCGGGGAACAAAACATCGACATTTTGGGTCCATGGCCAGGAAACTCCCCAGACCTTAATCCCATTGAGAACTTGTGGTCGATCCTCAAGAGGTGGGTGGACAAACAAAAACCTACAACTTCTGACAAACTCCAAGCATTGATTATGCAAGAATGGCCTGCCATCAGTCAGGATGTGGCCCAGAAGTTAATTGACAGCATGCCAGGGCGGATTGCAGAGGTCTTGAAAAAGAAGGGTCAACACTGCAAATATTGACTCTTTGCATAAACTGAATGTCATTGTCAATGAAAGCCTTTGACACTTATGGAATACTTGTAATTATATTTCAGTGTTACCATAGTAACTACTGACATAAAGATCTAAGAACACTGAAGCAGCAAACTTTGTGGAGACCAATACTTGTGTCATTCTCAAAACTTTTGACCACGACTGTACTCCTATCATTTATTGCACCATACATCATTTTCTGTACTTCGTGTTGTAGGTAAAGGGTTGTCTATTCTACTCAGAAGCACTTATAGTTTCCAAATCCACAGAATTTACACCAAGAGGAGCATCACTGCTCATTCTGCCGCCCTTAAAGAGTGGCCTGTCAGCCAAAATCCAATCGTTTTTTTTCCTTCATATTGGACATTCATATTGCAACGTAAACTATTTGATGTATGTTGTGTCGTAGCAAAATGGGGGTCAATTCTACTTAGAAGCACTTCTGGTTTTACACCCAGAGGAGTGTGGCTGCTCATTTAGAGGCCCTTAAAAATTTGCCAAAAGATGCCAATTTTTTCCTATTAAACATACAGTACCAGTCAACACCTACTCATTCAAGGGTTTTTCTTTATTTTACAATTTTCTACATTGAGAATAATAGTGAAGACATCAAAACTATGAAATAACCCATATGGAATCATGTAGTAACCGAGTGTTAAACAAATCAAATTATTTTTTATATATTTGATTTTTCAAAGTAGCCACCCTTTGCCTTAATAACTGCTTTGCACATTCTTGGCATTTTCTCAACCAGTTTCATGAGAAACGTTTTTCCAAAAGTCTTGAAGGAGTTCCCACATACAGTTGAAGTCGGAAGTTTACATACACTTAGGTTGAAGTCATTAAAAATAATTTTTCAACCACTCCACAGATTTCATGTTAACAAACTATAGTTTTGGCAAGTCGGTTAGGACATCTACTTTGTGCATGACACAAGTAATTATTTCAACAATTGTTTACAGACAGATTATTTCACTTATAATTCACTATATCACAATTCCAGTGGAGGTATACAAAATCTTGTGACCTAAGAGCGTGCTTATTTTTAAAATGTTTTTTATTTGATTAATTTTTACATACACTAATTTGACGGTGACTTTAAAAAGCTTGGAAAATTCCAGAAAATTATGTCATGGCTTTAGAAGCTTCTGATAGGCTAATAAAGTGGTGAGCCTAACTGACATAAGACAGGGAATTTTTACTAGGATTAAATGTCAGGAAATGTGAAAAACTGAGTTTAAAGGTATTTGGCTAAGGTGTATGTAAACTTCTGACTTCAACTGTACAGCGGGTGAAATAAGTATTGAACACGTCACCATTCTTCTCAGTAAATATATTTCCAAAGGTGCTATTGACATGACATTTTCACCAGATGTTGGTAACAACCCAAGTAATCCATACATACAAAGAAACCAAAACAAATAAGTTCAGAAATTAAGTTATGTGTAATAATGTGAAATGTTTTATTTGATGACTATTTCATTCCAAGTCATCATCTCATCTCTATAGAGCTGCTGTCTGACAAAATCGCTATTTTGTAGTTCTTCAAAGTAAATAAGGCATACTTTTATGACTGCTGAATACCAACTATCAATCACTTAGTTCATGTATTTTCAGGTAGAGATAGCTTGCGAAGCAACAGCTGCTCTCCATATCACCTCAAGTTCACGCATTCTTCTCTCTTCCATAATATGCGTATAAGAGCCAGACCAGACAAGTAGATTATGGTCATTGTAGTTAATTACCACATTTTATGCGCTGAACTATGTAGAATATTGGCCTGTTGGAAAATACCACTCCCTGCTACAGTACATCACACTGTTCAGGCTGGATCTGATTTATCTCTAGAGAAACTGCGCATTGAGCTCACAGAAGAAAACCTGAACTAAATTAAATTCAAATAATTGAACCGATTTCAGTCAATTAGTTGTTTAAATTTTTTTTTTAAATAACCTACATTTCGGTTAACCACTCAGCACCAGACCTCCTTCTTCTATGGTATAATGGCGGTCTGCAAACAATCGTTAGAGGTGCATGCCGCTTACTGAACGGGTGCTAAACTATAGCCCTTTTTGACAAACATTCATTGTTCATTATTGATTCTTGACACCAGACTGCTTTCTGCTGCATGGCGCTATATTACTGGGCTTGTTTGACATTGGTTGTTGATCATTGCTAGACAACCATTTTCAAGTCTTGTAATAGATTTTCAAGTAAATGTAAGTCAACTTTTACTCGGCCACTCAGGAACATTTACTACAATGTAGATTTGGCCTTGTGTTTTAGGGTATTGTCCGGCTGAAAGGGGAATTCATCTCCCAGTGTCTGGTGGAAAGCAGACTGAACCAGGTTTTCCTCTAGGATTATGCCTGTGCTTAGCTCCATTCTGTTTATTTTGTATCCTCAAAAACTCCCCAGCCACCACTATGCTTGAAAATATGGAGAGTAGTACTCAGTAATGTGTTGTATTGGATTTGCCTCAAACATAACATAACGCTTTGTATTCAGTACATAAAGGTAATTTCTTTGGCAAATGTTTTGCAGTATTACTTTAGTGCCCTGTTGCAAACAAGATGTATGTTTTGGAATATTTGTATTCTGTACAGGCATCCTTCTTTTTGCTGTCAATTAGGTTCGTATTGTGGAGTAACTACAATGTTGTTGATCCATCCTCAGTTTTCTCCTATCACAGCCATTAAACACGTAACTGTTTTAAAGTCACCGTTGGCCTCATGGTGAAATCCCTGAGCGGTTTCCTCTCTGGCAACCGAGATGGGAAGGAAGCCTGTATCTTTGTAGTGACTGAGTGTATTAATATGCCATCCAAAGTGTAATTAATAACCACCATGCTCAAAGGGATATTCAATGTCTGTTTTTTTTGTTTTTTTACCCTTCTGCCCTTTCTTTGCGAGGCATTGGAAAACCTCCCTGGTCTCTGTTTGAAATTCACTGCTCAACTGAGGGACCTTACAGATAATTGTATGTGTGGGGTACAGAGATGAGGTAGTCATTCAAAAATCATATTAAACACTACTATTGCACACAGAGTGAATCCATGCAACTTTTTAAGCAAACTTATTGCAAGCCAACTTATGTTGGCTTGCAATAACATAACATTCATTTTTAGTTACATCATTCCACATAATTCCACTTATTGTGTGTAGGCCACTGACACAATCTCAGTTTAATCCATTTCAAATTCAGGCTGTAACACAATAAAATATGGAAACAGTCAAGGGGTGTAAATACTTTCTGAAGGCACTGTATCTTATGGGTGATTGGTTGAGGCTTCTTGGGTGCGTGACATCACTCCGAGCCCTTACCAAAACACAAAACATTGCGGACAATTTCTCTCACCTCAGATCTGAATTTAGTGGTAACCACAAATTAATTGACAATGAACTTAAAATTCTAAGACAAATCTAATATTCCCGCGCCCCAATAACATTGTTGCAGATTGTTGCTATCTAGCTACAGTATTTGCATAATCTCAGCCGTTTTCTTATAAAAAACAGCTCAACTTCTAGCTAGATAACGTTAGCTAATAGCTAGACCACAGAGAAAAGGGGAAACCTTAGTTAAGGGTTAGCTGGTTCTCTTTCGTTTTTGTAATGGGTCAGCCAACGACCTATGGAAACTCATTCCCGCGATGTGATTGAGATGCTTAGTTGAGTACCACAGTATGAATAATACCCATAAAACCTAGCGTTAAAACCCAGAAATGGTTCCAATCGTTTTCCACCAATATTGTTTTTCCGTAGGAGATTTTAGAACTACTTCGTATAAGGTCTGTTTTTCGTGTAGTCTTACCCTGGTGTGACTTTTGATAATCATTCAAATCTCTCTCGGACAAGATAACTTTTATCAATGAATTTGCCTGTATTTACCCCCCCAAAATGACACTAATTAGCCGCTAATGTGGCTATCATACAGAAATACACATCCTGTCGCTAGCTTTGACGTAATCATTCAAGGCGCAGGGTGGGAAAAACCTCTCATCAACAAGTAGCAAGTAACCTAGCAAGTAGATATTATAGCCTTTTTATTTTCTTGTGTAAATTATCTATTTTTCATATATATTCTTGTTTATAATTTTTCAAATGACCTAGCTAGCTACCTTAGCATTTTGTTTTGCAGTTTTGAATTACCCTGGCCTTTGTAGCTAACTAGCTAACCTTAGGTATCAAGGTTAATCAGAAGCAAGGATGGTTCTGTGCAGGAGGGACTGGTGCACTTCACAAAATAGATGGCATCATGAGGAAGGAAAATGATGTGGATATATTGAAGCAACATCTCAAGACATCAGTCAGGAAGTTAAAGCTTGGTCGCAAATGGGTCTTCCAAATGGACAATGACCCCAAGCATACTTCCAAAGTTGTGGCAAAATGGCTTAAAGACAAGAAAGTCAAGGTATTGGAGTGGCCATCACAAAGCCCACACATCTATAGAAAATGTGTGGGCAGAACTGAAAAGGCGTGTGTGAGCAGGGAGGCCTGCAAACCTGACTGTTACACCAGTTCGGTCAGGAGGAATTCACCCAACTTATTGTGGGAAGCTTGTGGAAGGCTACCCGAAATGTTTGACCCAAGTTAAACAATTTAAAGGCAATGCTATCAAATACTAATTGAGTGTATGTAAACTTCTGACCCACTGGGAATGTGATGAAAGAAATAAAAGCTGAAATAAATAATTCTCTCTGCTATTATTCTGACATTTCACATTCTTAAATTTTATTTTGTATTTATTTAACCAGGTAGGCCAGTTGAAAACAAGTTCTCATTTATAACTGCGACCTGGCCAAGGTAAAGTAAAGCAGTGCGACAAAAACAACAACACAGAGTTACACATGGGATAAACAAACGTACAGTCAATAACACAATAGAAAATCTATATACAGTGTGTGCAAATGTAGTAAGATTAGGAAGGTAAGGCAATAAATAGGCCATAGTGGCAAAATAATTACAATTTAGCATTAACTAAAATAAAGTGGTGTCATACTGACCCAAGACAGGGAATTTTTACTAGGATTAAATGTCAGGAATTGTGAAAAACTGAGTTTAAATGTATTTGGCTAAGGTGTATGTAAACTTCCGACTTCAACTGTAGATGCAGGCAAGATTGTGCAAGGCGGTATTGAATGTGTCAATGTCTGTCACCTTGATTACTCAAATTTCCTTCGACCTGTGCACCTACAGTACGTTGTGAACTTTAATTCATAGGATAGGCTGTATCAACCTCATGTAGTAGCCTAAACCTGTTGATGTTACATTGAGCTAGGTTAATGGAATATGAATGACAGTAATCTAATATGCTGTAATAGAAATACGGCCATGCTCATAAAAAAAAGAATCATCCTCCCTCATCTTAAACGGCACCGCCCGCCACTGACTTGAATGTAGTGTAACCTATTCTAGGAGCCTATTGTTTGTGTATGATCTTAATTCATTGCTCACTTGTTTTTCAACAATGTCAGGTACAGGCAATGATGAGAAATTATTTGAACATCACAGATATGAATTCCCACTGTGCCCATGATAAAATTAACTACATTACTTTAGTTGGCTGATTTGAGCAAAACTTTTATAACCTATTCTGGGAGCTTAGTGTGTGTATGAACTATGTGGAATATTTTTGGACCATTGGCTTCCCGGAAAACAGGTATTGACAGGAGGAGCAATATGAATCAGAGGTCGTCATGCTGGATTGGGGAAGGTGATGGAGGCTTTGGTGGTCCACACAACGAAGAAGCATGTGTCCCCTCCAGTGATGTGGAGCTGACCTTGGACCTGGTGCCAGTAAGGATGTTCTTAATTTAGGCAGTAAGATTCTCCCTCCTTGATATAGAAATCCTTCGACTTCACTGCCTCTTCGATGGTAAGGTCCCTTGCACCATAGGGACACTTGACCTCCACCACAGCTGTGCCCACCAGACCATCCGGTGAGGCACCCAGGATCTCAGACCCCATGACCCAAAGCCCTGACTCCTGCACATCCATACCTATAGCCATTTTGAATGCCTTGGTGCCCTCCTCTTCGTTATCTGTGTTCCAACACCCTATCCAACGACTGTGATCTGGAGACCCTTTTTAGCAGCGACAGAGTAACGCAATTGGCCCTAACCACCGCTGGCCGTCAACCTCCCTCTCCTCACGGTGTGCCAGTTGGGGTTGGTGCGCTGTCCAACTGTTGCCTGCTGTATAACTTCCTGAAATGTGCTATATAAATAAAGTTTGATTTGATCGATGACATTACAGCTGTAGAATATTTAATAAGTGCACTTTTTTCCATAAAATATTTATTGATAACTTGGGATTTTATCACTTGACATTTCGATCGTTTAGTGGGAAGGATCCTATAAATTAAGACTGTGTACCACTTTGAATAAAAAAAATACTGTGCCTGGTCATAAACTACAATACAGGCTGGATGTCTAAACAAAGTCAATTCTGAATGTCAATAGATTTTTAGATTTTATAAGTCTGGTCTAATTGATTAACTGACTCTTGACAGCTGTATAGAACGCATTGTATTGCTAAGATACTCAAGTAAAACAATGTTTTTTTTTTTGTATCTACTGCTCCGCTAACTAGCTAGTTAAAGTGTAGTCAGTGGCTAGATAAGACAGAGAAATGGGACGTAAGAAGTTCAACACTTTATTCAATTAATTTCAATACAGCACATGGATTCATCATGGCTTGGGCACACAAGGTCTCTGATCTCGCTGGTGAACGGTAGATGACAGTGTTGGCTAGAGAGCTTCCTGTTGGAATTTGTCGTCTTGCTAAGGTCTTCTCTGTTGCTAATTAGCATTTCACTTTTTGTTTTGAGTAAATTAAGGCGAATATATTGATAAAACTCACCTAGTCTGAGAGAGAATTACACAGTTACACTATATCTACAAAAGTATGTGGACATCCCTTCAAATTAGCAACACTAGCCCCTCCTTGTCAAGCAGGACTTAGAGTCCTGAACTACTTAGGTCCTCAAGGCATTCCTAGTCGATCACCAAAAATTTCTGTAGAAAAGCAAATGATAAAGGCTAGCTTGTGCTATTTTTTGTTTATTTTTTTTGCGCTGTTGGCGGTAGGTGCACCGAGGAAGCAAAGTGTTCCCATTTTAAACCATTTTAATTTGCCTGAAAAAACAAACTCCTGGAGATCTGTGGCTAAATCAAGTGTGCCGACCCCGATGGCCAATCGGATAGCTCAAATCACCATGCCTACAGTTTCCACAAAGTTTGATACTAGCCTATGTGAGATTTCATAACTTTTAACCATGACCAGAGAGAGACTGTCAAAGAATACAGCAAAGAGCTGCTGTTTTTATGAGTGAGTTCATGTCTATTCATTATTCAGCACTGTCATCGCTGTTTTTATTCAACACTATTACAATGTTTTTTTTTTTTTTAAGCACCATGACCATCAGATGCAGGTACCATCAATTAAAAGCTAATTATTTCAATTTATGCTCAGCTGTGCCTCACAAGCACGTCAGTTCTACTTGTTGCTCCACATTGGCCACAGCATCACTGGTTTTCAGACCTTGTACAGCTGACAACCTCCCAACCATGGGAAGTCCGTATTTGAACGGACCTCCTCTCTTAAGCAGAACGGCAAGATTTGGCACCCCAAACCAAGCATATTGAAGTTGTGGGTGTGTCCCCTGACCGCCTTGTAGCTGCAGGGTTGCCCTCCTTGGTAATTGATACAATTAAGGCAGCCAGCGTATCCTCTACGTGAACTCTGTATTCCTACAAGTGGAATGTGTTCAGGAAGTGGTGTGTCGACCATGCAGAATCAACATCTTCCTGCCCAATTTCTGTCATTTTGACTTTACTCCAGGACCTTATGGCTGCAGGGAAGTCCCCAACTACATTGAAAGTGTATACGGCAGCCATCTCTATGGATCATGACCAGATTGCAGGTGCATCATCAGGGGCACTCCCTCGCAATTCATGAAAGGTGCCTGCAGGCTACGGCAACTCCAGTGTATATCTTAATCTTTTATTTTTATTGGCCAGTCTGAGTTTTCTTTGCAACTCCGCCTTGAAGGCCAGCATCCCGGAGTCGCCTCTTCACTGTTGACGTTGAGACTGGTGTTTTGCGGGTACTATTTAGTGAAGCTGCCAGTTGAGGACTTGTGAGGCATCTGTTTCTCAAACTAGACACTAATGTACTTGTCCTCTTGCTCAATTGTGCACCGGGGCCTCCCACTCCTCTTTCTATTCTGGTTAGAGCCAGTTTGCGCTGTTCTGTGAAGGGAGTAGTACACAGCACTGTACGAGAGCTTCCGTTTCTTGGGAATTTCTTGCATGGAATACCCTTCATTTCTCAGAACAAGAATAAACTGACGAGTTTCAGAAGAAAGTTCTTTGTTTCTGGCAATTTTGAGCCTGTAATCAAAACCACAAATGCTGATGCTCCAGATACTCAACTAGTCTAAAGAAGGCCAGTTTTATTGCTTCTTTAATCAGCACAACAATTGCAACATCAGCTGTGCTAAGATAATTGCAAAAGGGTTTTCTAATGATCAATTAGCCTTTTAAAATGATCAACTTGGATTAGCTAACACAACGTGCATTTGGAACACAGGAGTGATGGTTGCTGATAATGGGCCTCTGTATGCCTATGTAGATATTCCATAAAAAATCGTCCGTTTCCAGCTACAATAGCCATTTACAACATTAACAATGTCTAGACTGTATTTCTGATCAATTTGATGTTATTTTAATGGACCAAAAAATGTATTTTCTTTCAAAAACAAGGAAATGTCTAAGTGGCCCCAAACTTTTCAACGGTAGTGTATAGATAGATAGATAGATAGATAGATAGATAGATAGATAGATAGATAGATAGATAGATAGATAGATAGATAGATAGATAGATAGATAGATAGATAGGTACTTTATTGATCCCCCGGGGGGGAAATTTCATTGTCAAGCAGCTACAACAAAACACAGGGCAGGTGCAAAATGCGACAACGAAAGTACACAAAAGACAGATACACGGTACATGATACATAGAGCGGCAGTATGAAAAAGTATAGAAATACAAGATATCTGGAGTGCAAAAAAAAAGCTATAAAAGGACATTGCATAGTATGAGTGGTTGGCTGAATATGTACACTATACATTGGTGGATGTTGGATGGTTAACTATACTATACAGGTCGATGGCAGAGAAATACTTCAGTAGCTAAAAATGCGAATGATATGAGCGAGGGTAATAATAGTTTACTTAATAGACAGACTGGGTAAATGAACAGGTAAGTGAAAATTTTGCATGGTTAAATTAGCTGTACAGTTAGGTATACAGTTATATTTACAGATAAGTGAATACTTGCATGTTTACACAAACTGTACAGGTAAATGACAGGAAGAGATACTTTAATAGCTAAATGTGTGTATGATATCATTTGGGGTAATAATAGTAATTCCCTTAAAATACAGTCCTTAGTGCGCAGGGTTTAATTACAGACAACTGCACTTATTGCACATTCGATATACTAAAAGCAATGAGAAAAGGTACAACTGGCAGGATACTAATATGCATTCCTGAGTGAATGCCTACATCCAATAATTACTTACAATATTGCATGTGATATAATATAACAACTGTACATGAGTATGTATATACAGACCTGTATGAATAAATAGGTCCTGAGTGGATGAGTGCTGACGGACCAGAGTTACTCACGGATGGATGCATAATTGTTAAACTAGGTCCTAGCACCCCAACAAAACATGGTTTTATTTCATGGGGGACTGGGGTCTAAATACCCATTAGCACTTTCTACTCCACCCATTCCATTGCTCTCGAAGCAACACACTATATAAATTACATATTGGCTTATAGAGGGGGAAAAAAAGCCCATGGCCCAGTCCTACAGGTGAGACAAAGGGCCATTGGCACAACTAGGGCCACCGTGATGTCATTCATCTCTACTTCATTTTGGAGTGTTATTTCTTTTATTTGTGAAAAAAAGACAATGCCTTACATTTTCTAGTTGTTTCTGTCTTCTACTCAGACTACTGCAGCGATGGCACGCCCAGGCCCAACGCAGCGCCAGAGAGCAGAGCGCCATCGTAGCCATGAAGACGCAGAGGCACAGAAGAACTCTGCTTGGGGTCTTTACTTCCTGGAAGGAGCGTGTCCTCTACCAGCAGAGTTTAGCCAGGGCAGCAGCACGCCACTGGAGACAAAGGGTACTCGAAAGCAGAGCAGCCAGCCACCACGTCACCTGTCTGACCTGGTACTCCTTCACCAAGTGGAGATGGACGCTGCACAGGCGGAGAGACAGGTATTATGTATACCAAGTAGAAAAATAAATGATCTTTTAAGGTGCAGAAGATAACTAATGTACTATACACTGTAAAATACAATTTGAACAGCCAACATACTAATTTGTAGCAGAAAGACTCTGAGCAGTTAGCGCACCTTTCATATTCCAACTTGGAAACACGAGGTGTGAGTTTCAGAATCAACCAATACGAAGCTCTACGCAAAAAACGGTTGACTACATAGTGTTAAATACTTTTTCATGATTGGCTTCTTTATGTCATATAATCATATTCACGTCCATGTGTCTGCTCCCTAGATGCCAGCGGGCAAGGGCGCTGGGTAGGGAGTGGGCGCGGCGTGCCAAGCAGAGCGTGGATGACCATGAGAGATCGACAGAGCTCCTTCAGCAGAGACAGAGGAGAGAAGTCACAGAGAGGTTCTACTATTGGGTCACAGCCCATCAGTCCTCACTGACCAGTTTGGTATTCCACAACCAGACTCTGTGCAAGAGGTGTGATGATGGGGAAGTGTGTGTGCTGTGTTGCCTTACGACTCAAACTGAATTCTTCCACTGCTCTATGTTCACTACATATTTCAGTCTGAGACAGCCGTCGTTGAAGTCGTTTGTGTTGAAGACAAAATGAGGGTTGTTGTACAAAATAAAGTTTTCAGAGGTTGGATTATCTCTAACCAATCCGAGTAAAGCCAATGACGAATTTTCGAAATGCCACTGTACCCACGTGTGTTCTGGTTCTGGCCCAACCCATCGGTTTCTGAGTCCAATCAGAATGGTTAGAATGTTTGCGTTCTAGAAATCATCGGGTAGGTACTCAGTTCCAGAGAGACTTCCAGCACCCCTACTTCCCACTTCTATGGAAAACACTCAAGGATTTCACCATGAGGTCAATTGTAACTTTAAAACAGTTAGAGTTTAATGTTTGTGAGAAAACTGAGGAAGGATCAACAACATTGCAGAGACTAAACTAAAGTCTGTGGGCGTGGCGTAGCGTTTGGCCGGCGCAAGGGGTTTGGGTAGCCAGGCAATGTGTTGTGCGTGTGTGGCTGTGTGTGAGAGAGTGAAAATGTAACTAATCATTCATCCTTGAATATGAAAAGGAACATTTGCCCGACAATAACAAAGCAGTGTGCCATGCATTCCAGTACCAGTTTGCTACTTGATTTCCCAGAATTCCATGTACTATATTCCACAATAACTTTTGAGTGGATTGGACAAGTAATTATGTGTAGCATTCAGACTTATTCTCACCTCTTTTCACTTCTCATTCTCCCATGCAGGGTTTTTCAGAGCTGGCAAGCCTACACCGGCCTTGCCCTGGCACGTAGGCACAGAGGTGCCAGGTTCCATCTTGGCAGAGCCAGGAAGCTGGTGGCCCTATGTTTTACCCACTGGAGGAGTGAGCTGCAGCAGGCTCAAAACAGACAGAAGGTCCTGGAGCAGAGACTGAAACACATACACTTTAAACTCACTGCTGTCACCATGAACCACTGGAGAAGGGCCACTAGAGGGTGCATAACGCTCAAACACTTCAACAGAGGGACAATACGTCAGGTGCAGCATCCCTTCCCTTTATACACACAGGTCCCATCTAGACACAACCCTAAGCTAAGGCTTTAACCCTTTTGGCATGCGTACATTTGAGAGGACTGCTGAAAAAAATATAGAATTAGATGATTATCAAGTCATTCAATAACTCATTGTCATTCTGTTTCTATGGGGGAAAACAACAAGCCACACCAAGCCTATCTGAGGAAAAGGAACTAAGAAAGAGATTACAGTACTACCAAATCTCTAATACTAATACAATTATTTAAGTTTCACACAACTGCTCACTGGATAGGCAGGGGTAGCGGTCGTTTCTGGACAGGGTCTTATTCACATATTTAGCAGGAACTGAAGGAAGGTGACATCAACAAGGTGACATCTTCATGGATCAAAATAAAAATGACTTTGATGTAGACCTAACAAGACTCATTCAATCTGTATTGTACTTTCCCATCAGTAATTGGCCAGTGTGCGTTTGTTTTAGTGTTTTGATGACTGGAGAGAGAGGACACACACATCCAGAGCAGTCACTATGCTTTGTGTACAGCGAGAGAGGAGAGGGGCACTGGACGTTCTGCTAAGCTGGTGGCAGTGGACCAAAGGTAGCGACATGATTTGTAATGTATCCTTCTCTAGCACGTTGAACAGAGGGACTGTTTAATACAGTGGGGAGAACAAGTATTTGATACACTGCCGATTTTGCAGGTTTTCCTACTTACAAAGCATGTAGAGGTCTGTAATTTTTATCATAGGTACACTTCAACTGTGAGAGACGGAATCTAAAACAAAAATCCAGAAAATCACATTGTATGATTTTTAAATAATTAATTTGTATTTTATTGCATGACATAAGTATTTGATCACCTACCAACCAGTAAAAATTCCGGCTCTCACAGACCTGTTAGTTTTTCTTTAAGAAGCCCTCCTGTTCTCCACTCATTACCTGTATTAACTGCACCTGTTTGAACTCGTTACCTGTATAAAAGACACCTGTCCACACACTCAATCAAACAGACTCCATCCTCTCCACAATGGCCAAGGCCAGAGAGCTGTGTAAGGACATCAGGGATAAAATTGTAGACCTGCACAAGGCTGGGATGGGCTACAGGACAATAGGCAAGCAGCTTGGTGAGAAGGCAACTACTGTTGGCGCAATTATTAGAAAATGGAAGAAGTTCAAGATGACGGTCAATCTCCCTCGGTCTGGGGCACCATGCAAGATCTCACCTCGTGGGGCATCAATGATCATGAGTAAGGTGAGGGATCAGCCCAGAACTACACGGCAGGACCTGGTCAATGACCTGAAGAGAGCTGGGACCACAGTCTCGAAGAAAACCATTAGTAACACACTACGCCGTCAAGGATTAAAATCCTGCAGCGCACGCAAGGTCCCCCTGCTCAAGCCAGCGCATGTCCAGGCCCGTCTGAAGTTTGCCAATGACCATCTGGATGATCCAGAGGAGGAATGGGAGAAGGTCATGTGGTCTGATGAGACAAAAATAGAGCTTTTTGGTCTAAACTCCACTCGCCGTGTTTGGAGGAAGAAAAAGGATGAGTACAACCCCAAGAACACCATCCCAACCGTGAAGCATGGAGGTGGAAAGATCATTCTTTGGGGATGCTTTTCTGCAAAGGGGACAGGACGACTGCACTGTATTGAGGGGAGGATGGATGGGGCCATGTATCGTGAGATCTTGGCCAACAACATCCTTCCCTCAGTAAGAGCATTGAAGATGGGTGGTGGCTGGGTCTTCCAGCATGACAACGACCCGAAACACACAGCCAGGGCAACTAAGGAGTGGCTCCGTAAGAAGCATCTCAAGGTCCTGGAGTGGCCTAGCCAGTCTCCAGACCTGAACCCAATAGAAAATCTTTGGAGGGAGCTGAAAGTCCGTATTGCCCAGCGACAGCCCCGAAACCTGAAGGATCTGTATGGAGGAGTGGGCCAAAATCCCTGCTGCAGTGTGTGCAAACCTGGTCAAGAACTACAGGAAACGTATGATCTCTGTAATTGCAAACAAAGGTTTCTGTACCAAATATTAAGTTCTGCTTTTCTGATGTATCAAATACTTATGTCATGCAATAAAATGCAAATTAATTACTTAAAAATCATACAATGTGATTTTCTGGATTTTTGCTAGCTTTCATAATAGATTCCGTCACTCACAGTTGAAGAGTACCTATGATAAAAATTACAGACTTCTACATGCTTTGTAAGTGGGAAAACCTGCAAAATCGGCAGTGTATCAAATACTTGTTCTCCCCACTGTATATGGTGTTGCCTTTGTTTGAGAGCCAAGTGGCTATAAGATCCCATATTTCAGCATTTCTCAATCCATTCTTGGGGATCCCCAGGGTGTGTACATTTCGTTCTAACCCTGCACTCGCTTGGTGATTGATTCATTAGTTAGGTGTTTGGGTGTGCTAATGCAGGGCTGAAATAAAAAAGATGCACATCCGGGTATGCAACCAAGGAATGGATGGAGAAATGCTGCCATATTCCAATGTGTCGCATTCACATGGGTGAAGTATGGCAAAATATGGCAGCTATTTTGTGCTGAAGCGCTCCCTGGACCCCACCCAGCACCCACGCACGATCTGTTTGTGTTGGTCAGAGTCTAGAGGCCAGAGGCAGATGGGGGAGGCAGTGTGGCTGTGGCTGGAGGGTCGAAGAGTGACCAGAGCCTTCCAACTGTGGCTCAGAGTCCACCGTCACCACCAAGAGGCCTCACGGCTGGGCCAGGCTCACCTAATGCGCAGGTAGGCTGTTGGTTTTAACCTATTAGATGTACAGTGGGTATCATAAGTATTCACCCCCCCTTGGATTTTTTTTTACATTTTGTTGTGTTACAAAGTGGGATTTAATTCAATTTTGATATTTTTGTCATTGAATTACACAAAGTATTCTGTAATGTCAAAGTGGAAGAAAATTTCAACAAAAATAAAAACATTTTTTATGAAAAATATAACACTAATAT
Organism: Thymallus thymallus; assembly: GCA_023634145.1. Classification (NCBI taxonomy): domain Eukaryota; kingdom Metazoa; phylum Chordata; class Actinopteri; order Salmoniformes; family Salmonidae; genus Thymallus; species Thymallus thymallus. The sequence goes on along the minus strand of CM042399.1, from coordinate 7,770,924 downwards.
TCCTTGATTAGATAAGTATTGTCATTGTGAATAAGTTCTTAACTGACTTGCCTAGTTAAATAAAGGTAAAATAAATAAATATTCACCCCCGATTCAATACAGGTTAGAAATACCTTTGGCAGATTACAGCTGTGAGTTTTCTTGAGTAAGTTTCAGGTAGGTAGCCTAGCGGGTAAGAGTGTTGGGCCACTAATCTGTGGCTAATCGAAAGGTCGCTGGTTTGAATCCCTGAGCCGACTAGGTGTAAAATCTGCCGATGTGCCCTTGAGCAAGATACAACCCTAATTGCTCCTGTAAGTGGCTCTGGATAAGTGTGTCTGCTAAATGACTAATGTAAATGTATGCGCTTTACACACCTGGATTGCGCAATATTTGGCCATTTATTATTTGTAAAATTCTTCAAGCTCTGTCAAGGTGTTGGGGATCTTGGCTAGACTGCCATAGATTTTCAAGCAGATTTAAGTCAAACTAACTTGGCCACTCAGGAACATTCACTATCTTCTTGGTAAGCAACTCCAGTGTAGATTTGGTCCTAGGTTTTTGTCCTGCTGAAAGGTCAATTCCTCTCCCAGTGTCTCTGTGCTTAGCTCCATCCCGTTTCTTTTTATCCTGAAAATCTCCATAGTCTTTGCCGAGGTCAAGCATACTCATACCATGATGCAGCCATGCTTGAAAGTACACTACCGGTCAAAAGTTTTAGAACACCTAATCATTCAATGTTTTTTTTTTTTTTTTGACTATTTTCTACATTGTAGAATAATAGTGAAGACATCAAAACTATGACATAACACATATGGAATCATTTAGTAACCAAAAAAGTGTTAAACCCCCCCCAAAATAGCCACCCTTTGCCTTGATGACAGCTTTGCAGACTCTTGGCATTCTCTCAACCAGCTTTATGAGGTAGTCACCTGAAAGGCATTTCAATTAACAGGTGTGCCTTCTTAAAAGTTAATTTGTGGAATTTATTTCCTTCTTAATGCGTTTGAGCCAATCAGTTGGTTTGTGACAAGGTAGGAGTGGTATACAGAAGATAGCCCCATTTGGTTAAAGACCAAGTCCATATTATGGCAAGAACAACTCGAATAAGCAAAGAGAAACAACAGTCCATCATTAATTTAAGACATGACAGTCAGTCAATACGGAACATTTCAAGAACTTTAAACGTTTCTTCAAGTGCAGTCACAAAACCATCAAGCGCTATGATGAAACTGGCCCTCGTGAGGACCGCCACAGGAATGGAAGACCCAGTTACCTCTACTGCAGAGGATACGTTCACTAAATTGGCGCTGCATATACTGTAAGTCCGATTGTCCTGTGGTTCCCCATCATCTGGCACAATCTGGGATCCATCCTCAGATTTAAAAAATGAAAGAGAATTCCTGTTCTGTTGGTTCTGCACAGAGGACGATGCTTTTCTACTAGGGGCTTTTGAGAAGGATACTCTGGAGTCCTTTTTCTCAGTGCCAGTAGTTGTGGCCCCGGCCACCTTGGCCCCTTGACCCTGTGCTAAGGACCCGGCTGAGGTGATTGAACCGTCCATGCTGGCGACTCTGGAATTACATCTAGTTGGCCTTTTCTCGTTGTCCGCTGCAACAGACCAAGCCGTAGCAGCCGTAACAGTTTGAATGTTGAATTACCAAATATTACAGTTTTTTTCATTGCTTTGGTACTAAGTCCTCAAACAACAAACCAAGAAACCGATTGTGTTCTTGAGTTTGTACGGCTTGGAAACAAACTTTGTTCCTAGCTAATCGGGGCTGTGGCCTGCTAGCCACCAGGCTAAAAACAAACCTCGCCTTTTCACCTTGGGACGGATTCTCAATGGCACCGCTAACAACTGGATGCATCTCCTGCCAGCTCCTGAGTCAGAGAGTCGCTGAGTTGGAGGGGAGAGTGTCCATCCTTCATCAAATCAGGGAGGATGAGGCTCTCTTGGACTCCATGGTCGCGTCGAACACCCCCATAGCTGGGCAGATTGACGTCACTTGACCCTGGCTGGGCACATCGGCTTGTACTGGGGAACCGGTGGCTGGGAGGCTTCCTTTGGTTCCGATGGAGGATCCCTGGCCGAAACTAGGTGCAAAGCCTAAACGCCAGGCCTGCTCCACCCCTTCCGAGCCGCCGCCCGGCCCATGGATTACGGTCCGCGAAGGCAAGGATGCCTGGGAGACGAAGGGCCAGTGTAGGCCTAACTGGTGAGTCATTGCAGCTGGGAGGCAGATTCCAAGTCCTGGAAGACCTGGAGACGTCCACTGATTGCTGTCGGAGGGATACGGCGGTTTTCCGTGTCCCTCTCCAGGCTTCTGGTCATTGCTGCTGGTCCCCTGCAACCAGCTAGAAGGAGGATTGTAGAACTCCTGTCTGTATTGATAACCCTCATGTTTTTAAAAAGCGCAAGGGGCTTGGATTTATACATCCAACTTATTGCCTAAGTTGGACTTTGTAAAGATCCTGGTAGACCAGAATACCCCAGATTTTCCTTATTCTATCTGAAACCTGGCTATCAAGGATAATATCTGATGCGGATGTTGCCCTTGACGGCTATAATGTTTTTAGATCTGACAGAGTAGTAAGGGAGGAGGTGTCGCGATTTTTGACCGACACCATCTCAAGGTCTCGATGTTGAACACTAGTTCTGTCCCAAAAGGATTTAAATTCCTGGCCTTGACCCTTGAACTGGGAAAAAACTGTAATATTATATTGATTGGTGTATATCGCCCCCCCTCTGCTACAAAAGGTATGCTAAAACACCTAACTGATCTATTAGCAACATTTACTTCAAGTGAAATAATTATTCTAGGAGATTTTAATTTAAATTGGTAATCCCATGAAGCAGACAGTATAAAGCAGTTTTGTAATTAATTGAATCTCTCACAACTAATTACTAAGCCAACACGGCCAAATCTAAAAGAACCGAGAAACTCTACCCTAATTGATTATATTCTGACCAATGCTCCATATAAATATTTGGCAAGTGGTGTGTTTCCCTTAGATATAAGTGACCATTGCCCAGTTGTATATGTCAGAGATGCCAGAATTCCTAGGACAATTCCATGTATTATTGAACTTCAATGAACAAGCTTTTTTGCAAGACCTTAGCAACTGTGACCTTGACAGCATTGCTGATATACCAGATGTTGAGCTTGCGCTCAAGTATTTCACCCGTATTTTTACTTCAATAGCAGATAGGCATGAAGGATAAAGGTGAGAACTAAATCCAATCCATGGTTTAGCCCCGAATTGTCTGAAGCCCTTCACACAAAAAATGAAGCGTGGGCCAAAGCTAGATTCACTGGTCTAGACTTTGATTGGCAGTCATTTAGATGTTTAAGAAAAAAATATGTGAAACTTGTCAGAAAGACAAAATCCGATTACTTCATTACAGCTTTATCTGATTGTGCAGAAAATCCATATAAATTCTGGAAAATCATGAATTCACTGAAGGGTTGTAACTCAATGTCTCTTCCTCACCAAATCAACCAAGCTTCTGGTATCATTACTGATAAGATTGATATCATTAATGCATTCAATCAACATTTTATTGCTGCAGGATATATTTTTGATAAAGTTTCACCGCCAAACCTGACTCAGTCTGGCTCGATGTTGCCTCATTGCAGTATAGATGCTATTGGTGGAGACTCTTTGAATAATGTTGATAATGTTGGTCGAGGTTGTCCTTCAGACAATTCTCTGTTGGGGAGGTACTTGATGCTTTGCTTACATTGGATGTTGGGAAATCTATGGGGGCTGATAATCTGGACCCAGGTTTATTAAAATATGCAGCTTCCCATATAGCCGGTGCAATGACACATATTTTAAATCTGACTCTAACGCTAGGATTCATTCCTAAAATATGGAAAACTGCTTATGTGTTGCCCCTACATAAGGGTGGAGATTGTAGCGATCTTGACAACTACAGGCCAATTTCTAGGCTTCCCTGTTTAGCCAAAGTTTTGGAGAAATTGGTAAATAACCAGCTACGTACTTACCTAAGTGAGAAATGTATTTTAAATGTTAATCAGTGTGGGTTCAGACCAGGGCATAGTACTATTACAGCAACTACATTAGTTGTGAACGATATTATCAATGCCCTAGATGCTAAGAAGAGTATTGCTGCCGTGTTTATTGACCAATCAAAGGCCTTCGACACTGTTGATCATTGTATTTTATTAGAAAAGCTGTCCCAAATAGGTCTTAGTCACAAAACCAGGTACAAGCATCAGGGCTATCTCAAAGACCGTACTCAGGCAATACTGTCTGATGGAGTTATGTCTGATTTTCTTGAGGTGCGTAAAGGTGTTCCACAGGGATCAATTTTAGGACCTGTTCTTCTTTCATTATATATAAATGATATTGGGTAAACTGTCAAAACCTCATCACCTGTATGCTGACGATACTATTATTTATGCTACTGTTCTGACTATTGGCCTAGCAGTATCGAGCTTGCAGTCTGATTTTATAGATGTTCAAGTCACCCTTTCAAATTTAAAGCTTGTTTTAAATACTGGGAAAACAAAATACATGATTTTCTCAAAGTCCCATAAACCTATTGCAAATATGATGCATCTTCATTCAATGAATGGTACTATGATTGAGCTTGTACCTGCTTACAAATATCTTGGCATTTGGATAGACAGTGATCTATCCTTTAAGAAACACATAGCTGAGCTTGTTAAGAAACTTACATGTAAGGTTGGGCTCTTTCATAGAAAAAAATCCTGCTTCTTCCTGTCTAGTAGGAAGTTAATTGTTCAATCAACTTTTTTACCTGTTCTTGATTATGGAGATACTATATACCAAAGTGCAACAGTAACCACCTTAAGAGACCTCAACTCTGTTTATCATAGTGCCCTTCGTTTTATTACATCTGCCAGCTTTAATACCCATCACTGCATTTTATACCAAAGGGTTGGACCTCATTAAAAACCTGTAGATTATTGCACTACTCTTTGTTTGTCTATAAAGCCCTTCTCCATAAACTTCCAATGTATTTGTCAGCTATGTTGAAGGTTAGAGTCCCTGATTATAATATTAGGTCACATGCATGGTTAAATTTAATGAGTCCCTTGGTAAACACAGAGCTTGGTATATCTGATTTTACATGTCTAGAGCCTAATGTTTGGAATAATATCCAGTCGGTACTCTGTTTGGATGCCTTAGTGCCCATGGGTCGGTTTGTTGTATTGGCTAAAGGCTTTTATTCTGATGAATGTGCTTGTTTTAACTAACTATGTATGTCTATTAATCTGTGATGCTCTGAATGTATGTTTGCCATTTGTTTGGTTGTGTTCCCAGGGCACTCTTGTAAATGAGACCTAGGTCTCAATGTGTTTCCCCCTGGTTTCATTAAAAAAATATATATAGATTTACCAGCCTCAGAAATTTCTGCCCAAATAAATACTTCACAGAGTTCAAGTAACAGACACATCTCAACATCAACTGTTCAGAGGAGACTGTGTGAATCAGGCCATCATAAAAAAAAAGGCAAGTCAGTTAAGAACAAATAATTATTTACAATGACAGCCTAGGAACAGTGGGTTAACTGCCTTGTTCAGGGGCAGAACAACAGATTTTTACCTTGTCAGCTCCGGGTTTCGATCCAGCAAGCTTTCAGTTATGGGCCCAACGCTCTAACCACTCAGGCTACCTGCTGCCCCATGGTTGAACTGCTGCAAAGAAACCACTACTAAAGGACACCATTAAGAAGAAGAGACTTGCTTGGGCCAAGAAACACGAGCAATGGACATTAGACCGGTGGAAACGTGTCCTTTGGTCTGGAATCCAAATTGGAGATTTGTAGTTCCAACTACTGTGTCTTTGTGAGATGCGTTGTTGGTGAATGGATGATCTCAGCATGTGTAATTCCCACCGTAAAGCATGGAGGAGGAGGTGTTATGGTGTGGGCGTGATTTGCTGGTGACACTGTCTGTGATTTATTTAGAATTCAAGGCACACTTAACCAGCAGGCTACCACAGCATTCTGCAGCGATATGCTATCCTATCTGGTTTGGGACTATCATTTGTTTTTCAACAGGACAATGACCGAACACACATCCAGGCTGTTTAAGGGCTATTTGACCAAGAAGGAGAGTGACAGAGTGCTGCATCAGATGACCTGGCCTCCACAATCCCCCGACCTCAACCAAATTGAGATGGTTTGGAATGAGTTGGAAAAGCAGCCAAGGAAAAGCAGCCAAGGAAAAGCAGCCAACAAGTGCTCAGCATATGTGGGAACTCCTTCAAGACTGTTGGAAAAGCATTCCAGGTGAACCTGGTTGAGAGAATGCCAAGAGTGTGCAAAGCTGTCATCAATGCAAAGGGTGGCTATTTGAAGAATCTCAAATATAAAATATATTTTGATTTGTTTAACACTTTTTTTGTTGAATGAGTAGGTGTTCTAAAACTTTTGACCGGTAGTGTAAGTAGGCAGTTACTTGGATTTGCCCCCAACATAATGCTTTGCATTTAGGCCCAAACATTTTTATTTTTTTTTTCTGTATTACTTTAGTGCCTTGTGGCATACAGGATGCATGTTTTGGTATATTTTCAGTTTGCATATTTGTATTCTTTTCACTCTGTCATTTAGGTCATTATTGTGGAGTAACTGTGGAGTAATCCATCAACAGTTTACTCCCTTCACAGCCATTGAACTCTAGCTGTTTTAAATCACCAATTGCCTCATGGTGACATCCCTGAGCAGTTTCTTTCCTGTCCTGCAGCTCAGTTCAGAAGGACGGCTGTATCTTTGTTGTGTCTGGGTGGTTTAATACATCATCCACAGCATAATTATTAACTTGACCATGCTTAAATAAATATTCAATGTCTGATTTGAAAAGCTCCCTGATCTTTTGTAGTTGAATATGTCCTTGAAATGCAATACTTGACTGAGGGACCTTACAGATGTTGTATGAACAGTATGAGGGACAGAGGACGGGGTAGTCATTAATAAATCATGTCAAAGGGGTGAATACTTTTGCAACAACTGTTTTAGTTATTTAATGAGTTAACATTTGTATAATTTTCACTTTGACATGATGGGGTATTTAGATCAAGGACAAAAAAATCACAACTAAATCCATTTCAATCCCACTTTGTACGCAACTAAAATGTGAAAACTTCTAACTAAAATGTAATTTTAAATGTAATCTATGTAATCCCAAAAGTAATTATTTATCATGAGAGGGCCATAAGAAATGACTAGTAATTCTGCATACTCCCAAGAAATGTAATGATGATTTGCGGGCAGTGGGTTCAGAACAAATCCAGAGCGTCCTGGATGGCAGGGAGCTCGGCCCCAGTGATGCCAAGCAGTTGGCATACCAAGCAGTGATGCAGCCAGTCAAGATGCTCTCATGATAATTCCTTAGTGATGTGGACACAGAGGAACATGAAGCTCTCCACTACAGCCCCGTAGATGTGGATGGGGGCGTGCTCGGCCTTCCATTTCCTGTAGTCCACGATCAGCTCCTGTCGTTGAGGGAGATGTTGTTGTCTTGGCACCACACTGTCAGGTCACTGACCTCCTCCCTATTGGCTGTCTTATCAGTACCTAAAATTAACATCTGCCCAATGCAGGTAGATTTTGGCATTGGCGGGTAATATGTCTATTTCACCAGCCACGTTGACGGGTGGTCAGGGCTTCACAGTGTGAGCATTTCACTCACATTAGTGAATAAAAATGGGCAAGTATGATCACATTTATAGTAAAATAAATGCCTCAGTAGCTGTTTTCAAAGTATTTCAGTCGTTTTGTTTCATAGCTGGGAAATTAATTGCTCAAAGTAAAATAACTACAAATCCTATCCCACCTTGCGCTGCATCACTGCCTGGCTGGGGGCTGTATGCACATGTAGAGCTGAGTGAATGAATCATTTTTTGAAGCGCTGCGCACAGGCATAAACACTTTTCTAATTTACTTGAAATTTAAGTCTACTAAAGTGGGACTTTGTCCTCGTGTTTCTTGTCTATTTACATTGTTTTGTTACAAAGCTAGGTTGTTTTTCAATCTTTGAGTTTCAACTGCTAGGGAAGAGAAGACAACTCTTCTACTAGTCAGACGCAATCTCACAGGCACAAACATGACTCGAGTCACGTTACCACGGTAACCTCCCGCACTTAAAGGGGCAGTTGAACATTCGTCTCATCTGTGTTATTTTGACTCAGGTCACAAAAAATGGAATTGAACCAAAAAAGAAAATGTTAGGCCCTGTGTCTCATCATTGTCAGTGATCAGGCCAACCACCGTTGTGTCGTCAGCAAATTGAATGATGGTTTTGGAGTCGTGCGCGGCCACGCAGTCGTAGGTGAACAAGGAGTACAGGAGGGGACTATGCACGCACCCCTGAGGGGCTCCCGTGTTGAGAGTCAGAGAGGTGGATGTGTTGTTGCCTACCCTCACCACCTAGGGGCGGTCCGTCAGGAAGTCCAGGATCCAGTTGCAGAGGGACGTGTTCAGTCCTATGGTCCTGAGCTTAGTGATAAGCTTAGAGGGCACTATGGTGTTGAATGCTGCGCTGTAGTCAATGAACAGTATTCTCACATACACTATATACAGTATATAAAAGTATGTGTACACCCCTTTCAGCCACACCCATTGCTGACAGGTGTATAAAATCGAGCACACAGCCATGAAATCTCCATAGCGTAAAACGGTTGTAACACTCACTACCGAGTTCCAAACTGCCTCTGGAAGCAACATCAGCACAATAACTGTTTGGACTCTGGAGCAGAGGAAATGTGTTCTCTGGATTGATGAATCACGCTTTACCATCTGGCAGTCAGACGGATTAATCTGGGTTTGGCTTATGCCAGAGGAACGTCTGGGGCTGTTTTTCATGGTTTCGGCTAGGCACCTTAGTTCCAGTGAAGGGACTTTGTGGCAACAGTATGGTGAAGTCCCTTTCTTGTTTCAGCAATGCCCCTGTGCACAAAGCGAGGTCCATACAGAAATGGTTTGTAGAGATCAGTGTGAAAGAACTTGAATAGCCTGCACAGAGCCCTGACCTCAACCCCATCGAACACCTTTGGGATGAATTGGAACGCTGACTGCGAGCCAGGCCTAATCATCCAACATCAGTGCCCGACCTCACTAATGCTCTTGTGGCGGAATGGAAGCAAGTCCCCGCAGCAATGTTCCAACATCTAGTGAAAAGCCTTCCTAAAAGAGTGGAGGCTGTTATAGCAGCAAAGGGGGGAATAACTATATTCATGCCCATGATTTTTAAATGAAATGTTTGACGAGTGGGTGTCCACGTACTTTTGTGTAGGTGTTCCTCTAGTCCAGGTGGAAAAGGGCAGTGTGGAGTGCAATAGAGATTGAGTCATCTGTGGATTTGTTGGGGCGGTATGCGAATTGAAGTGGGTCCAAGGTGTGTGGGCTGATGGTGTTGATGTGAACCATGACCAGCCTTCATAGCTACAAATGTGACTGCTACGGGGTGATAGTAATTTAGACAGGTTACCTTGGTGTTCTTGGGCACAGGGACTATGGTGGTCTTCTTGAAACGTAAGTATTACAGACTGGGTCAGGGAGAGGTTGAAAATGTCGGACACTTGCCATCTGGTCAGCGCATTTTCTGAGTATCTCTGTTTGGTCGGGACTGCGTTCACACTAGCAGCGAACTGCCCCACGGTACGAATGGAATCTGACCGAAACCACCATTTTGAGCGAACCATGGTACATTGTTTAGTGCGCTCCTGAATGCGGATAGTGTTCACACCAGTCCAAACGAACCGAACTAAGGGGGAAACCACTCCAAAACCCCCTAAGGTTTGAAGGTGTGTGCTTTGTCAGTGGCTGTGACGTAGCATTCAGCCAGGAGTTGTATGGACAGTCGGAAGATTGAATGAAATGGTACTGTAGGCGGGGCATCTCAGCTTCAAGTGGTGTCAGATTTCATAGTTTGCTTTCCCCTGCTCAGACGTTGCATGCATCAAGCAATGGTTGAGTGCCACGTCATCGACTGTGTCATCGACTGACAGATTGCTATAACATAATATGTAGAACCACACTAGTCCCCTCTTTAGAGGACATAACATCTAAGAAGTTAAAATAATTAGTGTTTATTGAATCTACTTCCATTGTCCTCGTAGAGTGGCCAAATATCATTCTCTTCAGGTAAGCTTCACATACAGTGTAGGTCATCTGTAACGTTTGAGTCCCATTACATTTGAAGTTGTCATACGTCATCACATTGCTTGCCCCTGGATTCTTTGTTTGTGGGCATGTCAAGACCTTTCCTTCCCAATTGGTAATCTAGTTGCTGTCTTTTTTGTCCCATATAGATATTTTCAGGTCTGGCGAGGGGCAGTGAGGGAGAGCCTGTCAACCTTTCAGACTGCGGAGTCACGGCTACGCACCCTCCAGACCCAATCAGCTTTCAGTGTCTGGAGGAGGCACACCATGTCCCATAATGACCTGGTCCAGAGAACGAGATCCAGGCAGAGGAGGAGTCTGCTGAGATCATCACTTCGCACCTGGCACCAAGAGGTATCTTTTGGGAAGAATCAGAATGGAGTCAATACAACATGATCAGCCGTCATTGCTGTGATATGGATTCTTTCATTAGACCAGTCATTATTGGGTTACGTCCAGAGGAAGCTGATGAATGACAGTATACCATGTGTTTGATACTGTTTCGTTCATTCCATTCAGCCTGTCCTCTAATTTAAAGTGACACCAGCCCTTCTGTCTTTGGATGGTTAACTACTGCACAGAGATGCATATAATATCATTTTATTTCTAGGTAGTAGATCCTATTTGTCTTTGTTTTCCACCTGCATCAGGTCCAGTTGTGTAAAAGACGATCTCTACACCTCTCACAGAAGTACTTTGCCTGTTGGGTGAACAGAATTGGCGTCAGACGCATTGAAAGGAAGAATCAGTTGGAGGCTAGACTAAGGTACATCTCATGGCTGTATATATATGTATCTGAACGAAGGTCTCATGGCTGTATGTACAGTGGGGAGAACAAGTATTTGATACACTGCCGATTTTGCAGGTTTTCCTACTTACAAAGCATGTAGAGGTCTGTAATTTTTATCATAGGCACACTAAATCTAGAAAATCACATTGTATGATTTTTAATTAATTAATTTGCATTTTATTGCATGACATAAGTATTTGATCACCTACCAACCAGTAAGAATTCCGGCTCTCACAGACCTGTTCGTTTTTTCTTTAAGAAGCCCTCCTGTTCTCCACTCATTACCTGTATTAACTGCACCTGTTTGAACTCGTTACCTGTATAAAAGACACCTGTCCACACACTCAATCAAACAGACTCCAACCTCTCCACAATGGCCAAGACCAGAGAGCTGTGTAAGGACATCAGGGATAAAATTGTAGACCTGAACAAGGCTGGGATGGGCTACAGGACAATAGGCAAGCAGCTTGGTGAGAAGGCAACAACTGTTGGCGCAATTATTAGAAAATGGAAGAAGTTCAAGATGACGGTCAATCTCCCTCGGTCTGGGGCACCATGCAAGATCTCACCTCGTGGGGCATCAATGATCATGAGGAAGGTGAGGGATCAGCCCAGAACTACACGGCAGGACCTGGTCAATGACCTGAAGAGAGCTGGGACCACAGTCTCAAAGAAAACCATTAGTAACACACTACGCCGTCATGGATTAAAATCCTGCAGTGCACGCAAGGTCCCCCTGCTCAAGCCAGCGCATGTCCAGGCCCATCTGAAGTTTGCCAATGACCATCTGGATGATCCAGAGGAGGAATGGGAGAAGGTCATGTGGTCTGATGAGACAAAAATAGAGCTTTTTGGTCTAAACTCCACTCGCCGTGTTTGGAGGAAGAAGAAGGATGAGTACAACCCCAAGAACACCATCCCAACCGTGAAGCATGGAGGTGGAAACATCATTCTTTGGGGATGCTTTTCTGCAAAGGGGACAGGACAACTGCACCGTATTGAGGGGAGGATGGATGGGGCCATGTATCGCGAGATCTTGGCCAACAACCTCCTTCCCTCAGTAAGAGCATTGAAGATGGGTCGTGGCTGGGTCTTCCAGCATGACAATGACCCGAAACACACAGCCAGGGCAACTAAGGAGTGGCTCCGTAAGAATCATCTCAAGGTCCTGGAGTGGCCTAGCCAGTCTCCAGACCTGAACCCAATAGAAAATCTTTGAAGGGAGCTGAAAGTCCGTATTGCCCAGCGACAGTTCCGAAACCTGAAGGATCTGGAGAAGGTCTGTATGGAGGAGTGGGCCAAAATCCCTGCTGCAGTGTGTGTAAACCTGGTCAAGAACTACAGGAAACATATGATCTCTGTAATTGCAAACAAAGGTTTCTGTACCAAATATTAAGTTCTGCTTTTCTGATGTATCAAATACTTATGTCATGCAATAAAATGCAAATTAATTACTTAAAAATCATACAATGTGATTTTCTGGATTTTTGTTTTACATTCCGTCACTCACAGTTGAAGAGTACCTCTGATAAAAAGTACTGACTTCTGCATGCTTTGTAAGTGGGAAAACCTGCAAAATCGGCAGTGTATCAAATACTTGTTCTCCCCACTGTATATGTATCTGAACGGAGACAAATGTTACTTCAGATTTTAGTCTGTATACAAAAGTACTTGGTGTAAGTGAAATCATCAATACAATCAAACCTTTGATAACCTCTCTCTCTCTCTCTCTCTCTCTCTCTCTCTCTCTCTCACACACTCACTTCCAAAGGGAGTGTGTACGACGGTGGCGTTTGGGTGTGCTGCTGAAAAGAGCTCGGAGGAGACTCACCCAGGTGTTGTGGGTCAGCTGGAGAGACCAGACCGCTGCTGCACTCCTACTCTCGACCCTGGTAAGAAAGCAAAGTGCTGTCGCACACATTGGGACACTTATAGAAGTGGATCTATTAGGATTCACCAGAGAAGGTTACAGTGACACTTTTTAATGAGCCATCTGTTTTGTAATGTATTTGCTTAAATTAATGGTTATTATTTATGCATTTATAGTTGTAATGAGCTGTTATATTGTATATTACCACCTGTGTGTAAGACATTGTAATGCAGTTTCCTTTGTGTGTGTGTGTGTGTGTGTGTGTGTGTGTGTGTGTGTGTGTGTGTGACCCCTCCTCTCTGCAGCACACTGACCGACTGCAGCAGGGGGCGTGGCTGACTTGGAGGAAGAGACGCATCAGAACCCGGGTGTCTGAGACCTTTGCCGCGCGTCTGGACCAAGCCCTCATTGCTCAGGTGAGACGGAGCAAGTTCCTATGTATTTTTGTATAGAAGACTATTTATTATTAGCCATTCTTATTCTATAGTTATACCGAAGTCAACATTATATAAAATCTCTCTGGCTAGCCTAAAACTTTACCAAAGGTAATTTTGTTAGTTAGATGGTTCCTCACCCTGAAAGTAGTCTGTGGGCCAAGAGAAACTGTAATCCATGGTTCAGTTTTCTTCTAAACAGCCACTACAAACTTCAACAAACCTTAGCCACCACAAGCTAACAATCAATGGAAGTGATGGGGGCATGTGAGCATGTTTAAAAAAATAATTTCCAAATCACCTGAAGTCACTTCAAATAAACTCCATATTTATTTTGGCCATTTTTTTTATTTATTTTTTTACAGTTTCTCCTGGCCCATACTTTCAGGGTGAGGAACCGTCTAACACCATGTTGTAAAATTGTGAACTACTCCTTTTAATAGTTATTAAAACAAATACATTTGAATGGTAACTGAAATCTCCAAATGTATCGAGTTCTTTGGTTCTCCTGTCGTTCTACCCAGAGCCTTCTATCTGCAGAGTTGTGACAGGCTCTGATTGTACCTGGTTGATCCATCAGCTACTGCTTATCAAACCTCACTGTGGTTGAAGCAGGTCAGTGGCAGTGCCCCGCTGCAACAGTAAGAGAGTTTGTTTCTGTGTTTCCTACTGTAGGTGTTCAACATTTGGCGGCGGAAGCATGCTCTTCGCTCCAAAGCGACTGACACGTGACCTATAGGGAGAAGTAGCTGTCCACGCCTGTCCTCTGCTCCATCCTCCCACAACCCTTGACCTCCCACCTCTCCCCCAAACTCCTAGACCCTATATAGTAGGGGAGATCACGAGTAATGTGTGGCTTTTCACCATACTACCAGTACAGCACTTCATATCTCAAAATAGAGGTTCACTTTTTATGATAGAGGAATCAGAACAGATGTTTCTTGGGTCAATGTCTTCTGGCAACAGTCATATGTATTGTTTTGAAAACATGTGCCAAACATTCTCATAGATGTTGGCTTTTACCTCCTTTGACATTGAAGAACTCCTTTGAATGTTCTTATAAGTGGAAACTAGTGTGGGGAAACTACTAACATGAGGGGAAACTCGTGAGTACAGCTTCGAGACATAATAGATACACTGTTCATATTTCACACTATTAATCCTGGAAAGCAGCACATTGAAAAGATATGTGCGTATTATAACTCATTTAACTCCAGTATTTCAAATTCTTTTACAATAAATACCATTCTGTGTAGACTTTTGTTTTGATTTTGTGTTTCCCAATTGAACTGTGATTGTCTTAATGATAACTTTGAAATTGTAATCAGAATATGAAACAGAATCAGGAAATGTCCCATATTCTCTCCCATATGTAGAAATAAACAGACAAAACACAATACTTGGGTAGGTAGCGGTAGGTAGAGAGTCGGTATGTAAATAAATGGATAGGTGGTTGGATGGTTAGGTGGATAGGTAGAGGTAGGTATATGGATAGGTAGGTAGAAGGTGGGTATGTAAAATGGATACGTAAATGGTTAGCTAGAAAAGGGAGGTGGGTATGTAGGTAGGTATGGTAGGTTTTCAATAGTTTAGGCAGCAGCTGCTGAAGAAACCTGTAGTTAGAGTTATGATTACGTTTGAATAAGAACATAAACATGGTTGTGTTAAGAAAAAATCACTTGAAGGGTGAAAACATACACTACAACTACAGTACAGTATAAACCTATTCTCTGAGCCACACTGCTCTCTGTCACCATTCTCCTCACCATGTTGTCTCTCTTTTCTTCTAAAACGTATTTCCCTCTCTGTCTGTCCTCACCTCTTCCTCAGACTATTTTTGCCTCTTTCTCCTGCTGGCTGTTATTGTTTTCCTCTCCCTTTACTCACTTTTTATCTGCCTTTGCCTGCTTTTTCTTGTTGCCTTTTCTTTCCTGAATTAAGTACAAGCTTTAAATGACTAAATCTCTCTAAAATGGATCACCTGACGTTTTAGAGCCAAAGTGATGACTACTTTTCCTTCCAACACTATTGGCTGACTACTATTTCTTCTAACTCTCAATTTCTTGACTACTTTCCCCTTCCCATAATTTCACTCACCTGCACAACCACCACTTCCTGTCCCTGGGCCTGAATGAGCTTCCTGGCTAATTCTCTCAGGTTGGCGCCGGTGGTGGGAGCCAGGCGGAAGTACTCCGCAGGGCTGGGAGAGGCCAGAGATCTGTCATCATCAGCAGAGAAATGGACTACGGCAGTGGTTTGGTCATCCTCATCCAAGGTAATGAGAGAAGAGCGGCAAGTCTTGGGTTACTGATCACATGGCAACCATCGAGGCCAGTCAGGGCTGGGAGAGGCCAGAGACTTGGCGTCATCCTCCGTCATATGACTCCAGTTGGTAATGGGAGCCAGGCGGGCATACCGGTAAGGCCAAGTACTCCACAACCGGTGGAGTGACTGCTGGAGCCAAGGTCGTAAGAGAAGAGCGGCCCGTCATGGAGATTTCATTAAGCCAGTCTCTAACCGTATACTCAGGGCTGTTCTCTCGCCAGCACGCTGGGCTCTGTGGGGAGAAGAACATAAACAAATGAGACCAAGCCATCTAAATGACCTATCCTCGCTTCACCCAGTTGAACATGTGATCTAGTTCAAATTTCATGCTTTGTCATAGAACAAGTATTTGATACACTGCCGATTTTGCAGGTTTTCCTACTTACAAAGCATGTAGAGGTCTGTAATTTTTATCATAGGTCCAGAAAATCACATTGTATGATTTTTAAATAATTAATTTGCATTTTATTGCATGACATAAGTATTTGATCACCTACCAACCAGTAAGAATTCCGGCTCTCAAGCCCTCCTTTTCTCCACTCATTACCTGTATTAACTGCACCTGTTTGAACTCGTTACCTGCATAAAAGACACCTGTCCACACACTCAATCACTCAATGGGGCCATGTATCACGAGATCTTGGCCAACAACCTCCTTCCCTCAGTAAGAGCATTGAAGATGGGTCGTGGCTGGGTCTTCCAGCATGACAACGACCCAAAACACACAGCCAGGGCAACTAAGGAGTGGCTCCGTAAGAAGGTCTCAAGGTCCTGGAGTGGCCTAGCCAGTCTCCAGACCTGAACCCAATAGAAAATCTTTGGAGGGAGCTGAAAGTCCGTATTGCCCAGCGACAGCCCCAAAACCTGAAGGATCTGGAGAAGGTCTGTATGGAGGAGTGGGCCAAAATCCCTGCTGCAGTGTGTGCAAGCCTGGTCAAGAACTACAGGAAACGTATGATCTCTGTAATTGCAAACAAAGGTTTCTGTACCAAATATTAAGTTCTGCTTTTCTGATGTATCAAATACTTATGTCATGCAATAAAATGCAAATTAATTACTTAAAAATCATACAGTGTGATTTTCTGGATTTTTGTTTTAGATTCCGTCACTCACAGTTGAAGAGTACCTATGATAAAAATTACAGACTTCTACATGCTTTGTAAGTGGGAAAACCTGCAAAATCGGCAGTGTATCAAATACTTGTTCTCCCCACTGTATGATAAAAATTACAGACTTCTACATGCTTTGTAAGTGGGAAAACCTGCAAAATCGGCAGTGTATCAAATACTTGTTCTCCCCACTGTAACTACCTCATCCATCACTGATATCGTTATTGTTATTGTACTTATTGTATATTTTTTTATTTATATTGACACTATCTATTTCTGATATTGCTACGATGCAAGTAACCATTTGGCTGTTATTTTTACACCTTCTGTAGTGACCCATTCAAGCTAGATGTGGCTGGGTAAGCATCATTTAATATTTATAAAATATTTTTATCTGGACACTTTCTGTTTACCTGGAATTTTTCCTTATTGTAGGGCTACAACTTTTAGTTTTAATCTTTACTACACTACTCACTGTTTAGCACATGACCTCACATGTGAATCCTTAAAGAGATTGGTGGGGCTAACTTAAGAGGGTGTGTACAATATTGAATGGGTGTAGACAAAGGAGAGCTGTCCAGTAGAGACCAAAACATTCAAAGGCTATTTTCTCAAAAGTGAGTTTCCAAGTTTATCAACTTTCAAAGCAGGATTACATTCCCATTGTTTCTAAAATGCAGTGTATGATATACCATTTTGTAGCTCTGAGTCTCTATTTTTATCCAATGTAAAAAACACAATTTCAAATGTTGCTACATAAGACCAATTTGAGCCGGTCTGAGATCCAGCTTCTGGAGGTTCATCCATCCCCGCAAGATCAAATCCCCAATCTGCTAGACTAGGCAGACTGGTTGGAGTATGAGATCCAAGTGCAGAAGCAGAGATTGCCGTATGTAAGGAGCCTAAGGTCTCTGGCAGGACAACAACCATCCTCCTTGGCACGGAAAAGACGATCCCCAAAGCGGAGTCCCAGACCAAGTCAAGCCACTCCCTCGTGAATTGCTCCAACTTCCAGTGGCTCACCAAGGGACAGAAGGCGGGCTGGATCAAAGAGCGGAACGTGTACTGGCGTTGCGGCCAAGACCACCGTACAGTGGAATGCAACCTGCTGATGCTCCATGAGGTCAACAAGTGACTTCTAGTTCCAGAGAAAGCTGAGAATACTGTGGCTAATGCTGCATCCTCCTGTCTGCTGAACACCGTCAGTGAGGTCCTGTTCATAGACCGTCCCCCTGGAGGTCAGAAAGTACTGTTGAAAATCAGCAAGGTCCTGCTGAGGCACAGAAACCGGAGTATGGAGACCTATGCAATTCTGGAAGACGGATCCAAACGCACCATCCTCCTCCACGCAGCCATTCAGCAGCTGGTACTCAACACTTGAAGGGACTGCCTCTGCAGCACATCTTCGAGGTCCAGCCAGTACTGCTAATTGTCTCGGACTACCTCCACCTGATTACGCCGTTGAAACCAGTCCGGCTTGGCCCACCAGGAAGCCCAGCTGCCATAAAAAGACCCTCCATGGCTGGACTGCAGGGCTTTGCGCAGGGACTGAAGCACAGCCTCTCTGAGCAGCAGTGCTATGTCACCTACATGCTTTCCCCATCTGCAATAGAAGTTGTGGCAGATGGATGTACTGCACGACGCAGCAAGAAGGTCAGCAATAGATCTCACCAAGACCAGGAGGCGATAGTCCAACGTTAAGCGGCTACCCTCCTTCACATCAAGAGCATGCCCCAGCTGCGAGCCCCTAAGGAAGCTGTGCTGCCGCTGCTCAGGGCCAGAGAGAAGAGGCTGGCGAAGTTTCAGAAGTTGGAGCAGTCCGGCTACGCCGTCATGCTAGCGCCAGGTGCTGAAGAGGACACTGCCATGAGCTGGTACATCCCACACCACATGAAACAGCATAATGGCAAGAATCGTGTGGTGTTCAACTGCTCGTTCCAGTACAAAGAGGACAACATAAACAAGCTCCTGCTACCAGGACCCACGCTGGGCCCCTCTCTGCTTGCAGTGCTCCTCAGATTCAGAGACCACTCTGTTGCCATCAGCAGCAACATTTGTGAGATGTTCCACAAAGACAGACTACTCCCTGATGACCAGCCGCTGATGAGGTTGCTCTGGAAACCTGTCCAGCGTCTACGAGTGGTGCATCCTCCCCTTTGGCACCACGTCAAGTCACTGCTGTGCCACTTTCGCTCACCAGAAAAACATCCTGGACCACAGCCAGCCTGGGGGAGACATAAGAGTCAATAGAGAAGTCCTTCTACATGAACAACTGTTTGCAGAGCCAGACTGACAAGGAAGATGCCAAGGCACTTGTGGACAAGCTTCGGAAGCTACTTGCAGAGGGAGGATTCGACCTGCGACAATGGGAAAGCAATGTCCTGTCTGTGAAGCCAGGTCGAGCAGCACCGAACTATGGATCACACAGGGGCAAGCTGACGATCAGGAATAGTCCCTTGGGCTACACTGGCACTGTCACTTCGACACCCTGTAGTACAAGTTTCGCCAGCTAGACTGTCCAGCAGTTACCATACGCACCATTTACAAGGTCCAGGCTAGCCAATACGACCCCCTGGGGTACATCGCCCCCAATACCACCAGGGCCAAAATGCTCAGCGTCTATGGGATAAGAAGAGACACTGGGACAACACCCAGTTGCCTGAAGGTCTACACTCCTGGAAAGAGTTGGAGAGCGAACTTCCAGATCTTCAGCAGATAGCCCTGCCAAGGTTCTACACCAGCCCAGAGATGGATGTCCCGGGTTCTCTGATGGACATTGATGTGTTCTGCGATGCCTCCATGCCAACAGAATTGAAGACCCCAGCGGCAACATCGAGATGGCCTTCCTCACAGCCAGGTCAAGAGTAGCCCGAAGAAGCAACATGCGATCCTTCACCTGGAATTGTGCACAGCACTGACTGGAGCACATCTGGCCAAGGTCTTCCAAACTGAGCTCACTCTCCTGATCCGCCAAGTTATCCTGTGGATGGACTCCATGGCGGTCCTCACATGGCTCCAGTTGGATTCCTGACAATTCAAGATCTTCGTTGGCACCCGAGTGGCAGAGATACAGAATCTCACTGACCACGAGGCATGGTGCTATGTGGACTCAGCAAACAATCCAGCGGATGACATCACTCGTGGGAAGACCCTAGCAGAACTGGGACCCAGAAGTCACTGGAACCATGGCCCCAGACCAGTGGCCGGAGAAACCACTCCTGCTCCTACGGAAGGGGACAAGTTGAGGAAGTCTACATTCTGTGGTCTTACTGCTCAAGCGCCGGACCCTGTCCTCCCAGAAGCTAGCCAGTTCAATACCTTTGGCAAACTTCTGGAGGCAACGGTCCACTTATTCAACCAGGCGGCAAGGGGTAGCACTTCAGCCAGCGACTACAAGGAAGCAGAGCTATCCCTTCTTTGTCAAGTGCAGTACCCACCTGACAGCAGACAAACCTGTGCCCACCAGTAGCCGCCTAGTAACTCTTGCCCTGGAGCTGGATCGCCTACTCAGCTTAATTTTGGTCTGGATCGAGGCCATGCACCCCATTGTGCTCAACCCCCAACATCCATCACTAAGCTGATCATCAGAGATTTCGTCGAGAGAATGCGCCACCCAGGGCCTGAACAAGTGTTCACTGAAGTCCGGCGGAAGTATTGGATCATCCGTGACAGAGAGGCTATCTGGCGTCACCAGCACAAATGTGCGGAATGTCGGAAGTGGCGTGGGACTCTGTAGATTCCCAAGATAGCTGAACTTCCCACGGCTCTGCATACACAGACCCGCCTTCTACTCCACTGGCGTGGACTGTTTTGGCCACTACATGGTCAAGATAGGCCTCCGCAACGAGAAGAGATGGGGCAGTCCACCTGGACCTCCTCTCCAGTATTGGCACAGATTCCTTCATGATGGCCCTCATACGCTTTGTGACTCGCCGAGGAAGGGCCTTCGAATTGCTGTCTGACCAAGGCACCAACTTCAAAGGAGGAGAACGGGAGCTAAAGGAAGCATTTCTGGCTCACCAGCCAGACCTACAAGCCCAACTCGTCAGCAAGCAGATCTAGTTTGCCTTCAATCCACCAAGTGCTCCTGACTTTGGTGGTTGTTGGGAGAGAGAGTTCTGCTCCGTCAAGCAAGGCCTTCAAGCAACACTGGGAGCCAATTGGTGACGGAAGAGGTCCTGTTGACGGTCCTCATTGAGATAGAGAGGATCCTCAACTCCAAGACCCTAGGGGCTACACCTCCTCAGATCCGGCCCTGGTAACCGCAAATGCTCTCCCGATGGGGTGGCCAGACGCCTCACTTCCTCAGGTTGTCTAGCCTGAATCAGAGCTTCTCAGCCGAGGCAAATGGAGACACCAGACCTTCATGTCGACCCACAGCTACACAGAGCACTGTGGCCTGCGGGACCGGTCTCCCAGGTACCCGATGGCAGGATCAGGACAGCAGAGGTGCGTGACAGAACCTACGTGCACCAAGTGGCTCGGATCATCTGACTCCCTGCCGTGCTAGATGAGAACTAGCCCTTTAGAGACCCCTTTTCAAGACTGTGGCCCATTAAGGCCTGTGGCTGCAGAGACTCTGCCCCTTTAGAACCTGTGTCCTTTAGGTTAGAGGCCTTTTAGTGGATGCTAATATTTCCATAAGAAATATTTAGGCGGCTGTAAAAAAAGGCCATCCTGCTCCCCTCACAGTCCCTTCAATTTCCCTTAAGTCCTGTTAGTTTGGCTGATCAGCCTATCTTAGCTGTTCCTCACTCATCATAGCCCTGCCATTCCCAACTAATCTGTGCTCTTGGAAAGTGCATCTGAACACTGCACCTGCCCACTCAGGTCAGAGTGTTATCATCGACTGAAGAGAGAAGACACGTTTTTTAGAGTAGTAACACAAATGTCTGAAATAATCACAAATCATTCGAATTACCAGTTACTATTCCACCAAGATTCACTCCAAGTCAAGATCTATGCTATATAATCAAATTATGTGTGCTTAATGTGTGGTAGTGAAGAGGAAAAGGAACTAAAAACCCTGAATGGAGAAGCATCCGCATTGTTCTTACCGGACATCCTGTAGAGGGTCAGAACCCAAGTCAGAGTCAGCATAAGTGTACTAGCGGGTGAGGGCGTTGACAGCCGACCGCTCAGACGGATGAGGGCATACCAGCCAACCGTTTTTACATAATAATAATAATAATGATAATAATAATTTATTTAACTTCTATAGTGCTTTTCATTACAAGGATCTCAAAGCTCTTGAAAAAATGAAACAAACAAGAATAGAATAGAACAGCTATATGATAAGGGTAGATCTGGACTACTCATTTTACACACTCTGCATCAGTGGCGATTTTAGCATGTAAATCTTGGTGGGGCAAGAAAAATGAAATTTTGTGGGATGCATGCCAACAAAGCCACTACACAACACAACACTAAACAATTCATGAATTGCACTATAACGGTGACAAATGGTGCCCACAAACTTAGGGCCTACATAAAGCTGTCCCAACAGCAGTCCCAACACCTTACCACTGCTATACCTGGCTATCAGCGTTGCCTTGTCTGGCAGCGAAGCCGCTCATTCAGCCTCATTTACTGCCTTAAAAAAACATACCTGATATGGCTGACTTGCTTAAACAAATGTATTTATACTGACAACTGAGATATACAAGCTATGGCATAAGGAGACGACAAGCGGATAAGAGGCATTCCGTAATTTCGATGAAGACATTAATGAGCGAGCTAGGACAGACGTAGTCAATATAACTATTTGTTCAGCACATTTGAATTGTACAGCGACAGAATTCAGAACATGGGCCGTTCTTACAGTGTTCTCCCTGAACACCAAGTCAGAACCGTAGGATAAATAAAGGGGACATATAAGTGGACAATGAAAGCTCTTACAATATTTGATGATTACATTTCTCAAAAACAGATTATAGGCTACATGTGCACCACCAAGTCGGAACAGTAGGTGAAATTAAGAGGTGAAAATATACCAAATTATTAGGGTGAGGCACATGGGCTACTAACAGCTTACTACACAACATACACTTAGTATTACTTTCTTAGCTACAGTATCTCCCTGGCATATTACATAATTTCTGCAGCAGCATACAATACATTTTTGGACTCACCTTGTTGTGCTGTGCTCACTTGAACAGGAAGTTGGCGCAGCGGTCCTTCGTGGGCAAATTTTGTCATCAAACTTTATCATCAAAGTCTGGCATTCTCTGGATTTTTGGTGCTTTCAAGACAACTGGGAACTCGGGGTGGGGGGGGAAGGTTGAATCATGATCACCTTCAGGTCGTAGCTCTAGAAAGAGGCCCGTGTTCTGGATTTACAATTCGGAATTGGATGAAAGTTCAAAACGTATTTTCCCAGTCATAGCTCGTTTTTCCCGAGTTCTCAGTTGTCTTGTTGTCTAGTCATGCTTCATTGACAGCATGGCCAATGTTGAATGTTTATCATTTGAAACTAGGAAAAGATACCCTTAAACGTAGACTTGGGACCACGCAGCCACTCCACTGAATAGCAGGCTAATGATTGCTTTGCAATGCTTGCAGTTAGCCACTGATTCCTTCCAAACCACTCATTGTTGAATTTGCGATTTCCAACTTGTTGTGTAATGTTTATGTCCAATGGCCGATGAGCAACGATACGTTTTATCTATAATTTCAATTCATATGACAAGGATTAAAAAGGATTTGCCAGTAGATTGTCAACTTGACAATCTACTTGATGACGTTGACATGATCAGTCCAATCAAAGCTACTGTAGATATAATGTGATTTGACATAATTTTATCTGTGGCCAATGACCTTGAGCCTTCTTGGATGGGCACTTCTAATGTAACTCTATGGCAGCACCCAAGGGGCTTGAATGTTCAAGCTCTACACTTAGACTTGGCGGTGACGTAGTGTCCCCATGAGTGACAGAACACTGAGCCAATCACGGCGAAACGCTCCATATTTTCTGCTGGCCCACCCCACCATCACAGAAAGCACTGAGCTAAACTGAAACACCTGGATTTTGGAGCTGCCTTACTCAAGAAAACACAAAAGAGAGACCATGTTTGTATGCGGCTTTATTAACTCAATTATATTTATATATTTTTTTACATTGTTTGTACACTGATATGTAACACATATTAATGCCCAAATAACATGCAAAACAGGCAAACCCCCCCCCCCCAAAAGTGTTTGATTAATTTCTTTCCCAAAAAATGTCCTGAATGACGGGTTATCACTGCTCAGCATTGAACATGGTTAACTTCACCAACTGACACTCATAATCTATGCAACTCCAGACTAGTATTGCCATGTTTAATGGGTTTCACTGAGTTATGAAAGAAGGTGTACCTGGAAGAGACTCTCTGTAGGCTAATATGCCACCTCCCAGTGGAGTACATGATAAATGAATTAGAGGTGCAGCTGTCTGTGGGTGTAAGTCTATGGCATTTGATATGTGGCATTTTGCACCTGCCCTGTTTTGCTGTTGTAGCTGCTTGACAAAGAAATGTCCCCCTCTGGGATCAATAAAGTACCTATCTATCTATCTATCTATCTATCTATCTATCTATCTATCTATCTATCTATCTATCTATCTATCTATCTATCTATCTATCTATCTATCTATCTATCTAATCGTGCCCTGAGACATGTGTATCACAGTTCAGGCTTAATTAAGCAAAAGGGTTCCCCTCTCCACTATCATGTTCCTCTGGACTCCTACTACCCTGGGACTAAGGGGCTTACGACATGGGACGTGGCTCAGGTTTCAACGTAGTTCAAGCATGTGGTCCTGCATGATGCAAGGCATCATAGATTAGAACATCTGACTGAAGAAATTCAGAGCAACTCTTTGGAGATAACCATTGGCACACATAACAGACCTGAGACTGGCTTTATCTTTCTCAAACTTCTGCGGCCCCAGAACAGTTGGTCATGTCAGTCTCTTTTGAGAAGAGTTCTGCCAAGTAGGCTTCAATGCTGTTATTTTTAGTTTGTTGACTCTGGTGTTGTTGGCAGGAGGGGGTCAAAGTGACCACGTTGGTCAATATTTTGAACCCGTACCACCATGTCTAACAGGATTCATGTTGGCATCTACCAATGGCAGCACTACAGTAGGTTAACCTCAGATGAGGTACACATTTGAACATGAGGTAACATTTGGACTGAAGCCAAGTGTGTTTTATGTAGGTTATAGGTCAGCAGATTAAAAAGATAAGAAATCATTCCAACTTATGCAGTGGGATATCATCTGACTTCACACTGGCCACAGGGGCAATGAATGATACCTCACCCAATTTCTGACAAATCACAGAATCACAGAATTCTATGTTCTGAGGGGAAATCACAAATATGTGTCAGTGGGTGACATAGCCTTTGTACTCTGTCATCATGCAAATGGTATCGCCATGTACACAACCATGTGCATCAGGCCACAGTTGACCGTTCCAACATGAAGTATATATTTTATTGATCTTAATAAATCATCACGTTGCATAACAGAAATAAATATGATCAAAACAAACTGAAAGATAAAGCAGCGTGAGATCGTGTGAAATGTCCAAAACGGTACTGTAACAATTATTGTCTATGGCAGATTACAATGGTAATCACAAATCAAGTCTGTATCCCTCAAATGCTCGTGTTCTGGTAACCCGGCACATTTTCACGCCATTTATCGCTCAAATGAAATCCCTAGGCTTTGAAAAAAAATACACATTTTAAAGTACAATGAACAAAAATATAAACGCAACATGTAAAGTGTTGGTCCCATGTTTCATGCGCTGAAATAAAAGATCCCAGACATTTTTCATATGCACAAAAAGCTTATTTCTCTAAAGTTTTGTTCACACATTTGTTTACATCGCTGTTAGTGAGCATTTCTCCTTTACCAAGATAATCCATCCGACAGGCATGGCATATCAAGAAGCTGATTAAATATCATGATCATTACACAGGTGCACCTTGTGCTGGGGACAATAAAAAGCATCTCTAAAATGTGCAGTGTTGTCACACAACACAACGCCACAGATGTCTCAAGTTTTGAGGGAGCGTGCAATTGGCATGCTGACTGCAGGAATGTCGACCACCGTTGTTTTAGAAAATTTAGCAGTACGCCCAACCGGCCTCACAACCGCAGAACATGTGTATGGTGTCGTGTAGGCAAGCAAGTTGCTTAGGTCAACGTTGTGAACAGAGTGCCCCATGGTGGCGGTGGGGTTATGTTATGGGCAGGGATAAGCTATGGACAACAAACACAATTGCATTTTATCGATGGCAATTTGAACGCACAAAAATACCGTGACGAGATCCTGAGGCCCATTGTGAGGCCCACTTATTTTAAAGGTATCTGTGACCAACAGATGCATATCTGTATTCCCAGTCATGTGAAATCCATAGATGACGGCCTAATGAATTTATTTAAATTGACTGATTTACTCATATGAACTGTAACAGTAAAATCTATTAAATTGTTGCATGTATATTTATATTTTTGTTCAGTATATACAGCGGGTGAAATAAGTATTGAACACGTCACCATTTTTCTTAGTAAATATATTTCCAAAGGTGCTATTGACATGAAATTTTCACCAGATGTTGGTAACAACACATACAATGTAATCCATACATACAAAGAAACCAAAACAAATACGTTTAGAAATTAAGTTATGTGTAATAATGTGAAATGACACAGGGAAAAAGTATTGAACACACTTACAGATATTTATTTAATACTTTGTACAAAAGCCTTTGTTGGTAATGACAGCTTCCAGACGCCTCCTGTATGGAGAAACTAGTCGCATGCATTGCTCTGGTGTGATTTTGACCAATTCTTCCACACAAAGTCTTCAAATCTTGAAGGTTCCTTGGGCCTCTTCTATGAATCTTGATCTTCAGTTCTTTCCATAGATTTTCAATGGGATTTAAGTCAGGTGATTGGCTAGCAGCTTTATTTTCTTTCTTTGAAACCAATTGAGAGTTTCCTTGGCTGTGTGTTTGGGATCATTGTCTTGCTGAAATGTCTTGCTGAAATGTCCACCCTAGTTTCATTTGCCCATTCATCCTTCCTTCAATTATGTGAAGTTTGCCAGTACCATTTGCTGAAAAGCAGCCCCACACCATGATGTTCCCACCTCCAAACTTCACTGTTGGTATCGTGTTTTTAGGGTGATGTGCAGTGCCATTTCTCCTCCAAACATGGTGTGTATTATGACATCCAAACAGTTCAATTTTGCTCTCATCTGACCACACTATATTCTCCCAGTATTTCACTGGCTTTTCCAAATGTTCTGCAGCAAACTTTAAACGAGCTTCAACATGCTTTTCTTTCAGCAATGGAGTCTTGCGTGGTGAGGTTGCATACAGGCCATGGCGGTGGAGTGCATTACTTACTGTTTTCATTGAGACAACAGTACCTGCTAATTGCAGGTCTTTTTGAAGCTCTCCACAAGTGGTCCTTGGCTCTTGGACAACTCTTCTGATTATTCTTTTCACTCCTCTGTCAGAAATCTTGCGAGGAGCACCTGGTCGAGGCAAATTTATGGTGAAATTATTGTCTTTCCACTTCTGTATTATGGCCCCAACAGTGCTCACTGGAACATTCAGAAGCTTAGAAATGCGCCTATAACCAATGCCATCATGTTTTGCAACAATTAGTTTGCGAAGGTCTTGAGACAGCTCTTTGCTTTTACCCATCATGAGATGTGTCTTGTGTGACACCTTGGAAATGAGACCTTTTTGTAGGCTATCAGTTGGGACTGAACCAGCTGATATTAATTTGCACTGACAGGGGGCTGGATTGCTTTTTAATTACTGATAGTTTTCAGCTGTTGTCTTGGTTTTCCATGCCTTTTTGCACCTCCCTTTCTTCATGTGTTCAATACTTTTTCCCTGTGTCATTTCACATTATTACACATAACTTAATTTCTGAACTTATTTGTTTTGGTTTCTTTGTGGATTACTTGGGTTGTTACCAACATCTGGTGAAAATTTCATGTCAATAGCACCTTTGGAAATATATTTACTGAGAGAAATGGTGACTTGTTCAATACTTATTTCACCTGCTGTATACTGTATAGTATAATACTCCAGTTAAGTACTTTGTGGTGTTAGTTTCGAGTTAAAAGTTCTCAATTGCAGCACCGGGGAGAAAAAGTAGTCACTCAGTCAGTCAGTGGCTGTCGCCAAAGTTACTTTGCGGGTTGATCTTCCACGGGTGTCACCTCAGCGGGCTGCTCCGTGGGTTGCTCCTCTGGGGGGTTGTCAAGCAGCTCGAACATGTCGTCGATGACCTGCCACAGGCAGTTGTCCAATGGGAAGTCGTTGTCCACCAGGTTAACTAGGAAATAGTTGTCGTGGATGTACTTGATGATCATGCGCGATGGCGACTCGTCCTCGTACAGCTTGGCCCACTGCTCAATCCACAGGGCAAAGGCCTCGTCCTATTAAAATAAGGCGAGAACAATTAACTCTACACATTTCAGAAAGGGGGGAATTTCAAGTGTTTCGCCATCAATTTATTTTTACAACGCTGATAAAACTTTATCAGGAAGCTTTATCAATTCCACACAAAATAACAGTTTTGAAAAGGATTCCTTGAAAAGGCTTCACGGGAGGTTTTTGTGCCATGGGACTTTCCAAACGCTCCAGCTCAAAGAGAATATGTAGAGGGTTAAAAATTCCATACTCAACTAAAATCTCAGAAAATGTTTGTAGAGAACTAATGACAACCATTTCACAAACTCACCCGAGTCAAGGGCACAGTCCAGAACCAGGAACAACCCCTAGCACATTTCATCAATCCTTCTGATAGGTGGTTTTGCCAAATTACTTACACCTATCCAGTCCTCTCATATCTACACAAGTGCATAGGGGGTAATGTTCCTGGAAGGAGCCAGTAGGTTAATGAGATGACCTTTGACCTTACCTTCCAGTACATGAAGCTGACTGGATCCACCACCGTGGGCTGAACAATCTCCCTGCCAGGGAAGATGCCCCACGTCACAGCGTTGGGTTGCATGTCATGGGCGTTTGTCGTATTCTGACCCTGTAAATGGAAATAATCGACCAGTAGATCAATCTAACAATCCGTTTCAATTCACAAAATAAGTGTAGCTGTAGACTAATATATGTAGCTGAGAACTTACATTAACATTGACGATGTGGTAGTTGACGCGAGGTTCGTACTTCTTCAGCACTTTGAGGAGAACAGTGACGTTTTCGCTCGAGGTGAAAAATTCCAGATAGGCCTATTGGATTTGCAAACATGGCAAAGCATTAGGTTCATGTCATTACATGATGAGTATGCATGTAATACATTAACTGTTACTAAGTTTGAGAAACCTTCAATTTATTCACTCTTTTTCATTTGCAGGAAAGATTGTGAATCCCCCTATACCGTGACAATAAAGAAAAGGGGACAGCCTTCATTTTGCTAAACCAGTTATTTTACCTTATTTGAAACCTTGATAATTTGAATGACTTTATGGGTGTCTAAATTGTCGTATACATTCAAATGTGTAAATCCCCCCTACCTTTAGTAGGCTTACCATCTTTCTAGAATTATTTTAGTAAAACTTTACTTTAAGCCTGCAGGTACAGTATAATGATTTATTAGCCTTTATCATGTTTTATAATAAGGCTTATAATTAGTAATCCCCCAAACCAAACCACAGAGGCCTAACCTTACCTTCTGGAAGACGTAGCCCCCCGGTGGGCCCCAGCCCACGATGGGGTCATCGGAGGGCTTGCCGTTGATGGTGGGCTGGGAGTTGATGGTGAGGACCCCCCGGCGGTTCACCTTGTCCAGCTCGTTCATCAGCAAGTTGGTCTCCGGAGCCAGCGGCTCATCGTTCCACGGCAGACACATCACCTAGGAGAAGACAGGCGATCATTGATGTCAGTTGAGCAAAGCAGAAGTCAAGGGTTTAGGCTTTTGTTTTAAGTGGTAGTCATAATGGCCACGTGGGTCGAATTCATGAGGCTCAAAACGGAAGAAAGCTGACTGAAACATTTCAGTCTGAAGTGTCTAGGGCACCTTGTGTCCGGCACGGTTGGGCTGGGCCTTGATGTAGCTGGTGAAAACCTCGTAGACGCTCTGCTCACTGGTCAGCTCCTCGCCCCACATCTTCAGCAGGGCGTCCTTGGACGACTTACTCTTCAGGTAGAACAGGTAGTAATCGTTGAGTTCGCCAAAGGCTGGAGACGACGAGTTGCCCCTGAAATAACACAGAGCCAAGATTAAAAGTTCTGGGAACTGTTCACTGATTACAGAACATATTCACATGGAAAAGCCACAGAATAGGTTAAGAGAACAAACATATTGTATATCATGCATTCCCTTAACTATTAAACCAATGACAGTTACAAAAACATTGGAAATGTAACAATGTCTAGCCATAAACCTGCCAAGGTGCAAGGTGATTTCTCTAGAAGCTTTTGTCCAGTGTGTTGCTTGCTCACCATCGTCCGTTGGGGAAGTCGTCCCAGTCCTGTGTTCTGTAGATATAGCTCTTGGGTCTGGAGGCCCAGAAGATGGGTCGCACGTCCTCCACTTTGCGTTTGGGGTGAGCACTCACTGCCCAGGGGAGTGGACGCCTGGCAACCCAAGAAGACAACCAAAAGGCATCAGTACTAGTAGAAAAGGGTGTGACAGCAGCTACTCCATTCTAATACATAGGCAGTTAGATTTCATGTGAAGTGGTTTGTTTGGTTTTATTAAGTGTTCCAGGACAGAGAGTGCTTGTTTCGATGTATCACATATCCTCTCGACAGTACCTATCAAATGTATCTGTTGGAGACAGACAGGTATAGTGGTGAATGAGGTGAAATCCTCACCTTCCTTAAAAGGAGCCACTCTCTGCCCTCTGGTTATTCTCACTTCTCTTCCTCACGAAGAGCAATACTACTCTAGCTCTCCTCATATCGACTGGATACCCGTTTTCATGCTTAACTGCTCACAAGTGAACCACCACACGCGACAAGAAGTTGCCCCGATCCCATACAAGCAAGTCAAACACCCGTGAATCCAAATGTGCCCTTCGTATTTCCATATCATAAAACCTATGTAATATACAGTGTCAACGTTAATGATCACTATGTTTGATGTACAGTTACAAGATGATATGGCGTTATACCCTGGGTTGTCCTGAACAGCCTGTTCTATTGTGAAGAAATTTTGCCGTGGACCACGCATTCTATGCCAACCAAAATTATGATGCATTGCCTTGTGAAAGCCTAACACTGTAAGATTAAGTCATGTAGGCAATAGAACAAGCTTTCAAATTATGCACACCAGACCCAGATTGCAATTCATAAATTGACAGTTTTTGAAATGCGTAAAAAAAACAACAGTAATTGTGTAAAGACGGGGCTGCAGGTCTGTGTTCCAAACAACACAACTACAAGTGTTAGACCTCTTACTCAAACCCAACACCAGTTAGACCTCTTACTCAAACCCAACACCAGTTAGACCCCTTACTCAAACCCATGTCATCTTTTTGTCTTATGTTGCACCTACCCCAGATGTTGGCAACAAATGCTGCAGAAAATACACATAATCAACAGTATAATGTTTGGATTCAGTCTTGTGTCAGGTGAATCAATCAAATGTATTTATAAAGCCCTTTTTACATCAGCAGATGTCACAAAGTGCTATACAGAAACCCGGCCTAAAACCCCAAACAATGCAGATAGAACTGTTGTCCTCACCTTTAGTCTAGAAATGTCCCAT
This sequence comes from Thymallus thymallus, assembly GCA_023634145.1. Taxonomy (NCBI): domain Eukaryota; kingdom Metazoa; phylum Chordata; class Actinopteri; order Salmoniformes; family Salmonidae; genus Thymallus; species Thymallus thymallus. The sequence goes on along the minus strand of CM042399.1, from coordinate 7,739,521 downwards.
AATCACCAAACTGTTCCCTTGTAATTAATACCATGGTTATGCATTCCATATTTCTTCTGTAAGAAACATTTCAATTTAGCCCTATCCATATTGGCCAATTCCCACGATGGTAAAGGGTTAACCCCATCTTTGGCCCAGGTCAACTTTTTTTTCTCCATTGCCACACTGTCAGGCTCTGGCCATAGAGAAGCCTTTGGCTCATCTATTTAGCCATGGTCAGAGCCTGACAGATCTAGTTTATCTAGTTCTGTGTGGTGTTTTGTGTTGGGTCCCCAATTAGAGGCAGCTGCTAAGTGTTGTCTCTAATTGGGGAGCCTACTTATGTTTGTATGTTCCACACCTGTGTGTTGTTCATTGTCCTTTATGTCAGTCGATGTAGGAGTTTCGTGTAAGTACTTGTCTTGTGTTTATGTTAGTTCTTCATGTAATATATTATTTAATTAAATATATATGTCGAACTACTACTGCGCTGCACCTTGGTCTGTTTACACACCCTGCCGTGACAGAATGAACCACCACGCTGAGACCAAGCAGCGCTCTACTGGGGAGAAGGAGCAACAGGAGAGGCGAGGAGGACAGCGTCGTCATCGTGGCTCACGACGACGATCAGGCCGAAGGCAACCCAAGTGAATTTTGGGAGGGGGGGGCTATGGGGGTGGTCTGGCCGAGAGGAGGAAGAGCCAGTACCACTCTCCATGTGGAGTCGAGAGGAGGAGGAAGAGGAGCAGTACCTGACTGGAGTTTTCAGGAGCATAATGGAGCTATGCAGGCGGAATTGGGAGGAGGTCGAAAACGAGAAGACGGAGTTGGTGTTAATTGTGCCCACAGTGTGCATCCCCAGTCCGGATCGTTCAGTGCCAGCCTTCCACGCCGAGTCTCCAGTGCAGTACGTCCCGTGCCGGCTCCCCGCACTCACTCTGAAGTGCGTGTCACCAGTCCGGTGCAACCTGTGCCGGCTCCACGCATCAGGCCTCCAGTGCGCCTCTCCAGTCCAGTACGTCCCGTGCCGGCTCTCTGAGGGTGATAGCCTTTGGATGGGCCTGGAAATGCCCTCTCCTACAGAGGTGTTTACCTCTTGGGCACTGTTTTTTGGACATACTCTACATGACCAAAAGTATGTGGACACCTGCTTGTCAAACATCTCATTCCAAAATCATGGGAATTAATACGGAATTGGTTCCCCCTTTGATGCTATAACAGCCTCCACTCTTCTGGGAAGGCTTTCTACTAGATTTTGGAACATTGCTGCGGGGACTTGCTTCCATTCAGACATTGTCATGCTGAAACAAGAAAGGGCCTTCCCCAAACTGTTAGACTAGAATGTCATTGTATGCTGTAGCATTAAGATTTCCCTTCACTGGAACTAAGGGGCCTAGCCTGAACCATGAAAAACAGCCCCAGACCATTATTCCTCCTTCCCCAAAATGTACGGTTGGCACTATGCATTGGGGCAGGTAGCGTTCTCCTGGCATCCGCCAAACCCCAAATCGTCCGTCGGCCTGCCAGATGGTGAAGTGTGATTCATCACTCCAGATAACGCGTTTCCAGAGTCCAATGGCAGCTAGCTTTACACCACTCTAGCCGATGCTTGGCATTGCGCATGGTGATCTTAGGCTTGTGTGCGGCTGCTCGGCCATGGAAACCCATTTCATGAAGCTCCCGACGAACAGTTCTTGTGCTGACGTTGCTTAGAGAGGCAGTTTGGAACTCGGTAGTGAGTGTTGCAATTGTTACGCTCTACGCGCAGTCGGTGGTCCCGTTCTTTGGGCTTATGTGGCCTACCACTTCGCGGCTGAGCTGTTGTTGCTCCTAGACGTTTCCACTTCACAATAACAGCACTTACAGTTGACCGGGGCAGCTCTAGCAGCGCAGAAATTTGACTAAATGACTTTTTTGGAAAGGTGGCATCCTATGACGGTGCCACGTTAAAGGTCACTGAGCTCTTCAGCAAGGCTATTCCACTGCCAATGTTTGAATCCTACTTTTGTGTATGTATATATATATATATATAGTGTATTTAATTGAACTGAGATGTTATAAGCCACGTATTGGGCTTCACCTCTCTTTGTTATGAGGTTTTTCCCCGATGGGTTGTTTCTGCACCTTCTTGGTGAGTGCTTTCTCGGGACCTCTGAGGGACCCTGGAATCAGACAGCATGTTTTTTGAGATACTGGTTGACCATATCCCCATATGTGATACATTGAAATTAGTATTTGAAAGAGAACTTAAGGTTACTTGCATAACCCGGTCCTCTGATAGTATGAGTGAGATGTATCACCACATTCCCAAGGGCGTGAGGAAGAGAAGCATGCTTGAGAATTACCAGAGGGCAGGAGAGTGGCTCCTTTTAAGAGAGCAAATGCCCCTAAAAACAAACTTCTCATTTAGAAAACGGCTTATGTCGCATCGGTAAGTCAGAAACATTTAATATACTAACAAAATTGACTAAAAAGTGTAAATAGGATAATTCTTGTCATAAAGTCAGTCTCGTCGAAAACAGAGCTTTTTGAGTTTTATGATCGCTTCACAATGTAAATGAAGGTTGGGTTTGTTTCAATCCTGCTCACAACTTCCAAACCTCAAACCAAATTGTAGAAATTGATATACAAATATTAAAAGCATTTAATGTGCAACATGAATATATTGTCTCATTTACATGTAATTTATTGACGGTCCCTAACTAGCCCTGGAGATGGGCTATCCAAAGTCAAACCAACTTCGCCAATGTCGCACACCTGTCGGCGAACACAGAAAATTAATTAATTGGCTAAATAATTTGTCTAACTCTTCCCACCTGCGAACACAGACAAGAGAGAACCACATCAAACTACAGCTCAAACAACTCCCGTTTGAATTCAGTCATGGCCGCTAGCTTTTCTTAATGAACCAAATTTAAAAACGAGGCCAAATCAGGAAGTGCAGTCATGTGGACCTCACCTCATTCGCCTCTTCCCCACATGTGAAGCAGGTATACGGGTAGCCTAGCAGTTAGTGTTGGTTCGAATACAAGAGCCGACAAGGTGAAAAACTGTGTCCTTGAGCAAGGCACTTAACCCTAATTTGCTCCAGGGGCTGACCCTGTAGGTAGGCCGTCCTTGTAAATCAATGTGAATTTGTTCTTAACTGACTTGCCTAGTTAAATAAAGGTAAAATAAAATGTGCTACATCTCACTCATATTATCAGAGAACCGGGGTTACGCTAGTAACCTTACATTTTATTCTTCTTCAAATACTAGGTTAGCTAAATCAAGTAAACAACCTGAAGTGTTTGAAAGAAAAAACTATTATATTTGGGTCCAGGTATGGTGTGGTGGGTGGTCCGGGCTTAGACAACTGACCTGGGGTCCTCGATCCACAGACCCAGCCGCCGCAGCACCTCCATGGTGGCCACCTCACGGTTTAGCGTGTAGAAGTGGAGGCCCGGCACATTGCCGCTCTCCAGCAGCACGCGGCACATGCCCACCGTCTGCTCGATGCCGTAGTTGCGGATGGCTGCGTCGTTGTCCTTGATGGGCTCGATGACCCGCATGATCTCCTCGGGCACCTCCAGCTTGGACAGCTTGACCAGCTGCCTTAGAGATTGGTAGCCCTGAAGGAATGACAAAACACAAATCCCTACTGGTTCAACGTAGGTTCAAATATTTCAAATAATTTAGCTGTGCTTGATTGAGCTTGCCTGTTAAAATTAAGTAAACCCCGCCCACCAGGCACTCCAAAATATACACTGCCACTCAACAGGCACTTAAGTGAAAATGCCACCTTGTCCTATGAATAATGTCTTGTTTTGTTTTTGCACAGAACGTACTTGGTCATTTGTGACAACGTTGCTAGCTATCATCATATCCTGCCATTCCAAGAAAGCGTTACAAAGTACACCCACGCATCCCCTCTCTTTCAACCTTTGACAAATGTAGTCTTTGACCACACCACCCCACAAACAAGTCCATGGCAAGTTTAGGCCTATGTCCCACAGTAGCTGGTAGGGCAGGGACAATACCAGTATCGCAATATTTTTCCATGGCAAAAATTCAAACATGAAGCAGACTTGCTTGATTTATGTTAAAAAAGTGTGCTATAGCTTGGAAAATAAATAAATGTGACTCTGGATAACAACATTATGATGTTTGTTTCCAACATTAAAACCTCTACAGGATCGGTGTCCAGCCCTCGGGACGCTTGAGCGAATGCTAGTGCGCTAATGTAATTAGCATGATGTTGTAAGTAACAAGAACATTTCCCAGGACATAGACATATCTTATATGGGCAGAAAGCTTAAATTCTTGTTAATCTAACTGCACTGTCCAATTTACAGAAGCTATTACAGTGAAAGAATACCATGCTATTGTTTGAGGAGAGTGTACAGTTTTGTACTTAAAAATGTATCAAACCAATAGGCAGATTTGGGCAGACCTGATGCAACATTTTGAACAGTAGTGCAATGGTTCATTGGATATGTCTAAAACTTTGCACATACACTGCTGCCATCTAGTGGCCAAAAACTAAATTGCGCCTGGACTCCTAAGTAATATTATGTCCTTTCTCTTGCATTTCAAAGATGATGTGACAAAAAAACGCATGTTTTTTACTTTGTATTATTGTATTATCTTTTACCAGATCTAATGTGTTATATTCGCCTACATTCATTTCACATTTCCACAAACTTAAAAGTGTTTCCTTCCAAATGGTATCAAGAATATGCATATCCTTGCTTCAGGTCCTGAGCTACAGAAAGTTAGATTTGGGTATGTCATTTTAGGCGAAAATTGAAAAAAAGGGTCCGATCCTTTCCTAAAGAAGTTAAATCCGCTTCACGTTTTGTTACCTTGCCATGATACTAATGAGTATCGCGATACTGGTATTGTCCCGGCTCTAGTACCTGGATAGGGAAGATGCCTGGCAGGATGGGGCAGCTGATCCCTATGGCCCTGCAGTCCCTGACAAAGTTGAGGAAGGTGTCGGCCCGGAAGAAGAGCTGTGTGATGATGAAGTCGGCCCCAGCGTCCACTTTCTCCTTCAGGTGTTTCAGGTCCTCGTCGTAGCTCTCTGCCTCCGGGTGGCCAGTGGGGTAGCCTGCCACAATAAATGGGTTTTAGCGTGCAGTGTGTGTTTGTGTGTATAGGTCACGTTTTACCAACAACTTGAAGGACTAAATAACTTTTGGGGAGATAAAATGCTCACATCGTATAAGTAGGTACAGCAGCCTACTTTAAAGTTCTCCATAAATTACCTGATAAAAGGATATAATTACTATAAAATGACAATATGATGAAGCTTTGTAAAACAGAAAAGAAAAACGAAGAGTATTTCTGCTTCAATCATACCGGCCACACAGATGTCAAAGTAGTCGTTAAACTCGCAGCGGATGTGTTTGACCAAGTCTGTGGCGTAGTTGAAGCCCCCTTCTTCCTCTTCCCAGTCAGCCCCCATGGGATCTATAAAGAGATCAGGAAAACATGGTGTTCAATGGGAATGTCACAATGAGACGTAGCTACACTGAACAAAAACATCAAACGCAACATGCAACAATTTCAAAGATTTCACTGAGTTACAGTCAATTGAAATAAATGAATTAGGCCCTAATCACATGACTGGGAATACAGATATGCATCTGTTGGTCAAAGATACCTTAAAAAAAAAGGTAGGGGCGTGGATCAGAAAACCAGTCAGTATTCCAAAAGGCTTTCATTGACAATGACATTCAGTTTATGCAAAGAGTCAATATTTGCAGTGTTGACCCTTATTTTTCAAGACCGCCCTGGCATGCTGTCAATTAACTTCTGGGCCACATCCTGACTGATGGCAGGCCATTCTTGCATAATCAATGCTTGGAGTTTGTCAGAAGTTGTGGGTTTTTGTTTGTCCACCCACCTCTTGAGGATCGACCACAAGTTCTCAATGGGATTAAGGTCTGGGGAGTTTCCTGGCCATGGACCCAAAATGTCGATGTTTTGTTCCCCGAGCCACTTAGTTATCACTTTTGCCTTATGGCAAGGTGCTCCATCATGCTGGAAAAGGCATTGGTCGTCACCAAACTGTTCTTGGATGGTTGGGAGAAGTTGCTCTCGGAGGATGTGTTGGTACCATTTCTTTATTCATGGCTGTGTTCTTAGGCAAAATTGTGAGTGAGCCCACTCCCTAGGCTGAGTAGCAACCCCACACAAGAATGGTCTGAGGATGCTTTGCTGTTGGCATGACACAGGACTGATGGTAGCACTCACCTTGTCTTCTCCGGACAAGGTGTTTTTCGGATGGACCAAACAATCGGAAAGGGGATTCATCAGAGAAAATGACCTCAGCAGTCCAATCCCTGTACCTTTTGCAGAATATCAGTCTGTCCCTGATGTTTTCCTGGAGAGAAGTGGCTTCTTTGCTGCCCTTCTTGACACCAGGCCATCCTCCAAAAGTCTTCGCCTCACTGTGCGTGCAGATGCACTCACACCTGCCTGCTGCCATTCCTGAGCAAGCTCTGCACTGGTGGTGCCCCGATCCCGCAGCTGAATCAACTTTAGGAGACGGTCCTGGTGCTTGCTGGACTTTCTTGGGCGCCCTGACGCCTTCTTCACAACAATTGAACCTCTCTCCTTGAAGTTCTTGATGATCCGATAAATGGTTGATTTAGGTGCAATCTTACCAGCAGCAATATCCTTGCCTGTGAAGCCCTTTTTGTGCAAAGCAATGATGACAGCATGTGTTTCCTTGCAGGTAACCATGGTTGACAGAGGAAGAACAAGGATTTCAAGCACCACCCTCCTTTTAAAGCTTCCAGTCTGTTATTCTGACTCAATCAGCATGACAGAGTGATCTCCAGCCTTGTCCTGGTCAACACTCCCACCTGTATTAACGAGACAATCACTGACATGATGGCAGCTGGTCCTTTTGTGGCAGGGCTGAAATGCAGTGGAAATGTTTTTGGGGGATTAAGTTCATTTTCATGGCAAAGAGGGACTTTGCAATTAATTGCAATTCATCTGATCACGCTTCATGACATTCTGGAGTATATGCAAATTGCCCTCATCAACACTGAGGAAGCAAACTTTGTGGAGACCAATACTTGTCATTCTCAAAACCTTTGGCCACGACTGTAGATAACATCACCATAATCTAAAACGGATAAAAAATAACAATTTGTTTTCTATTTACAGAGGACAGACAGGCCCTGTTTCTGTAAAACAAAACTAACTTGAATTTTAACTTTTTTCCCAATTCACTAACATGTTTTTGAAAGGAGAGCTTATCATCTAACCATACTCCTAAATATTTATATGCAGAGACCTGTTCGATTTGAGTACCATCCAGGCTAGTAATTGCAAGAGTGTTTCTAACTGAGAGTTTAGACCTAGAAAAATACATAACATTTGTTTTATTAAGATTTAAAACAAGTTTGAACTGTAAAAGAGACTCTTGTAGTTTCTTAAAATCGGACTCCAACTGCATTAATGTTTGTTCGGCTGTTGGAGTAATAGAATAAATCAGTGTCATCTGCATTTAAATGGAATTTACAATATTTAAAATCATCACCAATGCTGTTAATATACAGTGAGAACAATAAAGGGTCCAATTATTGAACCCTGAGGGACCCCTTTAAGTAACTGTAACGGTTCAGACTTGACCCCATCGACCAAGACGGCCTGAGTTCTATCTTTAAGATAATCATAGAACCATCGGCAGGCATCAGTACCCAGTCCAATAGCTGACAGTTTATGTAAAAGGATGGCATGGTCTACAGTGTCAAAGGCTTTAGACAAGTCAACATTATTATCTAAGGCATTTGCAATATCATTTACAACAAGCATAGTGGCTGATGTGGTACTGTGTTTTGATCTAAACCCAGATTGATGGATGCTAAGAATACTGTTTGCAGAAAGAAAAGCTAGTAACTGTTTACTGACTAAGGATTCTAAGATCTTTGCCAGACAGGGGAGCCTAGAAATGGGTCGGTAATTATCCAGATCACTACAGTCACCTCCTTTATGTAATGGCAGAACAAAAGCTGATTTCCACACCTTTGGGATAGTTCCTGTGCTTAAAGTTAGATTAAAAATGTGTGTCACTGAACCAGCAATGAGAGGTGCAGCACACTTAAGTAAGAACGGGTCTAAATTGTCAGCGCCTATGGATTTCTTAGTATCAATGGCACATAAGGCAGCTAGGACTTCTGTTTCAGATAATTTCTGGAAACTAAAGACAGGATTTCCATTTTCCTGGTTAGTGGTTGAAACGCAATAAGAGAAATCAACTGACTGGCCAGAACCACATTGGCCACTTTTCTTTTCAAATAAAAACCAGCAGTGATAAAATGCTTATTAAAAGCAACACAGATATAATTTTCTTAGGAAGAGGAAGAGCAGAATTTCCCCTTTTCAATGAGGTAACGGTTTTCCAGAATTTTGCTGGATCACCAGCAGAGTCTGTCATAGCACGTAGGAAGTGTTTTGATTTGGCCTTTTTGACAGCTAAAGTACATTTGTTTCTCAGTTGCCTAAAAGACAGCCAGTCAGCTGGGGCACCTGTTTTCCTCGCCAAGGCCCATGCTTGATTATTTTGCAGAAAAATATTTGCTAATTCAGCAGAGAACCAAGGATTAGTACGATTTCTGATTTTGGGAGGAGCATGTTTATCTGATGTAGAGGTGAAGATAGAAGAGAAAAGGGCAAGGGCTAAAACTGGGTCCGAAAAGCAGCATGTGGATAAAAGCTCTGAGAGATATAAGTCAAGGATAAAGGCTTGCTGTGAGAAATGTTTATAATTTCTCTTTGAGATTATATGGGGATTGGAGTGTTTCAGGATGGTATCCCTAATACAAGCAATAGGGCAGTGGTCACTAATATCATTTGCAAAGACCCCACAGGCTGTGTATTTATGGGGGGTATTTGTTAGAATAATATCTAGTAGAGTAGATCTGTCTGGGTTCTTAGAGTTGGGACGGGTTGGCTTAGTTATCAGCTGGGACAGATTTAGCTCAGTACAAATGCCTTTTAATTTATCAGATACTGGTGACAGCCAATCCAGATAAAAATCTCCCAAAATCAGTAATTCAGAGTTTGCATAGTTAGACAATATTTCAGAGAGTTTGCTTAGAGTACAAGGAGGAGCTGAGGGGGGCCGATATACCCCAGCTAGAGTTAAATGAGCGTTATTTCCAAGTACCACATTTAAAACCAGGCAATCATATTGCTTTAGGACAGAGGTAGATATGGACACAGAGACATTTAAGTAACATTTTACATAAATCGCAATTCCACCACCCCTACCAACTCTATCAGCTCTAAAAAATATTGTACCCAAGCAGCTGAACATCTGAGTCAGGGACAGAAACACACAACCACTTTTCAGATCCAACCAGTACGTCAACATTTGATTGTATGACCAGAATTTCAATAAAGTCCAGCTTTTGGATCAGGCTTCTAGCATTCAAATGAATTATTCCAATGTCATTTTTGAGGGAGTTCATATCAGATGGAGCAGCCAGAGTTGGCCTTATAGCATCGCTGGAAGAGCGATAAGCTATTGACGGGCTCAATTTTATGGGGACAAGATTACAACTAACAATACCTCTCTGTATGTGAGTAGTAGGCCTACTCGCAATATGATGATTGGACAATAATCTAGGAATTGCACAAAGGTTGTTTATAATAGGTTGTTCCCGACTTGCAATTAAGGAACTAATTAATGAAACTTGGGGAGGAGCAGTGAACATGGACTGACAGGGCAGCATACAATCCCGGAAATCAGCCCTCGAAAACAGTGCACATCATGCAAAGGCCCTACATGAGGCTAGAGTTAGAGACATGTTTGTCGAGAGGATGCTGGAGCCATACCTGTTCGGATGTAGCTTGTCTCGAAGAAATAGTTCTGGTCGGTCCGTGAAGGCCGCAAAGTTATCCACAAACGGAATTGTACAATGTACAATGACGGTTGAAGCAGTGGAGTGTTCGCTAATGAGTAGCGGTAGAACGGAATTCATGGCGGTAATCCTGGCTCCCGGGTAACAATGGTCTCAGCATTCTGGATACACACATTTCGGACCATGGATGAACCCACTACGAGACTAACCCTGCTCTGTGTAGAAGTTGTCCCTAAGATCTAGGATCATCTCACCCTCTCCAAATCCTAACCTTAACCGTTAAGAGGAAAACTGACCTTAAATCTGTGCCTATTTGCAACGTCATCCTACTCGAAGTGGCCCTACCTCCTCTTAGAGCCATGATGTTCTTCAGGCCAAGGCGTTTGGCTTTGCTCAGGTACCCAGTGATCTTCTCTTTGGTCTGGTTGCAGCAGGTCAGGTGCAGGATGCTCTCCAGGCCACAGTAGTTGACCGCTGTGCTGGCGATCATCATGGAGGAGGTCTCCTTGTCCGATCCTGGGTCCCCCGCCGGATGCCAGGTAATGTCTATGAACAGGGGCCCCCCAGAGCCCATGCGATCAAATCTGAATGGGAAAAAAGGGAGAGAGAGAAGATGTGGTTAGTTAGTAACTGCTTTTATCCACTCTAGTATTTACACGTCACTAGCGTTGCTGGGAATTGGCTTGCAAAAAAACTGAATAGTCCACCGGAAGCCAGAAGTTCAATATATTCCATTTCAACTGTCGATTGTCCGTAGGCTTGGTCCTTATGCATGGGTGAATTTGAGAAAAAAATATGTAATGGAACATATAATCAAATAGAATTTCCAAACGTGGGTCTGTTGTAGATGCAGCTCCTCAGCAAGGTCAGATCCTCTCTACTTACCTCATGTCAAAATAAAACTCCACCACAAGTCCTTGCTTTTTTTCTGCAGGTATGGCGCACGTGCATGAGGTAAGTGGAGAGGAAGTGGGTCTACAACAGATCCACGTTTGGAAAGTCTGTTTGGTTAAATAAAATAAATAAAAATATTATTATTTTCTCAATTTCTCCCCTGCATAAGGACCAATCCTACGGAAAATCGGCAGAGTAAGTTTAAATATAATTTTATTTAACTTCTGGCTACCGGCGGACTATTCCGTTTTTTTTGCAAGCTAATTCCTAGCAACGCTAGTGTGTTAATACTAGCGTTTATAAAAGCAGGTAGTTAGTTAGCAGCTTAGCCTGCAGATCCAACCAGCTTGCTTACAGCTGCAGCTTGTACAGTGGCTTGTACAGCTTGCTTACAGCATATCTCGCACCGGCTCCGCTGTGTCTTAGTCTGCACAGAAAGCCTGTCCGATCCTAGTGCAGCTGTAAGCAAGTGGGTCGGATCTGCTGGCTAGTTAGCTGCTAATTTCTAACTCTGACCTCGTTTTGAGTTACTAGCTAGAACAAGCCAACGCCAAAGGAGTTTTAGCTACAGACCTAGAGACGAGGTTGACAGCCCCACTGGCAGTACGAGGCGGGAAGAACTCAAGGGAAAACCAGTGGTCGCCCGAATCTGTCCGGCGGCGCATCTTGTCCCGTAGCCTGTCCGTGCGGTCGGCATCCAGCACGGGCGTTGAGGACCGAGAGCTCTCCTTGGAACTCTCACCACCACTGTTGCTCGTGCCACTCGAGTCGCTTTTGGTGCATGTTCGCCAGGTGTCGTCGACTCTCTGCACATTATTCACCATGCTGCTGCATGATAAAAACTGTGTTTGACTCCCAAACTGTCACGAGTGGGTTTAAACTGAAGTTCTCTGTCTCACACACACACGAAATGGGCATTCCTGGTGAAAACGTGAAAGACATGCTAGCCAGCATGCGACACTGCTAGCTAGCTATCTGTTGTTGAACAGATTTTATTAAGGTAAATTAGAGTACAAAAATGTAAAATATGAGTTGCACCTGTATAATCAGTTTTGTAGTTGCAAAAAATATTTGCAAACATGTAACTTCTTTTGAGAATAAATGATGATCTTAACTTTTTTTGTACATAAAGTTTCCACCATTGTTTCCAATGACCGCAAATAGCTTTCACTAACCTCGATTTGGATGAGGACTTCTACTTCAATGAGTTGGAGGCAAAAGACATATTGATTATCTCGCACCAGGCCCTAATCCCCGACACTCGTAGAAGGCGAAGACGGCGCTATAGAGGCTGGCATGTGGGCACCCTGGTGAGACTACGGCAGCAAATTAATAAAATCGCTTCTACCCTCTGTTCCATTGGTGAATGTGCAATTGCTGGAGAATAAACTGGATGAGCTCCGTTAGAGACTTAACTATCAACAGGACATTAAGAACTGTAATATACTATGTTTCTCGGAGTCGTAGCTGAAAAACACACAGATAATATAAATCTAGCTGCTTTTTCTATGCATCGGCAGGACAGAACGTCAGTCCGGTAAGATCGGGTGGTGGTGTGTGTCTCTTTATTAACAACTGCTGGTGCACAATCTCTAATATTAAGTCTCGAGGTTCTGCTCACCTGAGTTAGAATACCTTATGATAAACTGTAGACCATACTATTTAATAAGAGAGTTTATCTGTGTTTTTTGTAGGTTTCTATTTACCACCACAAACCGATGCTGCCACTAAGACTGCACTCAACGAGCTGTATAGGGTCATAGGCAAACAAGAAAATGCTCATCCAGAGGTGGCGCTCCTAGTGGCCGGTGATTTTAATGCAGGAAAACTGAAATCCGTTTTACCAGCATGCCATCTGTGCAACTAAAGGAAATAAATATCTAGATCACCTTTACGCCACACTCAGACGAAGCATACAAAGCTCTCCCCTGCCCTCCATTTGGCAAATCGGACCATAACTCTATCCTCCTTATTCCTGCTTACAAGCAAAAACTCAAACAGGAAGTACCAGTGACACGCTCAGTACAGAAGTGGTCAGATGAAGCGGATGCTAAGCTACAGAGCTGTTTCGCTAGCACAGACTGGAATATGTTCCGGGAGTCATTCGATGCCATTAGGTCTACCACATCAGTCACCGGTTTCATTAATAAGTGCATCGATGACCTTGTCCCCACAGTGACCATACGTACATATCCCAACCAGAAGCCATGGATTACAGGCAACATCTGAGTTATAGGCTTGAGCTGCTGCTTTCAAGGAGCGTTTGTAAGAAATCCTGCTACGCTCTCCGATGAACCATCAAACAGACAAAGCGTCAGTATAGGACTAAGATCGACGAGCATCAGAGTAGTAGGATTCGGAGGTGGCAGGGCTTGCAAACTATCACTGATTACAAAGAAAAACATAGCCGAGTGACGCAAGTCTACCAGGTGAGCTAAATGCCTTCTATGCTCACTTCGAGGCAAGCAACACTGAATCATGCTTGAGAGCACCAGCTGTTCCGGACGACTGTATGATCACACACTCATGAGCCGATGTGAGTAAGACCTTAAAATGAGACCTTTAAACAGGTTAACATTCACAAGGCTGCAGGGCCAGACGGATTATCAGGACGCACATACGGAGCATGCGCTGACCAGATGGGAAGTGTATTCACTGACATTTTCAACCTCTCTGACCCGGTCTGTAATACCTACATGTTTCAAGCAAACCACCATAGTCCTTGTGCCTAAGAACCCCAAGGTAACCTGTCTAAATGACTACCGCCCCATAGCAATCACATCTGTACCCATTTCAATTAGCACACCGCCCCACAGATTAAACAATCTCTATTGCACTCCACACTTTCCCACCTGGACTAAAGGAACACCTAAGTGAGAATACTGTTCATTGACTACAGCTCAGCGTTCAACACCATAGTGCCCTCCAAGCTCATCACTAAGGTAAGGACCCTGAGACTGAACACCTCCCTCTGCAACTGCATTCTGGACATCCTGACGGGCCACCCCCAGTATGCCCAGTATGCCTGGGCTAACTTAACTCGTCTAAGGGATAGTGGTATTTCCCCTCAACCAATGGTTTTAAATGCACCATTGCACATCCTGAGTGCCCTCGCTCAAGGCGCCACAGTGATGTAAAAGCTGCAGAACCATATACAAAGCACCCATAATCTATGGATGATCTCATCAAAGTACAATAAATATTCAGTAAAGATTGCCTATCTGCCCTCCAAACATGCCCAACTATTGTCCTCATAAGATGTAATACCTCCTTACATTTAGACTCAACACATGTAATATAACGTCTCTATGTAAGCTGTTAATCAAACCATAGCCCCATTTACTTAAATTCTGTTACCTTTCCATTCGTTCTCCATATAATCGAACACTGACATTTTCCTTAATATTTTTGTTAGCGAACAACATGTGGCAAGATTTAGATAAAGATAACTTGAAACACCATGATATAAAGGACCATTCGTCTACTGCTACAACAGCACCTTGCATTTTCTCTGTAACATAAGGAATATTCCTTCCTCTTTTCCAAATGGCACCATAATCTGCATATAAGGCCGCCCCTATACCCTGTCCGATATCATCAATCATCAACGTGAATAATATAGGACTAATAGCACTACCTTGTGGAGTTCCATTTTCCACCTCATATTCTCTTGATAACTCCGATCCCACCCTGATCTGGAAGGTTCAGTCAAACAAGAAATCCATAAATCAGTTGTACATGATCCCACTAATACCCATTCCATTAAATTGAATCAGTAGACCTTCCCGCAACATAGTATAATATGCTTTTTCAATGTCAAAATATACTATCGATATCACTTCCTTCATTGCCAAAACTTTGGTCACCTCAGTACTAACTGTAACCAATGCCTTAAGTGTAGTCCTTCCTACTCTGGTATGGACTTAATAGACCCGTATGTTCCACTTAATACAACAATTTGCCTACAATCAACTTTTCCATTAATTTACAGACATTTGATGTAAGTTCTCTGCTGCTTGCTTATACATTTTTTTACAACTACAAAAGTTTCGCCACAGGTTAGTTGTAGTAGTTTTTTGATTCGCAGAAGATTCACCAGTTGCAAGTTTAGTAAATTATTTGCATTCTTTCTGAAATTTAGTTGCATGCTTGCAAATCTTATTGAATTTATTCACATATCAAGTTACAGGTTTGCAAGTGCTGTTGTATTTATTCACACATCGTGTAACTTGCGGTTCCCTCTAAGATGCGGGCGTCCACGGGCGCGCAGTAGCCAAGACTGCTGAACAGCTCCCGGGACTGCCATGCAGAGCACAGAAGAAATATCAGCCAATGGAGAGAAGCACGAGATTGAACTTCACTCAACTTTCTAGAGTTTCCCTGTTAGTTAACACTATCAAAGTTTTCCTTTACTGTGACAATTGTGATCGAATCAACGCAATATTAGTCACTTTCAATGCAACATCCCGAAACAAAACAAACTATGCAAGACATTTTGTTGTAGGCAGAACGCATTGTAGTATGATTCTATTGTGCCAGACTCAGCCCATACTCTACTACACAGACCGGTCCAGTATAACCTATCATCTGCAGTAGGCCTATATGCAAATAGACCATTGCTATATGGATCTGTGCCATTTACTTTGAACGGAACTGTGTTTACAGCTGTGGTCGTGAGTAAATGTGATTGTTTTGAGATCAAAGCAAGAGCAGTGGTGGAAAAAGTACCCATATGTAAGATACCTTAATAAAAAACTTAAAAGTTACCCAGTAAAATACTACTTTAGTAAATGTCTAAAAGTATTTGGTTTTAAATATACTTAAGTATCAAAAGTAAATGGAATTGCTCAAATATTCTTAAATATCAAAAGTAAAAGTATTAATAATTTCAAATTCCTTACATTATGCAAACCAGACAGCAGAAATGTCATTTTATATTTACAAAAAAAGCATTTGTCTTTAGTGAGTCTGCCAGATCAGAGGCAGTAGGGATGACCAGGGATGTTCTCTTGACAAGTGTGTGTGTGAATTGGACCATTTTCCTGTCAAAATGTAATGAGTACTTTTGGTTGCCGGGAAAATGTATAGAGTAAAAAGTACATTATTTTCTTTAGGAATGTAGTGGAGTAAAAGTAAAAGTAGTCAAAAATATAAATAGTAAAGTAAAGTACAGATACCCCAAAAAACTACTTAAATAGTACTTTAAAGTATTTATACTTAAGTACTAAACACCAATGAGCAATAGCTGCATGTAGCCAAGTGTACACATTTTGTTCATATCCTTTGCTAGTAAGGGAGTTATTAGCCCAGTTATAGATCATTTGGAGTCAGCAATAGGGGAGGGATTGCTTCCTACAAGAGCACAAAAGCGTGTACATTTCTAGACATCTTTGAATAGCCAGTCAGGTAAAGAGCTTGTCTTAAAGGGGCAGTGGATGAACGGGTTAATGTCAAGCCCTGCATGTTTTCTTTCAAAAGTATTATGGAATGTAGACCTACATTGAACACCACACTTTGGCTGGCTCAATGATATAACAGCCATTTACATGTTAAAATGTTATGGGATGCATTTTCTCCATTGTTTTTTATGGTAGACCACTCTGGTCGGCCTACATTATGATCAAATAGCCTACTTGGCCACTGTTAAAGCTGTAAATTAAAGCGGGTACAGCCTCAGTGTTCACAGTAAACGTTCAAGTGTGTGCTCAGCAAACCTGACATTTGCTCAGTGCCGAATTTATTTTTAGTGACCATTGCTTGCGAGTGTTGTTGCATTTATTCTAAAAATAAGTTACATGTTTGCACATATTTTTTTCAACTACAAAACTGATTATACAGTTGCAACTCATGTTTTACATGTGCAAATCATACTTTACATTCTTGTACACTTATGTCTCTAATGTACCTTAATAAGAACTAACTAGCTTGCTGCCCACTAAACAGAATAAACAAAGCAGCTACAAATAGGAAGGTTGGCTAGCTATCCTGGGCAAAAAAAAAAATACAACAAATGCATAGCCTACCTGTTTCTCTCAATTCTTCAGCAAATTCTTATGTAGCTATTCCCCCACTTTCGCCTCTGCTATGTGAGCAGCTACAACGTGGGACTGGTCATTTATCTCCGCCCCGTCCCCAGAATTAACTTTTCAACAGTGTTGCCAAATATGTTTCAGTGAGATCTGCTATTGGATCCTTGATTTGTCGCTAAATGACGTTTTGCCGTTACCGCGACGACGCCACATCACCAATTTGCCTTGCTGCGGCACAGCTGCGGTCCCAGACGTAGCGTTTTCTCCCGTCTCCCGCCGTACACCCCTCCTCCTGTGCTTCTATGCCTATATGTTGCTGACTCAGTGTTATCTGGGATCCTTGGGACGTCCATACCCTAACCCTACCCATAATTATATGGTTGAGGTTAACCCTTAGATAACCCTGACTTACTTTGCACAGCTGTCGTTTGCGGCAGAGTTGAGTGGGAAAAAACAAAATTCCCCAAAGGCAGCCTGAAAAGTATTATTGAGATAGATTTCTATAAAAAAAATATAAAAATACAGTATATAAGTAGTGAGTCACAAACAAAAGGTGTTGTGCAAATATAGAATGCAACTTTTACATAAAAATCACAGTCTATAAATCTGCCTATATAGTTTCACAAACATATGTTTGTGATGATCCAAAAGGAAATGAGTCATCATTAACAAAAGCAAATGTTGATGAGCAAATAAATGCAAGACAGGTTTTTTCTTGTTAACACAGCACTTTTTACAAATACATTTCTAACTTTGCAAACACAACAGTGGGCAAATATATTTTGTGAATGTGACAATATTTGTTACTCCACAGATTACATTTGTGAGTTGCTCCACATATTTGTGAGTTGGGTTTTACGGATCAGCAGTGGTATCTGTACTTTACTATTTTTATATTTGCCAACTTTTACTTTTACTTCCCTACATTCCTAAAGAAAATAATGTACTTTTTACTCACATTATCCCTGACACCTAAAAGTACTCGTTACATTTTGAATGCTTAGCAGGACAGGAAAATGGTCCAATTCACACACTTATCAAGAGAACATCACTGGTCATCTACTGCCTCTGATCTGGCGGACTCACTAAACACATGCTTCATTTATAAACAATGTCTGACGGTTGGAGTGTGTCCCTGGCTATCTGTAAATTAAAAAAACAAGAACATGGTGTCGTCTGGTTTGATTAATATAAGGAATTAGAAATTATTTATAATTTTACTTTTACTTTTTACACTTAAGTACATTTTATTAATTACATTTACTTTTGATACTCAAGTATATTCCTTTCTTTCCTTCCTAGCTATATTTTCTCCTATCCTTTCTGCGTCTTTCTTTTTCCCAACGCAGTTTAGCCAAACCCACGTCACGTTATCAAACCCACGTCACGTTATCAAACCCACGTCACGTTATCAAACCCACGTCACGTTATCAAACCCACGTCACGTTATCAAACCCACGTCACGTTATCAAACCCACGTCACGTTACCAAACCCACGTCACGTTACCAAACCCACGTCACGTTATCAAACCCACGTCACGTTATCAAACCCACGTCACGTTATCAAACCCACGTCACGTTACCAAACCCACGTCACGTTACCAAACCCACGTCACGTTATCAAACCCACGTCACGTTACCAAACCCACGTCACGTTATCAAACCCACGTCACGTTATCAAACCCACGTCACGTTATCAAACCCACGTCACGTTATCAAACCCACGTCACGTTATCAAACCCACGTCACGTTATTCATATGGGCGTTCTACAACGCTTTGGGCGCTCTCCAAGTCCGGAAGTGAATATCACGTACTGCGAAATTTCAGTCACTGATTAATAACATTTGCCCTTGTATTTTAAGATTGAAAAATATAATGTCTGCATGCCTTACATTTGCTCTATCTCATCGACAAAATATAATTTTACCAACTTCAATCATTACCCCATGACCCTCCATGTCACTCCATTGTCTCTAGTCTTTAGAAGCCACTCTTGTAACTCGTCAACAGAATTCACTCCTAGGCTTAGGCTCAATTCAAAAGTTGAGAGGTCTTTCTGGGTAGGTCTCTCCACAAGAGAACAAATATGATATTTGTACCCAGGGGGTAGCCAACTCTAAATAGGTAAACAATGTAACTTGATGTGTTGTGTGCTATAGTCAGAGCAACTTAAACAATTTTATAGAAATTATTAGCTAATAAATATTTGAGAAATAGACTACTAATGATAATATAACAACTTCAAATACCGAGCAAGTAACATTAAGTAGCCTAGGTTCACAACCTTCAATTGCCACGCTCCATTGCCGGAGTCGTCTGCCACACCGGTGCCCAGTCCGGGCCTGGTCGTCTGCCCCGCTCCTTGGCCGGAGTCGCCTGCCACACCGGTGCCCAGTCCGGGTCCGGTCGTCTGCCCCGCTCCATGGCAGGAGACGTTCGCCACACCGGTGGCCATTCCAGGACCGGTCGTCTGCCCTGCTCCTTGGCCGAAGTCACCTGCCACACCGGTGCCCAGTCCGGGCCCGGTCGTCTGCCCCGCTCCATGGCAGGAGACGTTCGCCACACCGGTGGCCATTCCAGGACCGGTCGTCTGCCCTGCTCCTTGGCCGAAGTCACCTGCCACACCGGTGCCCAGTCCGGGCCCGGTCGTCTGCCCCGCTCCTTGGCTGGAGTCGCCTGCCACACTGGTGCCCAGTCCGGGTCCGGTCGTCTGCCACGCTCCATGGCCGGAGCCGTTCGCCACACCGGTGCCCATTCCAGGACCGGTCGTCTGCCATGCGCCATGGCTGGAGCCGCCTGACCCACCGGTCGTCTGCCCTGCTCCTTGGCCGGAGTCGCCTGCCACACCGGTGCCCAGTCCGGGCCCGGTCGTCAGAACAGATCCAGGGAGGAAGCTGTCCATGTCGCCGGGGCCAGAACCGCCACCGACAAATTTTTCTCTCCCTAACCCTCCCCCATGTAATTGTGTTTAGTATCTTGCGGTCGGGAGTCCGCGCCTTTGGGGGGGGGGGGGGGGATACTGTCAGGCTCTGGCCATAGCCTTTGGCTTCTCTATTTAGCCATGGTCAGAGCCTGACAGATCTAGTTTATCTAGTTCTGTGTGGTGTTTTGTGTTGGGTCCCCAATTGGAGGCAGCTGCTAAGTGTTATATTAGTTATGTTCCACACCTGGGTGTGGTTCATTGTCCTATATGTCAGTCTAGGTGAAGGAGTGTTATTTGTAAGTACTTGTCTTGTTGTTTGTTAGTTCAATCTATTTCTTTATTAAATGGATATAGCGAACTACTACTGTGCTGCACCTTGGTCTATTTACAAACCCCGCCGTGACAGTAGTATTAATAATAGGCCTGCATTACAGTGGTTGGTAGGCAGCTACTTGTTAAATTACACTTTCCATCCTTACCTTGGAAGGTTTTTAAATGTTTTATTATTATTAAACAGTAACATGTCAAACACAAAAAACAGAACAGCCAGAGGGATTACACAAAGAAATAAGAAAGAGAAAAATAATAATAATACAAATCCACATTATATCAAATCAAATACAGACATGTCACTGTCTCTTGTGTGTGTGTTCATCCATTTCTCTCAACAGACTGTGACGCAAAAACTGTCGTGAGCCAAACAAACACTAGCCAATTTGAACATAGTAGAACGTCCCTATGAATTACGGGGCGTGGTTTTGGCTTTCCTCCTATACTCGTTTCCTTTCCTCCATTCCTTGCTCCCTTTCATTCCATAGCTTCCTTTCCTCTCATCCTTCTCTTGCCCCCTTCCTTACCTGGATTCCTCTCCTCCTTTCCTAGTTACCTTACCTTTCCTCCTTTACTAGCTCCATTTCCTAGCTGCCTTTCCTCCTATCATTTCCTATCTCCCTTTCCTAGTTTCCTATACTTGGTCTTTCATATCTTCCATTCCTTCTTTCCAAGCTTCCATTCATTGATCCCTTTCTTTCCTTCCCTCCTTTTCTTTCCTAGCTCTCTTTCCTCCTATCCTTTCCTAACTCTTTCCTTTCCTCCTATCGTCGCTTCCTTTCCTCCTTTTCTTGTTCTCTATCCTTCCCTAGTTCCCTTTCTTTCCCTAACTTCCTTTCCTATTCTCCTTTCCTAGTTTCCTTTCCGTACTCTCTTTCCTTCCTTTCCTCCTCTCCTTTGCTTTCCTAGCTCCCTTTCCTCCTATCTTTTCCTAGCTACTTTTCTTTTCCTAATTTCCTTTCTTCTTCTCTATCCTTCCTTTCCTCCTTTGCTTTCCTAGCTATTTTTCCTCCTATTCTTTCCTACCTACCTTTCCTTTACTAGATTCCTTTCGTTGGTCTTTCCCCATCATCCATTCCTCCTTCCCTAGCTTCCTTCCCTCTCCTCCTTTTCTAGATCCTGTTTCTCATTTCCTTGTTGCCTTTCTTTCCCAAACTTCCTTTCCTCTTCTCCTTTCCTAGTTTCCTTTCCCTTCCTCCTTTCCTAGCTTCCTTCTTGCTCTATTTCCTACTTTTCCTCCCCTCCTTTGCTTCCTAGCTCCCTTTCCTCCTATCCTTTCCTAGCTGCCTTTCTTTTCCCACTTTGTTAGCTTCTTTCCTATCTTCCATTCCTCCTTTCCTAGCCTTCTTTCCTTGATCCTTTACCTTCCTTTCACCCTTTGCTATGCTAGCTAATTTTCCTCCTATCCTTTCCTAACTCGCTTTCCTTTCCTCCTATGATAGCTTCCTTTCCTCCTTTCCTTGCTCTCTTTCCTTTCCTCCTTTCTTCTCCTCCTTTCCAAAGCCCTTTCCTCCTATCCTAGATTCCTTTCCTCCTATACCTAGCTCCCTTTTCTTCCCTAGATCCTTTTCCTACTTTTCTAGCTTTCTTTCCTTATTTCCTTGTTTCCTTTCTTTCCCTAACTTCCTTTCCCCATCTCATTTCCTAGCTTCATTTCCTTGATCTCTTTCCTTCCTTATCACCCCTCCTTTGCTTTCCTAGCTCCCTTTCCTCGTATCCTTTCCTAGATCCCTTTCTTCTTTCCTAGATTTCTTTCATAATTTCCTTTTTGCCTTTCATTCCCTAACTTCCTTTCTTCTTCTCCTTTCCCATCTTCCATGTATCCTTTCCTATTTTTCCTTTCCTCCCCTCCTTTGCTGTGCTAGCTCTCTGCCCCTAGTGCCGTTATGGCCCTAGGGCCGTTCTGAACGTAATTTCCTGCAGTTCTACACATTTAATTTTGTCATGTGATAGAGAAAGATAAAATTCCAAACCCCTTCAGGTCAAACACAAAAAATGTAAAGTAGGGGGTTAAAGGCCTTAATTACACTGGGTACATTTTTTTATAAAAAATACCTTCTCTCAGCCTGTACCTTGACGTGGTGAGAGGGCTTCCAACTAAACCAGCCCATCCTTTAACTCTCCCTCTCCTCTCCCACCAGACAAAATTCTGAATCTAGTGACGTCTCATTGCCCAACAATCTGCCCACTCATCCCATCCCCTCCTCCATCTCATTACATCATCTAAAGCGACTGTTATTGTCATGTCATTATCTGCTAATTAAGTTTGCTAGCCGTATCATACAGGGCACATAATATGTGAGATACACAGATTAACTAAAAACACTAGTACTGCAAACACTCAAAACAAAGTGAGCAGCAGTGCCTGGACTTCGCAGTCTCCCTCTTCATGTCCCCCCTTCCGAGACTGGCTGCCTGTTGAGAACAAGTGACAGGCAGAACCTCCCAACCACACAGCACCAGCCTCTCTATTCCACACACCATAATAAAGTATTTTAATATGATTGCCATGTGAGTGCACAAAAAATTATCTGAAAATAAATGAATGACACGCCTGTATCAAAAAAAGATAAAAATTGGTGTATTAAAGTCTTAATTATTGCCAGGTTGGTTTTCACAGCTGTTTCACAAGGTGTTAATTATTGTAAGTTGTAAGGTATCCTTTGATTGTATTTATTTGTTTCACATTCTTCATTGTTGTATCCTAGGTCCTACAATAGATGCATATATATTCAACCACAAGGGTGTACTAATGAGCTATGTGAGATAGAAAAAAATGAATCATAATAGAGGACTACTGAAATTCTATGATATCAGTGTAGATAAGGGAAGGGCAGGCTAAAATAAAAACATGACAGCCAGACAAGCCAGTGTATGAATCAAACAGATTTGCGTATGAATGGAGTGGAAATTAGCTGACTTTGTGATCTGTAAGGTAAGTAACTTTAATGTGTCAAGCAGATTAGACGTATTCTTTGCCATTTACGAAATGTAGAAACGTTTAAGACATGGATTTCCTGTAATGTTAACAAGGTACCCAAAAGTAGTTTGGCCGGGGGAAATAATTTGGCATGACAGCCTCCATGGCATGTGCCCTGACTGCCCATTCGTAAATCCAGCCCTGCTCTGACCAGCTTGAGAGCATCCAGATGTGTGCTTGCCAAATCATCCTCTGCATGGCATACCCAGGATACAAGGATCAGCTGTCGTCTGCCGGAGCCGTTTGCTACACCGGTGCCCATTCCAGGACCGGTCATCAGACTGGATAGGGAGGAAGCTGTCCACTTTGCCGACAATGTTTTCCCTCCCCAAAAACCACCCCATGTAATTGTGTTTTTGTTTCTTGCGGTCGGGAGTCCGCGCCTTTGGGGGGGGGGGTGGGGTGGGGGGGTTGGTACTGTCAGGCTGTGGCCATGGAGAAGCCTTTTGCTACTCTATTTGGCCATGATCAGAGCCTGACAGATCTAGTATCCTAGTTCTGTGTTGTGTTGGGTCCTCCATTAGAGGCAGTTGCTATGCGTTGTCTCTGATTGAGGATCCTATATTAAGTGCCATGTCCCACACCTTAGTGTGGTTCATTGTCGTGTATGTCAGTCTGGAGAAGTAAGTGTATTTACGTTTGTTATACGTTCTTGTTGTTTGTATAGTTCTTCATTAAAACATTATGTCGAACTATCACTGCGTTGCGCCTTGGTCGCTTTACACACCCAGTCGTGACATCACTAAACACAAATGCTTCATTTGTAAATTAGGTCTGAGTGTTGGAGTGTGCCCCTGTCTATCCATCAATAAAAAAAAAAACAAGGAAAATGTGCCGTCTGGTTTGCATAATATTAACAAAACTCAGGATATGACCCAGATGCAGACACAGGAGACGGAAGGTTCAATACAAAGTAGTTTATTAAACCACAGGAGGCAGGCAAAGGGCAGGTCGAGGGCAGGCAAAGGTTCGTAACCAGGTCTGAGTCCGACAGGTACAGGGAGGCAGGCAGGCTCAGGGTCAGGGTAGGCAGAAGTTCGTAAACCAGGTCAGAGTCAAATAGGTACAGGACGGCAGGCAGGCACGGGGGTCAGGGTAGGCAGAAATCGTCGGAATCGGGAGGACTAGAAAACAGGAACTAGAGAAACAGAAGTACCGAAAAAACACGTTGGTAGGCTTGATGAGAGAAAACAAACTGGCAACAGACATACAGAAAACGCAGGTATAAATGCACAGGAGATAATGGGGAAAATGGGAGAAACCTGGAGGGGGGTGGAGACAAGCACAAGACTGGTGAAACAGATCAGGGTGTGACAATATAAGGAATTTTTTTACTTTTATATTTGATACTTAAGTACCTTTTAGCAATTCCATTTACTTTTGATAATTAAGTATATTTAAAACCAAATACTTTTAGACTTTTACTGGATAACTTTCACTTTTACCTGAGTCATTTTCTATTAAGGTATCTTTACTTTTACTCAAGTATGACAATTGAGTACTTTTTCTACCACTGACATATGAACTAACTATAGAGCAAACAACGCAATTATCACAATACGGTTGTAATATGGCTTTTTTTTTCTGGCTTGGCTTCCCCAGTAATTTTACCCACACACCGCTACTGACATTCACAAGACCGCAGACAAATTACTAGGATGCATACCTTCACAGTCCCCAAGTCTAGAACAGACTATAGGAGGCGCACAGTACTTAATAGATCTATGACTACATGGAACTCTATTCCACATCAAGTAACTAATGCAAGCAGTAAAATTAGATTTAAAAAACAGATAAAAATATACCTTATGGAACTGCGGAAACTGTGAAGCAACACAAACATAGGCACAGACCAATGCATACACACACATGATAACTGACTCACTATACAAACACTTACACATAGAGTAGGGGCCGGAGGGCACACACTTAGTGTGTTGTGAAATCTGTTGGTTCACAACACACAAACTCTGAAGATAGATGGGGGGCAATCAATTCACATATGGAATCCAGGGCACAGCTGGGGGCTGAGGGGGGGCTGTAACAGGTGGCAACAATGAGAGACTTATTTCTGGAAAGGTGGATTCTTAAGAGTAGAAGCTCAAACTGTTTGGGAACAGACCTGGACAGTATGACAGAACTCTGCATGTTATCTCTGCAGTAGATTGCAACTCCGCCTCCTTTGGCAGTTCTATCTTGACAGGAAATATTGTAGTTGGGGATGGACATTTCAGAATTTTTGGTGGCCTTCCTGAGCCAGGATTCAGACACAGCTAGGACATCAGGGTTGGCGGATTGTGCTAAAACAGTGAATAAATCAAACTTAGGGAGGAGGCTTCTGATGTTAACATGCATGAAACCATGGCTTTTACGGTTACAGAAGTCAACAAATGAGAGAGCCTGGGGGATAGGTGTAGTGCTGGGGGCTACAGGACCTGAGTTTACCTCTACATCACCAGAGGAACAGAGAAGGAGTAGGATAAGGGTACGGCTAAGGGCTGTAAGAACTGGTCGTCTAGTGCGTTGGGTACAGAGAATAAAAGGAGCAGATTTCTGGGCGTGGTAGAATAGATTGGGGGCATAATGTACAGACAAGGGTATGGTAGGATGTGAGTTCAGTGGAGGTAAACCTAGGCGATGGGTAATAATGAGAGAGGTTGCATCTCTGGAGACACCAGTTAAGCCAGGTGAGGTCTCTGCATGTGTGGGGGGCGTTGGGACAAAGGAGCTAATGAGGCATGTTGAGCGGGACTGGGGGCTCTACAGTGAAATAAACAATAATAGCTAACCTAAACAGCTACAGACAAGGCATATTGAAATAAGAAAGAGGCATAAAACAATCCCAGTTAAAGAGAGCTAAGACAACGACGGGTAATGGCGATGAATGGACAAAGAGGGTCAGATAGAGAAATTGTTGTGCTACACACAGGACCTGAGGCCTAGCAGATAAACAGAATGAGGTACGATGTAACGGAACTGTCCAGCAGGTATCAGCTGTGTAGCCAAGTAATCATATTACGTCGGCAGACCAGTCGTGGTGGCTCGGCGGGGCTCCGTGTAAACAGTAGAAGGTCCAGGCAGGTTGACAAAGGTACTGTAGCCCGGGAAATTAGCTAGTACACGTCGGCTGGCCAGGAGTTGGGCCTAGCTCGAGGCTAGCTCAAGGCAGCTGGTGGTAGCTTCTGGACAATGGTGCTAGCCAAACAACGGCAGCCACTCGATTGCAGCTAGCTAGCTGCGATGATCCGGTGTGATGGCCCTGTGATTTTGGTAGAAATCCGGTGAAGTGGAAGGGAACGCAATCCATATGCGCTGGGTTGGTAGCGCGCTGTGCAGACTGGCCGATATTGTCCGAACTAAAAGCTGGCTGATGCAAGCAGGGCAGTGGTGAGGACCGCTAGCAGTGGTTAGCAATGGCTAGTAGCTAGTTAGCAAGCTAGCTAGCAGGCTAGCTTCTGATGGCGGTTCAGTTAAATTATGAAAAAGTAAAGAAATAAAGATAGAATATCTGTTCCACGTTGGGTGAGGCGGGTTGCAGGAGAAGTATATCGGGAATAATAAAATATATGGAAAGACACACTAATTTCAAACTATTACACGGGACATGAGAAGGTACAAACAAAAAAACACATCCGCACTGTTATGCCATCTTGGATTTAATGCATGCTTATTAGTAACTGGGATAAGCAAGTGTTTGCTCCTCATTATACACCATGGACCAACACATATTCTTTACATCAACAACATAGGAATCACTACAAAACGTATTGTATGACCTCTTATACACTATGTTAGGCACAGCCTTTGGAACTTTGGTTTTCCTAGATATGGCTACTATATTGTGATCACTACATCCGATGGATCTGGATACTGATTTCAAGCAAATATCTGCAGCATTAGTAAAGATGTGATCAATGCATGTTGATGTGTTCATTCCTGTGCTGTTTGTAACTTCCCTGGTATGTTGACTGAGGGCACTGGTTACAGTTTTAAGCTTTTTCTTGAGTGGGCAGCTTGATGAAAGCCGGTCAATATTTAAATCACCCAGAAAATATACCTCTCTGTTGATATCACATACATTATCAAGCATTTCACATATGAAATCCGGATACTGACTGTTAGCACTTGGTGGTCTATAGCAGCTTCCCACAAAAATCGGCTTTAGGCTAGGCGATGAACCTGTAGCCATATTACTTCAGTAGTATTTAAAATGAGGTCCTCTCTAAGATTTACAGGAATGGCATTGGCATTTCTGTATTTTCTGTGAATGTTATAACCTTGTATTTCTACCACTGTATCATCAAAGGTATTATCTAACTGAGTTTCAGAGAGTCAGAATATGAATCTCATCTGTTACTAGCAATTTATTCATTTCATGAACCTTGTTTCTTAAGCTACATACAGTTGAAGTTGGAAGTTTACATACACCTTAGCCAAATACATTTAAATTCCTGACATTTAATCCTAGTACAAGTTCCCTGTCTTAGGTCAGTTAGGATCACCACTTTATTTTAAGAATGTCAAATGTCAGAATAATAGTAGAGAGAATTATTTTAATTTCTTTCATCACATTCCCAGTGGGTCAGAAGTTTACATACACTCAATTCGTATTTGGTAGCATTGCCTTTAAATTGTTTAACTTGGTTCAAACATTACAGGTAGCCTTCCACAAGCTTCCCACAATACGTTGGGTGAATTTTGGCCTATTCCTTCTGACAGAACTGGTGTAACTGAGTCAGGTTAGTAGGCCTCCTTGCTCGCACAAGCTTTTTCAGTTCTGCAAACTAATTTTCTATAGGATTGAGGTCAGGGCTTTGTGATGGCCACTCCAATACCTTGACTTTGTTGTCTTTAAGCCATTTTGCCACAACTTTGGAAGTATGCTTGGGGTCATTGTCCATTTGGAAGACCCATTAGCGACCAAGCCTTAACTTCCTGTCAGGCTCTGACCATAGAGAAGCCTATTGCTTCTCTATGTAGCCATGGTCAGAGTCTGACAGGTCTATGTGTGTAGTTCTATGTGGTGTTTTGTGTTGGATCCCTAATTAGAGGCAGCTGCATTGCATTGTCTCTAATTAGGGATCCTACATATGTTTGTATGTTCCACACCCTAGGTGTGGTTCATTGTCTACATGTCCGTGAAGTAAGTGTGTTTACGTTTGGTGTATCGTGTTTTCATTTGTAAAGTTCGTCATTTTGTATGTTAAACTACTACTGCGCTGCGCCTTGGTCTGTTATAACACCCACTCGTGACAAAATGAACCACCAATTGACCAAGCAGCGCAATTCGGTAGAGAAGGAGAAGAAGGGAGGACAGCGGCGAAATCGGGGCTCAGGAAGGAGTAAAGCCCGAAAGCTATGGGGGAGGTCTGGCAATGAGGAAGAAGCGCCAGTACCACTCCCCATGTGGACTATGGCGAGGCCGGAGTACTATTGGGGGGAGCAAAGTAAGTAGGAAGAGGAGTATTTGGAGGAATACTATGGAGGGATATTAGAGGAGATGAGGCAAATGGAGGAAGATGTCGAGAAGGAGATGACGGAGTGGCTCAGTCCGGGTCCGGTCGTCTGCTCCACTCCCGTTCCAGAGCAGTCCGCTTCACCGGTACCCAGTCCGGGTCCGGTCGTCTGCTCCACTCCCGTGCCAGAGCAGTCCGCTCCACCGGTGCCAAGTCCGGGTCCGGTAGTCTGCTCCGCTCCAGTGCCAGAGCAGTCCACTCCACTGGTGCCCAGTCCGGGTCCGGTCGTCTGCTCCACTCCCATTCCAGAGCAGTCCGCTTCACCGGTACCCAGTCCGGGTCCGGTCGTCTGCTCCACTCCCGTTCCAGAGCAGTCCGCTTCACCGGTACCCAGTCCGGGTCCGGTCGTCTGCTCCACTCCCGTGCCAGAGCAGTCCGCTCCACCGGTGCCTAGTCCGGGTCCGGTAGTCTGCTCCGCTCCAGTGCCAGAGCAGTCCACTCCACTGGTGCCCAGTCCGGGTCCGGTCGTCTGCTCCACTCCCGTTCCAGAGCAGTCCGCTTCACCGGTACCCAGTCCGGGTCCGGTCGTCTGCTCCGCTCCAGTGCCAGAGCAGTCCACTCCAATGGTGCCCAGTCCGGGTCCGGTCGTCTGCTCCACTCCCGTTCCAGAGCAGTCCGCTTCACCGGTACCCAGTCCGGGTCCGGTCGTCTGCTCCACTCCCGTGCCAGAGCAGTCCGCTCCACCGGTGCCTAGTCCGGGTCCGGTCCTCTGCTCCACTCCCGAGCCAGAGCAGTCTGCTCCACCGGTGCCCAGTCCGGGTCCGGTCGTCTGCTCTGCTCCTGTGCCGGAGCAGTCCGCTCCACCGGTGCCCAGTCCGGGTCCGGTCGTCTGCTCCGCTCCAGGGCCAGAGAAGTCCGCTCCACCGGTGCCCAGTCCGGGTCCGGTAGTCTGCTCCGCTCCAGTGCCAGAGCAGTCCGCTCCACCGGTGCCCAGTCCGGGTCCGGTCGTCTGCTCCACTCCCGAGCCAGAGCAGTCCGCTACACCGGTGCCCAGTCCGGGTCCGGTCGTCTGCTCCGCTTCAGTGCCAGAGCAGTCCGCTCCACCGGTGCTCAGTCCGGGTCCGGTCGTCTGCTCTGCTCCTGTGCCGGAGCAGTTCGCTCCACCGGTGCCCAGTCCGGGTCCGGTCGTTTGCTCCGCTCCAGGGCCAGAGAAGTCTGCTCCACCGGTGCCTAGTCCGGATCCGGTGGTCTGCTCCGCTCCAATGCCAGAGCAGTCCGCTCAACCGGTGCCCAGTCCGGGTCCGGTCGTCTGCTCCACTCCCGAGCCAGAGCAGTCCGCTCCACCGGTGCCTAGTCCGGGTCCGGTCGTATGCTCCGCTTCAGTGCCAGAGCAGTCCACTCCACCGGTGCCCAGTCCGGGTCCGGCCAAGTCCGGGTCTGGACCCCTGCTCTGCTCCTGCACCAGAGCAGTCGGCTCCACGCACCCGACCCCCTGTGTGGTTAATTAAAGTGAGGCTAGTGATGCATGCAAGAAGAATGTTTCACAGGCTAGAGAGTTAGCTACATGAGAGACCACTAAGTACTGAAAGTGCAACAACTGGAACTGAACGTGCGATCATGTCCTTGACACCACCTGCAAAGCTACGAGATAACAACAACGCCTGACAATAGGAGTGCGTCACGAGGCTGGGACCAGCCTGCACGCCAACGATAGGCTGAGTAAGTCTAAACCACACTCAGCCTCTACTCTGACAGGCCAGAAGCGAGCGGGAACTATTCTGTCGGGAATATTTGAGTAAGAACAAAGCATGTGACACCCAGTTCTCTGTGGACCCTGCGGGGTGTTACAGTGAGCCCGTATACGAACTCTCATATTTACCATTTAAGCATTTGCATTAATAAAATACTAGACTAAAGTAGACACTGAGTAATGATGTCTTTTGTTCCAATACCAGATTTGAATTGACGCAATCTAACAATTCACATGCGTTGTAGCTTAGACGCTATTTTAGTTTTTTTTGCCCGCCATCAGTTGAGACACAACATGCTTTTGAATACAGGCTGGGTGTCCTAAAATGGGAATGAAATGGACATTTTGACTTTGAAATGATACCGGCGGTACATCAGAGAATGTTGTCTTGAATGGGAATACCTGTTGTTTTAAACTATACTGTCAATCCTCCATAGAAAACCTATTGAAATCATGGAAATATCTATAATAGAATAGACATGACCATTTAAGTTGACATTGTATGAAGGGATAGGTCCATTCTATTAATTATATTTCAATGATTGAAATGACACCCACCCTGTATTCAAGACCATGTTGTGTCTCAATCACACAAACCTTTATTATATTTACATTAAAGGTTTTTTATTCAACAACAAAACATAAAATAAATAAAATAGTTTGAAAACCTGTTTGTAAGATTTTAAATGATACACTTAATTATTTATCTTTTCCAACTATGAAGACATGGTTGTGTCATGGTATGGTGGGGAATGCAAAATGGGTCAACTTTGAGCACCTCTATCTCCTGAATGTTTTGGCATTCAGGTCCAACAAGTCACTTTCTGACCACTTCATCTATGGGCAAAGATGTATGGAAGGTTTTGTTTAAATCAAAAGGGATGCTGTCAAAAAGTGATTTAATTCATAAGGATTGACCATGTTAGTACATTTAAAATGGTAAGCTAATGCAGCTGGGTATTATATAATGACAGAATTAGTTACATAGCAGAGCTTGCCAACTTTGGTCCTGAATTACTGGGTATATTACTGGGTATAATACACCTGATCATCAGTCTTACTTTTGCATAGAGCCTCTCTCCATCATTATCCAGAATGAGGACTGCTTTCACAGTGTACAAAGATGGTTCCTGTTAGACAGACATGAGTAGAAGATAAGTGAGAGGGGGCATATGGGCATCCAGTGAAACAGCCTGAAACAGGGGAGATGCTCGCAAGGCAACAGAAAGGGGCTCAATCGCAATGGCGAACAGTAGAGGGGACAGAGGACACCCCTGCCGCGTCCCAGGGCAAAATAGTTGGAACGGATGTCGTTGGTGCAGACACTGGCCTGAGGGGATGCGTACAGTAGGCGGATCCACGAGCAAAACTTGTCCCCAAACCCAAATTTTCCAAGAACAGCAAAGAGAGTCCCACTCAATTCTATCAAAAGCCTTCTCCGCATCCAGAGAGATTACCAGCTCAGGTCACTCAGAGACTTGCTTGGAATAAATCATATTAAACAAAGTCTGAATGTTGAAAAAAGATTGTCTCTCCTTGATAAAGCCTTGACTTTGTGATCCTTAAGCCATTTTGCCAAAACTTTGGAAGTATGCTTGTGGTCATTGTCCATTTGGAAGACCCATTTGCGACCAAGCTTTAACTTCCTGACTGATGTCTTGAGATGTTGCTTCAATATATCCACAATTTTCCTTCCTTATGATGCCATCTATTTTGTGAAGTGCACCAGTACCACCTGCAGCAAAGCACCCCCACAACATGATGCTGCCACCCCCGTGCTTCACGGTTGGGATGGTGTTCTCCGGCTTGCAAGCATCCCCCTTTTTCCTCCTATTATAACAATGGTCATTATGGCCAAACAGTTATATTTTTGTTTCATCAGACCAGAGGACATTTCTCCAAAAAGCACGATCTTTGTCCCCATGTGCAGTTGCAAACCGTAGTATGGGCTTTTTTATGGCGGTTTTGGAGCAGTGGCTTCTTCCTTGCTGAGCGGCCTTTCAGGTTATGTCGATATTGGACTCGTTTTACTGTGGATATACAGTAGATACTTTTGTACCTGTTTCCTCCAGCATCTTCACAAGGTCCTTTGCTGTTGTTCTGGGATTGATTTGCACTTTTCGCACCAAAGTACATTCATCTCTAGGAGACAGAACGCATCTCCTTCCTGAGCGTTATGACGGCTGCATGGTCCCATGGTGTTTATACTTGCGTACTATTGTTTGTACATATGAACGTGGTACCTTCAGGCGTTTGGAAATTGCTCTCAAGGATGAACCAAACTCTACAATTTTTTCTGAGGTCTTGGCTGATTTCTTTAGAGTTTCCCATGATGTCGAGCAAAAAGGCACTGAGTTTGAAGGTAGGCCTTGAAATACATCCACAGGTACACCTCCAATTGACTCAAATTATGCCAATTAGCCTATCAGAAGCTTCTAAAGCCATGACATAATTTTCTGGAATTGTCCAAGCTGTTTAAAGGCACAGTGTACGTAAACTTCTGACCCACTGCAATTATGATATAGTGAATTATAAGTGAAATAATCTGTCTGTAAACAATTTTTGGAAAAATTAGTGTCATGCACAAAGTAGATGTCCTAACCGACTTGCCAAAACTATAGTTTGCTAACATGAAATCTGTGGAGTGGTTGAAAAATGAGTTTTAATGACTTCAACCTAAGTGTATGTAAACTTCCGACTTCAACTGTAGGTGCATGGTTAGATGGTGGTGCACATTTTTTTCCATTCCCCTTTTCCCTTTAGTTTTTTGTTTTGTCACAATGTGGAATGCCCATTCCGAACTGAGAAAGGCAGTACTTAGAGGAGAGTCACCCTGATCAGCACATGGAGTGCTGCTGTCGCCCCCCTCCCCTGCAGCAGGCGAGGCGAGGGGAGGTATGGTGAAAGTCTGTCCCGGTGCAGCACCACCGTGCGCCCTCTGCCAGACATGCGCACCCGGTACACCACCTCCAACAGCTGGCACAAGACCTCGCCGGGCCCCTGCCAATGGCTGTGAAGCTTGGGAGAAACCCCCTTCTTGTGGACGGGACAATACACCCAGACCTTGTCCCCTGGCATGAGTGCCTTCTCCCGGCCCCAGGTGTTGTAAGCCGGTTTCTGCCGCACTCCGGAGTTGGCCTGGGCCCGGCGAGTGTAGTCATGGACCACCTGTAGGCGATCCCTCAGTAGACGGTAGTAGTTCCTCCGGCAATCTCAGGCTCGGGCGGGGCCCCGAATACCAAGTCCACTGGTGTCCGGAGTTCCCGCACGAACATGAGGACAGCAAGCGTGCACTGGCTGGACTCCTGGACGGCAGTCTGTTAGGACCTCAGGACCAAGGGCAGGTGGCGGTCCCAGTCCCGCTGATGTTGACTGGTGAGGATGGCAAGCTGGGTGGCCAGCGTGCAGTTGAACCGCTCCACCAACCCGTCGCTCCGGGGGTGGAGTGGCGTCGTCCTCGTCTTGTTCACCCCGATCCGCCGACAAACCTCACCAAAGACCTGAGACTCGAAGTTCCACCCCTGGTCACTGTGAAGTTTAGCGGGAACCCCGAAGCGGGCGAACATCTCCTCTACCGGTCGTGGTGGTACTCTGATCCGGCCCCGCATAGGCCTTGGGCCACTTTGTGAAGTAGTCCATGGCTACGAGGACGTAGTGGTTGCCGGAGTCAGTGACCGGGAAGGGCCCAAGAATGTCCACCCCTACTCGCTCCATCGGGGCCCCCACCAAGTACATCTGCAGTGGGGCATGGGAGTGCTGAGTTGGCCCCTTCTGGGCGGTGCAGGAGTCACAGCAGAGCATGTGTAGCTCCACGTCTCGTCGACAGTCAGGCCAGTAGAACCGCCCCCAGAGGCAGTGGAGGGTCTTGGCGTTTCCGTAGTGCCCCGCCCCCACTGAGCCGTGGACGAACTGGATGACCTGGGGACGGAGCACGTGGGGCACCAGCAACTGCAGGAGGTCGTGCCCTAGTCCGGGAGCTTGCCACCTCCGGTAAGCCACCCCGTCATGGAAGTTACCCCATTGAGAGTGGTAGGCCTTGACCTCGGGCCCCAGTGCTTGCACCCCTGCCCACTCGGGCCGCCGCCTTGTCTCCAGCCAGCTTCTCACCAACGCCAGGGTCTCGTCTGCCTCCTGCTGTTGCCCCAACTGCTGAGAGGTCAGCGGAAGCCACCCCTCCTTGTTGCTGACAGTCTGGACCGCTGCAACCTTCGGCGTCGATTGGTCTCATTCCTCTTGCCGCTGGCAGTAACTGCACTCCACAGCCACGCAGGGGCGCCGGTAGAGCACGTCGGCATTGCCATGATGTCGCACCGCCTGATGATGGATTTCAAAGGGCCTCCAGCTACTGAGCCACCTGGCCTTCAGGATGTTTAAAGTTCAGGAGCCAGGTGAGCGAGGCGTGGTCGGTGCTTATGAGGAAATGGCCGCCGTACAGGTATGGCCGGAAATGTCGTAGCGCCCGGACCACGGCCAGCAGCTCACGCCGGGTCACGCAGTAATTAGTTTCTGCCCGGCTCAAGGCGAGGCAAAAGTAGGGGTTGGCCAGTCTCGTACGGCAATCATCTAAGCTGGGTTGGTGGCTACGCCACGAGCACTGACCACATGGCCCAGGAATGTTCTCTCCCTCGTCAGTAGCCGGCATTTTGCAGGGTTCAGCCGCAAAGCGGCACAACAGATTGGGGTGGAGACCTCTCGCAGGTTGGAAAGGGCTCTGTCGAAGTCATTGGCGTGCACCAGCAGGTCGAGGTACACGACACAATGGCTCCGGGGGACGTCCGCCAGCACCCTCTCCATCAGCCGCTCAAACATAGCCGGCGCGTTGCAGAGTCCGAACGGCATAATGCGGAAC
Source organism: Thymallus thymallus (assembly GCA_023634145.1). NCBI lineage: Eukaryota > Metazoa > Chordata > Actinopteri > Salmoniformes > Salmonidae > Thymallus > Thymallus thymallus. Next base: position 7,704,464 of record CM042399.1, on the reverse strand, counting down.
TGCCACAGCCCTTGCCAGATGGTGAAAGCGGTCTTTGGTCTTGCGTCGGAGGCCAACTCCACCTGCCAGTAACTGCTGCGCAGGTCGAGGGAGCTGAACCAGCTGGACTCAGCGATGTAGTCGAGGGCATCGTCAATTCGAGGGAGAGGGTAAGAGTCTTTCTTTATGATGTCGTTAAGACGTCGATAGTCCACACAGGGCTGAATCACTACGGCAGCAGCCATCTCGCAGACCTTGTCCTCCGTAAATGGGCTGGGCGGAGCCGGTCTCGATGGAATGCTGAACCAACCCCGTCTGTGTGCAGTCTTTGTCTCTAGCAGCAAATATGTCTGCGTGATCATTGAGGAGATACTTCAACTGGTGCTGCCGCTGTGGGTCGAGGCCGTCGCTGCTGCGTTGCCATAAGTCGCGTATGGCTTCGGTCGTCTCGGCGGAGGGAAGGACAGCAGGCACAGTGGTCGGGGCTGAGGCAGGCTGTGGCTGTTGTAAGGGCTGATACATGCTTAGCTAATTAATATGTTAATCTACAACAAGAGTTATTAACTGAATGTATTGTGTGATCATAGATCTTTAGAACTGCTGTAGGTTTGGGTGTGGGGGAGCTATGTGGAGGGAATGTGCTAGCTTGGGGGTTTCACGATAGAACAGTATTTTGTTGTAACATGAAACTAGAACGTCTACTGAGAGGACAACTGCTTCCGGCAACTGGATTGCGTCACGAGGCTGGGACCAGCCTGCACGCCAACGATAGGCTGAGTAAGTTTAAACCACACTCAGCCTCTACTCTGACAGGCCAGCAAGGAGCGGGAACTATTCTGTTGGGCTCTCTTCTCTAGGCGCTCTTCTCTAGCCCTGCTCGCTGTTTGCTCACTCACTCGCTCGCTCTCTCGCGCTCTTGCGCTCTCTCTCTCTCTCGCTCTCTCTCTCTCTCTCTCTCTCTCTCTCTCTCTCTCTCTCTCTCTCTCTCTCTCTCTGTTTGCCCTGCGTGGTGTCACAGTGAGCCTGTATATACGAACTTCATACTTACCATTTAAGGGTTTGCTAGAATAAAATACATAGATGATTTAAACTGTGTAGTAATCCTTTTGTTCCAATACCAGATTTGAATTGACGCAACCTTAACACTGTGTAGAACCACTGGTAGTGGACGGCTTGGACGGTTGTCTGGCCTGCTGGGGCAGTGAAGCACAGGGGATCGGTGCTGCTGGGGTGGCCACTGTTTGACGACTGGCTCGCTGGTCTTTGGGCCCTTCTTCCTCCCTTGACCGGACTGGAGCGCCCCGGTCTCCGTGCCAAGGGTGATGGTTGTTGTCCCCGACACATTAGCACAGGCGCCCCAGCGGGCCAATGATGCAACGGGTACCGGATGTCGGCAAGCCAGAACCCGTGCACCAGCTCCTGGTCTCCAGCCTGGACTTTCAGTGCCTTCTTCCCTCTCCAGCCTTTTCTCCAGTCACTGTGACCATCTGGATGGTGGTTGGTGACCAAGCCTGTGAAGGTGGCCTGGTGGTACCCGGGAGGACGCCAGGTCGTACCAGGGAAATGGTAGACCCAGTGTCTACCATTGCTCGACAGGGTTGGCCGTCCAGTTGGTAGTTCAGGTACAGTCCTTTGGTGTGACCAAGGCGGCCGACCAGTGTGCATCGGCCTTGGAGGGGGGCTGGAGACTGGAGTGGTGAACCCCTCACTAGACCACTCCTCTGTCGTTTCCCCCTCGCTGAGTGGCTCTGGCTTTTGGCACTGGTGCTGGGCAGTTGCGGGTTACGTGACCAGGCTTGTCGCATCGGTAGCAGCGGTCAGTCGATCAGGGGGAGCCATCGGGGCGCACTAGGTAACTTCAATCTCTGGCAGACTCCATCTTCTGCCGCCTCAGGTCTATTAAGTGCCCCTGGGTCTGCTCGAAGCGCTCTCTCCAGCTCTTCAATCTCTCTCTCCATTTTTCTTCCGATAGCTTAATCCCACTTCTGACACCAATGTGGCAATCTTGGTCGGATGAATATGGCATTTTAAGCAATTCCTGTGTTCCTTACACTGCACAACCCCAGGAAAAGTCACACTTTATTTAACAACTCAACAAGGAAAATTAACCCTGGCCATATAAGGCTCGGTCACGGCAACCACATTGTTGAAACGCACACTGTCCCAATCCCCTGAACACAAACAACCCATAACTTCAATAACCACATATATCAACTAGAATAACGAATCCTAAACACATCACATCACTGCTTTAGTGCTGAATTTTGATTGTCCCATATTCCTTTGCGCCCCTTTCAGTACATAAATGAGTACTAACGATCGCCTCTTTGGATCGCTACAATACGCTTTGCAAATTCATAACATACTGTACGTTTAGCAAATCAACATACAATATGAATCGTAATTCGTAACATATCATACGAAATGAGTGATGGACATCCACAAATGAATACATACCATACGAAACATCCTAAATGGAGTGTCTCAGATTTACTTACAGAATAATACAAAACGTTCTGAGACCAGATTGAGTAGCTAGCTAGCTCTACATTTGAGTAATTTAGCAGAAGCTCTTATCCAGAGCAATGTACAGTATTAAGTACATACTTTTGCATACTGGCTAAAAAGCGTGGGCATGTTCCTCATCGCAAGCGACAGTGCAGCCGACTGACTGATCTTTCCATCATAAAGAACTAACTACTCATTATTATTTGTATATCAGTCAGTCATCACAATTTACCCATAATACATTACGGATTTGATCCTCTCGAACACGGCCAATGTGCGATAGGTTTGAAGGCAAATGCATACACATTATTCGTGTCGAACTATTATAACTGGGTCTTTTAATATTTATATCAAATATCCTTCGATAATAACCCAAATGTTGTTTTATTAAGAAGAACAAGTATCACACATGCCTAAATTACACCCAGTTTTGATACTTTTGCGTAAACTACCGCGTCTTTGTTTGTCATATGACATTGGCCGTGTTCGTGTGCATCAAAACGACTGCTTACTACTGCCGACTGACTGATCTACAAATCCACTAGCTTCATAAATAGCGACTCGTTATTGTTTGTAGATCAGTCAGTCACAATTTACCCTTGATACATTGCGGTTTTGATCCTCTCGAACACGGCCAATGTGGGAGGTTGTTGTGCTGAAGAGGCAACAGCGAAGATGGCGTGCTGTGGGAATTGCTTAAGTTGTCGCTGCTGCTGCACAGATGAAGAGACCCGAACACCCGAGGAACTGGTAATAGAACACTCACATAATGTCTCATAATGTGAAGAATTGCCTCAATGTGCAAAATATTGTGTGTGAGTTTTCCAAGGAAAACTGAGCCTTTGTGCTGCATTCACCCTGTCTGGAGAAAGCTCCACCCTGTTCTGTTTGGATGCATGGACATCTCTCAATGCTAACTTAGCTAGCTAACTATATTGTACAACAATAGCTTGGTAAATAAATACATATTGAGTTCGACTATGTTACAATATATAGCTGCCGGGTACCAATATAGGCTAAATAAATGTTTTGGGGAAATGTGTACTGTGAGTCAAACTAACAACATGACAGCTAGCTGACAGTGGTGTCAAACTATGCTAACGTTAATTAGTTGCCACTGGCACTACGCTAGCAAAGATGTTTAATAACTAACCCTCCTTGTTCTATCTGTGACACTAGCTTGATGTTTGCAAAACACGACATGCCATTTAATTATGCATGATGTGCATTGTTTAATAGAGGCCCTTGTCAAACCCCCTATTGGACTGTTTGACAAGGGGGCATTAATTGTCAATGAAGTGTGTGTTGAAAGAAAGGTAGCACCTAGCTATTTATTTCCCTCAAGCTCTTCGTAGCCTGGCATGATGACTCCGGAAGAAACCTCAGCCAACAGATTGCTCTTTTGTTGGGGTTATTGTTTGTCATATAGTACTAGGTGTAGTAAGCGCTAGCTATCTTTTAATGATGACAGGAAAGGTGCATTGCACAACCTTATTTGTCAGGCTGAGAGTAGTTTTGTGTCACATTCTTCTAATTTCCAGGCTATTCTTGGGGAAACTCAAGATGAAGAGGATGAGATCCTCCCAAGGAAAGATTATGAGGTGAGAAAATCCCTTTGAAGCAGATCAAGATGTTGGCCTAACTCCATATGAATGAAGGGAAAATAGACACACCCAAATGAGCATCATTGTAGCCTGGTTGTTTCAGTTTTTTTGCCAACTCCTTATGGAATTGTCATGTCAATGTAAGGCCTGCCAATGACAATGGAGTAGGCAAGAGCACAAACTAATATGGGACCAGGCTACCTCTTGAGCACGCCTGTTACCTGAGTACCATTGTAATCTATCTCGTCAGAAAAATTAACTACAGAATAAATTCAATTGAACACTGACTTCTCCTGAATGGTTCTCTCTATTGGCAGAGCCTGGATTATGACAGGTGCATCAATGAACCATATATCGAGGTTCTGGAGGGAATGAACAATAAGGTATACTAAGAAATTAACTGTGTATTGGTATTGTGATAAATAGGCCTACATTTAGAGTTAGTTACAAAGTCGTTTCTAAGTCATTCAGTATGCGGTGAGAACACCCAACTACACTAGAATGCCTTTTTGTTTTTTTACAGCCTCTGAAAATTACCTACTTTTCATTTCCAACAAACTGCACTTGATTTATTGCAATTGTGCTGTCTATATTTACATCTCTTCTAACATGGGTTCTTCTATCACATTAGAAAGCCAAAAAGTATGAAGCTGTGAGGTGGATGTTGGTGTTTGCCATTGGAGTTTCAGTAGGCCTGGTAAGTGCAATTATGTTCTATGCTGCATGTAGAATCAGACATTCTGATTTTTGGTTGGCTTACATACAGGTATGTTAGCGATAAACAAAGTACCTCTGTACATTCTCTGGGTATATTGCATGACGAAGGTATGGATGATGTGCAGGTGCTTTCTAACAAATGTCTGCATGCTTTGAGAAAAATGCATATTAAACACAATTCTTTTGTTTCAGGTGGGAGTTTTTGTGGACTTTTTTGTACACTTTTTCACTCAGCTCAAATTCAATTTGGTGGGAAAATGTATCTTTTTTTTGAAGATGGAATATTTCACTCAACGTCTATCCCTAATTGATAATGTCTTTCTGATGTTGAACATTGGAAATCAACATATTGTATTAGTTGAGAGCAGTGAGGTGTTGTGTGGCAGACAGTGCTTTTCCTTAGCCAGTGTGTGCTAGCTGTGGAGGAGTGCAGTGAGAAAGGCTGTCTGGCTCTTTCGCTTCTTGAGCTGCTGGCCTTCAACATGACCTTCATCTTCATCGCCAGTGTGTTGGTCCTCATCGAGGTAAAGCCACTCTACACGAATACTTAACAGGTCCTAACATGCTATTATGTCCTTACATGCTATTGTTATGCTATTAAAGTAAACGCCTGATAAATGCAGTCGCTTGGGACTCGTGATGGTGTGCAGTTATCAGGAGCAATTAAAAAGGGACCTATATTGCACTTCAATGGAGTTACCTTATTTGAAGTGCACTTGTCAGGAGTCTACTGTACTGACCATACCCTCATTTTCAGAAGTAACAAGCATGCTCATAATCCCTTTGACAATACGCTTTGACAGCTTATTATCGAAACTGCTTTTTTTTACACCTGTTGAATAGTTCTTTCTGTTTTCTTTGCTTGTCTGGTGGTATCATATCAGAATTGTCCCAACTCCTACTGATTGTCCCTGTCCTATGTTCTTTAGCCTGTAGCTGCAGGCTCGGGAATCCCTGAGATCAAGAGCTACCTGAACGGAGTAAAGATACCTGGAATAGTCCGGTTACGGACTTTCCTCTGCAAGGCTATTGGAGTCCTCTTCACTGTAGCCGGAGGTACTACAAAATAGATGGAACAAGGTCGTATTCACTAAGCACCAAATGAAAGAACTGAAACCGAAAGGGACTACCTGAATGTGTTCAATAGAAACGTTGTTCTTTCGCTTTCCGTTTCAAAACATTTTGCTACAGTGTGTACTAATGAATACGACCCTTGACTTTCCAAAAGACGCAAACATTATTATAGAATTTAACTAAAAGTAATCCAGTGGCAATGCATCTGTTCCGCCTCTAAGTGTTTGATCCCTCAGGTCTGTTTGTGGGAAAGGAGGGTCCAATGATCCACAGTGGGGCCATCGTGGGAGCCGGACTCCCTCAGTTTCAGAGCATCACTTTCAAGAAAATCAACTTTGACTTCCCCTACTTCCGCAGTGACAGGTAGAGTAGCACACTCTACTACTGTAAAATGATAATAGTGCAGTAGGTCATCATTATAAATTCAATCTCTGCGCTTAATCTTGGTTTCAGGGACAAGCGTGACTTTGTGTCGGCGGGGGCGGCAGCCGGGGTGGCGGCTGCTTTTGGGGCACCAATAGGGGGCACCCTCTTCAGCCTGGAGGAGGGCTCCTCGTTCTGGAACCAGGCGCTCACCTGGAAAGTGGTAGGTGAAAGGTCACAGACAGAGACACGCATGCAAACACACACAGGCTATTTTTATGTCATTGTCAGTCAGCCTGGTCTGAGGTACCACTCTCTTCCTTTCTACCCCTCCAGCTCTTCTGCTCCATGTCGGCTACGTTCACCCTCAACTTCTTCCGCTCGGGGATCAACTATAACAAATGGGGCTCGTTCCAGCTCCCCGGCCTGCTCAACTTTGGAGAGTTTAAGGTACAAATACTCATTCACATTCATGTTTTTTCATGTTGTGTAGCTGTGCATGTAATGTTTGTGTATGTGGGTTTGTGTGTGCATATAATGGTTTAGCGTCTTGAGTTCTGTATATCCATGGGTGTCCATCCCTCTCCCACAGTGTTCAGATGGGGATAAGAAGTGCCACCTGTGGACAGCGGTGGACCTGGCCTTCTTTGTCCTGATGGGGGTGGTTGGAGGGCTGCTGGGGGCCTTCTTTAACTGCATCAACAAGAGGCTGGCCAAGTACCGCATGAGACACGTCCACCCCAAGGCCAAGTTTGTCAGGTACCTAGGAGAGATATGTACATACACTTCATTGTAGTGACAGTTGTGTTGCTGCAATGCTTTGTTTCAAATGAACATGTTGAAAATGTTTGTTTCAAATTATCAATATATTTAACTTCCCCATCTGAGTGGAAAGGCATATTTCTCTAAGGGGTTACAGTGATTTGTGTTTAATCTCATTCTTTGGCTGGTCCCTGGCTAGGGTTCTAGAGAGTCTGCTGGTTGCCATGGTGACCACGGTGGTGATTTTCGTAGCATCCATGACGTTGGGTGAATGTCGCGACTTGGCCTCCACAATCACCAACAACAACAACACTACAGCTCTGGTATGTTTGGCAGAGTTCAACTTTGTAAACAAGTGAAGCATATAAAAATAAGGGTACTGTTCAGGAGGGTGCAATGATGAAGAACGTTCAGATAGAAGTGTATTGTATATGACCAATATGGAATGCTTCACCTCACTGAAAATATAAAGTTTCACTTCACTGAACGTACCCCAGTTTTAACATTCAATGCTCTAATGGTGTAAATTAACCGAGTCATCGGGCAGCACACACCCCCACTCCAGTGTCGGCCATTGTGTTAATATTTCAAGTTTCAAATATTTGGCTCAGATCTCTGGCAAAGACAACACCTCTATTCCAAAACTGTTTCCCCAGGCCTCTCTAGTTTAGTGTACACTCAAGTCCTTCAGAAGTGGAGTTTCATATTTTGAATGCGTCCCACATCGGACAGACATCATGTATACAGTACATACATGTAACTAAAGTTAGAAACATACTTCCATCCAATGGTTTTGTTACAATGGTAAAATGTGTGTTATGGTGCTTTGTCTAGGTGTCCCTCAACGAAGACGTCATCAACTCTACCATCCGCCAGTTCTTCTGCCCCAACAAGACGTACAACGACATGGCCACTCTGTTCTTCAACCCTCAAGAGGTGGCCATCCACCAGCTCTTCCACCAGGACGGTGAGACAAGGGCTGTTATACAATTTATTTAGCCTTTTAGATAATGATGAATGAGATTATGGACAGGCTCCCACCTGATTTTTAAGGGCTTAACTGATGACATGCCTGTACTAAACAGCATGCTTAATTAATAATCTCTATGTAAAGTACTACTTAGTTCCAGGACTAGGCTTAATCTGTGTTTTCTTTGAACTGGGCCCCTAGTGTCACTCCCTATACACATACACACTGAAAGACATCTTTGTGTACTGGTTATGGCTACACTTTGGTCAATCATTATACAGAACATAATGAACACCTCTGTGGCCAGCTCTGAAAAAGATCTGATGTGATTGGTCAAAAGACCAATTAGTGGAAGAAAGATCAGCGTTGGACTGCCTGTGTAAACACAGCCTTAGTGTGTGATTTCCTGTGTTTCCTGTCTGTCTCTGTAGGTACATTCAGCCCTGTGACACTGATGGTGTTCTTTGTGCTGTACTTCCTCTTGGCGTGCTGGACGTACGGCGTGTCGGTGCCCAGCGGCCTCTTTGTGCCCTCGCTGCTCTGCGGTGCTGCTTTCGGACGCCTGGTGGCCAACCTCCTCAAAATGTAAGACCAACGTTATGATAATGTTCTCAATGTTAGGCCAGCGTTCTCATAATCAAATATTCTCAAAATGTTAGGAATAATCTAATGTACGCAAATTGTTAGGCCGAAGTTCTCATTATTAAAAAAAATCCCGAAATGTAAACCCAACACTCGCATAGTCAGTACTCAAATATGCCCAACTGTCTCATAACAAAATGTCCAGGGATGGTAATGGTGTATATCAGTCATTCATATATACAGAATCGCAAGTTTGGACACACCTACTCATTCAAGGATTTTCTTTATTATGTTCTACATTGTAGAATAATAGTGAAGACATGAACTTTGAAATAACACATATGGAATCATGTAGTAACCAAAAAAGTGTTAAAAAAGTAGCCACCCTTTGCCTTGGCACACTCTTGGCATTCTCTCAACCAGCCTACAAACCTGACTCAGTTACACCAGTTCTATAAGGAGGAATGGGTTAAAAGTCACCCAACTTATTGTGGGAAGCTTGTGGAAGGCTACCCGAAACATCTGACCCAAGTTAAACAATTTAAAGGCAATGCTACCAAATACTAAATGAGTGTGTAAACTTCTGATCCACTGGGAATGTCATGAAAGAAATAAAAGGTTAAATAAATCATTCTCTCTACTATTATTCTGACATTTCACATTCTTAAAATATAATGGTGATCCTAACTGATCTAAAACACAGGGGATTTTTACTAGGATTAAATGTCAGGAATTGTGAAAAACAGAGTTTAAATGTATTTGGCTAAGGTGTATGTAAACTTCCGACTTCAACTGTATATCTATACAGTATATAGTGTCTTGATAAAGTATTCAAAACCCTTGACTCACATTTTGTTTTTTATCTACACACATTACCCCATAATGTGAAAATGAAATACATAAGTATTTACACTCCTGAGCAGAATCACCTTTGGCGACAACTACAACTTTAAGTAGTCTTGTCTGTATCAGTTTTGCACATCTGTTTTGGGGGATTTTCTACCATTTTTCATTGCAGATTTTCTCAATCTGTGTTAAGTTAGATTGAGAGCGGCAATGAACAGCAATCTTCAAATCTTTCCACAGATTTTCAATGGGATTCAAGTCTGGACTTTTAGCTAGGCCACTCAAGGAGTTTAACATTCTTGTTCTGAGCCGTTCCAATGCTTTGGGTCATTGTCCTGTTGGAACATACATCTTTGCCCAAGTCTAAGGTCGTTTGCAATCTGAAGCAGGTTCTCATCAAGGATTTCTCAGTATTTGGTTCCATTCATTGTTCCCTCTATCCTTAACAGTCTCTCAGTCCCTGCCGCTGAAAAGCATCCCCATAACATGATGCTGCCACCACAATGCTTCACGGTAGTGATGGTGTTAGACAGGTGAATGAGCTATGCCTGGATTTCTCCAGACATAGAGCTTTGCATTCAGGTCAACATTTTTGTCTCATCAGACCACAGAATAATATTTATTTTTTTGTCTTTCACCTGCCTTTTTGAAAACTCCACACCTGAGGATGATAAAAGGAAATGTGATGCATCTGAGCTCAATTTGGAGCAAAGGGGTCTGAATATTTAAGTAAATTAGATATTTCTGTATTTATTTCATTGTCAATAAACTAATTTTCAGTGTCATTATGGGGTATTGTGTTTCCCAGCACTAAAGTACTATGTAAATATAAAGTGTAGTTGCAGTGTGACTTTCCATGGAGTTTGTATCTCTTAGTTGAAAAAATGTAAAAATGCCAACAAAGCTACTTTTTAAAAGTTGACATGTCCTCTGAGAGGGAATATGCTGATTGGGCACTTTTTTTCTCAGCGCTTCTCTCTCCCACTCTGAGCTTTTCTCTCTTTGACCCACTTGTCCTCCGTATTCTGCTTTGTCAGACTCTGGCCTTTTGAGTTCCTGGGTTCCACTCAACTGCAACTAATGACTGCTCTCATGTGCCACACTTGGGCCTTTGTAATGCCAGTGGGAGATTAACTTAGCTAAAAATTAAGTTTCTCTTGCCGTTTTGGGTTGTAGGTGCCAGTTCATTTTCTCACTTCAGATAGCGTGACTCGTGTGAGTGTATGTAATGCCACCTGTTGGACGACAATGCAAACTGTCTTATCAAAACATGATATGTATGTAGATTCGTTGTGGTTTTAGGAATGAGAAAATAATGCAGTTTGAGCCGACAATCCTAGTAATAAGCCTGAGAGTCTTTCCTTAGTTATCGAACTGACCGCTTTTAGGAAGTCATTTAAAAAAAAAAAAAAGTTTATTTCTTTGACAAAACCTTTCCTAATGTTGACACTTATTGTTTCGACTGATCCTGCTTTTCCTGATTGGTTCCTTTGGCTGTCCTGTTGCCACAGCAACCTGGGGATGGACATCTACTCTGGGACCTTTGCTCTGATTGGAGCAGCCGCCTTCCTGGGAGGTGTGGTCCGGATGACCATCAGCCTGACTGTCATTCTCATCGAATCGACCAATGAGATCACCTATGGCTTGCCCATTATGATAACCCTCATGGTAAAGTACACCTCATTGATTTTTTTTTTTAACATACATTCACAATTTAGTACACTTGCATCAGTGTTGGTACTGACAGGATCGTGTGTGCTCAGGTGGCCAAGTGGACTGGGGATTTCTTCAATAAGGGCATCTATGACATCCACATTCATCTGAGAGGAGTGCCACTGCTGGAGTGGGAGACAGAGGTGGAGATGGACAAGTAAGAAATAAATACTACATTTATGATAATAAAGATCAGTGGTCATTAAACAGACTCTTGTATCCAAACCAACTTACAACTAACACATTTATCTTCAGTATACATGCATATTCGGTATATATGTGTCCCTTTTCAAACTTTAACCAACTGTGTAATCTGCTGATGGGTTCAGTTTGAATATGAACTCAATTCAGGAAGGGATGGGGGGAAAAAAAATAATATTAATAATCTTCTCCTTTTCAGACCTTGAAAATAGTTTCCCTTTTGTTTTCAATGTTCATTTAACCAGACTGTATATTAAGTAAACTATTATTACCCTCACTTATATCATACGCACTTTTAGCTATTTAATTATTTCTCTGCCATCGACCTGTATAGTATAGTTAACCATGCACCATCCACCAATGTATAGTTTACATATTCAGCCAACCACCCATACTAGGCAATGTCTTTTTATAGCTTTTTGCACTCCAGACTTCTTGTATTTTGATACTTTTTCATACTGCCTCTCTATGTATCATGTTTCGTGTATCTGTCTTTTGTGTATTTTCGTTCTGGCATTTTGCACCTGCCCTGTGTTTTTTTTCCTAGCTGCTTGACAAAGAAATTTCCCCTCTGGGATCAATAAAGTCTGTCTGTCTGTCTGATTTGGAATTTTACTTCCTGAATTGACTGACCCTAACCCTGGTACATATGAATCCCTCATTTGTCCCCCAGACTTACAGCCAGTGACATCATGGAGCCCAACCTGACGTACGTGTACCCCCACACACGCATCCAGTCCCTGGTGAGCATCCTGCGCACTACAGTCTACCACGCCTTCCCCGTGGTCACCGAGAACAGGGACAACGAACGCGAGTTCATGAAGGCCAACATCCTCATTAGCAACAACATCCGCTTCAAGGTAGGAGCCAGGGGAAACATGCAGATAGAAATGTCATATAGAACTGACATGATTCTTTATTCTACACATCAGAGATATTTGTTCTAATTAACCTATTTCTATTTGAACATTTCACAATGTTGTGTCCTGGGGTGTATGCATTAGTTTAGCCTGTTTACTCTAGGAAGCAAAAGTAAGCAAACGTAACGAAACTGGGAGGGACCTACCTGTATTTGTCTAATAGAAACTCTTGTTTTCGTTACAAAATGTTTTAAGTTTAGAGCATCAGGCCAAACGTTTTGCTACAGTCTGCGACAAATGAATACACTGTTGAGGGGACCTTGCCATACCACTAACTGCCACCAGGGGTAGTCAGAGCCCTGTTATACTGTATAATGCATGGGCTGGGGCTATCGATATAGGCCACTTAGTTCGGATGCGTTTCCAATAATTTGATAATGTTGTTTATCCTTCCTTCCTCCCCTCCTTATAATATTGTTACTGTAAAGCACTTTGTGACATGTTGTCAATTTTAAAAAGGCTGTGTAAATCAAATCTATTTCTATGTTAGGGCAGTGTCAGTAATTACATTAGGGAATGTATAGAACAGGCATGCAGAGACAGTCTCATGGTCTCTTACTGTAAAAAGCTTTACATTATATGAACAGGAAGGTGTTTGTGTGGAGCATGCGTGTGCAACCCTGCCTTCTCCCCCCAACCACCTCAGAATGCGAGCGTGCTGACGCGGGCTGGGGAGCAGCGGCGGCGCTGCCAGTCCATGAAGTCATACCCGTCCAGTGAGCTGCGCAACGTGTGTGACGACCAGCTGGCGGCTGTGGTGCCCGCTATGGAGGAGGGCCAGGACATGCTGCAGCAGATGCTGGAAAGGAGGTGAGCACCACACAAACACACACACACACCTTAATTCTCACACCTGAGTTGACCCTATCCCATTTTTTTACAACACCAACCATGTAACCATCCTATCCCCTGTAACTTTTGACTTGGGTCAAACTTGGATTTTGTATCCCTTATTCTTCTGAAATGAACTATGAAGAAACATTGCACACATTGTTATCGATAGATTCACTGTAATGAGTCAGTCCACTGTTTCTATTTGAAGAAAATGCTGTTTTTAACATGTCTGTGACTGTGTGTATGTTTCTAGACATGTGCCCTACCCTAACCTGTACCCAGACCAGTCTCCTAGCGAGGAGTGGACCTTGGAGGAGCGATTCCGACCTCTGACCTTCCACGGCATCATCCTGCGCTCTCAGCTAGTCAACCTGCTGATCCGTGGCGTCTGCTACGCAGAGAACCAGTCGGTCAGTGGCCCAACTCTCAACCCACTGGACAACAGGGTCGTATTCATTAGTGATGGGGGGAAATATTGATACAGTAGAGTATCGCAATATTATTGTTAATTTAAAAAAATATGTATTTATTTAATGGAGTTAATGTTAGCTAGTGCTAATCGGCTGTACCAGTGCCAAAACTCTGGTATTTGTCATCCTATAGTTAGTAAATCCATCAGCGATTTTATTTCTATGACTTATTAAAACTTGTTTTCTCATGCCTCTGTAGTAAGACCTGCAGTGAACCAGTTGTTTGAACATCAAATCGCAATAAAGTTGCAGTACCTAATCGCATTACATATAGAATCGTGGCACATAAAGAATCGCACCTAAGTATTGTGATAATATCGTATTGTGAGGCCCCTGGCGATTTCCAGCCATATTATGAGGTATGAAAGTGACGTCTCGATTTCGAGGAAGTAGCCTTGTAGTTTTTGAACTTTTGTAACCTTTTTGATTGGTATTCAGTGGGGAAAAACGTAGCGCAAAAACTTAACAAAAGGCATCTGGCAGAAGTAAATTAAACACAAATATATATATATATTTTATTTATCTAAGAGGACCGGATTTAGTGATATAATGATATACAAATGTTCTCGTGTGTGTCTGTCTGCGCCTATTTGCCTGTCTGTCTGTGTCCACATAGAGTGCCACACAGCCGAGACTGTCATACGCTGAGATGACGGAGGACTACCCTCGTTTCCCAGACATCCACGACCTAGACTTGGCCCTTCTCAATCCCCGCATGATAGTGGTACGATCCAATCCATCACACATCAACAGCTACTGTTGCACTTACAAAACTCTTTAAGCTAATACAGCTAAAAATGCGTGTTGAGTGTGTTGAGGCTATTTGGCTTAGTGTTGAAGCTATTTGTTGTTACTACCTGGTTACATGTTTGTGATAGTAAGTGATCATCTTCTTTCACTTTCAGGACGTCACCTCTTACATGAACCCTTCCCCCTACACAGTGTCCCCAAACACACACGTGTCCCAAGTGTTTAACCTGTTCAGGACCATGGGCCTTCGACACCTGCCTGTGGTCAACGCAGTAGGAGAGGTGAGTCGCACCGCAAGGGGTTAAAAATCCCAATCCTAACTGTTTCCTCTCTGGGTCATATTCAGTAGGGCAGTGTTTCTAAATTCCTGGTCCTTTTATTTTTGCCTTTAGTACGACACATCTGATTCCACTTATCAACTCATCAAACTTTTGATTAGTAGAATCGGGTGTGTAGTGCTAGGGCAAAAACAAAAATGTGCTGATCCCCAGGACCAGGATTAAAAACCACTGCATTCGGGCACACCGTAGCAAAACCGTTTGCAACGGAAATGGAAAATGAGCATTTCTTATTGGATAAGTTCAGGTAGTCTCCCTCTCTGTTTCAGTCAGTTTTCTTACGATTGATGCCTCATCAATGCAACCCAGATGAGGAATTATAATAACTGTTTCAAATTATAGCATGTCTCTGTCTGTCCGTCATAAAGACTGACACACCTAGCTGTGCTGGCCACTATAGCCTTAATGCTTATTAAGGGTGACATTTAAAAAATACTAATTGTTTGTACTTGATGCAGCATGTATTAAAGGTCCATAATGTTCCGTTCTAAACCTGCGTGGATTATCAACACTCTGACATAAACACAGCTTCAAAGGACTAACATCACTTATTTTTACTGTCAAAATAAGATATCATTTGTTTTTGTTTAGAAGCACTAAGCAGAGAAACTACTGTAGCTAATTAATTATTTTTTAGTCTTTCTAGAGTGAAGGAAGCAATTTGCTCCATGATGTCGCTCCTTGTACCTTCTCTTTCAGATTGTGGGGATAATCACACGACACAATTTAACCCACGAGTTCCTCTTGGGGAAACTCAGACAGCACTACATCACCATTTGAACTCCAGAGTCCAGTCTTTAAAGCTGTCAAGAGCCACCCACGTCTTGCAATTCCTCCTTCAAGGGGACCTGTACCATACTTTTTCCATGTCTTTATCCATTCCTCCCCCACACACATACACTCTGTACGACGCAATGGGCACACACCTCTGTAACGAGAGGTTGAAGGATTACTTTTGTATGCCATGGAGCCTCTACAGCCCAAGACATCCCCCCTGTGTCCCAAGTGTCTACGCTTTACCAACAGACCAACGCTTTATCATCTTTATCACCGTAACACTTTTGTTTTGACTTCTGACTGACTTCATTTTAATTTTGTTATTCTCTATGTATTTAAATGTATTATACTATATATTTGCACAAAAAAAAAAAAATCACTGTGCCCCCAGGGTTTCGATCAAAGTAGGCTTTCCCTGCAGTGTTATCAAGATGTCACATTACGGACCATTTCTAATCAAGGCATACACTGAGGGCCAAAAGTTTTGAATGTGACTAATTCACAGGTTTTTCTTTATTTGCACTTTTTTACGTTGTAGAATATAAGTGAAAACATCAAAACTATGACGGAACACATATGGAATCATGTAGTAACCAAAAAAGTGTTAAGCAAATCAAAATATATTTTATATTTGAGATTCATTAGAGTTACCAGCCTCCGATTGCAGCACAAATAAGTGCTTCACAGAGTTCAAGTAACAGACACATCTCAACATGAACTGTTCAGAGGAGACTGTGTGAATCAGGCCTTCATGGTCAAGTTGCTGCAAAGAAACCACCACTAAAGGACACCAATAAGAGAAGAGACTTGCTTCGGCCAAGAAACACAAGCAATGGACGTTAGACCGGTGGAAATCTGTCCTTTGTTCTGGAGATTTTTGGTTCCAACCTCAACCAAATTTAGATGGTTTGGGATGAGTCGGACCCGCAGTGAAGGGAAATCAGCCAACAAGTGCTCAGCATATGTGGGAACTCCTTCAAGACTGATGGAAAAATATTCCAGGGGAAACTGGTTGAGTGAATGCCAAGAGTTCAAAGCTGTCATCAAGGAAAAAGTGGCTATTTGAAGAATCTCAAATATAACATATTTTGATTTGTTTAACACTTTTTTTCGTTTACTACATGATTCCATATGTGTTATGTCATAGTTGTTATGTCTTCACTTTTATTCTACAATGTAAAAAAATAGTGCAAATAAAGAAAAACCCTTGAATAAGTAATATTCCAAACTTTTGGCCCCCAGTGTATGTGTGGAGCTACATTAACACAAAAATACATAATTGCACTTGCATATGTTACTCTTAACAGAGGACAGTTATTCAAATATTCAGGCAGTAATGTTATGGGTGTGTTTGAAAGGACATAGGAAGATGGAGGAATATAGTGTATGTCAAGACTAGATAGAATCGACCAAGGTTTTTTTTTGTTTTAGTTTTGTTGTTTTGAGTACAGGGTGTGGACCAAGAAAGGTCCAGCATATTTTCTAGACACAGAAAAGGGTTGATATTTGTTTTGTCAGTATTAAGTACCTCTGTGGAAACTTTTCTGTTGTTCAACTTGTAGAGTCACATTGCAGGGAACCAATTGGGAAACTACTAGTGTGGTGACTTTCTGGCTAGTTTTCCCATCCATGTAGGTTGGGTTGGTGGTACTTCAAAGGTAGAATCCGCAATATGACATTATCACACGACTCAAGGGAGGTGTAATGGGGGGAGGGGGAATAATAATAATACAAAATAAAAAAAGAGGTCAAATCATGACGTCAGTGATCTTCAGGTCGGAAAGTCAGATCTCTAGAAAGAGGCCAGAGTTTCCGACTTGGAATTCCGACTTGGATGACCGTTCAGAAAAATGTTTCCGAGTTACCAGTTGTTTTGAACGCAGCATAAATTGGGATAAGCCAGTAATGGCTGTGTTGTTAAGTTGATGTGTGTAAGTAGGAAGTTTGCCCACTGTCTATTAGGGGTGTAATGGTTCACCAAACCCACGGTTCGGTACGTATTGTGGTTTTGGGGTCATGGTTCAGTCCCGGTACAGCGGGAAAATTAAATGTAATTCACAATGTTCCTGGCATTGTCTGTTGTGACAGGATTGTTATGTTGGGCTTCAAGTTTCCACTCTGATGCTGCGTTTGTAACCATGTTAGAGGTGGGAATTTAACAGTTTTGAAGTCATAAATACCAGTTGGATGCATTCATGTGATTTGATCTGGTTGAGAAACGCCGATTGGCTAATGGCCAACAAGCTGTGTCAACCATAAACTTAAAGTACAGCTATCATGCTTGTAAACAAATTATAGAGTTAAAAAATAAACTTTTTATAAATAATGTTTTGTTGCATTTAACTGCCAAAAATGCTCTCCTAAGTGGCCATTTCCTTAGAACTTGACTTCAGATGTCACCATGTGGGAGTTAGTGGCTGCTCAGGATGATCGACAGGTTTCCCACTAGTAATTACCATTTGGAGTTCAAGTGGATTTTTCACAGTCGTATGTGGTAAATTCCCACTTGGTTACGAACGCACAATGGCACTGCCTTTTTCAGTGCCAGATGCACACATGTAACTCTCATAAAGGGGGTGTGTTTGTAGCACAGTACATTTCCCACTCTGGGATAATGTGATGGGCTGTCACTGTTAAGTAAGTTGGCCAATTCATTGAAAACTTTGGCTTTGGCTTGCTTATATAGAGCGGGTACTAGCTGTTTACCGAAATGGCTGCAAGAGGGAAGTTTATAATGTGGCTTCAGCACTTTCACAAGGTGCTGAAACCCCCTATTCTCAACCACCGAGAATGGGTGCATTTCCGCGGCTATAAACCAAAGACTGTAAAAAAAAATATATAAACACAGCCTATTTATCGCTCTTGTAATTTCTTTGGCTCCAGCACCTTCACGAGGTGACATTGTTATCCGCAACTCTCTGTCCATCGCAGTTGTAATCTACTGGGAAGCCAAAATGTTCCCAAACTGTAGATTTAAACCATGGTGGATGATCCTCCAATTCGGATTTATTGACCCCACCACTCGTCATTGTACAGAACTAGTTCTTGGCTGCACCTCACAAACATTTGAAATGCGCCAATTAAGATTTGAGTTTTCATTGCAATGTGTACATAGGCTCTAGTTGTTTTTGATTTACAGCAGAGGCATAGCCTATAGGCCTAGTGTTTTAATTTTGTGAATATATTTGTTTCTGTATTAATTCTGGTTAACAGTGCAGACCGACCCAAAGTCGCGGTACCGAACGGTTCGGTACAAATACATGTAGTGTTACACCCCTGCTGTGTATGGTGATGTCATATTGCAGAGTCTACCTTTTTAACATCTGATTAAACATGATGATGAGGCCAGTGCAGCTTGTCTATGAATTATAAATAGTAAAGATAGATGTTGTAAAGTTAATCAATTATGACAAACCGTGATGGCACATACAGTGCCTTCAAAGTATTCACACCTCTTGACCTTTTCCATACTTTGTTGTGTTACAGCCTGAAATGTCTTGAGTCAAGTATTCAACACCTTTTGTTATGGCTAAGTTCAGGAGTAAAGATGTGTGTAATTAGTCGCATAATAAGTTGCATGGACTCATTCGGTGTGTAATAATGGTGTTTAATATGATTTTGTAATGACTACCTCATCTCTGTACCTTACACGTACAATAATCTGTAAGGTCCCTCAGTCAAGCAGTGAATTTCAAACACAGATTCAACCACAAAACCAGGGAGTTTTTCCAAAGCCTTGCAAAGAAGGGCACCTATTGGTAGATGTGTTAAAAAAAAAAAAAAAAAAAGCATGCATTGAATATCCTTTTAAGCATGGTGAAGTTATTAATTACACTTTGGACGGTGTATCAGTACACCCAGTCACTACAAAGATACAGGCGTCTTTCCTAACTCACTTGCCGGAGAGGAAGGAAACCTCTCAGGGATTTCACCATGAGGCCAATGATGACTTAAAATGTTGCAGAGTTTAATGGCTGTGATAGGAAAAAAGTGAGGAGGGATCCTCAACATTGTAGTTACTCCACAATACTAACCTAAATGACAGAGTGAAAAGAAGGAAGCCTGTACAGAACAAAGCACTAAAGTAGAACTGCAAAAAATGTGGCAAAGAAATACAACTTTTGTCCTGAATACAAAGTGTTATGTTTGGGGCAAATCCAACAGTACCTCTCTTCATATTTCCAAGCATGGTGGAGGCTGCATTATGTTATGGGTATGCTTGTCATGGGTGATGCTATCATGTATTGAATCAGGGGTGTGAATACTCATGTACATTTTGTTTTTTTTTGTTTAACCTTTATTTAACTAGGCAAGTCAGTTAAGCACAAATTCTTATTTACAATGACGGTCTACCAAAAGGCAATTTCAATACATTTGTATAAAAGGCTGTAATGTAACAAAATGAGGAAAAAGTCAAGGGGTCTGAATACTTTCCAAATGCACTGTATACACTAAACATTCCTTGTTTTGTGTTGTATATTTTTTTCCTAAATGTTTTATTTAAGAGTTTATTTTTATGAAATGTTATTTGTATGATTTGCTTCATGTGCTATAAATGGATAAAATTATATGGCATTACATTTGGTCTAGAACAAGATAAACCAATGTTACTTTGGGGGGGGGGTGTATTTATTCTTTGTAGCATCGGCATAGCTAGGGTTGCAAAATGTAAGGGTAACTTCCCCAGAATTCCCTGGTTTTCTAGAAGTCCTGGTTGGAGGATTCCTGGATTTCCTGTTTATTCCCTCATAATTTCAGAAAATGTCCAACAAGGATTTCTGGAAAAACTTGGACTTTTGGGTGAGTTCATTTTAGCCCAGTTGTTATTTTAAATATATGTTTTTATGTATCATTCTTCTTTACATCCACACTAAATGTGTCTCTGCAGATGACATGGATCAGATGAAGTTGTATAAAAATGGAATATCTACAGAAGTGGTAAATGTGCTATGCTTAGCCATTGTCAGGACCAGAGGGACAACGTTTTTTAATATAACATTATGGACACCAGTGTTTAGTAAATCTGCTTTGGAGGTTTAGGCATTGCTCTGAGCTTGTTGATACGTTTGTGGAAGCTTGACATGTAGTATGTAGGAAAGCAAGCCCATGGCAAACACCATATGTCCCTGGGAAAGAGAAAGCTCTGTCTTGTGCCTTGATATTACTCTTCAAAATAAACATCCCTTTGTTTTGTTAATCATTCAGACGTATCCATCTTATTTTTTTAAAAATAATTATCACTCATAAATGTTTTAGAAGATATAATACAAAAGTGTTGTTATTTTCACTTAGCTTATTCTATATATAAAATATATTATCATATTGCATGACTTCACCTTTCCAATGGTTGAGTAGTCCAGAATTACTTAAGTCACCCTGTTGCCTGGTACTTGCATGCATGCTCAGGCTGGCTGTGTAAGGTAGTAAGGTGTCTTGATGTGCCGGATACGGGGGCATTCCACAAGGTCTAGGTCTGAGTTTTCCACATTTGACTGGCTCTGGGAACCTAGCCCACACTTATAAACTACCAAATCAGGCCAATCTTCACCCACAGTGGAAAAATCCATTGGCCATCACACCTGTGCTTATCTCTGGCATCACAGTCACTGACAAGCCCTGGAATCTATCTGGAGTTCCATAAGGGTCAGTTGCGGCAACACTTAAAGTTTTCAAGTGATGGTGACACACTTAAGGGAAAAGTCACCAGGCGCATCATTTGTGTTTATTAGTTCCTGCCAAGCTCTGCTGCTCCTGTATGTAGCACCTTCCTCAATGGGTCGCTGCCATATTCGGTGACGCTTCACTGAAGCGGAGTACCAGAGTTTAATTCATAACGTGTAACCCAACTAGACATGAGTGTGGGACTGGAGTGACATGGCTTCGCTTTAGCGTAACAAACAGTGGCATCCCATTCACGCTGCCTGTCAGAATACATTCCCACCAGACATAATACATTGTCTGTGTGTGTGTGTGTAGCATTTTTTTATTAGTTATTAATGAATCACATTCTTTATCTCAGGGTGAGAGGTTATTTTTGTCTTCATGTACTGAAGTGGATGTTATACAGATTTGTACTAATTCCTGGTGTTGTCTCATACTGTAGCCACCTCAGTGCTTTCTCTAACGATCATTGTAGGCTATAGGGCAGGGATCATCTGTCAGGATTATTGTTCAGAGAGGTCTTTGGACACTTCTATGTTCGTCAGGTTTAGTGTCCAGAGACCTCTCTGGATAACTCCATGTTAATTTTGTTGTTTGGTCCCCAATTGGAGGCAGCTGCGCTGCCTTGCCTCTAATTGGGGATCTCATTTAAGGGTGCTGCCTGCCCGTGTGTGTGGGTCGTTGTTTGTGTGCATGCGAATGCACCTACGTTGCGGCTGTGTATTGTTTATTATTTTGTTGAGTTTGCGAATAAAGTATGCCGTACCAATACTGCTCTGCGCCATGGGTTCTGTCCTCTACTCGCCGTGACCTCATCAACTAGATTCAGCCTCGGGACGTTTATTATTTTTCTTTTCTGGAGCTGCTGGTCGGGGGGCTGGAACATAATTCCAAATCATTTTGTAAACTGCAAATTGACCGCAAGAAGCCCAAACAGATATAATATTTGACTAAAACATAATAATTTCAAACCTTACTTACATTTGTATATGATCACGTGTCTCTCCCTACATGGAAATACTTGAACAGATTTCCAAAATTAAAATCACTTGGAGCTGATTTCCTGGTGTTTTTAATGTCGAACAATGAAAATGCTGTAGGGAGACCCTTTGTTTAAAACCTTTATTTTACTAGGAAAGTCAGTTTAGAACAAATTCTTATTTACAATGACAGCCTAGGAACAGTGGGTTAACTACCTTGTTCAGGGGCAGAACGACAGATTTTTACCTTATCAGCTCGGGGATTCGATCCGGCAACCTTTCAGTTACGGACCCAACACTCTAACCACTAGGCTACCTGCCGCGCCGTAGAGTTGGGGCACATACAAAATATTGAAATTAATTATGAAATTTATGAAATTTCACAGACCAGGAAATCTCAGTACAGCTTTGTTTGGCGTGGCTCAGTTCGGCTCAATAGTGTGAAAATACATTGTTGTGGTAGGCATTCACCTTAGGCTAGCAAAGATATGAGAGAAACCTCCAATGAAATGCATCTCATGTCAGAAGGCACTGCAGACTCCTTGGAGGAATGCCCTACTGTAAATGACAGAGTATTAGGATCTTATTAGCTCACTTCACCGCTGCCTAGAAAGGTGTTTTAGGATGTAACGAGGGCCTTCTGCACTGAGTCTATGGAGAAGAAGAGCTAGAAAATATACTCTGGAAGTGTGGAGGCAGCCACGACACTGGGCTACTAGTTTTAAGGGGTTTCTGGTGGCCTTCAAGAGTTTATAGATTCTGCATGGCTGTAGATCAAGTATTGATGATTAAAAAAAATAACTGCTTAACATAAGTTGTTGCTAGTTTAGTCGAACAGAACACTAGATGACCTACACACAAACAGTACAGTTACCAATTTCTGAGGCTGGTAACTCTAATGAACTTATCGTCTGCAGCAGAGGTATCTCTGGGTCTTCCTTTCCTGTGGCGGTCCTCATGAGAGCCAGTTTCATCATAGCGCTGGATGGTTTTCGCGACTGCACTAAGTTCTTGAAATATTCCGGATTGACTGACCTTCATGTCTTAAAGTAATGATGGACTGTCATTTCTCTTTGCTTATTTGAGCTTTTCTTGCCATAATATGATCATTAGAAAACCCTTTTGCAATTATTATTATTAGCACAGATGAAAACTGTTGTGCTGATTACAGAAGCAATAAAACTGGCCTTCTTTACACTAGTTCAGTATCTGGAGCATCAGCATTTGTGGGTTCGATTACAGGCTCAAAATGGGCAGAACCCAAGAACTTTCTTCTGAATCTCGTCAGTCTATTCTTATGAGAAATGAAGGCTATTCCATGCGAGAAATGGCCAAGAAACTGAAGATATCGTACAACGCTGTGTACTACACCCTTCACAGAACAGCACAAACTGCCTCTAACCAGAATAGAAAGAGGAGTGGGAGGCCCCGGTGCACAACTGAGCAAGAGGACAAGTACATTAGAGTCTAGTTTGAAAAACAGAGGCCTCACAAGTCCTCAAATGGCAGCTTCATTAAATAGTACCCGCAAAACACCAGTAGCCACTGCTACTGGGTGAGAAGATGAGGATGAAAGTGGAAGCACCCTTAGTCTCCTGGGTCACGGACTACCTGACCGGTAGGCCACAATTTGTGCGACTACAGAGCTGTGTGTCAGAACGGGCAGTTAGCAACACAGGGGCCCCCCAGGGAACGGTCCTGTCCCCCTTCCTGTTCACCCTCTACACCTCAGACTTCAGATATAACTCTGAAACATGCCACCTACAGAAGTTCTCGGATGACTCTGCAATTGTAGGGTGCATCAGGGGTGGGCAGGAGGAGGAGTACAGGAGCACAATCAGTGACTTTGTGTTGTGGTGTGAGCAGAAGAACCTTCAGCTCAACATCAGCAAAACAAAGGAGATGGTGGTATACTTCAGGAGAACCCTGAACTCGTTACCTGTATAAAAGACACCTGTCCACACACTCAATCAAACAGACTCCAACCTATCCACAATGACCAAGACCAGAGAGCTGTGTAAGGACATCAGGGATAAAATTGTAGACCTGTACAAGGCTGGGATGGGCTACAGGACAATAGGCAAGCAGCTTGGTGAGAATGCAACAACTGTTGGAGCAATTATTAGAAAATTGAAGAAGTTCAAGATGACGGTCAATCTCCCTCGGTCTGGGGCACCATGCAAGATCTCACCTCGTGGGGCATCAATGATCATGAGGAAGGTGAGAGATTAGCCCAGAACTACACGGCAGGACCTGGTCAATGACCTGAAGAGAGCTGGGACCACAGTCTCAAAGAAAACCATTAGTAACACACTTCGTCATGGATTAAAATCCTGCAGCGCACACAAGGTCCCCCTGCTCAAGCCAGCGCATGTCCAGGCCCGTCTGAAGTTTGCCAATGACCATCTGGATGATCCAGAAGAGGAATGGGAGAAGGTCATGTGGTCTGATGAGACAAAAATAGAGCTTTTTGGTCTAAACTCCACTCGCCGTGTTTGGAGGAAGAAGAAGGATGAGTACAACCCCAAGAACACCATCCCAACCGTGAAGCATGGAGGTGGAAACATCATTCTTTGGGGATGCTTTTCTGCGAAGGGGACAGGACGACTGCACCGTATTGAGGGGAGGATGGATGGGGCCATGTATCGCGAGATCTTGGCCAACAACCTCCTTCCCTCAGTAAGAGCATTGAAGATGGGTCGTGGCTGGGTCTTCCAGCATGACAACGACCCGAAACACACAGCCAGGGCAACTAAGGAGTGGCTCCGTAAGAAGCATCTCAAGGTCCTGGAGTGGCCTATTCAGTCTCCAGACCTGAACCCAATAGAAAATCCTTGGAGGGAGCTGAAAGTCTGTATTGCCCAGCGACAGCCCCGAAACCTGAAGGATCTGTATGGAGGAGTGGGCCAAAATCCCTGCTGCAGTGTGTGCAAACCTGGTCAAGAACTACAGGAAACGTATGATCTCTGTAATTGCAAACAAAGGTTTCTGTACCAAATATTAAGTTCTGCTTTTCTGATGTATCAAATACTTATGTCATGCAATAAAATGCAAACTAATTACTTAAAAATCATACAATGTGATTTTCTGGATTTTTGTTTTAGATTCTGCCACTCACAGTTGAAGAGTACCTATGATAAAAATTACAGACTTCTACATGCTTTGTAAGTGGGAAAACCTGCAAAATCGGCAGTGTATCAAATACTTGTTCTCCCCACTGTACATACTCAGGTAGCCCAGTGGTTAGAGTGTTGGGCCCATAACTGAAAGGTTGCTGGATCAAATCCCCGAGCTGACAAGGTAAAAATCTGTCGTTCTGCCCCTGAACAAGGCAGTTAACCCACTGTTCCTAGGCCGTCATTGAAAATAAGAATATGTTCTTAACTGACTTGCCTAGTAAAATAAAGGTGTGTAAAAAAAAAAAAAAAAATCATATCACGTGCAATATTGCTAGTAATTCTTGGACCTAATTTACGTAGGGATTCACTCAGGAATGCATATTAGTATCCATTCAGTTGCACCTTTTCTCATTGCTTTTAGTACATCGAATGTGCAATACGTGCAGTTGTCTGTAATTAAACCCTGCGCACTAAGGACTGTATTTTAAGGGAATTACTATTATTACCCCAAATGATATCATACACATATTTAGCTATTAAAGTATCTCTTCCTGTCATTTACCTGTACAGTTAATGTAAACATGCAAATATTCACTTACCTGTTCATTTAACCAGACTGTATATTAAGTAAACTATTATTACCCTCAATTATATCATACGCACTTTTAGCTATTTAAATATTTCTCTGCCATCGACATGTATAGTATAGTTAACCATGCAAATACTCCTTATTTATCTATATCAACTTGCAATATTTGTATTTTTTTTTTCACCTAATACTCTGTAACAATGTATAGTGTACATATTCAGCCATCCACCCATACTATGCAATGTCTTTTTATAGCTTTTTTGCACTCCAGACTTATTGTATTTTTATACTTTTTCATACTGCAGCTCTATGTATCATGTACGTATCGTGTATCTGTCTTTTGTGCATTTTCGTTCTGGATTTTGCACCTGCCCTGTGTTTTTTTCGTAGCTACTTGACGAAGACATTTCTCCTCAGGGAATCAATAAAGTAATCTATCTAAAACCACTACAGACTCCCTCGACCCCAATTCTGACTGACATCCAGGCATTGACCTCAAAATTACCTGATTACGTTAGAATCATTCTGAACCAGTGTAGTCTACAAGGATACTTGGTTTCTTCCCTTGAAATGCGTGCTTGTGTAAGCATAAACGCACATGTACAACAGAATATCCAATTAGGATTTATGCTAGGATCACTTAAGGCTCCGAGCAAAACTCCAGCCTGGGTAAAATTGCCGCTCCCTCCTTCATTATCCATTGGTTTTGTCTTGTCATTACGCACACCTGGTTCTCATTCCCCCATTTACTACATGTTATATGTTCCCTCTGTTCCCTCAGGTCTTTGTCGGTTATTGTTCATTGTGTATGTGGTTGACCATTGTGCTATCGCAATCCAAGATTATTTTGTTACTTGTGTTTATTGTGTGCCAGGCATTTGCCTTGTTTTTTCCAGCACCTTGGATTGGTTACTGGCACGTTTGTGTTTTGCCTGTTATTTTGGATTATATTTTGGAGATGTATTAAATACAACATTTGCTCCACACCATCTCCTGCGCCTAGCTCACTTCATTCTACACTTCATCACAGACCATAGGATGACATAATCCATATCTTGGAAAGTTAGATAAACATGTAATTGTGGTACAATTTAGATGTTTGAAAATGAAACTATTTGTGAAAAGATTAAATGTAATTTTAAGTCTTATAGAAATAAAACTGTTTTGTACACTAGCTTGTGCCAAAGCAGTGGCCACACCCAAGTGAACTTTCATTGGCTGAGAACTATGAAACACTCTCTCTTTACAAAAGCCTTTGTGACGCCATTCACGTCAGATTAAGCAAACCCCAGCGTGAGCTGTGGTTGCAGATGGTTGTACTTTATCTAACGAAATCTACATGCGAAGATAATGTGGATGTGACGACTGGCATGTTAAAACTGTGAATTTCGATTAGACCAGTAAGAACATAGCAGGAGCAGATTATTGCAAAATGATATGAACTTTGATTCACTACAGAAGAAGTGATTAGATCTTAGTGGTCGCGGTTACCAGCTGCAGTTGTGAACGCGCACCTAAGAAGAAGAACAGACAATCCCTCTACAGACGATCCAATCAGAAAGATTCTCCAAAGGACCAGAGTCTTCCGTCTTCGACCCATCTATTGAAGCCAAGCTCAAACTGTAAATATATAATTGCACTTCATTTATCCGAATGGGTGGTTGTGAAAGTGCATATGATATTGATGCTAGCATAGCTTCATCCAGGTCGCACAGACTACCTTCCTTTGTCCTTCAGTTTTCCCGCTCTACCAAAACTCCACCCCTCCCTTCCTTTGTGTAACCAGCCGTCATATCGGGGTAGCCCACTAGGGATTCTCTGTGATATGATGAGTAATCGATGTATGATCTATTGTATGTGTATATATGTAATTCTGTGTGATTCTTTAGCTAGTAAATAAATCATTATGACAATTTGTATTGCTGATTCAATGTGATTCGCAAGGGTTCGTGCAGATTTAGATCTTACAATCTTCACTGACTGATTTAATGAGGTAACGATTAAATAATTGACTGCTATTGACATTAAAGATCTTCAGATCTTTAAGAGAGCGGATTCGGGAGACAACCGCTCAATACAAGTTAATGCTTCTGTGGTGCCCCAGGTTATTAATGAGTTAATTGTTGCATGGTTTAATTAAGTTACGTAATTAATTAAACGTTAACTAATTATTCAATAAAATAGCATGCCATCAATTTAGTCAAAGCCAACGTTACGACACGTGTATTCATGGTTGCCAAGGGAAGCCTGGAGAAAGCATCCGAGTGAGCGAAACGGTGCCCCTCTGTCTCTAAGTGTAAGCCATCTATTTGATGCTGTCTGGTCCAAACGAGTATGACATTGCCCTTAGCATTGAAAGCAAGGGAAGCCAGCGAGCATCTGGCCTCCCTTGTTAAAAAACAAGTTAAAAAAAGTAGCCAATCAGCTTTGAGCTAAACACCCTTATAAATCCTGCCTAATAAGGGGCCTGGCATCCAGTCTTGGGCAAAATGTCTGCTAATGGTACTTGATACCGCGCGCAACAAACTGAGCATTCATTTTCCACAATTAATGTTGGAAGTTGGAAGGTGCACACAGCACGGAAGGAGCTAAGGAGACGAGACCAAAAAGACAGCGGACATAAAAATACAAGAAAAAAGTAATTCTTGCATACAGACATTTGGAATATCGTGCAGAAACATAACCTCAAATTAATTGTGTTATATCGGCCAGCCCTAATTGAGGGAGGTGTTCCGGAGGGTTCCTCAGGTTACTTTTTCCATTATGCCTAATTCTATGTCAAAAATGTATTTTTCTGCATGGGTTATCTATTAAGCATACCTCTTTTCCTGTTCAATTGTCATTTTAATTAATAAGGATGCACATTTACTATTTAGAACTTTTATGCCTTAGGAGTTTAGTACAACTGCCACACTGGTATATAGAATAATATCTCAAGAATTAAAGCAATTTGTGTATTTTCTAAAGTCTAGCAACCTTAGCAGGCATGCCAGCTAAGATAGTTAGACAAGCTACCCTAACTTGATTGATATCCTGAAATGGCTTTGAAGCTAGTTATGAGAGTGGGAATTTTATCCAGCTGGATAGCAAAAGCCAACTTCATAAAATTGATAGGTGGCTAGTATCACAGAGAAGCAACAATTTATTTATATTTTTTTATTCATCAAGAAGGAATCAATTGGCTACATACATAGCTTGAACAAATGAATTTACAAAACATACCTCCTGCTACTCCTGCCCATCACCAGCAGCTTAAATCAAATCAAACGCTGTGTGTCACTCTGCACTCTCTCCTCCTTCACTGACGATACTGTCTGCATGCATTAGACTTGAGTATTTTTGTGTCGGGGGGGGTGGGGTTTGGTTGTTCAAGACTTAAAACTTGTTACCATGACTTCAATTGTTAAAGGTCCAATGCAGCCATTTTTATCTCGATATCAAATCATTTCTGGGTAACAATTAAGTACCTCGCTGTGATTGTTTTTGGCACAGAGGTTCGGAACTCTCTCATTGGTATATTAACCAATGGTGGTGTTACCATGGAAGGCTAAAACTCCATCCCACCAAAACAGGCTGAAATTTCAGGCGCTCTTTTCAAACAGCTCTTACACTAAAGGTTAATTATCACACATTTTTAAATTTCAGAGTATTATTCCAACCTCAGTGTGAAAATATATATATAAAGCACTGGAAAATACAATTTGAAAGTGCACTGGGCCTGTAAGCACTGGGCCTGCATCAACGTGTCTTATAATCAATTAAGGCGGTGGGGTGGGGGGGTTACTCATATCTTCATGTTAAAACACCTACATATGTTTTTCTGTGTAGTGTATATACATCAACTGACTAGCTACGTCTTTTAGGACTGCAGCCTAGGCTGCTCGAGGTCCCGATGCGGTCCATCCTGGCGCCGAAGCATCCGGACACAGCTTTACTCCTGGTGGCCATGAGCAGGTCCTGCAGCCGGCTTCTTTGACTCTGGGCCCTGCTGTAGCTCTCGTCTGCAGCTGGCTCCCGGACGTCTGAGAGCAGAGGCCTCTGTTGGACCTCTGGGGCCCTGTCCCACTCTGAGCTAGCCTGACTATGTTCAGGCTCTGGGTTGGGGCCCTCGTAGTCCACTGCAGGGTCCTCTGCTGTGGCCACTGCAGCCAAGGTCTCCTCAAATCGCTCCAGCAGATTCTGTAGAACAGGGAATTGATGTGGCATTACTTGATTTAGTTACAGTATCCTGACAGACAAACAAGTTACTTAATCCATTGACATAAAGGCTGTACAAAAATAATATTATTTATCCTCAAATACAAAAACCTTCCTTCCAATATAACTCTAGATATTATACACAAAAGACAGTTTTGAAAAGCGCATATTAGGCCAGACATTTTCTTTCTGACTAGCTGTTATTATTACATCACAAAAGTCAACCATCCATCAATTAAATCCAACACAACTTTATTATCAATTCTCCCAGGGACAATGAATCAGTGTACCCTACCCTACCTTCAATTGGGCCAAGTCGCTAGCAGTGTAGGGTTTGCCCAACACATGGGCCGCCACCAGCGTCTGTTGACAAAGCAGGAGCAGAAGTCCCCATGAGATGGCCGTCCTCGCCATGCCTGATTCCATTTAGGCTGTGGTTTGTTAACTCTAAGGCAGGTTGTTAGCCAGGCATTCTCTTAAATAGACACATAACACGCGCACACACATACAGAGGAGACGGTCTGGTGTCAGTGGCTCATCATTTTGTGGATTGTCTGAAGTGCATTCCGACACCTCTGTCTGATAAGGCTGCTGGTAAAATGTAATTTTAAGTGGTGGCTGGGTGGTGGTTGACGTGTGTGTGTGTGTGAGGATACTCATGGTTGGTCTTTGGGGCCTGAGCTCAGACATGGCGTACTTTGCCGGGAATGCATCAGCTACACAAATACTTGGAATTGCTCTCGCTCCAAACCCTAAATATACCACAGTGGGTTAAAAGCATGTTCTGCTGCTCTAAACGGTTTATGAATGGAAACCACTTTCTTGGTTAGAATAGTATACTGTTTTAGGCTTTAGTAAATGTGTATTGCATCATACTGGCCTACTTGGCAAAAATAATGTACATAGAAACATAATGAAAAGGCAAACATAAACAATAACTAGGTACATGTTAGGTCCTAGAAAGCCTGTAGGTAATAACTCATTGAACATTCAATAACCTTTAGCTATATTCAATAACCTTTACCTATATTCAATAACCTTTAGCTATATTCAATAACCTTTACCTATATTCAATAACCTTTACCTATATTCAATAACCTTTAGCTATATTCAATAACCTTTAGCTATATTCAATAACCTTTACCTATATTCAATAACCTTTAGCTATATTCAATAACCTTTACCTATATTCAATAACCTTTACCTATATTCAATAACCTTTAGCTATATTCAATAACCTTTACCTATATTCAATAACCTTTACCTATATTCAATAACCTTTAGCTATATATCCACAACTTAGCATTAAAGAAAAGAAACACTGACAATGGCTTAGTTTAGAATGGTCAACACATCCTTATGCGTTGACCATTCTTGTGATATCCTTGAGATATCTCTTAATCTGAGTGTGTTTTCCAATCATCTTGCATGGCCCTAAAGAGAAAGAGGCCGTTGAGAGGCCATAATGACTTGATTCACCTTGAGTGGGGGTATTTGAGTCACTCGTCAATTATAAATAGGCTACTTGTGAATAAGTCATGTTATGACAAAAGTTTCCAGCCCCTCCTATCAGTATTAACGTAAAGCATGTGAATTATCTGTTAAGGTGACTTTTGTTGGACATTGGCTGATATATGGATGACAGTTTGGGTGCTCCATATAAGAAGGTAAGACCTTAACTCATGTCCTATCCAAATCGATAACCTTCATGTCTCATAAAATGATTCACATTTTTGGCATTACTGTGAAAATACGTAATTCGTTCCTAAAACGTAACGCTGCCTTATCACTGGACAGCATAACTAAGCACGGGTCAGGTTATCAGTAATGATGACCCACACCACTTGGTACAATGTTGAGATAAAGTGTGCATTTCCGGAAGGTCTGAACTGGGCAGTCCAGGGTTGGTCGACATAGTGAATCATGTAATCATTGAACCATATACAGTTATACGTCTAAAATACACTATATACACAAAGGTATGTGGACACCCCTTCAAATTAGTGGATTCGGCTATTTCAGCCACACCCGTTGCAGACAGGTGTATACAATTTAGTGCACTGCCATGCAATCTACGTAGACAAACATTGGCAGTAGAATGGCCTTAATGAAGAGCTCAGTGACCTTCAACGTGGCACTGTCATAAGATGCCACCTTTCCAATAAGTCAGTTTGTAGCTGCCGCGGTCAACTGTAAGTGTTGTTATTGTGAAGTAGAAAAGTCTAGGAGCAACAAGGGCTCAGCCGCGAAGTGGTAGGCCACACAAGCTCACAGAATGGTACTGCTGAAGCACGTAGCGTGTAACACTCACTACCGAGTTCCAAACTGTCTCTGGAAGCAACGTCAGTACAATCACTGTTCGTTGGGAGCTTCATGAAATGGGTTTCCATGGCTGAGGAGTCGCACACAAGCCTAAGATCAACATGCGCAATGCCAAACGTCAGCTGGAGTGGTGTAAAGCTTGCCACCTTTGGACTCTGTATCAGTGGAAACGTGTTCCCTGGTAGTCTGACAGACAAATCTGGGTTTGGCTGGTGCTAGGAGAACGCTACCTGCCTGAATGCATAGTGCCAACTGTAAAGTCTGTAAAGGAGGAATAATGATCTGGGGCTGTTTTTTTCATGGTTAGAGCTAGGCCCCTTAGTTCCAGTGAAGGGAAATCTTAACGCTACAGCATACAATTACATTCTAGACGATTCTGTGCTTCCAACTTTGTAGCCCTTTACTGTTTCAGCATGCCAATGCACCCATGCACAATACAGAAATGGTTTGTCGAAATCGGTGAGGAAGAAGGTGACTGGCCTGCACAGAGCCCTGAGCTCAACCCCATCGAACACATTTGGGATGAATTGGAATGCCGACTGCGAGCCAGTCCTAATCGCCCAACATCAGTTTTGTGAGGGTCCTCCTGTAGCCTAAGGCTCTGTTGTGAGTTAGTATGCTATGGTCAGGTCATCCCAAATGATACATGCACCTGACTCAATTTGGCGTATGATAGATCTATGAATGGGATCCCAAGGTTTAGGCAAACTTCACATCTCATTATTTTCCTCATTCGATATTCAGCGTGAGCTTGACTTAGGCATTCTATAATTTGCAATATTTTATTTTTCTAAATGGATGGTATGAAAGTAACCAGCCAAAACAAGGTTTTATGCGCAGTTGTAAACATTTATTGTACACCATCTTACATCAGTTCAAATAAATATATTGGCAATAAACAAAGTTCAATAAATATAACAAAATAAATACGTAGCCTATAGCCTATAAATAAGAATACACTTTGGTAATTAATGTTGTTGCTGTTCCAGGTTATGTGTAAGACTTCATCATCTCTTTGCATCTGAAAATAGAGAAAACAAGACATTAGCCAACAGAAGTTTGTCTCTCAACATTAGAACTCTCACAGTGGATATCAGACAACTTAAACACACTGTTTTGGAGTCAGCTACTTGGACACTATTTGGTTAAGAGATTGTATCTGATGCACAGTAGCCTATACCATCTCAACCTGAACTATACTCACTGTATTTGCCAACCGTGGTGCATCCAAGAGAGCTCATTGAGCCGATTCGGTCCATCCTTCGCCCGAAGCAGCCCGAGTATCTCTTTGATGTTGAGTCGTTTCGGACAGTTTTCAGGTCCCGAGCCGAGAGGAACTCTCTTATGGCGGCTTTGTCCAGTCTTGTTTGTGGTTGCTCTCTCTCATTCTCTGCAACCATTGCCATGTCTTCGGGGGTGACGTCGTCCAACTTTTCTGTGGAGACTTGCTCGACCTCACTCAGCTCAGGAAAGGACTTTTCAAGTCGATGGAGAAGTACCTGCAATGTCAGAAACAAGTTTGAACAAATGTTTTTAATGATATCCTTGGGCTTCAACGTCTAGGGATTATAAACTACTTGATATGTCCGGAACAAAACATCCCTCAAAGGAAAATATAAGGCTGTATAGCCTAAAAGGGGCTCACATTTAAGACCTCCATGTCATCATTGGTCAGTAACCCGTTGTAGACAGGATACGCGCTGCTCAGCGGAAGATTTAAGAACAGGAGAACAAGGCCAATACTAGGAATGTTGGAGAGCTGCATTATTCTCTTTCTTCTTCTTCAGCAAAGTTTAAGTTGTGTGTAGAGCTAATTTTCCTTGCAGTTCAATTGTCGTTGTTTCTACACACCTACCCCAGGGCCTTTTATATCTAGTCTGACACGCACAGTTATGCAAAGAATTGGAGTTGCATGCCGACACCTGATTGTGATAACACTAGCTGTCGGAAATGACTCCTTTTAAAGCGTTGTCTTCCTAGATAATGGGGTATACCCATGACCTAGTCAGTTCAATCCTTTGTTTAGAAACATACGTTCATAAATTGGCTTGCATGTTGTAATGGATTTTTCACATTGAGTAGCCTACTGAAAGTCATTGGCTAAACACAGGCCTTGCCAACAGTGGGCAAGACCTCGCACATTGTTTAATGTTAGGCTTCTAAAACTGGCGATATATTAATTATCAAGTTCTCACTAAACCACGTCCCACTGGGCACAAACTGTTTGAACCAATTAAAATGTTCAACGTATCGTGACAATGTCAGATTTACAACGACATCCACTATCAAAAACAAAAACAATAGTATGGGCAACACCTGCTACTGGAGAATGTATCTATCTACAGCTACTCTTTGGTCTCCCATCCAAGGTTTTAACCAAGCCCAGTACCGCTTAGCTATGATATTTATCACTGACTATTACCAATGTGCTATCTTCAGAATGATTTTTGAGAGACATCCACTTAAAAATGAAATAGAGTCACTGTTGCTATCAAAGTCATTCCAAAGGGTAGGTTTATTAACAGAGCAAATTAAACGTGACCAAAATGTATCAATCATCAATGATACTATTTAGGCCTATATAGCATTTGCAAAGTCATCAACATCAATTGTTTGAATTCAACACAGAATTCAACTAAATATAGACTACAATAGGCATAGGATTTCAAGCTCTGGTTGATTTAAAATGTAATGATATTTAGTGATATTGAATTCTGTTTGGTTGTCAATGCAACAAAATATCAACATTTGAAGGAGATTGGATAGTTCCATCTGTGCCACTGACTTAGTCTGGCTTTAATTTCAGTTTGTAAAAATGTATATGTTGGATTCACTTATACATCTCAACCAAAAATCTAAGTTGAAGAATGGGACTAAATCAAACTTTATTTATAGTGCATTTGAAGTTTGATTTGATTTAATCCTATTCTATAACTTTGTTTGAGATGGTGACGTGATTCCAACATATCAATTAAGAGTGTCTGCTAAATGAATAAAATGTAAATGTGAATATATTTTGTAGGGTTTTATCTCAAATGTTTCCCTATTTGTATGAAATTCACTGAGTGGGATGGTCCTCCCCTTCCTCCTCTGAGGAGCCTCCACTGGTTTAGACATAATTTAGCCTTTGTGTGTGTGTGAGTGAGTGTGTGTGTCTAAGGTGGGATGTGTGCTATACTCTCTCTTCAGACCTGCCATATAGATTTTAAAGTTGGCAGTTTGTCAAAATGTTTTAATCGTGTTATATATCGATGTGGAATATAGGCTATTGTGCATCTGCCACATTCTTGTTCCTGAACTTACATTGAATTATGTAGTGTCAATAACTTTCTTTTTTACAATAAATGATGGGAGTCTTTCAAATGTACTGGTCCAACGACAATAGTTGGGCTTATGATGGGAACAAATTTGTAAACTGTGTCATACTACTTGTCTACAAGAATGCTAAATATTGTTGATAATTAGTTTTCTTATAATAATCATCAGATTATTTGGACCTAATGTGCTGGCATTGCAGCGCTGGTTTAATCCATAAACTATTTGAATTACAGTAGTTCATTGTCAGTATGACTTGAATTTCTCTCATTATCTTTCTCTCTGTGCAACAACTAGCCCAATGTGACAATTGGTAGGCTATAATGTCTCGAATTCATAATAAATATATGTTGATGACAAGAAAGCAAAGTGTTCTACATCTAATAGTTTATTACAAATAATACCATCTCACAACATCATCAAACATATACATTGATTTTATACACACAAGTGAACCATACTGTACAGGCGTCCAACATAACAAATGCGTTATGTTGGCTATTTCTGGAGTGCAATTAGCAATCATATATTACTTTTTCGTAGTAGCAATCAAATATGCATATGTCTAATTCTCACTGACCAAGTCTAGAAACAAACCAACACTGAAATAAAGAGATTTCATTTTGTATGTTTTAATATCAAAATTATTTAACATAGGTTAGTTTATCAACTAAATATATTATTTGAACGGAGAAAAAAAAGCATTATCCATAATGGGAGGGAGATTTCCACAGAGGTCAGACATGACGGAGTTTCGTGTCGTCCATGAATGGGTAACCTACATTGTTCTTCAGTTCCCAAATATTCTCTTCTTGTAACCTGCAAATACAAATGAAAATAATATAATGATCAATGTTTAATTCATTTTTAGTGGTTTTATCATTAGTCAAAAATCACTAAGCATACGTCCAAGTCATATAGCCTTAAATTGGATCAATCAATAAAGAATACAGCCCTTTCTTGAGTACAATAATGTAAAGGACTTAATATTGATGCGTGTGTGATCTTGTAACAACCTTAATATTCCATTTTACAATAGGCAGAGCTATGCGTAAAATCAATTCTGCGTGCGTACAACCAATACATTTTATGCATACGTTTTAGCTGCAAATTAGGCCATATATACTTTTTCCACACAAAGGCTGCGTTTAGACAGGCAGCCAAATTCTGATCTTTTTTTTTTTACTAATTGGCCTTTTGGGTTGAATCAGATCATCTCTGAAAAAGAGCTGATGTGAAAAGATCTGATGTGATTGGTGAAAAGACCAATTGCTGGAAACAAGATTAGGGCTGACTGTCTAAATGCAGCCAAAGTGACATCGAAGCCTACTATATCCTTGAGCAGATTTGTAAAAGGCATTCCACTCAAGTTATTGCCATAAAATAGGTACCAGTCTTGACGTTATTGCACCCCAGTCCGCTCCATGAGCCGATTCTCTCAATCCGGTTACCGAAACAGCTGTTGAACGATTTGGCCGTCCTAGTCAAACCGATGAGATCTTTTAGGTGTGACACCACAGGGCTTTTGGGGGCGATTCTGTTGTGTGCGTTCATGATCATTGTCTCCTCCTGCCCCTGGATCGCTACGGGCGTGTTCTCAATGTCCTCCATCTCGGCTGTGTCCATGTCCTCAGACTCCGATGGATAAGGGTAATTTTCCTCGTTAACGGTCAACTTGTCCTCGAGCCGCTGGATCAGGTCCTATAAGTGAACAAATGGCACGTATTAATGTCACATAGTCTTAAAATTTATTTTAAAGGGGATTTTAATAGAACTTATAGATGCTCATAGAATATATGCTTTGTCACCAGTTAAAAGTAGTTATAAGTCTTCAGAAATTAAACAATTTTACTTGATTTTCTATTTTATGTTTCTGAGCTGGTTCTTACTGTAGTAGGGTGTCTTACCTTCAGACTCTCCAACTCTTGAACATTCCGACTGGCATACGGAGTTCCACAGCTCAAACTGTGTGTCGTTATGAATACAATATATCCAAGGAAAATGTGCATTTTCGCCATTCCAATAAAAATCCCCCTGCGGTCTTTATGAGGTGTCTCAGATGTCCTGTTCAGTGTTTTAATGACGGGATGACTAAGTCCCCTTTTTATATAGAGCCCCGTGCTTTGGACAGTAGGCCTACTTATGAAGGACTGCATGTTATGACAAAATTCAGCTTGACATTCCGTTGCCTTGACAGTGAGTGATAAGGGAGCCTGGTTGTGTGCGGCGCCCGGAACGACTTCCTTTTAAGATAAGATTTCGTTTGGACCATTATTTGAACTGGAGATGCTTATGTGCTGTAGAATCAATCATGGCCTAACTATTCAGTGTTGTTTTTTTTGTTTTTCTTTGTGGGTAAGAAGAGGATGAGGGACGACGAAGAAGAATAGGTGGAGGTTGCGATAGGCTACTCATCGCTATATGGTATCGCTTGTTGAGTTTAAAGCTCTAATAGAGGAAATGTTGTTAACCATTGTGATTATTTTCTATGTATTGTATTGTGCTCTTTGTATGTACACAATGATTTTTAAGACTTGAGACAACTGAAACATGGATTGTGTGTGTGTGCCATTCAGAGGGTGAATGGGAAAGACAAAAGATTAAAGTGACTTTGAATGGGGTATCTGGTAATAGGTACCAGGTGCACCTGTTTGTGTCGAGAACTGCAACGCTGCTGGGTTTTTCATGCTCAACAGTTTTCCATGTGTATCAAGAATGGTCCACCACCCAAAGGACATTCAGCCAACTTGACACAACTGTCCATGCCCCGACGGACTGAGGCTGTTCAGCGGGCCAAAGGACGGCTACAACTCAATATTAGGAAGGTGTTCTTAATATTTGGTAATGTACACTGTGTGTATCTGGCACTAATAGTGAAATGATAGTGTTTCACAGTATTATTTATCTGCCAGTGTTGTGGTTGGCCTATTGATTTATCAAACTAGGAAAGCAGTTCTGACTTTGTGGCTGTGTTATCTAGTGGAAATAGTTCTGTCATTTCCTAGTTTCTAAAATTCTACACTGTTCAATTTAAGTTTATGTGAGAAAACAAGCACTGAATAGTGTAGGGAATCATTGTACCATCTGTAAAATATATTTTCACCAACAATTTTTTTTTTTTACAGCTGTTTATAGATGATTGACCAAAACAAAAGTTACTTTCAGTATTGGTCCACCAGCTTCAAACAACTTAAAACAGTTGTAAAAACAATATTTTTGTTTTATTTAAAATGTTTCAATGGTACAAAGATTCCCTACACTATTCAGTGCTTCTTTACTCACATAAACTGAAACAGTGGTGATTTTAGCATGTAAATCTTGGTGGAGCAACGCCACTACACGACACAACACTAAACAATACATGAATTACACGACACAACACTAAACAATACATGAATTACACAACACAACACTAAACAATACATGAATTGCACTATAACGGTGACAAACGGTGCCCACAAACTGTTAGGGCCTACATAAAGCTGTCCCAACAGCAGTCCCAACATCTTACCACTGCTATACCTGGCTATCAGTGGCGCCTTGTCTGGCAGCGAAATAGTTCATTCAGCCTCATAAAAAAACATAGCTGATATGGCTGAAAACAAATGTGGTTTCTTTTATTTTATTTATTTAACCTTTATTTAACTAGGCAAGTCAACAAATTCTTATTTACAATGATACAACCGGCCAAACTCGGATGACACTGGGCCAATTGTACGCCGGCTTTGGGACTCCCAATCACGGCCGGTTGTGATACAGTCTGGATTCAAACCAGGTTGTCTGTAGTGACGCCTCTAGCACTGAGATGCAGTGCCTTAGACCGCTGTGCCACTTGGGAGCCCCAAAAGTTTCTAATGACAATTGAGATGTACAAACTATGGCATAAGGGAATGACAAGCGGATAAGAGGCAATCCGTAATTTAGATTAAGACATTAATGAGCGAGAATCGTAGGATAAATAAAGGGGGCATATAAGCAGACAATGAAAGCTCTTACAATACTTGATGATTTCATTTCTCTAAAACAGGTTATAGGCTACATGTGCACCACCAAGTCAGAACAGTAGGTGAAATTAAGAGGGGTAAATAGACCAAATTATTAGAGGCACATGGGCTTCTAACAGCTTACTACACAACATACACTTAGTATTACTTTCTTAGCTACAGTATACATATCTCCCTGGCATATTCCATCATGTATGCAGCAGCATACAATACAAAGTCTGGCATTCTCTGGAATTATGGTGCTTTCAAAGACAACTGGGAACAAAAAAAAAGAACAAGGTTGAATCATGATGACGTCATCGATCTTCAGATCGTAGAAAGAGGCCGGATTTACAATTCCGAGTTGGATGACCGTTCAAAATGTATTTTCCCAGTTGGAGCTCGTTTATTCCCGACTTCGCCGTTGTCTTGAACTCAAGTTTTCGCAGTTCCGAGTTAACAGCTGTTTTGAGCGCGGCACAAATCATGCTTCCTTGAAAGCATGGCCAATGTTGATATCATTTTAAAAGAGTCCCTTAATCCCAGACTTGGGACCACAGCCACTCCACTGAATAGCAGGCTAGTGATTGCTTTGCAATGCTTGCAGTTAAGCCACAGTCACTGATTCCTTCCAATCCACTCATTGTTGAGTTTGCCATTTCCAACTTGTTGTGTAATGTTTATGTCCAATGGCCGATTTATCTTTAATTTCTTTTCATTATTTCTATTCATATGACAAGGATTAAAAAGGATTTGCCAGTAGATTGTCGACTTGATTCATGATGATGACTGCTAGCTGAGATTTTGAATGTATGATGTTGATTGAATGAAGGCTCAAGGTGATTGGATCAGTCCAATCAAAGCTACTGCAGATATAACGTGATTTGACGTAATTTTATCTGTGGCCAATCACCCTGAGCCTTCATGGATGGGCACTTCTAATGTAACTCTATGGCAGCACCAAAGGGGCTTGAATTTTCTTGCTCTACCCTTAGACTTGGCGGTGACACAGTGTCCACATGAGTGTCAGAACACTGAGCCAATCACAACGCAACGCTCCGTATTTTCTGCTGGCTTGCCCCACCACCACAGAAAGCACTGAGCTAAACTGAAACACCTGCATTTTGGAGCTGCCTTACACAAGAAAACAAAAAAGAGACGATGTTTGTATGCGTCTTTATTAACTGAAATTAAGCGAAAAGTGTATAATTTTAGCAAGCAGGAAAGGAGCGATTTCCACTAGATA
The DNA here is from genome assembly GCA_023634145.1 of Thymallus thymallus. NCBI lineage: Eukaryota > Metazoa > Chordata > Actinopteri > Salmoniformes > Salmonidae > Thymallus > Thymallus thymallus. Next base: position 7,663,644 of record CM042399.1, on the reverse strand, counting down.
ACACAGCTACAAAGTCAGAATCACTTTCCCTGTTTGACAGCAGAAGGGGCGAATATCACAGCCAATCACAACACTGGCGGGACATTTACTGAAATGACAATGCAAAATTCTACAAAAATCCTATGTGTAACACCTTTAAATGCATGGTGGGAGTTTTTTTTTATTACGAATAAGGTTATATTAGCTGGCTGGTGTGGTGGAAACTTACTAGTTCTATATGACTATTTGGAGATAGGTGCATGCACGTGGATGTGCAAGGGCCGCTTTTTCGGCTATACTCCCCAATATCCCGCAGTGTAATGTGGGTTGCAACCTCGCATAGCCTAATGTTTAGGAACTCCCTCTATAGTATCAAAATCATTAGGGATGATATTCGAGAGATAAGCCTCTGAGAACTTACCAGAAACATACACTCTGTCTCAGTATGCCAGACAAAGATAGTAAAAATAAGAGAGTAACTTATTATGCAAAATATTTATTTCGACGGAGTAAAATAAATAGACATAAATATAGCCTACAACAATAATATATTATAGCAAGAGCCAAATGTTTGATGTTGAAAATTAAAATTAGTCTGTACAGTTCTAATAACAATTTAATATGCCAAATGCAAACCACACATTTAAATAAATCTCATCACAAACGCCATTGTAAACTCAGTCAATACTTTCTGTGTTGAAGAGGTTCATCCTTGTCGAAGAGTTCAAGTAAAGGTAGTTTCTTGTGCTCTGATCAACAGCCACTAAAACCTGTAGAAACAACACAAATCATGGAGCCGATCTTGAGAAACAATATTGCATGTATTTGATGGTTCAAACAAGTGACATGTTAATATAAACATTGAACATCAACATAGCCTACAATTGAAATGGAGAATCCATCGGTGGAGAATCCATCGGTTAGATTGACGCAGTGGATAACCATACCTGTCCTTCAGCATCCAAGCCCGCTGAATGACCCAATTCGCTCTAGCCTGACGCCGAAGCAGCTTCTCAGTGTGCCCTTCTTGAACCGGCTCCACGGGTGCTTGGGGGTCTTCATAATATCATTGCGAAGACGCGCAATTGCATTCTCCTTTCCCACCAGCGCGGAATTCCTTGCGTCTTCGATGTCCCAAGGACCCACCACTCCCGCGGCGAAGGCTGCCTTCTCTGCATTCAGCTCTTTCCCATCCACCTCCCTCTCCTCCGACACGTAATATGGTACATTACTCTCCTCCTCCAGAAGCTGTATCAAGCTCTAATTGAGAGAAAACATAGAATCATTAGTCGCAATGTCACTTTAAGCCACTTGAAACAGTCTTCCATCAATTACAATAAACATACATCTATGGGAATTTGGGGAATAAGAAGAACTGCACAAATATAACGATCGAAAGTTTGGCGCATGATGTACCAGCTTACCTGCAGGCTGGACATGGGTTTGGCTCCTACCAAGTTCAGAAGTACAAGCGCGGATAAACAGCAAAATGTAATATTTGAAATCATTGTGTAGTTCGTATTCTCCCCTTCGCTCTGTAAGTAGACCAAATTTTTCCCCTTGCCTGTTCTCCTTTGGCAACAAGACGTCACCAGGTGCGCTTTTATATCGGTGGCGTTTCGTTATGGAGGCCCAAGAACACATGAACCGTGGTCCGTGACTAATCTAGAGAGGAGCGACAATGCCGTGGGGGTGTAGTTAATTTAACTGAAAGCTCCACCTCAATTGACATAATATGCTTAAAACTGTGATGCCAAGAGGGCACTACCCAATTACCCATATCTCCATACCAAGAGAGGCAGAAAGGCGGCTATACTTCAAGCTAAACGTTTCATGTGGGCAGGTCTCGCCATTTTCGCTCCTCATACAGACAGACAGACAGACAGACAATATGAAGTCCCCATGCAGTGAAGTGGAGCAAACAAAGAATAAAGTACAAACTCAATATAAACTTGTTGATAATTTTACATGACCTTGAACATTTCAAGTGAGGTAGTTGTCTGAGGAAACATTCATTGCATATTATAGACTAGAAAATTTGCCATTTGGAGTTATTTGACAACCTGGTGTCTCTTTTCAGTCTCTTTTTACCTTTTATAGAAAAAAACATGTTGATATCCAGGACCTGCTCAGAGACAATGGATATGTGTATATAATGTTTTCCTATTCGACATTGTGACTCCATTACACTTATTCTGATAAGTTTTGTCATCAATGGTTTGTCGTTCTGACATACTTGTAATGAAGCATATCGATTGGCACTAGTTACTGCAGGCTTGTTGCATCTCTCTAACTCTCTCTGGATCCCAATGAAGATGCACTGATGATCTCCTCCTCTTCTTTTATTTTTTATTCTCTCCTCTCCTCTCCTCTCCTCTCCTCTCCTCTCCTCTCCTCTCCTCTCCTCTCCTCTCCTCTCCTCTCCTCTCCTCTCCTCTCCTCTCCTCTCCTCTCCTCTCCTCTCCTCTCCTCCTCACACCTGTACACATTATAAGTATAAATAGGTACTCAGTAAGAGTTTGTTTCTCTCCCTCTCTTTGTCACACACATTCTTCTATTTATAGAAGTGGAGGAAAGCCAAACCATTGTTAATCAAGAAGCCATAAACACGTTTATTTTTTCCTGCGGAGGAAACCTAAGAACATGTATTGAGATCGCCAGGTGGCTCTCATGTAGAGTACCACAGTATGAGTCATAATACCTGTAAAAAAAAGGTTGTCCTGCTCCTCTTCTCTCTATCTAACTTCCCCTCACAGTCCCTTCAGTTTCCCTTAAGTCACGTTAGTTTGGCTGCTCAGCCTACCTAAGTTATCGATCACGCACACATCATAACCCTGCCATTCCCAACCAATCAGAGCACTTGGAAATGTCTAACTGGACACTGCACCCGCCCACTCAGGTCAGAGTGCTTGAGGACTTTTTATTGTTGATAGAAGGGGAATAACGTTCACTGGCAACAGGAGGGACATGTCCCCCCCCAGATTCTAAAATTGCTTGTCCCCCCCCCCCACCCCAGTTTGTCTGGTAGGCTGTTTGTAGTATTTATCCAACTGGATAATAAAATAATAATAATAATATTAATAATAATAGGTAATTACCACTAATTACTTAATGTTACTTTGATACATTTCAGCAATATATGTTCTACTGTATGGCTGTTAGTAATTTTTAATCTTAGAGTTGCCAATGCTGCTTTGCATATTGTTCATTGTATGTAGCATTATTCCATACCGCCATTATTGTTATTATTGGTTGCACAAGTACTTTTTCAGAAGTGGTTTAATTGTTGTATTGTTAAACATAGTCTTTTGCATGCACACGCTACCACAGCGTTTTCCATAGATATATAGATAGATACTTTATTGATCCCGAGAGGAAATTTCTTCGTCAAGCAGCTACGAAAAAACACAGGGCAGGTGCAAAATGCCAGAACGAAAATACACAAAAGACAGATACACGATACATGATACATAGAGCGGCAGTATGAAAAAGTATAAAAGTATGGAGTGCAAAAATCTGTAAATAGACATGGCATAGTATGGGTGAATGGCTGAATATGTACACTATACATTGTTACAGAGTGTTAGGTGAAAAAAAAATGATACAAATATTGCAAGTTGATATAGATAAACAAGGAGTATTTGCATGGTTAACTATACTATACAGGTCGATGGCCATAGTGGCCTTTATTAAGGTGTTTTATTGTGCTGCCATGGGCAAACTTCTAGAGTCATCCTAGACAGTTCTTGGAGTTTTGGGGGCGGCAGGTAGCCTAGCGGTTAGAGCGTTGTGCCAGTAACCGAAAGGTTGTTGGTTCGAATACCTGAGCCGACAAGGTGAAAAACCTGTCGATGTGTCCTTGAGCAAGGCACTTAACCCCAATTTGCTCCAGGGGTGCTGTAGGTAGGCAGTCATTGTAAATAAGAATTTGTTCTTAACTGACATGCCTAGTTAAATAAAGGTTTTAGAAAAATAGTAATGTTTGACCCTGTGGCGCCAGGGCAGATCTCAGCCTGGCAGATTCTCACACAAGGCTGGAGAGAGAGGGTGACATAAATCTTGACCCTTTGTCAATCTAAGTAATTTGTTTCTCTCTCTCCAAGAGGTGAATATTTATGTTTATATTGATGCTGTGTTTATAGCCCTTTATAGACATGTTGTAAGTGTAATGCCATTTGTAATTTATTAATGTACATGTATGTATATTGCATAGTTATAACCCTTAACTAATACTGTTTACATGTGTGCATGTCTTTGTTTTATAGAACCAGAACAATAAAATTCCAAATCATTCGGATTACCAAAGTCATATAAACATCTTCAATGGAAACAGCTTTGTGTGTGTGTGTGTGTGTGTGTGGTGACTATCAAGAGTACAGTGATGGACCTCAACATCATGTTCTAACTGGATAACACTATAGAGGACAGAACCAAACTGATCATTTATAAGTATATAGCGGGTGACGGCATTCACAGCTGACCGCTCAGACGATTGAGGGCATACAAGCTGTTTTTACGTGGTCCTAGCTGGATTTAGTGACCAACTGTTTTTTTGCATGGTCCCTAATTTCTTCGGATTTAGCTACCAATAGTTTTTACAATACCCATAAAACCTAGTGGTCAAACAAGGAAATAGTTCCAATAGTTTTTCCACTATTTGTTTTTCCCATAGAGGATTTTAGAAACACTTAAAATAAGGGCTGTGTTTTGTGTACGCTTAAAAATATTCATCAAATAACATGGACAAAAGCAAAAGCATTTGCCAAGAATGTTTTCATTAATCAAGTTCATTATAGTAAATCTCTCTAGGACACGATCTATGTGTTATCCTGGCAGAAAATAGAAATAGGCAAAAGAACGTTTCGATTCAGAGCAATACAGACATTTAATAATTTATCTGAGCAAACCAGAAACCTTTCTATATACAGTATAAATTCAAAAAATACTTTAGAACCATTTAAATATAATAAAATGGAAGGTTGTGCAGGACTATGGTTAGATTAAGGAATCAATCTTTCAGACTGTTAGAGTATTTAGCTGGTCAATATGTCAGTGTATTATGTCTGTTATTTGTAACAGGGTGTTATATATGAAAATATGATTGTATTCTAAATTGTATTTTAATGTTTAAGGACTCTTGGAATATTTGTCCAAATTAGGACTAAAAGAGATTCTAATAACATCTAGAACAAGGTGACTTTTATCAATATATTTGCCTGTATTAAACCCCCCCCCCCCCAAACTGAAATGCTAATTAACTGTTAATGTGGCTATCATAAAGAACTACAAATACCATGATGATCTGGACGAGACTGACGAATTGAGGCAAAGGTAACAATCTCTGGATTAACTATCTAACGTTCACTACAATTAGTGATTAATAAATTGGCTACATTTCTTTAAATGGACAATTCTGTGAACTGTCTTGTGCAAATTTTAAGTTGACACAATAGTTGTTAGCAAAGATGTCAGCTAGAGATGAGGTGCAGGAGCTTGCAGGGATTTGTAGTTTTGCATGATGTCTATTTTGAATGCAATTAACATTTTCGAATCTGAGAGTAAATAGAGCCGAATATATAGATAAAAGTCACGTTGTCCGAGAGAGAGTTACATGGCCATCAAAACGTTACGCCAGGTTAAGCCTACACAAAACACAGCCCTTATTTTAAATGTTTCTAAAACTTCCTATGTGGCCTTTTTTTTTTTTATGCAAAAAATGAATGGTGGAAAAACAATTTGAACCATTTCCCTGTTTGACCGGTAGGTTTTATGGGTATTATGAGACCACTGTGGGGCTCTATATGAACCTTGGATTATACTTGGCCAAAGAGTTTTAGACACTTGCTAGTATACTGTTCACCAGTCCTGTTGCATGCACAAGAAAATGCTGAAAGCTAAATAAATAAATAAATAACAACTATACCTTAAGGCTGCTTTATGCAGAAATAATAATAAATATGAAAAGACACATATTATTATTTATTTAAATAGGCATCAAAACTGGAGGATATTATGCTATTATGATATTCTATAATATAATAATTGTCAATACTGTTTGTATGGTCTCTTCTGGCCCTCATTGCTGTAGTGTCCAATATAGAGAAGAGTTGAGTTCACACATATTGCCAGTGGTTTGTCATTTCAAAATTGTAAATCTGTCGTTGAATGCCACTGTATGGATCTGTGATGATAATGAATGCTTGCAGTTCATGTTCATAAATCAAGATAATATAAGGTTGCATATATCTTCATGGAACTTTCTACTTGTATTATACCTATATCCAACACATAATAGTACTATACAACTCTTATACAATAGCATAAGTACTGTATTTATGTGCCAGGACTACTGTTTCTGTGTGTGGTGCCTATTGTTCATTATTCTCTGGCGTGCACACACGCACGCACGCACGCACGCACACACACACACACACACACACACACACACACACACACACACACACACACACACTACACTAGGTTCAGATCAGTCAGCGCTGTGCATCGTTTACATGATGAAGGACTGATGTGCTAATTAAGATTTTTAATGAGGGGGAACCCCCTTTAGCTGGATCACACTCATTCTTCATCTGGGGGGCAGGTTTTTGTTTTAAATGTCACACAACGTCACTAGGTCTGGGGTAGTCGTGTAGCTCATTTTCCCCTATAAGTTAACATGTGGATCTCTTTCAGTCGGTCACTCTGTATAACATGCTATGGGGAGTCAACGACCAATAATATTAACCAAAATAAAACTGAAATCACGCCCAACAGGCCAATGGATGCCGAGCCCACCCTCGGAAGCCCTGCCTTCCTGGCTATTGTCACGGGTGAGGGAACGAGACGCAGAGCAAAAGGTCAGTGAAAACATAGTTTTATTCAGAATATAAAACAACAAACGTAATAAGCAGAACCGTGAGCTGGTGTCCTAGCAACACAGACAACGCACTACACAGACACACAATGATCCACGACGCAGGTAGACGAAATGAGAACATAAATAGAATCCCCAATTAGAGACAACTCAAGACAGCTGCCTCTAATTGGGGAGCTACCAAAGCCAAAACAAAACTCCCTGTGAATGTCAGGACCTGACTGTGGCCATCCCACTCCCTCTAGAGGGAGTCTGAGACCTGGCCTTAGTCAGGCCCTTACAGCTATAATACCGGAAGGCATTTCCTGAATTTTTCGCTCTTCAGCTCGCCTGAAGAAAAAAACATGTCACACAATTTACAAACTTTTCAAGCACACGAAGACTATGAGATTTCGACTCCGATTTAGGTGTCTGTTAGTGGGGAGAGAGTACACGTCCCTATAGATCTTGGTATGGGTCTTGGTATCGGTTTTTGTGATTACTAAAAGCGAACTACTTTCAACTCTGCTTGTGTAGCTAATATAGCATCGGGCTGACTGAGAAAAAGATTGGGGCCACGGCGAAGGGTATTCTGGTGAAGCAACGCTGGGAATGGGGATGTCTGAGGTTGGAGTTGATATGGGTGTCATCCCAGCTGAGTGAGGCTCATTCTGGTTTCTCTGGCCACACAGGTTTTATTTAGAGGGTGTGGGCTACTGGTCCTGCCTTTCGGGCTCTCCCTAACGCCTGCAACTTTTCTATGGTGGTTGAGGCGGCTTTTGTCACCGGTGCGTTGTCAGGGGATCAGAGTATTTGCCTATCTGGACGATTGTCTGGTCATAGCAGCTTCCCAATGCCACGCTGGTTTCCCATATTCAGTCTCTGGGGTTCATAGTGAATTACAAGAAAAGTTGTTTGACTCCGGCTCAGCGCATTCAGTTTCTGGGTCTCGTTCTGGACTCGGCTGAATCATGCGTTTTTGTCCCAACAGAGGTTTGCACTCTGGCTCAGTCTGGCACAGTTTTAGCTGTGGCACTCTGTGCCTTTTATCTTGTGCCCACGGTTATTGGGTCTGATAGCTGGTATAGCTGATGGCCTCTATGATAGGTGTGGTGTCTCTGGGACTTCTGTTGATGCGTCCGTTTCGGCGCTGGGTGATAGACGTAAAAGAGGTATTTGTCAACAGTGCAAAGGGGCACTGCATATCAATTACCTAGAGCTACTGATTGTTTTGCTAGCGCTGAGGCTTTTCCTTCTGATGCTGGAGGGCCAGCATGTGTTGGTAAGGTCCGACAACAGGACGGCGGTGTTGTACATCAACAGGCAGGGTAGGACGGTGTCGCTCTCTCTCCGAAACCTGGCCTGTTATCTGCTCGTATGGAGCAGTGCACATTTCCTGTCGCTCAGGGCGACGTTTCCTTCCTGATCTCTCAATGTGGGTGCAGATCTACATTTTATCTCTACTGAGTGCAGACTGCACCCCTCCGAGATGTAGATACTAACACATTGCGAGAAAACTGTTCTGTTCTTCTCAATGAGGGATCTGGACGTACCGCTGGGAACAGATGCTTTGGTGTATCATTGGCCTCGGACCCTGCTCTATGCGTTTCCTCCGGTGGAGATGGTCTGTCAGGAGGGTCAGTTGTTGATTCTGGTGTCTCCCCGTTGGCCCAGACAACCCTGGTTCCCGGAGATCATCCGCCTATTGGGCGGAGACCCGTGGAGGGTTTCGTGTAATCTGGATCTATTGTCCCAGGCACACAGGAGAGTTTGGCCCCTGAAAGGTTGAATTTGACGGGTAGGTGTTTATCCTCGAATGTGATTATGACCGTGCATGCACCCTCTACTAGAGGGTTGTATACATATAAGTGCCACACGTTTGAGGGTTGGTGTTAGGTTAAAGGAGTTTCTCCTTTTCAGAGCTCTTTGGTGGTCATTTTGATGTTCTTGCAAGAGTTTTTTGGAGCAGAGCTATTATTTTTCCACATAGGTTTATATGGCATCCATTTTGGCGTGTCATGTAGGAATTGAGGCTCTACCCCGGAGTCTCATCCTCTGATGGTGCGGTTCCTGAAAAGCGTGTGTCGGCTCAGACCAGTCTCTAAGCCTATGGCACCGACCTGGCTTTGTCCGGGACGCTCTGGGTGAGCCTCCATTTGAACCATTACAGTTTGTGGACCTGAATATCCTTTCCTACAAGACTGCCCTGCTTGCGGCCTTGGCATCGGCCAAGTGCTTTGGGGATCTCCACGCACTATCAGTACACCCTTCCTGTTTGGAGTTTGCGCTTGGAGACTCCAAAGTGATGTTACGTCCTAATGCAGCTTTTGCTCCCAAGGTTATGCCTACTGTATGTCTTACAGGTCCCTGGCTTTCGAGCTGTTCCCTTTCTCACCTCCTCCGTTTGCTTCCAGTGAACAACGGAGGTTACATGGCCTCGGTCCGGTGTGTACCTTTATGCACGGCATCCATTGGCCCGTTGAGTATGATTTTGGTTTTCTTCAGGTGCAGAACTGTACTTTCAAAAGCTGTAGTAATTTAGAAAGCAAAATGAAACACATGATTAGATGAAACCGGATTGTATCCTTCAATGATTCCCGTGGTTTTACCATTTGAAAGTTGACAGCTTTGCTTACAATTTTAATGAAACACTGAGATTAACATTCATGTTAATTCATAATATATTATATTATTATTATCACATACATATCAATATATTATTGCAAATGATCACACCTAATTCACTCAGACTATGCAAAGCCTTTTTCTATCTATCTATCTATCTATCTATCTATCTATCTATCTATCTATCTATCTATCTATCTATCTATCTATCTATCTATCTATCTATCTATCTATCTATCTATCTATCTATCTATCTATCTATCTATCTATCTATCTATCTATCTATCTATCTATCATGTTTTACCGAATAAAATCTGTTCTGAGGGCTTGCCCGGGACAGAGAGAGAGAGAGATTTCAGCCATTTTCATTTGTTGAAATATTTGATAAGGCCTGCCAGGTGCTACATACGAAAAAAGTCCAATATGATAAATGGTCTTAAGGAAAGTTTAAAAACGTTTCAAACCCCTGAAAAGTACTTTATCACCAGATGCCCTGAGACTTAAGTCAATTTGGGATGATAGCTCCTTGTGCCAAGAGGCTGGTGAAATGTCAATTAGTTCCCCTTCATCTCCACCCTGTGTGCCCCACATCCGAGGCAGTGGGAGGAGGGAGTAATCGGGCTAATCATAATTTGCCCTTGGTCTCTCTTCTCACTGGGGTAGTGTGTGAGTGTGCTATTGGGTGTATGTAGGGTTGTTTGGAACAAGCCTCTAGCTCCTAGACACCTACATGCACATACACACGCAGGCAGGCATTATTATGCACTCAAACACACACACACACATGCATGCAAACGCACACACACACACTTCAAAAAATGCATAAATGTCCTACCGTAGACAGACTCATTTGTTGTTGTAAGCGCTTACACAAAAATGTCAATATGTTGTATTTTACAGTATAAATCACAGTCATGTTAATACATTACAGTGCTGTCAGATAGTAATTAAACCCCTTGACCTTTTCCACAGTTAGTTGTGTTACAAAGTGGGATTAAAATTGATTTTATTATCTTTTTTTTTTTCAATTATCTACAGAAGATATTCTGTAATGTCAAAGAGGAAGAAAAATTGTAACATCTGTGGAGTAACTACAATGTTGTTGATCCATCCTCAGTTCTCTCCTGTTACAGTCATTAAACTTTGCAACTGTTACAAAGTCACCCTTTGTCACGATTTGGTGTTAACACAGACCAAGATGCAGCGGCGTGATAGTTCGACATACTTTTAATAAAGGAATCACTCAAGAATGACGAACTATCCAAATGAAACATGATTCAACAGACGGTAAACACACTTACGTATCGGACATGGCGACAATGAACCACACCTAAGGTGTGGAACATACAAACATAAATAGAGACAATGCATAGCAGCTGCCTCTAATTAGGGATCCAACACAAAACACCATATAGAAAATGGAACCTAGACCTGTCAGACTCTGACCATGGCTACATAGAGAAGCAAAAGTATTCTCTATGGCCAGAGCCTGACACCCTTGGCCTTGAGTGGATTCCTTCCTCTCCGGCAACTGAGTTAGGAAGGACGCCTGTATCTTTGTAATGACTGGGTGTATTGATACACCATCCAATGTGTATTAACAACTTCACCATGCTCAAAGGGACATTCAATGTCTGCTTATTTTTTATAAAAAAAAAATATATATATGAATCTACCAATAGGTGCCCTTCTTTGTGAGGCATTGGAAAACTTCCCAGGTCTTTTTAGTTGAATCTGTGTTTGGAATTCACTGCTTGACTGAGGGAACTTACAAAATAATTGTATGTGTGGGGTACAGAGATGAGGTAGTCATTAAAAATCATGTTAAACACTGTTATTGCACACAGAGTGAGTCCATGCAACTTATTATATAACTTGTTAAGCAATTGTTTTCTCCTGAAATGAGTTAGTTTTTCCATAACAAAGGGTTTGAGTACTTATTGACTGAAGACATTTCAGCTTTTCATTATTAATTAATTTGTAAAACAATTATAAAACCATCATTCCACTTTGACATTATGGGGTATTGTGTGTAGACCAGTGACCAAAAAATCTCAATTTAATCCATTTGAAATTTAGGCTGTAACACAAAAAATGTGGAAAAAGTCAAGGGGTGTGAATACCTTCTGAAGGCACTGTAGCTGTGAGAGATGCTAGTGAACATTGATAATGAATCATTGATGATGATGACTATTACAACTACGCTAACCATCCACCCAGTCTAACACTTGAATTATATCTATCTACATCATATCTGTGTGACAGAATGAGAATGAGTCGAGAATTTGTCACCTGATTAGGGACAGGGCGAGGGGGACGAGGGACAGCCAACCGAACCACGGATGTTCTCAACTAACCCAGTCTGTCAACACTGTCCTCTCACTCCTCCTCCGACACACACTGATTACCTTATCATAGAAACATTGCTAAAGCGCAGCAAGAAAGACACTCACTATCCCTGATTCACTGGGTGCGTCCCAAATGGCACCCTATCCCCTACATAGTGCACTACTTTTGACCAGGGCCCATAGGGCTCTGGAATAGGGTGCCATTTGGGACGAAACCACTGTCTTTCTGAGAAAGGCCATGGTCGAATCCCTATCCACCCCCACTTCCATATACCCTTTAACCAATCATTAATGTCAATGCTAAAAATATCTGCCGAAACCGGACTTTTCAAATACAATTAAGGTAATTAAGGATATTGTGAAGGCAGTATCCATGTTATTTTTGGCTATGAACTGAGGGTTTTGCTCATGGCACCTGTGTGTAATGATTGATTTGCCAGTGGGGGATCATTAGCTTGGCTGTTGAGGTGTTTTGGTGGAGTGTGTGTGTGTTCATGTCTGTGTATGGGGTGTGTGTATGTCATAAAAGCCCGACTACGCTACCTGGTGGAGGTTTGGAGCACCAGGACTCAACTGTAAAATGATCGAGTTCTAATGACCAGTTGGGAACCACAGTAAACATGAAACACAAGGAGGAAAGATTTCAGCTCAAATAATTAACATTTATTTAACATTTAAAGGGGTTAAGGTGGATTCCACAAAAGGGAAAAGTGGAAATTAAAAAAATAGCATTCAATTTTAGGGGGTGGATGAAAACCGGCAGCTGCCCGCTCCGCTCCTTATTTCACTCCTGCTCCATCCAGTAGAGCACAGATCCGACCCAAAGAAACAGGGGACCAGTAAATATGTCTCAACTGTGTCTCATATGTCTCAACTGTTTGGTTCAATATTCACAAGGTTGAGGAATTGTTACTCTCACCAAACGTTTCAGCCATTAGCTTTCAGCAACAAGGATCCACCATGCCTCTGTCATAAGGGTAAATTGGGATGCCTCTGCTTCATGCTGCCTCCTCAATCCCAGACCTAGAACCTGTCACTTATCCACCTTGTGACATGTACGTGTGCGTGTGTGTGCGGCTAGCCTCTGAAAGGCCAGGGAGAGAGACTTGTGTACACTGACCTCATAATGGAATGGCATTTGCAGGGCAGGAGATACGACAAGACTCAAATGACAGGCATTTGTTGGACATATCATATCAAAAGATGAGAAAATGCAAACATGTCCTCTAGATTAGAATATGAATAGAGGGATTAAGACTTAAGGCCACGTGACTTGACAAGGAAAAACTCTGGGTCCTAGTAATATCAACATTGTGCAACATAACGTAACATAGTAATAACATAATAATTAGTAAAATGTTCATACTGACTCATGAGCAGCCAGAGGTAAATCTCATCTCATATCATGTTACCTCATGTCATGTCATCTCATTACTTTTCAATTTGTCCAGTTGTGTCAATATGCCAAGGTTGGCTTCAGGCACACACCACAGGCATGAAGGACGTTAGAAATAGAACATATCTGACCTGGTTTCACATACTGCTTGAAATCTTGTAGATACTTGCTTTAGCCTGCCTGGAGTGCCACATGGGCAGGGTTTGCACTTTTGGAACTTTTCTATTGGTTCAATTGCAACAGGCAAGTCCAGTCAAGCCCCGCTAATGTATGATTTAAAATAGTATTTCAACCCAGGTCTGCAATGGACCATGCATGGTTGGCTTCAGACACAAGCCATATGGATGATGTTTGTTAGAGTTAGAACATATAGGCATATGTATTCATTAGCCTCGCCCCTAATAGCCACCCTAGCCTGCACTCCCAGTCCCAAATGGTTACATCACAGCCCATGGTTACATGAGGAATCTAAGGCCTGCTGCACTCCCTCCAAGCTACGGAAGGCCCTACATAACCGTGTGCTGAGTGTGACCTCTCTAGTTCCACCTTTGACAGAGATAAGGCTATTTTAATATGTCAGAGACCTCCTTCAGCGTTAGTTCATGCTATTTTTATGATATTTTTAACGTATGTTGCTTAAACAAGCCAAGTGGAGCTTTCGAAATGGCAAAGAAGTTCTCGTAACGTGAAATACAGTATATGCTACTGTATTTTTGGATGTGTAGACTAGAATTTCCTAGTCCTCCGATAATTCCTGTTACAAGATTTTTAGTAGTATTCTTTTGCTGAGAAAATGTCATAGCCAATCTGATTTCCATCAATTCATTGGGGATTTTAACAAATAAAACATTATTTTGAATTTATAAATAATAACCAGTTGGTGTGAACAATCTATCAAAAATACCTTGTCCTGGAATGTACCTTGAAATACTGGCAGGCCCACTCTTTGATGGTAACACATCTTTCAGAGTGTGGCTCTACCACCCAACCACAACAACAACAACATAAAATATACATTTCAATGTACCATTTTTACAGTCAATTAATAAATATGCCTCCAAGACATTCTGTACCAAAAAGAGCTAGCTTTACAACCTCATTAAAATCTCTTTAGTGTCGGTCCTCCCAAACTTGACCCCCCCCCCCCAAAGCTCTCTGACAGATATCAATGACGTTGCCCCAGGCCACACCCCCACCGTGTCTATTGTTGGTGGAGCCATGCTAAGTAATAATGGAAACACTGTGCCCAACCTACTACTCACACCCCAGTGGTACTTTCAGACTTTTCAGGGGAGGGCTTTCTCCTTGTAGAGGGGATTAAGCCCAGTCCACACGGTTTCAAACCCATGAGTAATTAGGATTCTGGCTTTTGCTGTTGGCATGAGCTATTATGTCTGGGCTGGTGGCTTTGTATGAAAGCCACCTGCGACATAACCCCAACTGTGCCATTCAAAGTCCAAATCTTTTAAAATGATATCAGGAAGGCTTTGGGTGATGTGTTGATTAGTCATCCAGGATTCACTGAATAGATGAAAAGGTGTATTCATGAACTGCTATGAATGGTCATAAACATAACATTGTTGCTTAATAACAGGCTGCACGGAAGTAGTATGGTAACATGGAGCACATCTGTGTCGTGTTCATTAGGCATTAAAATAGAAAACGTAAAAAAGCATGTCTTGAAACGTAAAAGAAAAATGAGCATTTTAATTGGGAAACACTTTGAAATGGAGAAGGTACTACCTGTAAAGTGTCCAATGAGAATGCTCATTTTAGTTTTTCTGTTTTCTGTTTCATTGCTACTGAACCAACCTAGACTTAACAAATCTGTGACACTCAATTCACTATGATATCTTACGTTTTATATGTTACTAATTAGAATGTATATGATATGTTACAAATTCCAATTTGTCTGATATGTTACAAATTCCAATTCGTACAATATGTTACGAATTTACAATACGTATGATATTTTACGAATTCCAATTTCTTGTGGCTAACGTTAGCTAGGTGGCTAAAGTTTACTAGGTAAAAATACATGTTTTGTCATACCCATGGTATACAGTCTCATATACCACGGCTGTCAGACAATCAGCATTCAGAGCTCGAACCACCCAGTTTATAATGTCGAACACGCAACCTTTGGGTTGCTAGACGTTTGCGATATAGGCCCACCCATCCACCAACCTCCCTGCTTCTGTTTTTGCCTTAAGTAACCTTTTGTCTTATGTAACCATACCAAATATAACATATAATTTGAGTGTCCCAGATTTGAATTTAATATGTTACGTCAAGTCTATGAGACCAACCTGACTGAACACACACCCAGCCCTGGTTTCTGTGTTGGCATCCTGAGACAGAGGCAGGGTGGTGTTTCGGCTCGCCCTATCTGCACCGCACCGCTTCCATTTTTGGGGTGGAATGCTTCTCGACCCTTTGTGCCAAAACGTCACACATGGAGCCTAGTGACTGACAGGGCAGGGCTGTAGCTACATATGAGGACACAGAGGTCTGGACCTCTGTAATCTTTTCAAATGTAAAAGAAAAATATAATAATAATACATTGGGAATTAGGAACTCAGTTGGGGTCTCAACTTACTGTTGAGAGTTAGAAAAGTACAACACACAATGTGAAATTTGAAAACTTAGTTGTGCATCAGCAGTTTTCCTCTTGTTATATTTCACTCGCGGGCAGTCACTGAATTAGCCCATGTCAGTAGAACATTTTAGATTGGCAAATTAGACTAGTTAGTCTAGCCAGATATCTAAACTTGAAGTAATCATGGCCAAATTACCGACAAGGCACGTGCCCAGGGGCCCTGACCTCCATTGGGCCCCCATTGATTATGTTAGTCCCTCTTACTCAGATATCATATTAACATGGCACAAGTCATGGCAAAATGTGTAGAATTGCAGGAAATGTGCATTTAAAACTGCAAATCTTCTCCCCACCCCATGGCAAAATGTGTCGAATTGCAGGAATTTAGCTGCAAAGCAAACATTTGCTTACCTTTTGTTAATAAAAAACTTTTTCTGCTAACAGGTCCCTTTGTACGTATTGAATTATAGTGTTTAAACCCGGTGCTGAGTTAATGTGTAGCGGCTAATTGTGTAGCTAATAGGTTATGTGTTTGTAGATCGACTGAGGTAAACAGCAACCAATGTGATAATAACAGGAGTAATTCTTGCTTGTTGTTCCTGATCTCCAAATAGCATTTTGGATTTGTAAAATTGTATAGAAATGCAGTAAATAATCTTCAGTGTAAAAGAGTGGTGGGGGGGTGAGGACAATGCAAATAGTCCGGGTAGCCATTTGATTAGCTGTTCGGGAGTCTTATGGCTTGGGGGTAGAAGCTGTTAAGAAGCCTTTTGGACCCAGACTTGGCGCTCCGGTACCGCTTGCCGTGCGGTAGCAGAGAGAACAGTCTATGACTAGAGTGGCTGGAGTCTTTGAAAATGTTTAGGGCCTTCCTCTGACACCGCCTGGTATAGAGGTCCTGGATGGTAGGATGCTGGTTTAAGGAAACAAGACTCTCCTTTCCCCCCAATAGGATCTGATTGGACCCGTTTTAGAGGACGTACATCAAGCAATATTATATAATGTAATATAAGAGTCATAGAGCGGTGTGTGCAATATTACAACTCTATGAAACCATGTGTTTGATGTGACTACCTGGCAGCCCTTTTAAGTTGCCACTGGCTGCCTGTGGTATAGAGGTAGTAATAGAGAGAGCAGAGAGAGGGCAGCACCTGTTCATTGCTGTGGCGGCATCACGTTGTCCCCCTCGTGACAGCGTTATTATCAGGGCAGGAATGCACACAAGTCATTTCCACTAATGATCCCACCTGCTTCCACACCTCACGATAAGTGAGTGTGGCATGACATCCACGCTCTCCTTGGGAGTGTGTGTGATGTGTGAGAGAGAGAATGTGTGTGTTTGTGGAAGTGGATGGATGGGGTATAAGGGGGGGGGGGTGACCAGAGATGGGACGGTAAAGGCCTATCTTGACCTTTTCTATCAAATGGCTTCATATTCAAGTTGATCGTTGGGACATGACGTAGTATCATAATAAATAATAATAGGTTATAGGTTAGAAGAGTATGGATTGGTTAATTTTTCTCTTCAACAACAGCAGCCAATATTACTCTCTGAACGGCTGGTTGACACCCCTCATAATCACTTATTTGTTTGGATGAAGAACGTAGCAGTTATGTTGGCTGCTGTCAGTAACGTGATGTGATAGAGGAAGGGGACGATTGTTTGACTCTATACAACTGTTGTATAGAGTCAGAAAATGTGGCATTTAAGTCATCTCCACTACTTCAGAGCTGGTGATAAGCTTTCCATATTATTTATCTTAGTTTTAGTCCACTGAAGCAGCATCCTAAGCTAAGCTGTGGAAGCACAAACAATCGTCCCCTTCCTCTATCACATCACGTCACTACTAATTCATAACTATGTCATTCACCCGTCACTAACTGCAGTTAAAAAGCTTTCCCAGATAAAAGATACGTTTATTTTATTTGAATATCTGTGACTATGTCCAAATGTTAAACATGTTAAATACAAAATGTTTCACAAAAACCGGTTCCCGAAATGTCATACTATAGATTTTTCACAAAATAAGGGTTCCCAAAATCTCTTTTCGTCAACAATTTTGGATTAACATGTGGCATGATACTAACACTAAACTCCGACAGGATCCCTATGACGCCATCTGGCAGGTTCAGTCAGCCAATTGTCAGGTGTTGTGTTGTTCATACACTCGGCTCAATTACAGAAGTCAGAGGTCAAGTGTCTGGCTGCTGCTAGCAGTAATTGAAGTAAATGACAAGCTGGCATTCAAAATGGCCCCGGTAGCTGGCAATTCACTGTTGGGCCATAGGACAAGAGCTTCTTGTAAATATTACCTCTCATCTGCAAGCGTTCATAGCTGTCATGGGAATGCCCTTCAAGCCAATCAGAAATGAGTATTGAACAATGCCATGGTATAAGCAAATACACTATATATACAAAAGTATGTGGACACCCCTTCAAATTAGTGGATTTGGCTATTTCAGCCACACCCGTTGCTGACAGGTGTATAAAATCGAGCACACCGCCATGCAATCTCCATAGACAAACATTGGCAGTAGAATGGCTTTACTGAAGAGCTCAGTGACTTTCAACGTGGCACCGTCCTAGGATGCCACCTTTACAAGTCAGTTTGTGAAATTTCTGCCCTGCTAGAGCTGCCTCGGTCAACTGTACGTCTAGAAGCAACAACGTCTCAGCCGCGAAGTGGTAGGCCACACAACCTCACAGAACGGTACCGGCGAGTGCTGAAGCGCGTAACACGTAAAAATCATCTGTCCTTGGTTGCACACACTCACTACCGACTCACTACCGACTTCCAAACTGTCTTGGAAGCAACGTCAGCACAAAAACTGTTTATTTATAAGCTTTCCATGGCAGAGCAGCCACACACAAGCCTAAGATCACCATGTGCAATGCCAAGCGACAGCTGGAGTGGTGTAAAGCTTGCCGCCATTGGACTCTTGAGCAGTGGAAACGTATTCTCTGCAGTGATGAATCACGCTTCACTATCTGGCAGTCCGACTAACGAATCTGAGTTTGGCGGATGCCAGTAGAACGCTACCTGACCAAATGCATAGTGCCATCTGTAAAGTTTGGTGGAGGAGGAATAATGGTCTGAGTCTGTTTTTCATGGTTCAGGCTAGGCCCCTTAGTTTCAGTGAAGGGAAATCTTAACGCTACAGTATACAATGACACCCTAGATGATTCTGTGCTTCCAACTTTGTGGCAACAGTTTGGGGAAGTCCTTTCCTGTTTCAGCATCACAATGCCCCTGTACACAAAGTGAGGTCCATACAGAAATGGTTTGTCGAGATCGGTGTGGAAGAACTTGACTGGCCTGCACAGAGACTTGACCTCAATCCCATCGAACACCTTTGGGATGAATTGGAACTTCAACTGCGAGCCAGGCCTAATCGCCCAACATCAGTGCTCGACCTCACTTATGCTCTTGTGGCTGAATGGAAGCCTCACAGCAATGTTCCAGCATCTAGAGGTTGTTATAGTAGCAATAGGGGACCAACTCCATATTTTATGCCCATGATTTTGGAATGAGATGTTCGACGAGCAGGTGTCCACATACTTTTGGTAGTGATTAACATAATTTCAACCATGCTAAATACAGTACATAATGACCATTGTTGTGTTTTAAGGTTTCAAAATGCTATTAGGTAGGGGAAGTTATTAATCAATAATTAATTAGTAGGCACATACCTTATCACCTGACCAGACCAGAAAAAATGTAAGGTAAAACTCGTGGCCCTAATCATTACAAATGGTTGCCTATGTATCCTATGTCCCCATCTTTGTTAACCCAACAGTAACTGTGTCACTTATGGCTGGTCTAGACTGGATTGGTTCTGCTGTGCCTCAGTGTGTGTGTTATGTGTGTCATTCCGGGCACAGTCAAAGTCACACGACTCCCAACTCCCTTTCTCTCGCTCTCTCTCTCTCTCTCTCTCTCAGCACCAGTCATTTGATGCCCCAGTCCCAGAAGCCTCTGGTAGACCTGACAAAGATAGCAGGGTCATACTCATTAGGCACAAAATGGAAGTAAACGGTCCTGAACAGTGAAGTACTATCTGAACTTGTCCAATACGAAACACTTGTTTATGTTTTCTGTGGTATACCAGTTTTAAATGTTTTGCTACTGCCGAAATGAATACCACCCAGGTCATTCTCCCAGAAGCCAGCTAGCTCCAATAAATGACTTACCCTACAACATGGCGTCATGTTTTAATAATGATGTCTATAATGTACAGTATAGTTCTGGACCACTTGAAGTAGCTTCGAGTTTTTGACTTCTGCATGCAAAACTGTAATCAGGACTGTTTGAACATGAGGAGGGTTTAATCTGCACATTTAAACAAAGGTGTATTTCCATTTTTAACCCAAAATAATACTCTCCTAAATGATATCCACACATTCCTACTTGTATTTTGTTATTTTGTTATCTTTGAAAGGTTTCGCTACAGGGCTGCTAAGGACCTTTCTGAAATGAAAATGTATGGCTCGGGCCTCCCTTCAGCAAAATATATTTTACCTAAACCCTCCCTGTACACTTAAAAAAAATCAAAAGGGACCCTCCCCTATACCCAAAATATTAATGAAAACAGTGGATAGCAGAGAACATGTCTACCATTTAGCCTGACTTCTTGGACATACCAGAGCCTTAGCTATGCCGTTTTAGAAACTGTTCCTAATGTAAGCAGTACATGACAACGCAAGATTTTTGATAGCGCACAGGGCTACGGGTCAGAAGGTTGTTGGTTCGCAGACCACCGTGGACAGGAGTAGGGGTTGAAAGATCTCCTTTATAGTAAAAGCATTGCATGAATCTCTCATTGTATTTACAGGTCAGAGAAAAACAATCCAATTAATCTTCTTTTCTATTGTATAGAAAGTGAATAGCTTAATCAATTCATAGTGATAGAATTAGATTACTTCCCAAACAAAGTCCATGTTTTGTCTATTCAGCTATAGGTTGAATATCAAAGAAACAAAACAATGATATCCACATATGCATCTGAGCAGAGTGGCGGTTCTAGCTTGTATGGCTCGCTGGGCGAACCCCCACCTTCAGCGCCCCCGCCCCCAAAAAAAGAAGCCAATTCACCTTGGTGGTTTCGCACAAACCAGAAAGAAATCCAACAGTATGTCTGTGAAACTACTGTATATATTCACAGTATTATGAACTAATTGTGGTTTATTTGGTAGCATTTCGTAGTGTGACTGATTTTACCAATTGCATTAGTACTGTACAAATGTAGAGGTGTGCTATTTGATAGATTTCTCCGCTCCCCCTACCTCGGGGCTTCCAGTGGCAAGACCTGAGGTCAACCTACCCCCGCCCCCCTCCCCATCTTGTACTTCTGAGTGGGAGACCTTCCCAGGAAGTAGCCTGCCTAGCTCACAAACTAGAATCAGGGCGCCCACTCCGACAAGGTTAATTGACCCACAGTCCCACATGGTGACATAATAACATTGACGTGACGTGCAAATGAGCGATAGAAAACTGATTGCGCAAATTGTCACCATTCTAAATATTTTTGTGCGGGCGTCCCGTGCCACCCACAGCAAGTTGCCGCCCGGGGCGGCTGACCATGTCGCCCATACCTAAATACGCTAATGCATGTCTGAGTCATGTCTTTCCCGGGTATTTTATCTTGTTTCTAGCATAAAGCATCGCGGACCAAAGCGCTGTTAGAGATCAGTTTATATAATCGGATCCGTTTTATTAATTTTTTAAATCTTGAGTTGCAAATGTCTTTAATAAAAAGTAGGCCTATTGTATACCCTCTTATACACCCTCAATTCAAGTCTTGGTTTTAATTTAACTTAACAGCACTTCATAGGTAGGCCTACATATTATTTCTTAAATAGGACAAAATACGCCCCAACACAAAGCCCTCTTGTTGTTAGTAAAGTCTAATTAAAAGGAAAGACGGTTTAAATGAATTATGCCTCCTCGAATTTGCTTACTTTCAGCACCATGAGCTGTCCATTTCCGATTGATTGTGCCCCATGCCAGCACCACCCTTAACAAAGAGTTGCAGTAAGTTTTGTAAAGGGTGGCCAGTGATCAACTGGCCCTGAACATCTGTAAAACTAAGAGCATTGTATTTGGTACAAATCATTCCCTAAGTTCTAGACCTCAGCTGAATCTGGTAATTAATGGTGTGGCTGTTGAACAAGATGAGGAGACTAGGTGTTACCTTAGATTGTAAACGGCCATGGTCAAAACATACAGTATATTCAATGGTTGTAAAGATGGGGAGAGGTCTGTCTGTAATAAAGATAGATTTAAAAAATACTAAACCCTCTCCTTGACCAGTTTTTAATTTCAAGGATGAAATTTGAGCCGGATCCTGACTGAACAATAGCCATGGGAAAAAATTATAGTCAACACATCAAAAGGTGCAAAGTTATGGGCAAAGACACAAAACATCCACATTTTGTGCAGTATTAATTTACCATCCTTAGAAACCACTTAATCTAAATGTACATTACTGTATTGTACATAGGCTGGTCATCTAGGTTTGTACCTGTAGACTTTCCATCACCATGAAGAAAAACAAAGTACAATACAGTAATTGAGTACATTGAGACAGTGGTTTGTGATGATGTGGCTCAGTTGGTAGAGCATAGCACTGGCAATGCTAGGGTTGTGGGTTTGATTTCCACAGGAAAATTATGAAATGTATGCCACCACTACTGTAAGTTGCTCTGGATCAGAGCGTCTACTAAAAAGGAATGAGTAGACCATTTCAGTTTTCACATAGAAATAAGTTGCGTTCGCAAAGTATTTCAAGAAAACTGGAAAACATACACTACCTTTCAAAAGTTTGGGGTCACTTATAAATGTCCTTGTTTTTGAAAGAAAAGCAATTTTTTTGTCCATTAAAATAACATCAAATTGATCAGAAATACAGTGTAGACATTGTTAATGTTGTAAATGACTATTGTAGCTGGATTTTTTATGGAATATCTACATAGGCGTACAGAGGCCCATTATCAGCAACCATCACTCCTGTGTTCCAATGGCAAAACACCAGTCTCAACGTCAACAGTGAAGAGGCGTCTCCGGGATGCTGGCCTTCTAGGCAGAGTTGCAAAGAAAAAGCCATATCTCAGACTGGCCATTAAAAAGAAAAGATTAAGAACAGCACAGACACTGGACAGTGGAAGATTGGAAAAAAGTCTTATGGACAGACGAATCTAAGTTTGAGGTGTTCGGATCACAAAGAAGAACATTCGTGAGATGCAGACCAAATTAAAAGACGCTGGAGGAGTGCTTGACGCCATCTGTCAAGCATGGTGGAGGCAATATGATGGTCTGGGGGTGCTTTGGTGGTGGTAAAGTGGGAGATTTGTACAGGGTAAAAGGGATCTTGAAGAAGGAAGGCTATCACTCCATTTTGCAACGCCATGCCATACTCTGTGGCTGGCGAGTGAATTGGAGCCAATTTCCTCCTACAACATTACAATAACCCAAAGCATAGCTCCAAACTATGCAACAACTATTTAAGAAATAAGCAGTCAGCTGGTATTCTGTCTATAATGGAGTGGCCAGCACAGTCACCGGATCTCAAACCTATTGAGCTGTTGTGGGAGCAGCTTGACCGTATGCTATGTAAGAAGTGCCCATCAAGCCAATCCAACTTGTGGGAGGTGCTTCAAGAAGCATGGGGTGAAATCTCTTCAGATTACCTCAACAAATTGACAACTAGAATGCCAAAGGTCTGCAAGGCTGTAATTGCTGCAAATGGTGGATTCTTTGACAAAAGCAAAGTTTGAAGGACACAATTAATATTTAAATAAAAAATCATTATTTATAACCTTGTCAACATCTTCACTATAATTTCCTATTAAGTTTGCAACTAATTTCATGTATGTTTTCATGGAAAACAAGGACATTTCTAAGTGACCCCAAACTTTTGAACGGTAGTGTATATCAAGCAAATATTTTTATATTCCACAAGTATTATCAGATTAACTGTTTTGTACAGATAACTATCGGACTCAAGTTACAAGTGCTGGTAAACACTCAAATACATTTAAATAAAATGTCACAAAAGTAGTGCACTGGGCCTCTACTAGTCCTGCGGACCGATATACATATGTCTTCAGTGGGGCAACTTTTTTTTCTTCTGAAAATCGCAGCACCCCCACCCAGAAATTATGGAAATTATAGATTAGTGAAGCAGTGCACCCTAAGGTTGTACATCAGCAAGGGGCTGAAATTTGATCAAATTGTGCCCTCTTGTGGCATATTGACAGAACACCTTACACTTAACAAGCTACACGATTCATACACACACGATTCATACACAGTACCATCCATTATACATCCATTGTATCACCAACAGGATTTCTGAACTCCAAATCCACCATTGGCCACTACCTCAGACACTGCTGTAGATCTTGGGTTTAAGCTGGAGCATTTGCTTTGCCGTGCTTTCTGACAGGCAGGGTGGAATTTTGGCCATTCAACAATACAACACAACTTTATTTTCCATGTAACAACGAACAACCTCTGACAGCACGGTCTCTAGACAGCACACATCACACACAGTTGAGACAAGCACAGGGTCAAGCTGCAATGCAGCGCCCCTGGATGTGGATGGAGAGCATGTTGTGGGGGTTTAGCCCTTTACACCCGGATCCATTAATTACTCCCTTCTAGCCTAACACTGTAATATAGTATGTTATAATGTAGCCAGTCATGTTGGCAATGGAACACGCTTTCAAATGATTCCCACCTGACACAGATTGGGATTTACAATGGACTATTTCTGGATTGCGTAAACAACAACAGAAAATGTGTGATCGCAGTGATGCAAGGTTTTGTTCCAACCAAAACAACTACTAGTGTGCTTGCTCTAGTTCCTCAGTTGAAAACTCTTAATTGAGTCATAAAAATCCATTGAAGTTACTTAGGAACTATACACACTTTGGAGAGGTGTGTGGCCACCAGTTAGTCCTCTCACTCAAACCCAGGGGAGCCTCCAGGGATTTTGGGCCCCATGAAAATATATAACATTGGGCTCCAAAATGTTTTTACCTAATGCTGGAATAATATTTTAGGGCCCTTGTCAGTCACAGGCCCTTAGAATCATCCTAACTTCCCCCCCCCCATACGGCGCCCCTGCTCAAACCCTTGTACTTTTTGTTGCATCTCCCCCATATTTTTCAGGAATATTGTTATCATGTTACTATCCAGAGTATTTTCAGATTTTGATCTCAACAAATGCAGTGAAAAGTACAGTAAATGTACAATCCACTTAAATGGATTGTCTAATAATTGTCAATTTCTACCATGGTTATACATATGCTATTCATATTTCTTCTGTAAGAAACATTTCAATCTAGCCCTATCTGTATGGGCCAATTCCCACAAGTGTAAAGGGCCTTGCTCATGGGCCAAACGGTAGGGGAATGTCTTTAGGATGTGAACCCAACAGCCCTCCAGTTGCCAGATCAATTCTCTCGCTACAGTGCCTGTATTCAGGAGAGCTGATCTAGGTTGCCTTTG
Source organism: Thymallus thymallus (assembly GCA_023634145.1). Taxonomy (NCBI): domain Eukaryota; kingdom Metazoa; phylum Chordata; class Actinopteri; order Salmoniformes; family Salmonidae; genus Thymallus; species Thymallus thymallus. The sequence goes on along the minus strand of CM042399.1, from coordinate 7,638,332 downwards.
AGATATAATGATTATCATTATATGGACAGGAGGGACCTGAGCCTAGATCAGCACTCCCAATCTGAGACGCAGGAGTTTCTGTCTTCAGTGTGGATCAAAGAGAAGAGGCCAATTTAGACTATTGAGATGTACCCTTTAAGAAGAGCGTGTCTTTGAGCAGTCTATAATTGGTTGCTCTGACTTTGCATGCGTCACCAATGATTGCACTCCACGTCATCGACTTGCTATAACATATGTGGTTAGCTGATATATAAAATACCTCTCCAGGCATTATAAGATCTGGCAGGCGTATTCATTTGATGTCCGGGGGACCTAACCCCTTGGAACGCTACACCAATCAGGGCCTCCCTAACCAGAATGACCCTCCCCACAAATCTGCATATAATTGCACCCACTTCAACTAATTTCGCTATTGCGGTTGTGCCTTTGAAGACTGAACATTGAAAAGATTTGCTGCTAATTTTAAAGGAGCTTTTATTCATCCACAGACGTTTTGATCTTATAGGGACTAATAAAAAGAAGGACAATGACAACACAATCTATCCAAGGTTGATACAAAAAAGTTTACTCTGTATATAAAAACACACACACACCAGATATCAGAGTAACTATTTACATTCACACATGCCTAAATATACTGTATTTACATATGAGGGATGGTTCCAGATCCAGGCAGCAGGTCTGGTTTGTCTCCTCCCATCCCCCCGCGGGCTTTCCCCTCCCTGGGGCTCTCTAGTCCCTGGAGGCCCCCGATCATGGAACCCAGGGTGCCAAAGCTGCTGGCGCAGTGCTCCACCTGGGCTGACACGGACACACATAGGGCCCCCTGCTGGGCCTTGGAGCCCTGAGGCACGGGAGTGGTAGCGTTCTCACTGAGGCTCTGCACTGTCACACAGGACTGAGTGTGGCAGAGAGAGAGAGTGTAGGATAAAGAAAGATAGGCGAGGAGAAAGGTGAGAGAGCTAGTTCTAGTTTTGGGCTGATAATCAACAGGTGTAATACATTAATGGGGTGTAATGCACTCACGTTCGCCATAGAAATGTCGCTCCCCACCAGTGTCTTCTTCTTTCTGGCTAGATTGGGGTTCCAGTGGCACACAAGACTGTCGTTCTGAACACTGTAGTTCTTGTGTCCGATCAGCCAATATGTGTTCATTTTCCCTTTACCCTGGGAGAGAGGTGGACATAATACTTTAGATGATTTAGTATGCTCTCTTTATTTTAAGATACGCAGTAATGTATATTAAATCTTGAAATCAGCTAAATGCTACAGCATCTTTAAGTACAACTTTTGGCTATTCATATCTTTTAATATCACTCCAGAAAATTGGAGTAGCTCAGATAATGACTGTTGAATGACTGTTACAATATGACATATTATTAGGATAATGAGGAAGTCAACTGTCATCACACCAACATAGAGGAGAGAAGTGGTATGTAATTAACTGTAAATAGACTCATTTTCATTGAGTGCTGGTGAAGTGTTTAATTATGTGGAGTCGATCCAGACTCAAATGAACTAACGAGTTAAAAGTGACTCAAAGCCATCATTGGGACTCATTGACCCATTAGAGCAGGTGTGTCAAACTCATTCCATGGAGGGCCTAGTGTCTGCTGTTTATTTTATATTTTTCCTTTCAATTAAGACCTAGGCAACCAGGTGAGGGGAGTTCCTTACTAATGAGTAACCTTAGTTCATCAATCAAGGACAAGGGAGGAGCGAAAACCCTCTGCCTGCCGTGGAATGACTTTGACACATTTGCATTAGAGCTAAGGAGGATATACACTGAATGTACAAAACATTAGGAACACCTTCCTAATATTGTGTTGCACCCCCTTTTGACCTCAGAACAGCCTCAATTCGTTGGGGCATAGATTCTACAAGTTGTTGAAAGCATTCCACTGGGATGCTGGCCCATGTTACCTCCAATGCTTCCTACAATTGTGTCAAGTTGGCTGGATGTCCTTTGGGTGGTGGACTATTGGACTATTCTTGATACACTGGAAATTGTTGAGCGTGAGAAACCCAGCAGCGTTGGTGTTTTTTTTTTTTTTTACCCCTTTTTCTCCCCAATTTCGTGATATCCAATTGGTAGTTACAGTCTTGTCCCATCGCTGCAACTCCAGTACGGACTCGGGAGAGGCAAAGGTCGAGAGCCATGCGTCCTTCAAAACATGACCCTGCCAAGCCACACTGCTTCTTGACACACTGCTTGCTTAACCCGGTAGCCAGCCGTACTAATGTGTCGGAGGAAACGCAGTACAACTGGCGACCGTTTCAGCGTGCATGTGCCCGGCCCGCCACAGGAGTCGCTAGAGCGCGATGGGACAAGGACATCCCGGCTGGCCAAACCCTCCCCTCACCCGGACGACGCTGGGCCAATTGTGCGTCGCCTCATGGGTCTCCCGGTTGCAGCCAGCTGCGACACAGCCCGGGATTCACCCTCTGAATGGCACACATACACAATCCATGTCTCAATTGTCTCAAGGCATACACTGATTGAAGTGAATTGATCAGACATCAATAAGACATCAATAAGGGATCATAGCTTTCACCTGGATTCACCTGGTCAGTCTGTCATGGAAAGAGCAGGTGTTCCTAATGTTTTGTAAACATCAGTGTACACTACCAGTCAAAAGTTTTAGAACACCTACTCATTCAAGGGTTTTTCTTAATTTTTACTATTTTCTACATTGTAGAATAATAGTGAAGATTCAAAACTATGAAATAACACATATGGAATCATGTAGTAACCAAAATTATGACAGCTTTGCACACTCTTGGCATTCTCTTGGCTTCACCTGGAATACTTTTCCAACAGTCTTGGAGTTTCCAAATATGCACTCTGCGATCCGACTCATCCCAAACCATCTCAATTTGGTTGAGATTGGGATTTTGGAGGTCAGGTCATCTGATGCAGAACTCCATCACTCTCCTTCTTGGTCAAATAGCCCTTACACAGACAGGAGGTGTGTTGGGCCATTATCCTGTTGAAAAAAAATGATAGTCCCACTAAGCGCAAACCAGATGGGATGGCGTATCACTGCAGAATGCTGTGGTAGTCATGCTGGTTAAGTGTGCCTTGAATTCTAAATATATCACCAACAGTCACCAGCAAAGCACCATCACACCTCCTCCTCCATGCTTAATGGTGGGAACTGCTCATGCTGAGATCATCCGTTCACCTACTATGCATCTCACAAAGACACAAATTTGGACTCATCAGGCCAAAAGACAGATTTCCACCGGTCTAATGTCCATTGCTCGTGTTTCTAAGCCTATGCAAGTCTCTTCTTCTTATTGGTGTCCTTTAGTAGTGGTTTCTTTGCAGCAATGCTCTATGTATCATGTACCGTGTATCTGTCTTTTGTGTACTTTCGTTGTGGCATTTTGCACCTGCCCTGTGTTTTGTTGTTGTAGTTGCTTGACAAAGAAATTTCCCCCTCGGGGATCAATAAAGTATCTATCTATCTATCTATCTATCTATCTATCTATCTATCTATCTATCTATCTATCTATCTATCTATCTATCTATCTATCTATCTATCTATTCATCCATGAAGGCCTGATTCACGCAGTCCCCTCTGAACAGTTGATGTTGAGATGTGTCTGTTACTTGAACTCTGCAAAGCATTTATTTGGCCTGCAATTTCTGAGGCTGGTAACTCTAATGAACTTATCCTCTGCAGTAGAGGTAGCTTTGGGTCTTCCTTTCCTGTGTCGGTCTTCATGAGAGTGGTTGATGGTTTTTGTGAGTGTACTTGAAGAAACTCTCAAAGTTCTTGACATTTTCCGTGTTGACTGACCTTTGTGTGCCATGGACTGCCGTTTCTCTTTGCTTATTTGAGTTTTTCTTGCCATAATATGGACTTGGTCTTTTACCAAATAGGGCTATATACCCCCCCTACCTTGTCACAACACAACTGATTGGCTCAAACGCATTAAGAAGGAAATAAATTCCACAAATGTACTTTTAAGAAGGCACACCTGTTAATTGAAATGCATTCCAGGTGGCTATTTGTCGGTTGAGAGAATGCCAAGCGCGTGCAAAGCTGCCATCAAGGCAAAGGGTGGCTATTTGAAGAATCTTAAATACATCATATATTTTGATTTGTTTAACACTTTTTTGGTTACTACATGATTCCATATGTGTTATTTCATGGTTTTGAGTCTTCACTATTATTCTACAATGTAGAAAATAGTAACAATAAAGAAAAACCCATGAATGAGTGGGTGTTCTAAAACTTTTGACTGGTAGTGTAAGTGGTCATAACTTCACAATCATATCTTATTAAACTGTCAAGAGGTGTGAAACAAGATTGTCCACTATCAGCATTTACTGTATATTTATTATGGCCATCGAAATGTTGGCTATTAAAGTTTTATCCAACAACAATATCAAGAGGCTAGAAATCCAGGGTTTATCAAAAACAAAGGTGTCATTGTACGCTGACGACTCAAAAGATATCTAATGTATACTGTGTATTCGGAAAGTATTCGGACACCTTCCCTTTTTCCACATTTTGTTACGTTACAGCCTCTAAAATGGTTTCTCAATCTACACACAATACCCCATAATGAAACAGCAAAAACTGGTTTTTAGAAATGTATTTAAATGTATTTAAAACATTATTTACATAAATATTCAGACCCTTTGCTAAGAGACTCGAAATTGAGCTCAGGTGCATCCTGTTTCCATTGATCATCCTTGAGATGTTTCTACAACTTGATTGGAGTTCACCTGCGGAAAATTCAATTGATTGGATATGATTTGGAAAGGCACATGTGCCTATTTAAGGTCCCACATTTGACAGTGCATGTCAGAGCAAAAATCAAGCCATGAGGTCGAAGGAATTGTCCGTAGAGCTCCAAGACAGGATTGTGTCAAGGCACAGATCTGCGGAAGGGTACCAAAAAATGTCTGCAGCATTGAAGGTCCCCAAGAACACAGCGGCCTCTATCATTCTTCAATGGAAGAAGTTTGGAACATCCAAGACTCTTCCTAGAGCTGGCCGCCTGGCCAAACTGAGCAATCGTCGGAGAAGGGTAATGTGTATGACTGCCAGCTCCACTTTCCACCCTACCAACATGCTGCTTCATTACTGGATCAAATTTGGCCATAAGCTCCACCTCTTTGAGAAAATTGACATTGTCTGGTTTGTTTGTGTCTGTGGATCACCTTAAAGCCATGTTTCTTTCAGCTAAGGACTGAATTATTGCCACCAATCTGGTAAGAACTTCACGCCACCTGTTTCTCTCAGTGTCAGGCTCTGGCCATAGGGAGTACCTTTTGGCCATGGTCAGAGCCTGACAGATCTAGATATCTAGATCTATGTTTTTCATTGTGTGTTGAATCCCCAATTGGAGACAGCTGTGAGACGTTGTCTCTGATTGGGGATTCTATTTAAGTTGCCCAACCCCACACGTTTGCGTGGGTCATTGTTTGGGATACATGTTTTGGATGTGCCTCAATGTCAGCGGGGATAAGTAAGTGTTTTACGTTTGTTTGTATCGTGTTTTCTTTTGTATAGTTCGGCATTAAGTATCGTTAAACTTTAATAAAAGTATGTCGAACTATCGCTGCGCTGTTCCTTGGTCCGTCAATACACCCACTCGTGACACTCAGCCTCAGCGAATGCCATCTCTTGCTTATCTTTGCAAGGCGGACCTGATGCACCGGGCCGGGGTGACGCTGCGGGCAACACAGAAAATATGGCCTAATAAGCTATGTAGTTATGTTGTTGTGGGTGCTTTCGCTTTTTTGTAATATTTCAAATTAATAGTATTAAAATAGTATTTGTAATAGAAAAATAAAAATCTTCACTCATTTGGGCGCTCCTATGGATGGACGGTGCCCCTAGCATTTGCCTATTCTGCCTATGCCACTGTCCGGCCCTGGGGCTTTAGTAGTAAAGGCCAAAATCAATCCTTTATCAAATACATTTTCTTTATATTGACACCTAAAGAGGTCCTAAAATTCTAAATCAAATAGCTTAATGATCCATAGTATGACCATCTTAAAACAATCCCATATGTCAGCAAGAAATTACATCTACTTTCACCTTGCTGAGGTGATTGCTCAAGTGTGAAATGCTCGATCTAGAAAAAATAATTCCTGGATTCCTATACGTATTCGGATACCTTGAATACTCAACTGAAATCTCATCCAAAAGATACAGTAACTGTTAGCTGTTTTACCACAGATTTCCACTGAGGTTTTTTGTGTGTCACACCTTCGAGCCGACAGGTTTTTTTTGTTCCCTCCCGAGTTTCCATTACCTCAGGAAGGGAAATGCAAAACACCTCCATGGGAATCTGTGTTAAAACGGCACACAGTAAGTATCGTTTGTATTTGTAAAATCATTTTGGGGTGATATGAAAGTAGAATTTCTGAGGTTTTTTCAGGCTCTGGCCATAGAGAAGCCTATTTGCTTCTCTATGTAGCTATGGTCAGAGTCTGACAGTGTCGTTCTTTTCTGTTTCTGTGTGGGGTTTGGGTTGGATCCTTAATTAGAGGCAGCTGCACCGCATTGTCTCTAATTAGGGATCCCATATATGTTGAGTCTGTCCTTCACTCGGGTGTGGGTCGTTATCGATGTATGTCGCAGTCACGGTGAAGTAAGTGTGTTCGTTACGTCCGTTCATTTAGTGTGTTTTTTTGTGAACGTGACGTTCGTTAGTCTGTTTGGTGTTGTTTTAGTTCGTCAGTTTTTGGTTTGATTATACATAGTATATATATTTAAATATACATAGTACATATAAATAAAGAAATGTCGAACTACTATCCCTGAGCTGCGTCTTGGTCTCTCCACATCCCATCACGTGACAGGTTTACAAAAATGTATTGTACGCAGTGATTATTAACAGTTAAACAGAGCACTGGAACAGTTGTACACGTTGGCCCTGCTGTGGTCAAATGTTCAAATGTTCAACAACATTTCAACTAACTATCTACTAACCATAACTCTTATCTTAACCCTAAACTTAACCCTTACCCTAACCTTAATCCTTACCCTTATTCTAAACCTAACCATAACCTTAGCAAGCAATTGCTTAGCAACAGATGGTCATACTATCAATAACAAAAAATCTGTAGATCATTTATATGGGACTATACAAATAAAGTGTAACCAAATTAAGTTAGCTACCTAGCTGTTTCCCCCGATAGTTAGTGATAGCGATGTACAACATCGCCATCTGGACACATTTTCCTGCCAGATTCAGTAGTTTGAAAACCCCATTCGAACTGAACATAATTCATGATGTTTTTTTATTTATTTTAGCTCGTTTTGGAGTCAAATCGAATCAAATGTTATTGGTCACATACATGTATTTAGCAGATGTTATTGCGGGTGTAGTGAAATGCTTGTGTTTCCAGCTCCAACAGTGCAGTAATATCTAACAATTCACAACAATACACACTCATCTAAAAGTAAAATAACGCAATTAAGAAATATATAAACATTAGGACGAGCAATGTCGGAGTGGCATTGACTAAAATGCAGTACTATAGAATACAGTATATACAGTCGTATGAAAAAGTTTGGGCACCCCTGACAATTTCTATGATTTCCATTTATAAATAATTGGGTATTTGGATCAGCAATTTCATTTTGATCTATCAAATAACTGATGGACACAGTAATATTTCAGTAGTGAAATGAGGTTTATTCTTCTTTTTCCTGAAGTCCATGATCAGCTCCTTCATTTTGTTGACGTTGAGGGAGAGGTTATTATCCTGGCACCACTCTCGCCATTGTTGTGTCGTCTGCAAAATTGAGTTGAGCGCGTGTGGCCACGCAGTCATGGGTGAACAGGGAATACAGGAGGGGGCTGAGCACGCACTCTTGTGGGGCCCCTGTGTTGAGGATCAGTGAAGTGGAGGTGTTGTTTCCTATCTCCACCACTTGGGGGGCGGCCCGTCAGGAAGTCCAGGACCCAGTTTCCCCGAGCTTCATGATGAACCTGGAGGCTACTATGGTTTGAAGGCTGAGCTATAGTCAATGAACAGCATTCATACATAGGTATTCCTCTTGTCCAAATGGGATAGGACAGTGTGCAGTGCAATGACGATTGGGGCGGTATGCAAATTGAATTGGGTCTAGGGTGTCAGGTAAGGTAGAGGTGATATGATCCTTAACTAGCATCTCAAAGCACTTCATGATGACAGAAGTGAGTGCTACGGGGTGATAGTAATTTAGTTCAGTTACCTTTGCTTTCTTGGTTACAGGAATAATGGTGGACATCTTGAAGTAAGTGGGGACAGCAGACTGGGATAGGGAGAGATTGAATATGTCCGTAAACACTCCAGCCAGCTGGTCTGCCATGCTCTGAAGACGCGACTAGGGATGCCGTCTGGGTCGGCAGCCTTGCGAGGGTTAACACGATTAAATGCATTACTCACATCAGCCACGGCGAACGAGAGCCCACAGTCCTTGGAAGCAGGCAGTGTCGATGGCACTGTGTTATCCTCAAGCGGGCAAAGAAGGTGTTTAGCTTGTACGGGATCAAGGCGTCTATGTCCGCGACTTGGCTGGTTTTCCCTTTGTAATCCGTGATTGTCTGTAGACCCTGCCACATACATCTTGTGTCTGAGCCGTTGAATTGCGACTCCACTTTGTCTCTGTACTGACGTTTTGCCTGTTTGATTGCCTTAAGGAGGGAATAACTACACTGTTTGTATTCAACCATATATCCAGTCCCCTTGCCATGGTTAAATGCGGTGGTTTCCGCTTTCAGTTTAGCGCAAATGCTGCCATCTATAGACGGTTTCTGGTTTGGATAGGTTTTAATAGTCACAGTGGGAACAACATCCCCTATACACTTCCTGATGAACTCAGTCACCATGTCTGTATCAATGTTATTCTCAGAGGCTACTCGGAACATATTGGTCAGACCATCGTTGAATAGACATTAGCACAGGTACCTGTTTGAGTTTCTGACTATAGGAAGGGAAGAGCAAAATGGCGTTGTGATCTGATTTGCCGAAGGGAGCGCGGAGGAGGACCTTGTAGGCATCCCGGAAGAGAGAATAGCAGTGGTCGAGTGTTTTCCCAATGTGTTGACAGAACTTTGGTAGTGTTTTCCTCAAATTTGCTTTGTTAAAATCCAATAAATGTGGTTTCCAGTTTGCATAAAGTCCAGTGTAGTTCCGTCGTGGTATCGGCTTGAGGGGGAATATGCACGGCTGTGACGATAACCAAAGAAAATTCTCTTAGGAGGTAATACAGTCGGCATTTGATTGTGAAGTATTCTAGGTCGGGTGAACAAAAGGACTTGAGTTTCTGTACGTTATCACAATCACACCATGAGTGGTTAATCATAAAACATACAGTGCCTTCGGAAAGTATTTAGCCCCCTTAACTTTTTCCACATTTATTAACGTTTCAGCCTTATTCTAAAATGTATTCAATAGTTTTTTCCCCTCATCAATCTACACAAAATACTCCCATAATGACAAGGAAAAACTGTTTTTTATAAATAAAAAATAAAAAACTGAAATGTCACAAGTATTCAGTCCCTTTACTCAGTACTTTGTTGAAGCACCTATGGCAGCGATTACAGCATTGAGTCTTCTTGGATATGACGCTACAAGCTTGGCACACCTGTATTTGGGGAGTTTCTCACAATCTTATCTGCAGATCCTATCAAGCTCTGTCAGGTTGGATGGGTAGCGTCGCTGCACAGCAATTTTCAGGTCTCTTCAGAGATCGATTGGGTTCAAGTCTGGGCTCTGGCTGGGCCACTCAATTCAGAGACTTGTCCCGAAGCCAGTCCTGGTTGTCTTGGCTGTGTGCTTAGGGTCGTTGTCCTGTTGGAAGGTGAACCTTCGCTCCAGTCTGAGGTCCTGAGTGCTCTGGAGCAGGTTTTCATCAAGGATCTCTCTGTACTTTGCTCCGTTCATCTTTCTCTTTATCCTGACTAGTCTCCCAGTCCTTGCCTCTGAAAAACATCCCCACAGCATGATGCTGCCACCCCCATGCTTCACCGTAGGGATGGTGCTAGGTTTCCTCCAGATGTGACTCTTGGCATTCAGGTCAAAGACTTTAATCTTGGTTTCATCAGACCAGAGAATCTTGTTTCTCATAGTCTTAGAGTCTTTAAGTGCCTTTTGGCAAACTCCAAGCGGGCTGTCATGTGCCTTTTACTGAAGAGTGGCTTCTGTCTGGCCACTCTACCATAAAGGCATGATTGGTGGATTGCTGAAGAGATGGTTGTCTCTATGGGAGGTTCTCCCATCTCCACAGAGGAACTCTGTCAGTGTGACCATCAGGTTGTTGGTCACCTCCCTGACTAAGGCCCTTCTCCCCCGATTGCTCAGTTTGGCCGGGCGGCCAGCTCTAGGAAGAGTCTTGGTGGTTCCAAACATCTTCCATTTAAGAATGATGGAGGCCTCTGTGTTCTTGGGGAACTTCAATGCTGCAGACATTTTTTGATACCCTTCCCCAGATCTGTGCCTTGACACAATCCTGTCTCGGATCTAAACAGACAATTCCTTTGACCTGATGGTGTGGTTTTTGTTTAGAGAGTTCTTTATTCCAGTCTGCATTATTTACTGAGATCCCAGCTGGCTGTATGGACGGGGACAGTATATCCGGAGAGATGATTCCGTGAAACAGAGTATGTTACAGTCCCTGATGTCTTTCTGGAAGGAGATCCTCGCCCTGAGCTCGTCCACTCCGAATACCCCTTCTCCGCCGGTGGCGTCTTGGAGCAGCCTCTGGGATAAGTTAAATTGCCCTGGGGGGTGCGAACAAAGGATCCAATTCAGGAAAGTCCTATTCCTGGTTGTAATGCTGGTGAGTTACGGCCGCTTTGATAACCAAAAGTTATTTTTGGCTGTATGTAATAACACAAAAAACTTTCTGGGCTAATAATGTAAGAAATAACACACAAAAAAACAAAACACTGCAAAGTTGCTTAGGAGCTAGAAGCAGAGATTCCATGTCTGTCGGCGCCATGTTATTTCAGTATAGTTAAAGTTTTTCAAACTGGTTATATTTCATTTTACTAAATTGTTTTTGTTTAGTTTACTGTATTAACCTTGCTGACGACTAGGGCTGTGGCAGTCATGCAATTTTGTCAGCAGGTGATTGTCAAGCAAATAACTGCCGGTCTCATGGTAATTGACTGTTAATTAACATACACACATTTAGCATCTCCTGGCTTTCGCACATTGCCTACACGCCACTGATGCAGACCTTTAGAACATCTACATTTTTAAAAGACAAATGAATCCATGCAAATTAGCCTACACCATAACAATAAAACCATTATTTATTTTAGACAGGTCTAAAGAAACATGATATGAAGAAAATGTAGTCTATTTCAGAAGAACAGAATAGCATACGCTGAGTTGTCCTTATGTTAGGCCCTGATCATGGCTATGCCATATGTCTGTGGGCTACACTAGTTCATTTAGCAGATAAGATTTGCTTAGAATTCCATGGAATTATTTTATAGTATGAAGAATACAATTGATCATAGCTGAATAAAATAGAAAGGATATTTTCTCCAAACGATTTGAGGGAGTGCGCACACACGCAGCTATTGTGTGTTGAGCTGTTAACAAATAAATAGGTACTCTTATATGCTTAATTTATGTAACTCATTTATGTAACTTTAGTTGTGATTTAAATGTTGGGCTTTATGTTTTGATTTTGAATACATTCTTAGGCTGCATGATACGACTTTAATGATTATTTGAAAGAAGTCACATGATAGGCATGAGCTCTTTGTTTTTTGCGCAGGCTGTACAAACGTTGTCAGTTTCTCATTCACAATTTGACAAGCACTTGATAATGCCTCGAATTTCCTGGCTGCATCCCTTTTGTGTGTCCGTAATGCCCCCTAAAAAAATCCATGGCTTTTGTGGCCAGTGGCCGTTGTGCCCTTGGACTGAATACAATAATTATAATTCCCTTCTCCCGGCTGCGTGCAGAAGCAGCTCTCACGCACATGGCTCTCCATCACGTGATTGGGTCTTTCTCACAGGCTACAAGTGAAGACAGACACATCTGGGATGCAACTGCACACGGAAGAAATGTCCACATTTACTTTTCGTCAGCCAACAAGATGAATAGTCCTAATGAACAGCAAAAGCACTAGCCTGTCAATCTACTATCCCCCATAGTTCAAAAGTTCACCTATTCTAATCTGTGCGAGAAATAAATATTGCAAAAATAGTCTGAGACAGTTGTGGGATGCATAGATCCCAAATTAATATAACCACTAGCAACAAAAAACCTGTTTTAAGCAATGAGCCTGCAGCAACAGATGAGAACATTTAGCTTGAAATGTTGATCAACTATTAGGCTATTTCTTCACATTATAAGCTCAGTAATAGCACATGGCAGTAGGCTATAAGCGTGAATGTTCCATTAGCAGGAAAACACCATTATCGAAAGTGACCACAAATGAGATTATGCAGGTAATGCTTTATTATAAAGGTACATTTTTATGGTGAAAATTATCTTCCCCAAACTTGAAACTCACGCACTGTATATAGTATGCCAGTTAGGCTCTACACCTGTTGTAAAGCGGATTAATGTGCTTCATGTTAAGAAGTTATTTGGCCACTTTAGTTGTGATGTAAACCTTATCAAAACATACAGTATAGGCCTATGGGCTAGGCTACAGTTGAAGTCGGAAGTTTACATACACTTAGGTTGAAATCATTAAAACTAATTTTTCAACTACTACTAGATTTCATGTTAACAAACTATAGTTTTGGCAAGTCGGTTAGGACATCTACTTTGTGCATGACACAAGTAATTCTTCCAACAATTGTTTACAGAAAAATTATTTCACTTATAATTCACTATATCACAATTCCAGTGGGTCAGAAGGTTACAGACACTGAGTTGACTGTGCCTTTAAACAGCTTGGAAAAATTCCAGAAGATGATGTCATGGCTTTAGAAGCTTCTGATAGGCTAATTGACATAATTTGAGTCAATTTGAGGTGTACCTGTGGATGTATTTCAAAGCCTACCTTCAAACTCAGTGCCTCTTTGGTCGACATCATGGGAAAATCAAATGAAATCAGCCAAGACCTCAGAAAAATTATTGTAGAACTGCACAAGTCTGGTTCATCCTTGGGAGTAATTTCCAAATGCCTGAAGGTACCACGTTCATCTGTACAAACAATAGTACGCAAGTATAAACACCATGGGACCACACAGCAGTCATACCGCTCAGGAAGGAGCCGCGTTCTGTCTCCTAGAGATTAACATACTTTGGTTTGAAAAGTGCAAATCAAAGATGCTGGAGGAAACAGGTACAAAAGTATCTATATACACAGTAAAATTTGTCCTATATCGACATAACCTGAAAGGCCGCTCAGCAAGGAAGAAGCCACTGCTCCAAAACCGCCATAAAAAAGCCAGACTACGGTTTTCAACTGCACATGGGGACAAAGATGTCCTCTGGAATTGTGAAAAACTGAGTTTAAATGTATTTGGCTAAGGTGTATGTAAACTTCCGACTTCAACTGTACATGAGGTGTGCAAATATGATTTGAAAAAGGTAGCAAAAAAAAGCATGCGCTGTGATAGGCTAATATTGTCTATTCTTGATTTAATCTTGTCTTTACATATACTAAATAATATATACGTGTGAAATTTATTTTGATTTAGAATGGACCATTATCATGCACCTGTCTCTGGGGCAACTTAAATAGCGAATGGAGGACGCTTTTCCCATGGTTCATTTTCATGCCAGCCATGTACTCCTGTGGTAAACAGAAGCAATGGGCTTAATATTAGGAAAGTTGAGAAATAAATATAGTAGGCCTAGCCTATACAAAGATCCTCCTCTTTTTAATAGAGGCCATCACTCTGTTTTCTCACGCAATTGCATAGCCTATAGAAATGTTGCGCAACACAAGCTCATGAAGTGTTTGATTACATTTTTGATTACATTTTCATTGATGTCAGAGTGATTAGAGGGACAATAGAGTGCTGAGTACCAGGCAGTTAGCAAGTTTGGTAGGCTACTAATGACCATCAGTAGCATCAGAGCTTGGAGAAGCCTAATTACCGTGACTAAATGGTCACGTGATATTTGACTGCTGTCATGACTCATGACCGCTGGTGTGACGGTCACCGTAACAGCCCTACTGACAACTCATTCTAAATTCTTCCGCTGCTCTGTCGTTTGCTACATACCTTAGTCTGAAACTGCCATCATTGTCTTTTGTGGTGATCAGGGACACGGGGAGTGTTCCACAAAATAATGTATTCAGCAATTGGATTGTCTCTAACCAATCAGAGTATCAAAGCCAATGACGAATTTTCAAACTGCCGCTTTACCCATGTGTGTTCTGGCTCTGGCCCAACCCATCGGTTTCTGGACCAATCAGACGGCCCCAAATGTGTTCACACTCAGTGAAGAGTCGGGCTGGGGTGCTCAGATTGACTAATTTCGGAGAAGAAACTAACGTCCGTGGGCGTGGCATAGCGTTTGGACAGAGCAAGGAGTCAATTCCAGGACAAAAAATATAACAACTTTATTTCCCTTAAAGATAACTTCAGGGGTATGCTATTTATCACAGTGTCAATAGAAGAGCCTTACCTTCACCTCGATCTCTCCTCTCAGCTGGAGCTCGTAGGCACCGTCCTTCATCAGAGCCAGGTATACGTCTGAGCTGGCGTGGATCCTCTGAGCTGACACACACACACACACACACACACACACACACACACACACACACACGGAGAGAGAGAGAAAAGTGGAATGTTTGTACGAAAAGAGAGGAGAGTGTGTGTGTGCACGCATGTCGTACACCTACGCAGGCTGGTGGACTCCATTCTAGAGGCTGTGTTGACAGTATCTCCAAACAGGCAGTATCTGGGCATCTTGTAGCCGACAATACCTGCCACACATGGACCTGGGGCAAGGAAAGCAGATGAAGAGAAAGACAAGCCTGCTACCACATAATTTACTCACTGATATTTACTTTGGTAATAACCCCAGGTTATAGATAGATAATCAGGTTATAGACTTATATCAAACCTACCACAGCAATACTTATGCAATATATAGTACATAGACTGAGTGCACAAAACATTAGGAACACCTTCCTAAAATTGAGTTGCACCCCCCTTTGCCATCAGAACAGCCTCAATTCGTCTGGGCATGGACTCTACAAGGTGTTGAAAACGTTCCACAGGGATGCTGACTCCAATGCTTCCCACAGTTGTGTCAAGTTGGCTGGATGTCCATTGGGTGGTGGACCAGTCTTGATACACTCAGGAAACTGTTAAGTGTGAAAGATCCAGCAGCATTGCAGTTCTTCACACACTCAACCCGGTGCGCCTGGCACCAACTACTGTACCCCATTCAAAGGCACTTAAATATTTTGTCTTGCTCATTCACCCGCTAAATAGCACACATACACAATCCATGTCTCAATTGTCTCAAGACTTAAAAATCATTCTTTAACCTGTCTCCTCTCCTTCATTTACACTGATTGAAGTGGATTTAACAGGTGACATCAATAAGGGTTCATAGCTTTCACCTGGATTCACCTGTTCAGGCTGTCATGGAAAGAGCATGCTTTGTACACTCAGTGTATATTACCACACATAAAGTTCCCTCCCAGGAAATGAAAATGATTTGAATTAAATAAAATATTGCTTGCGTACTCAAAGCATCTGCCTGTTAGGTGAGTTTATCAGGTACTTTTACAGCATCTAAAACCATTATGTGATTTGAACATGGGTAAGAAAGGTGTGTGTGTGGTGTGTGTGTGCTTGCGTGTGTCCGTAGTCTCTCACCTGTGTGTATGCCTGCGCGGAGCTGCAGTCTCTTGTTGGGCATGTGGGGGATTGCCACCTGTCTGACCGCCGCCACCAGGTCCAGCGACATCTTGGCGATCTCATCAGCGTGCTTGTCCCCATTCCTCTCAGGCAGCCCACTCACCACCATGTAGGCATCGCCTATCGTCTCCACCTGGGGGAGTAAATACAATGGGTCCACTCATGATAAGTGCATTTACGATAGGTCAAAACATCCCAATACTCAAACTTACACACTATTTAGTATGAAGTGATATATTGGCCATGCATACTAAATAATATGCTAGTATGTACAGTTGAAGTCGGAAGTTTACATACACCTGCAGCCAAATACATTTAAACTCAGTTTTTCACAATTCCTGACATTTAATCTTAGTAAAAATGCCCTGTCTTAGGTCAGTTAGGATCACCACTTTATTTTAAGAATGTGAAATGTCAGAATAATAGCAGAGAGAATTATTTATTTCAGCTTTTATTTCTTTCATCACATTCCCAGTGGGTCAGAGGTTTACATACACTCAATTAGTATTTGGTAGCATTGCCTTTAAATTGTTTAACTTGGGTCAAACGTTTCGAGTAGCCTTCCACAAGCTTCCCACAATAAGTTTGGTGAATTTTGGCCCATTCCTCCTGACAGAACTGGTGTAACTGAGTCAGGTTTGTAGGCCTCCTTGCTCGCACATGCTTTTTCAGTTTGGAAGTATGCTTGGGGTCATTGTCCATTTGGAAGACCCATTTGCGACCAAGCTTTAACTTCCTGACTGATGTCTTGAGATGTTGCTTCAATATATCCACATAATTTTCCTTCCTCATGATGCCATCTATTTTGTGAAGTGCACCAGTCCCTCCTGCAGCAAAGCAACCTCACAACATGATGCTGCCACCCCTGTGCTTCACGGTTGGAATGGTGTTCTTCGGCTTGCAAGCCTCCCCCTTTTTCCTCCAAACATAACGATGGTTATTATGGCCAAACAGTTCTATTTTTGTTTCATCAGACCAGAGGACAATTCTCCAAAAAGTACGATCTTTGTCCCCATCTGCAGTTGCAAACCGTAGTCTGGCTTTTTTATGGCGGTTTTGGAGCAGTGGCTTCTTCCATGTCGATATAGGACTCATTTTACTGTGGATATAGATACTTTTGTACCTGTTTCTTCCAGCATCTTCACATGGTCCTTTGCTGTTGTTCTGGGATTAATTTGCACTTTTCGCACCAAAGTACGTTAATCTCTAGGAGACAGAACGCGTCTCCTTCCTGAGCGGTATGACGTCTGCGTGGTCCCATGGTGTTTATACTTGCGTACTATTGTTTGTACAGATGAACGTGGTACCTTCAGGTATTTGGAAATTGCTCCCAAGGATGAACCAGACTTGTGGAGGTCTACAATTGTTTTTCTGAGATCTTGGCTGATATCTTTTGATGTTCCCATGATGTCGAGCAAAGAGGCACTGAGTTTGATGGTAGACCTTTAAATACATCCACATGTACACCTCCATCATTTTCTGGAATTTTCCAAGCTTTTTAAAGGCATAGTCAACTTAGTGTATGTAAACTTCCGACCCACTGGAATTGCGATATAGTGAATTATAAGTGAAATAATCTGTCTGTAAACAATTGTTGGAAGAATTACTTGTGTCATGAACAAAGTAGATGTCCTAACTGACTTGCCAAAACTATAGTTTGTTAACATGAAATCTGTGGAGTGGTTGAAAAATTTGTTTTAATGACTTCAACCTAAGGGTACGTAAACTTCCGACTTCAACTGTAGATTGTTTTACTTGTGTTTTAAATAGTAGGCGCTTTGAGTATGCAACAACAGAACGGTTTACAGCTTTAAATACCAGGATGTCAGTCTCATTTAGGCTTTTTGTCTAGTATGAATTCGCTGCACACTATTGAGACCCACATATGTCTGAAAACAGCTGAAAATCAGATAAGGGGATGGGCTGTACCAAAATGAAGGAATGGCGGGGACCAACTCTATTGCGAATTAGATAACGCCTTCTCAGTATGGATGAGCGTAGCATGTTGATATTTGTTCAGTTAAAAATAAATAGTATGTAGTATGGTTAGTACACAGTATTTAGTTTTAGTAAGTAGTAGGCAAGACAGATTTTGGTCGACTCCAATCTCCATGTCGGCTACCCCTGTTCAGTCTTACCTTGTAGACGTCATAGGAGTCGATGCGAGTGTCGAAGCACATGTACAGGTTGTTCAGCATCTCCACGACTTGCAGAGGGGTGCAGGAGGCCGAGATAGTGGTGAAACCAACGATATCAGAAAAGAAAATTGTCACCTGTACAGAAAAGAAAAACATTTTTAAGATGCCTCTCTTAGCCTCATCATAAGTTAAATTGCACGTGCTAGTACAGTCAGTACATTGTATTTATATCCTCTCTTATTTATGGCCATAGGGGGATCATGGGCACGTGCAAACTCAAGATTTGTCTTGTTTTTAATTTTCAGATGTTAAATTAAGTACTAAACATTTTTAGGCCAATGTTTTATCTAAATTATTTATAAAAAGATCTGTCAGCTGCGGAGGGGGCACACTAACTGGAACAGGTGAAGAGTACCCCCCCCCCCCCTATTCTCCCTATTCAGATGGGCAGGACTCACAGGAGGTGTGCTTGTAAATGAATTTGATCAAGCTATGTACTGTATGTTGACTATTGATTCCTTCTTGATAAATAAATAAAATGAAAATGTGTTGTTGTTTCTCTGTAATACTAGCCACCTAGCAGTTTTATGAAGTTGGATTTCGCAAGCCCGCTAGATAGTTTCTCAATCTCCCAACCTCATAACTAGCTACCAAGTCATTTCAGACTATCAATCAAGTTAGAGCAGCTTGTCTAACTACACTATATATACAAATGTATGTGGACACCCCTTCAAATGAGTGGATTTGGCTATTTCAGCCCCACCCGTTGCTGACAGGTGTATAAAATCGAGCACACAGCCATGCAATCTCAAACACTGACAGCAGAATGGCCTTATTGAAGAGCTCAGTTACTTTCAACGTGGCACTGTTATAGGAAGCCACCTTTCCAACAAGTCAGTTTGCCAAATTTCTGCCCTGCTGGAGCTTCCCCCAGTCAACTGTAAGTGCTGTTATTGTGAAATGGAAACGTCTAGGAGCAACAACAGCTCAGCCACAAAGTGTCAGCACAATGTCAGCACAAGAACTGTTCATCGGGAGCTTCATGAAATGGATTTCCATGGCTGAGCAGCCGCACACAAGCCTAAGATTACAATGAGCAATGCCAAGCGTGGTTGGACTGGTGTAAAGCTCGCTGCCATTGGACTCTGGAGCAGTGGAACCTGCTCTCTGGAGTGATGAATCACACTACGACATCTGGCAGTCCGACGGATGAATCTGGTTTTGGCGGATGCCAGGAGAACGCTACCTGCCCGAAAGCATAATGCCAACTGTAAAGTTTGGTGGCGGAGGAATAATGGTCTTGGGCTGTTTTTCATGGTTCGGCTAGGCCTCTTAGTTCCAGTGAGGGGAAATGTTAATGCTACAGCATACAATGACATTCTAGACGATTCTGTGCTTCCAACTTTGTGGCAACAGTTTGGGGAAGGCCCTTTCCTGTTCCAGCATGACAATGCCCCCGTGCACAAAGTGAGGTCCATACAGAAATGGTTTGTTGAGATCGGTGTGGAAGAACTTGACAACGTTCCAACATCTAGTGGAACGCCTTCCCAGAAGAGTGGAGGCTGTTCTAGCAGCAAAGGGGGGAACCAACTCCATATTAATGCCCATGATTTTGGAATGAGATGTTCGACAGGCAGGTGTCTGACTGAAAATGCTTTATTATTTCGTTATGATATTATTATTATTTACCAGTGTGGCCGTTGTACTAAACTTGTATAAACTTAAAGTTCTTAAAGAATCAATGTGCATAATTAATTAAAATTACAATTGAACAGTTATAGAGGAATGCTTAGATAACTTATACAGAAAAATAGACACATTTCTTACATAGAATTAGGCATAATGATTAATGCTCTAGATTTCAGGAAAAAGCTGTTTGAGGTGTTGAAATTCTCCCCCCCCCTCCATCAACACGTACGTCATGCCCCCTATATAATAATAGGTGCATGACGCCACTGGGATTGTGATGTCAATCTAAAGTATTTTACAAGAGAGACAGTGATCCACGGTAAACATGAGTAAACCAATGGTGTGTCAGTTGTAAGTGTACTGTACAGTCATATTGTATACTTATAATATTTATAGTGTCTTTTTTTAGCACAATGGTGGTTCCCCAGGAATCTGTTTTACGGCCTTCACTGTTTAGCTTATATGACCTAAGACAGTATGACCTTCCTCATGTGTGTAATGTTGTTGATACACAAATGTATGCAGATTATACTCTTGTGCTAATATTGTGTTCCATTTTCAGAATGTTCCTTTGCTGGAACTCAAAGAAGCCTGTGTAAAAACGGACCACATCCACTTTGGTAGCTAATAGCATTGAGAAGAGTGCTTTTGGCCCAGCTGCTTCAAGCACCTCAATGAGCTGGATGCAATTTGCACCTGCGTAACCCGTTTTATCTCCTAATGAATATGGAACACCGTAATTATAGGCAATTACATCAACAATAAGAACAAAGAAATCAAATGCAGGGGTTCATTCAGCGCGTTGGTTTGGTGATCTTGCCAAAGTATCGCACCAATACGGTCCCTTATCATTACACTGCCCTCTCACTAATTTGTTTCAATGCTAAAAGTGGTAAGGTGGGGCATGAAAATATAGACATTTTAAAGAGTTTCTTTAACTTAAAAGTTGTTGTTAGAAGGTGATATAAGAAAACAGTATTCTTGAGAGGTTATTTGCTCTACTCAAAGAAGCCTTTTCTCTTACAAATGGTTCTTTATAATGTTGAGAGGGGCTCACTGGAGGGTTGTGGCTAATTTTGAATTCCTAACTCTCCAGCATAACCAGATAGTGATGACCATGGTATATGGAAATGAAGACGCAGCAAGAAATGGAATTGATCGACAGATCAATCAAACCCACCTTCTCGTAGCTCTCCGCCTCTACGTGCTTCTGCTGTCTCAGCTGCTTGGCTACGGTCTTGGGCAGCATCTGGTGCAGGAGGTCCTCGGCCAGCTGTCTCTGGCGCTTCAGGTCCTCGGTCCTCTCCTGCAGGCTGCACGCGTAGTTCTGGATCCACTCCGTCATCTGCTTGAAGGACACCAGCACCAGCGGATAGATCAAGCAGGCCAATGTCAACAGGGAGATCCGCATGCTGAGCCCTGAGAACATGGCCCTGGATCGGAGCTTCAGAGCTGGCACCGCCCCGGCCAGCAGGCACGCTTGGGTGTCCCTCAGAGCCTGGATGCCAGTCTGAGAGCCTGTGAGTACGCCCGCTGTTTCCACTGTGCCAACCACTGGGATCTGCCAGAGGGTAGAGTCAAAGACGTATGGGTCGACTTTGAGGCTGTTGGTCAGGTTGAGCTTTAGGTGAATGTTCTCCACCCAGCAGTCCTCTAGCATTTCTGACAAGAGCTGGGCAAAGGTTAGACGGCTGAGTGTGCGGATCCACTTCTTGTGAAAGTCAGCTTGGGTTCCTATGGAAGGGAGTTCACTGAACTGGTGGTTGAGTTCCAGGAATGTGATCAACAGTCTCAGTGAGAGGACATCTTTCCAGTCAGAAAACTGCTTGACCTGACTAATGTCCTGTTCCATGTCCCCCCAAATGTCCAGGAGTCTGACAATGGTCAAGGAGAACACGGACATGTAATTGCTGTCCTCAACTCCCCATGTTGTGTTCAGAAATTCTGTCAAATCTTCCCTAAGTTTCTGGCAGAATTCCACCAACTCCTCGCTGCATGGGTGACCTTGACTGTTTCTGTGGCCCTCCATATAAGTGCAAAGTCGAATAATTACCGGTAAAATGCTAGTCGGTGGACTTGTACACTTTTCTTGGTGTGTCTCGTTACTCCTGTACTTTCTGCATAGACTTCTCCTGTTTTGGAGTTCACCTATGAGTTGGAGAATAGCCGTAGTCCTGCACGAAGTCAACTCAGTGACAGCGGCCTCTGTTGCGCGCAGCTGGTCCAAGTTGGAGCTGAGGTCGACAGAGACTGAGCCGAGCAGAGCCAGAAATGAGAGCAGACAAGCCGCCAAGATGCGACGAACAGTGCGGTTACTGCCGAGACACAGAGAGAGAGAGAAACTGCAAAAAAAATATTGATATATACAAAAATAAGGATCTGATTAAAGAATACAAATAAAATATAGTTTCAATTTTAAATATTATTAAATTATGCCATTATCATTTAAAAACCTTGGAATCAAGGCTGAGTTGCTGTTTATTGACAGACAGACAGACAGACAGACAGACAGACAGACAGACAGACAGACAGAGATATAGATAGATATAGATAGATAAATGTTTGATTACACTTAGAAAAAAACATATTTCTTGCTTCATACATTGAGTATACAAAACATTAAGAACACATGCTCTTTCCATGACATAGACAGACCAGGTGAAATCTATGATCCCTTATTGATGTCACTTGTTAAATCCACTTCAATGAGTGTAGATAAAGTGGAAGAGACATAAATCCATCTTTAACCATGACACAATTGTGCCATTTAGAGTGTGAAGGGCAATACAAAAGATTTGAATGGGGTATGGTAGTAGATGCCAGGCTCACCGGTTTGTGTCAAGAACTGCAATGCTGCTGGGTTTTTCACGCTCAACAATTTCCCATATGTATCCACCACCCAAATGACACCCAGTGCAACTCAGTATTAGGAAGGCATTGCTAATTTTTGGTATACTCAGTGTATATGGCATTTGTAGGGTTATTTGATCAGAACCCCATGGGTTCTTCACTGAACCAAAATGGGTTCTATATAGAACCATTGGGATCCATATAGGGTTCTATATGGAACCAATTTCCTTTTTGGTTATATCCAGAACCTTTTTTTCCAAAAGAGTGTAAGCTAATAAATTGGTACACTTACTCTATCAAATAGGCTATCTTTCTGCGAGAAAGGTTAAAACAAGGCTATAGGCCTAATGTTCATATTTATCATAGTTTTCATGACTACTGCCAAAAACGTAGCACTTTATAGGATAGGCCTACAAAAGTAAACTAAGGTGTTCGGTTTTAGGGCTATTAACATTTATAAAACAATAGTCATAACTGACATACACACCTGCAAATATTGCAGCCGCTGTCTGTCTCTTCCTGTGTCTTTGGTGCGACTCTTTTTTTACGTCTGCTTTTCTGAATTTTGGTAAATGTTCCTTTCAGAGAAGCCGACGACAGGGTCCCAGATGCGAAGCATTCCTTTTTCATGTACTCCAAAGATGACATGGATTCGTCGTTCGAAATAAAATGCGAATATAAACAATCTGTATTTTATGATGTAATTTCAAGAGAATAAAAGGTGAACATTATGACCTATTATTTACAAAAATGTCTGTAATTTGGACCTGGAATATCGCATGTTCCAACTATCAGATAGGACTCATAGGATGCATATTAATGGTTGCAACTAGTGACGTGTGTTGGATAATTGTGAGGATTCATTTCTGCAAAGGGAGGGAATACATGCCAATCAAATCTCACCTCGTTTCACCCAAGCTTTTCAACAGGAAAAAAAAGTAATACACAATATTCTAATTTTATCATGCTTATTTTATCATAATGATTTTATCATGCTTCTATTTAAAATGTTTTATTACTTTTTCATATTGACATTTTTATTCGATGACAATCTACAAAAAGCATAATCAACAATTGCCCGTCATCTTAAGATAGTTCAAATCTTAAGATAGTTCAAATATCCTGTGTTATTACACTCATTAACAATATTCACTCGTTTCATGTTTAACACGAATGATTGAGGAAACAAAGTAGGCTTCTCTGCTCAAACTCCAAAATGATGGGCATAATCTTATTAGCGCACAAAAATATCCTATGGACTTCAATTGAGTTGAATGCTTATTGACTTGATTATTAGATTTTCACTCATATAATTGAGAGATGTTCATTTATCGGAAGAGTTGTATGCGAATTAATAGTGCTTAATTGCTTTTGTAAATGGGACTCCATGACAGCGGTGTCCACCCTTGAGCATAGGCTTAGCCTATCGATATTTGAGTGAGTCTAAATAAAAGGGAAATTCGGTACATCTTAGTAGGTATCTTAGAATGCATAAAAAGGGAACGAGTGAAATCGTAGGCTCCTATCCAGTTATTGACTTGCCTAATTCATTGTCTGCTTCATAATAACAGCAAAAGCCAAGACATTCTTCTTGCCATGCGTTTAAACTCCCTTTGCATTACTGTTTATGGCTTATGTGGGTTTTCACCCTTTCTTGACATGCTCTTTGTTTTGGTGGGGTGATAAAACGCAAAGGACATGACTTGTGCTGGAAAACAAAACGAACTTCTTTAAGGTTGATTACACTGTAAAACATTCCATGTTAGTTTAACTTGGAAATGCAAGTTCACCTGCTGCCTTGAAAACGCAAGTTAACTCAACTTGAAGATTGCCTTTGTTTCAACTGACAAATTCAAGTTTATAAAGTTGATGTAACTACAGTGTTCTAGTTTTCTCAACTTCTTTTTGTTGATTTAACTTTTTATCACTTGTTTCAACTTCATACTTTGAGATAAAACAAATAATTATTTTACTTTATCGATGCAAGAAAACTTCCCTTACCTTCCCTTACCTTGCAACTGCCAGGTCGCAGTTGCAAATGAGAACTTGTTCTCAACTGACCTACCTGGTTAAATAAAGGTGAAATAAAAAAAAATAAAAAAAATAACCAACATACATTTTTGCATTATTGTAACTCACCATTTCAAGTTAGAACAACTTAACCACATTTATACTACTTTCTATTTCATGTTAAGAGGATCTTAAATCCACATTTGTTTCAATTTACATGTATTAGCTATCTTGATTGATAATTGCAAGTTTGTTTTAATCATCACACTGTATTCTTGCAGTTCATCACAACATTTATTTGAAAAACATTACAAACAGAAGGTGGGGGTAGTCCACAGGCAGACAAACAGAAGGTGGGGGTAGTCCACAGGCAGACAAACAGAAGGTGGGGGTAGTCCACAGGCAGACAGACAGAGGGTTGGGTGGTACGCAGACGTTACATTAACATTGCTACATTAAACATGCCTTAACATCAAAACAGGTGTGTGTTTTTACACATCAGCACCACATGTCAGCTGGTAGTGAGCAAAATGTGAAATAATGACAACAAAATGAACAGGAACAATGTCGCACATTATCAAGAAAGAAAAAGCAGGGATATTCATATTCAAACAGTCCAACATAGCAGTAGGGACTTGAGATTTGTTTACAGGCGATATCTAAGCAGTCTATTTCTGAGCCCGTTGATTCTTGCTGAGCACGGGTCCGGTTTGATGTTCATGATGACCCTCTGAAGGAACTCAAAGGAGTACTTCATATTACGGGGGTACTCCAGGTTAAGGAGTACTTCATATTACGGGGGTACTCCAGGTTAAGGAGTACTTCATATTACGGGGGTACTCCAGGTTAAGGCAGTAGGTTGTGCCCATCAACATGGCAAAGCCTGTTGGCACATCTCTGACATCATGAAGGATGATCTTCTCCTCTACTACCACAGCCACATTAAAGGCTTCCAAAGGATATGCGTCATCCAACGGACCTTCGTGTCCAATCAGCAGTCCAACCTGCAGTCATTTCATTATCACTTTGAGGTTTTCTCCATGGGCCTGAAAATATACAAGATATAAACACCTTTGACATCTCCACAGATCGCTACTCTACTTTGTACTAAGTTGTCGTCAACTCAAGTAAACTGCACCACGTCCTCTGCTTTCAATGGAGCTGAGACCTGCCCTCTGTCCGAGAGTGAGTGAGAGACAGAGAAGCAAACAACTGTAAAATGACAGCAAAACATGGTAACACTAGGTGCTGTGCCCTGAATATAACATGATTATGATTAATGATAATTAGGCTGCCATACACATGTGACGCGTGAGTACGTAGCGGCGGCGCTGGCTAAAATACACCGCAAAGGGCGTTGCGAACATGGAGCACTTTGTATTCACAATGCACAGATTAAGCAGACTGCACTCAGCTCCTCCTGAGGAGATCTGAGTACAGTTCATTTCACAAGGGTCAGAGTTCGTTTGGAGTGTTCACATATGAATATCAAATGAAAGTATACTTAATTTAACTGTATACCGTGAAATGTGTAAATACAATGTCACTTACATCACACATCCTGATTATGTTGGAGGAATCCTCTGAAAGATAGCAGGGAAGATCAAGCAGGGCAGCTGTTCTTCTGTTTTGGTTTGTGTCCTGCACACAAAATAAATTGGATGTAATATTAAAATAGAATCCTACTTTTACGAGACATTGATAGGAACATTTTATTTTTTAAATACCCTATGTACCTTCTTTTGAAGACACTGCAGAACACTGATCAGGTTCAACCTCCTACTCGATGCAACAGTCGCTTTATACAGCTCCAAAAGCCTTGGCATCATGGCATCTAGTCCATCCAGAAAAGGCTCCATCAGGTCTTTAGTGACAATCCTTCTGAACTCGGCACTTAGCTGAAACAGACAGATGACAAAACATTTACATTTTAGTCATTTAGCGTACGCTCTTATGCAGAGCGACTTACAATAGGTGGCCCAAACAATCGGAAAGGGGATTCATCAGAGAAAATGACTCTACCACAGTCCTCTGCAGTCCAATCCCTGTACCTTTTGCAGAATATCAGTCTGTCCCTGATGTTTTTCCTGGAGAGAAGTGGCTTGGTGTATTTCATTTGAAATTTGAATACATGACCTACAGTGGGGAGAACAAGTATTTGATACACTGCCGATTTTCCTACTTACAAAGCATGTAGAGGTCTGTAATTTTTATCATAGGTACACTTCAACTGTGAGAGACGGAATCTAAAACAAAAATCCAGAAAATCACATTGTATGATTTTTAAATAATTAATTTGCATTTTATTGCATGACATAAGTATTTGATCACCTACCAACCAGTAAGAATTCTGGCTCTCACAGCCCTCCTGTTCTCCACTCATTACCTGTATTAACTGCACCTGTTTGAACTCGTTACCTGTATAAAAGACACCTGTTCACACACTCAATCAAACAAGACTCCAACCTCTCCACAATGGCCAAGACCAGAGAGCTGTGTAAGGACATCAAGACCTGCACAAGGCTGGGATGGGCTACAGGACAATAGGCAAGCAGCTTGGTTAGAAGGCAACAACTGTTGGTGCAATTATTAGAAAATGGAAGAAGTTCAAGATGACGGTCAATCTCCCTCGGTCTGGGGCACCATGCAAGATCTCACCTCGTGGGGCATCAATGATCATGAGGAAGGTGAGGGATCAGCCCAGAACTACACGGCAGGACCTGGTCAATGACCTGAAGAGAGCTGGGACCACAGTCTCAAAGAAAACCATTAGTAACACACTATGCCGTCATGGATTAAAATCCTGCAGCGCATGCAAGGTCCCCCTGCTCAAGCCAGAGCATGTCCAGGCCCGACTGAAGTTTGCCAATGACCATCTGGATGATCCAGAGGAGGAATGGGAGAAGGTCTGATGAGACAAAAATAGAGCTTTTTGGTCTAAACTCCACTCGCCGTGTTTGGAGGAAGAAGGATGAGTACAACCCCAAGAACACCATCCCAACCGTGAAGCATGGAGGTGGAAACATCATTCTTTGGGGATGCTTTTCTGCAAAGGGGACAGGACGACTGCACCGTATTGAGGGGAGGATGTATGGGGCCATGTATTGCGAGATCTTGGCCAACAACCTCCTTCCCTCAGTAAGAGCATTGAAGATGGGTCGTGGCTGGGTCTTCCAGCATGACAACGACCCGAAACACACAGCCAGGGCAACTAAGGAGTGGCTCCGTAAGAAGCATCTCAAGGTCCTGGAGTGGCCTAGCCAGTCTCCAGACCTGAACCCAATAGAAAATCTTTGGAGGGAGCTGAAAATCCGTATTGCCCAGCGACAGCCCCGAAACCTGAAGGATCTGGAGAAGGTCTGTATGGAGGAGTGGGCCAAAATCCCTGCTGCAGTGTGTGCAAACCTGGTCAAGAACTACAGGAAACGTATGATCTCTGTAATTGCACCAAATATTAATTGTACCAAATATTAAGTTCTGCTTTTCCGATGTATCAAATACTTATGTCATGCAATAAAATGCAAATTAATTACTTAAAAATCATACAATGTGATTTTCTGGATTTTTGTTTTAGATTCCGTCTCACAGTTGAAGTGTACCTATGATAAAAATTACAGACCTCTACATGCTTTGTAAGTAGGAAAACCTGCAAAATCGGCAGTGTATCAAATACTTGTTCTCCCCACTGTATATGTTTTCCAGTTTCTTGAAATACTTTGCAAATGCAACTTATTACTATGTGAAAACTGAAATGGTCTATTTATTCCTTTTCCATTTTTTTTTTTCCATATCCAGAGTAACTTACAGCGTGAGTGCATACATTTTCCCTGTGGGAATCAAACCCACAACCCTAGCATTGCAAGTGCTATGCTCTACCAACTGAGCCACATCATCACAAACCACTTAATGTCTCAATGTACTCAATTACTGTATTGTGCTTTGTTTTTCTTCAAGGTGATGGAAAGTCTACAGGTACAAACATGTGTACAATACTTTACATTAAGTGGTTTGTAAGGATGGTAAATATATTTAATATGGCCATTGCAATATTTAATTTGATGTGGATGTTTTGTGTCTTTGCCCATAACTTAGCACCTTTTAATGAAAATGTTTGAGGACAGGGTTTTGTTCTTTCTGGATCCCATTAGAATGACAATCGCAGAGAAAGGGAAAGGTCAACTCTTACAATTCCAACTATTGAATCCTGCAAAATACTGTTCTTAATTATACAACTTCTTTTTTGCCAAAGGAGAGATGTAATTTTTGGGGGGGCCTGTACCACAGACGACTATATCGGTCCGCTAATACTAGTAAAGGCCCAGCGCACCACTTTTGTGATTTGTTTTCTCCAGATTTTTCAGGGGTTGCTGCAGCACACTCATCACCCTACTTTCCTGCGGCTATGCAGGTTGTCAACCATCTGGAGAGCTCCTGGCTTTTTCAACATTACAACCAAATACTTTGGTCTTTATAAAATTATTTCCTAATTCAATAAATCAAATGGATAAGGTAGGCTACTTCAAAGCAGTAGCGGTCTATGGGTAAAATCACTGGGAAAGCCAACCCCCCCCCCCAAATAAATAAAAGCCATATTACAACCTGTGTTGTGATAATTGCATTGTTTGCTCTATAACCTGTTATTTCATATGCCTTGCGACCGTGGTATATAGGCCTAAAGGCAGAGACAATAAGACAGTGGCAGAATAAATTCAACCACACCGTGTTTTATTACAAAACCAGATAGAAACCTCTGTCCAGTGAAGTCCACAAAGCATGACAGTTACATGACCTGTAACAGACAGTTACATGACCTACAGCATGTTCAAGCAAGTTCATGTTTGATATTTTCGGACCACTAAACAACTATTGATTTAGAACCAGGAAGTTACCGTAAGTCGCAAAGAAAACAGGAGCTGCCTCCACTATTCCAGCATCATTTAAACTTCAACAAACCACCTCTGCTTAGTTTAATACAGTGCCAACTAAAAGATACCAAAAACAATTTAGTCCAATCAATGCAAGCTAAACATGATGTGGCTGTCCATGGTTCTGATTTCTGTGTGTGGGTTCGTGCAAGTAGAAAAACGTTTGACTCACCCTACTTGTAGAGAAACGCCAACGCCATCCTCTTCTCTTTCATGTTGACGAAACGGTCTATCACTCTGTCATACAGTACTCGCTTTTATTTTTCGTTGTCCTAGGCCACCTAGCTAAAATTCTTGCTCGCTACCTAACTTCCATTAATGGGCAACATTAGCTAGTTAACATTAGCCTTCTACATATTAAACTTCCACCCTATCAGGCAAGAGGCACAACAATGTTTTAATTAATGTTTGTATCATATTCGCCATTATAATCATTGGCCCGTACAGGGAATTAAATCAAATGTCAAAATCTCTACCTCCATCCATGGCCAATTTAGGAAAGGGACAATTTTAGCTAGCCAGCTAGCTAGCCACGGAGGACAACACAACGAGATGCAACAATTCAAGTTTTTCTGTCTGTTTTGGTAGGTGTGAAGCTGGCTTCCCTTGACACTTCTTTTTCAGTGTGCCAGGACCATTCACAGTTGAACTCGCTCAGTTTCAGCAGATATTTTATTATTTTTTAATCAAAAGAGGCAAAATGCTCCCTGGCTTCTTTTGCCTTCAATGCTAGAGGCGGCAACAATATCAGACTCGTTTGGACCAGACAGCATCAGATAGATGGCCTACACTTAAGAGAGACAGCGCTGTTTCGCTTGCTCTGATTCTTTCTGCTGTCATTTGGAAAGTATTCAAACCCCTTGACTTCTTCCACATTTTGTAACTTTGCAGCCTTATTCTAAAATTGATTACATTTTTCCCCTCATCATTCTACACACAATACCCAATAATGACAAAGCGAAAATAAATACACTGAAATACCTTATTTATGTAAGTATTCAGACCTTTTGCTCTGAGACTCGAAATTTAGCTCAGGTGCAACCTGTTTCCATTGATCATCCTCAAGATGTTTCTACAACTTGATTGGAGTCCGCCTCTGGTAAAATAAATTGATTGGACATGATTTGGAAAGGCACACAACTGTCTATATAAGGTCCCACAGTTGACAGCGCATGTCTGAGCAAAAACAAGCCATGAGCTCAAAGGAATTGTCCGTAGAGCTCCAAGACAGGATTGTGTCTAGGCACAGGTCTGGGGGACGGTACCAAAAAATGTCTGCAGCATTGAAGGTCCCCATGAACCACCAAGACTCTTCTGGCCGCCCGGCCAAACTGAGCAGTCAAGGGAGAAGGGACTTGGTCAGGGAGGTAACCAAAATCCGATGGACACTCTGACAGAGCTCCATAGTTTCTCTGATGAAACCAAGATTGAACTCTTTGGCCTGAATGCCAAGCGTCACATCTGGAGGAAACCGCACCATCCTCACTGTGACACATGGTGGTGGCAGCAACCTGTTTTTACTTTGTCATTATGGGGTATTGTGTGTAGATTGATGAGGGAATTATTTAAAAAAAATACATTTTAAAATAAGGCTGTAATGTGACAAAATGTGGAAAAAGTAAAGGGGTCTGAATACTTTCCGAATGCACTGTACATTCAGCTGCTTTGCGAATTGAAGGAAAATTCTGAAACAGAGAGATGAACGCTAAATTATTTAATTTTTTCAAACATTTTTGAGGCCTGGCTTCCCTTGGCATCCATGAATATACGCCACTGTTTCAAATCAAGGTATCTAACTAGACATGCTTATACAGCGGGTGAAATAATGCTATTGACATGAAATTTTCACCAGATGTTGGTAACAACCCAAGTAATCCATACATACAAAGAAACAAATAAGTTCAGAAATTAAGTTATGTGTAATAATGTGAAATTGGTATCACACCTCAAAACCAAACTTTCCCAGGTATTTTTTAGATCTTAATCTCAAATTTATATTTTTTTAGTAAAACTGCTGTTTAGTAATATGACTGTTGTCCTAAAATACAAACAGACGGGTGAGATTATGAACACATCATAGGCTGCTGTAATGAATTGCACAGAGTCCAGTCAAATTAAGGACAATTATACCAATTAATTAATCAATAAAGAAAATCTGTGTGCTACCTCACCTCATGCTGGGGGCTGAGCCCCACTAAACCCCTAATCCTAGAATCTCCCCTGATTGAAAGTGAAATCTATGATGTTCTATTTGTATTCAACAGTGCTTGACTTGGGCAGGAGCTGTCCGGAATGCTCTTCCGGCACTTCAAATTTTTGGGGAATTGTGTAGCCTATCGCTTGCCCAGATTCACAGATTGAGGCAAAAAAGGCTGACCAAAGCCGAGTGAATAGCAATGGAGAGCGGGCATTCATTTCCTGATTCCGCTTTGTTCCAGTTTATTTGCCGCTAGTTTGTGAATCTGTGAACGACAGTAGGTTGTCATGGAAATGCAGATCGGCAGCTGTAGCATCACTGCGTTTCTCCTTGGGAGTGTCATACACAGCCTCTTTGTATGTCAATGCTTGAGCAAGGTCAACATTCTCCTTTTGTAGATACTTGTGTAAACTGCTTTAAAAGGGCCATGCACTCAAGGAAGTTCCCTCTATTATGGCTTTCAACACTTTCGATGTGACCTCTAAAAGGTATTCCTTGCTTTCCTAACATGGAGGTAACCGCGACAACACGGCGTATGTACTCTCTTCTATCAGTTATTTAGTTTACATGTGCTGCTTCTATCTGCTCTACAACATTTCCTTGCGAGGCACTATCCTTGTAGCTCTTCCAGGAAGCAACACTTTCCTTGTGACATTGAGTTGCTTCATGTTTTTGGAACACGTTCATAGCTTTTTTCAAATTTTTGTATCCAGTTCCAGGTTTCTACCTATTATTCAACATGCAAAGCAGAAGGATGTATTTTTTTTCCACAGAGTATTCTAACCATTTAAAAGGGTCAAACCGCTTTTCCTGAAAGGCTCTTTTCTGCATGCCAAAGCACTCTTGGGGATAGTATTGCAGTTTCACTTGCTTAGGACCCGTGTCCTTATCTCCCAAGTCATCTCCTCTCCGACACTGTGCTCCTTTTCTCTCTCTCTCTCTCTCTCTCTTTCTCTGCTGCCGCTCAAACAATTATACTTTCCAATCTGGGATTTATTTAAATCAATTGTGGATAAATGCACATACATTTCTGAAGAGTAGGAGTTGCTGATGGAAAACAACGATAATGTAAAAAAAAACTTTACAGCTTCAACATATATTGAAAATATTATCAATCATTGTATCAATAGTTCAATCAACTCATTTAAAATTGAAACAAAATGTCTTAAATCCAAAATAGTTAATTTATTATTTTAAAGTGACATTGGTTTTACGTTAGAAAATATATTTAAGAAAAATAACTGAAATATGCTGTTTGCATTCTTTTTAAACAGAATATTACACAGAAGAAAATCTCAGTGTATCGTTTGTAATTCAGAAAATCTGATAACTTT
Source organism: Thymallus thymallus (assembly GCA_023634145.1). Lineage (NCBI taxonomy): Eukaryota > Metazoa > Chordata > Actinopteri > Salmoniformes > Salmonidae > Thymallus > Thymallus thymallus. The sequence goes on along the minus strand of CM042399.1, from coordinate 7,605,369 downwards.
CAAGGGGGTTGAATAGTTTTTCAAGGCACTGTAATGTTGTGGAGCAACACAAATGCAGTCTGTGAGAAACAGACTCTTGGCAGTTTCTTGACTGCCTGTTCACTCACTCACCTGGCTGCTGTACATTTTCCCTGGCTCTCAAATACTTTTGTATATCCATCTATGGAGATACACATTTATTTAGGCTATGCATGCATGTAGCGTTGGCCACTTCAAGTGAATCATGAGAGACTGCAATGTTAGTTGGATGCCATTTCAGTCATATTTTGCTAGTCTCTTACCTAGCTTGTCAAGATCAATGTTTGTGTTTGCTGCATAGTTAGCAAGCTAGCCATCTAACTTATCCTAGCAAAAGCCTTGAGATGTCAGCTGGCTTGTCCATGTTACAAATATTTTAGCTAATTATTGTATGTGTATTTTGCAAGCTTACAACTGGCGACTGAATGCTGCCTTCTGCCGAGCTGCGGAAGTGCCTTAATTCTGGTCATGTGGTCCTAAAGCCTGCAAATTTGTTGCCATTACAATTTTTAGGGGGGCTGAAATGAAATAAATGGGGTCTAAATACGCCGATGCTTTCAATGCTCATTCACAAAAGAGTAACAATTTCTCTGACAGCATACTTTAATTGAACTTTAATTCAACATATTTACATCCTAATTCAAAGTCTTTATGTATACATTTGTATTTTATCCAAATCAACTTACAATAACATACACATACATTCCCCCCCCCCCGCCCCGCCCCAAAATCACATCATCATATTCAAGTAGACAATCCAACCAAACTGTAGGTGTAATCAGAATAAATTAATTTAAGGCACACTGGCTTTTAAAAAAGCCCTTAAAAATGCTATAGAACAAATATGAAAAATAAATGCGAAAAACATATGATATCAAGAAAACAATTCACAAATTAGATTGGTAGAAACTCTGTTCATGTACTAACTGTGGAGTACTTAAAACCACATGAAGTTAAAGTGCATAAATTCACTCAATCATGGTAGATTCATTTGCATAATATAGAGTATAGTGCATGAATGTCCAAATGTAATTCCATTGGTTTAATGTGTCAGAGTGAACTGTGTGAATTGGCAGTGGAAACATACAGGTTAGAAAAAACATTGAAGTATATACCCAAACAAGGTCTCATTTAAAATGCTAATGTCTACAACCTCAATCCATTGTTAATGGAGATGATTAGGGCCAAATCCTAACTTGAGATAGTCATGATTGAAATTGTCACCCTTGATAAAGATGGGGAAAAAAATAAATAATAATACAAATACTGAGCTATATTACGTTTTATTATATATAAACCCCTCAGAGAAATAGATTTAGTTTAACAATACTTTTTTTCTAAGTTTTTGGCAAAAATGTTCTAGTACTGGGTTAAGTTCCTGATGCTGTTGGCCCTAACCAGTGGAAGCAAAATATTCCCATAACAAAGATGCACCACTGTATTTTACAGTAGGTATGAGGTTAGTTTCTGCTTCGTTTGACACCAAATCCACCACTGGTGTGCATGGCCAAAGAGCTCTATTTTAATGTCATTCAATAAATGTAAACGCCTGGAGTTTGCTAAACAGCATTGGCACTGACTTGGATTGGAACCGGTGCTATGGTCAGATTACATGAAAATAGAGCTCTTTGGCCACACACACAAGTGGTGGGTTTGGCATTATAAGGAGGATGTGATAAGCATAAAAAGAACCCAGTACCTAAAAAGGCTCAGTGCTGTTAGGGTGCCGGATTATTGAAAACAGGTGCAAATAATTTTAACCCCTATCTTTTAGATACAGTTTTATTACTTGTTAAACAAAAACAATTTTTCTGAGAAATTGTATTAGTATAAAATAATTTAATTTCAAAAATACAATATAGCTCAGTATATGTATTTATTTTGAATAGTATCTTATCTTCATCAAGGGTGCCAATCATTTCAGTCATAACTAGGGAGATAACAGGTAAGAGAAGGGAAAACTCACATATTGAAGACTTCTATATGGTAGAAACAGCCCAAAGCAATGACTAGAACCATATAAATATTATCCCTATTCTAGGATTCTACTTTATGACTACTACATCTCCCCTAAAGGGACAGGAATAGATCAGGAAGTGAATATATTTTGGTTACCTTAGCAATGTTTGGTGTTCAGAAGCAGAGGTCTTGAAGAAGTGCATTGAGTGGCAGACTCTACTAGGAAATGAATACCCAATGCACACTGCCGGACTAACCTGGTAATTTAGCATCAGTTTGATGTCAATGAGTCTTAAAACTAAATTGACACTTGCTCAGCGTGAGTTGATCCTCAGATTTTTTTAATACTTAATTTTGACTATATTAAGCTTTGGAAATGTACCTGTTTAAATACTTTGAAAATCCATCCCCCCATTCCCTGAAACAACGACATTGGTGAAAGCTAGATAGTGGAAACCTTGCCTTTACCAATGCAATCATTTTAAACCATGTTAGACTTCCAAGTAAGTAAGGAAGCAAGCATGGATATTAATTTTTACTAACAGGACTGATAATGTGAAAGAAAATAAGACGATTCCTTTGAATCACGCTCATACTTCAACCTTTGAGACATGAGCCTCCATTTTGAGTTTTACCGGTGAGTGAGAACCAAATCGGTTGACATCTTTCCACCCATAGTGTATGATGATGGTATTCATTCAAACCAACGGGTCGTCCTGCCAAAATGAATGGAAGCATTGTAAACAATGACAGGCTTTCACTAGCCTTGCCAATGAAAGAAGTCGTCAGGGATGTGAGCTTTTGTCTCTGAATTCATCTCCAACATGTTTCTCTGAATTCAGCTCCAACATGTCAAAAGTCAAATCAACATGTTGACCATCTCAACACAAATATCATTGCCAAATAATGACCTCAATCAGATGAACAGTAACACACTTTATGGCAATGTAATTTGCTGACTGCTACTCTGCACCTGTGATGTCATGGCTGCTTCCTAAGCTTCCATTTCCTCACTTGACTTCGTCACCTGCTGAGGTTAAAGGGGAGGGTTAAACAGGAAGAGGAAACAGGAAATGCAAGACAAATCCATAAAAAATCACTTTTTGACAGCACCCATTTTGATTTTAACAAAAGTGATCAGAGAGTGACCTTTTGGACCTGGAATTAATAAAACGGTTGAGATTTATATAATTTAAAAGCTTACAAACAGGTTGTCAAAATGTTTTATAATTTCTTAAAAATGTTTTACTTAAATTATCCAAAAACGCATTTGACATTGAGGTTTTTGTGTTGTTCCCGCCATCGGTTGAGACACAACATGCTCTTGAATACAGGCTGGGTGTCATGTTTGGGCTGATGGGAATAAAATGGGAATACAATTTAAATGTTGACTTTAAAAACGGCACCACAAAGGTTGACTTGAATGGGAATATCTGTTTTAAATTATACAGTCAATCCTCCATAGAAAACATATTGAAATCATAGAAATATAGAATAGAATAGACATGACCATTTAAGTTCACATTCGATGGTGGGTAGCCCAGCGGACATCTTTGTGGTAATAATAAGAAGTTAAAATGTACATTTAAATTTCAATGGTGTACCAGCTAAATTGTAGTGGTCTGAAGGGATAGGTCAATTCTATGAATTCTATTTATATGATTAAAAATGACACCCACCCTGTATTCAAGAGCATGTTGTGTCTCAACAGATGGCGGGCACAACAAAAAAACCTCAGATGATGTAAAGTAGGGTCTAAGCTACAACCTTTGCGAATGAGAAATGCGTTTTTAGATAATTTATGTTAAAAGGTAAAAAAGGAAAATGTTTATAAAAACAGTTTGATAACCCTGTTTGTAAGCTTTATCAAACTGAACTGTTTATATTTTCCTGTGATGAAGACATGTCGTCTCATGGTATGGTGGGGTACGCAAAATGGGTCAACTTTGAGCACCTCTATCTCCTGAATGTTTTGGCATTCTGATCACTTCTTCCATGGGCCACACCCAGCGCCAGAACAAATCAGTTGGAGGGGCATTTGATTTCCATAGGTGGGCTCTTTTTTTTCCCAGGACCTCCTGAGTGCACGTGCTTGCACACATTTTTTAAAAGGGTGTAATAGTAAAGACCATAGGCAGCTCATGAGTTTCAAGTTTGAGGAGGCTTACAATTTCAGGATCTGCGCGCCTGTTATTAATATTTATATATGCACATTTTCGTGGAACAGTTTGATTTCAATAATAATGTTTTTGTTTCTAAAAATCATTGTCACGTGGTTAATCAAAAATCTGAAGTAAAATGAATCTAAAAGTTTGAATTTAACTATGGCTAGAGCACTAGCCTCTACCATATGGACACATACATTGGCGGCTAAAGAAAATAGAGCATAGAACTCAGAGATAGCAAACATGTATGCAATGTTTTGATTAAATCAAAAAGGATACTGTCAAAATGCAATTGAATTCCAATGGATTTACCCCAATCCCAAATCAACCCAAGGTTGAGCTTCTAACCCTGGGGCAAATGTGGCAATTGAGAGGATTGGAAAGGTGTAAGAAATATGGCAGCAATTCCACCTGGACTATCATAAGACAATGTGGACCTACTGGAACTGTCATTGAGGTGTGCCAAGGAGCATGGAGTCAGGACGAGTGCCTATCCACACATACAGTATCAGTCAATGGTTTGTCTTTATTTTTACTATTGTAGAATAATAGTGAAGACATCAACACTATGAAATAACACATATGGAATCATGTAGTAACCAAAAAAGTTAAATTTATATATATATTTTATATTTGAGTTTCTTCAAAGTAGCCACCCTTTGCCTTGGCATTCTCTCAACCAGCTCCATGAGGAATGCTTTTCCAACAGTCTTGAAGGAGTTCCTACATATGTTGAGCACTTGGATGGCTTCTTTTTCTTCACTGCGGTCCAACTCATCCCAAACCATCTCAATTGGGTTGAGGTCAGGTGATTGTGGAGGCCAGGTCATCTCTGATGAGGCACTCTATCAATCTCCTTGGTCAAATAGCCCTTACACAGCCTGAAGGTGTGTTTTCGGTCATTGTCCTGTTGAAAAGGTCCCACTAAGTGCAAACCAGATGGGATGTCGTATCGCTGCAGAATGCTGTGGTAGCCATGCTGGTTAAGTGTGCCTTGAATTCTAAATAAATCACAGACAGTGTCCCAGCAAAGCACCCCCACACAATCACAACTCCTCATCCATGCTTCACGGTGGGAACCACACATGCGGAGACCATCCGTTCACCTACTCTGCGTCTCACAAAGACACGGCGGTTGGAACCAAAAATCTCAAATTTGGACTCATCAGACCAAAGGACAGATTTCCACCTGTCTAATGTCCATTGCTCGTGTTTCTTGGCTCAAGCAAGTTTCTTCTTATTGGTGTCCTTTAGTAGTGGTTTCTTTGAGATGAGTCCGTTACTGGAAATCTTTGAAGCATTTATTTGGGCTGCAATTTCTAAGGCTGGTAACACTAATTAACTTATCCTCTGCAGTAGAGGTAACTTTGGTTCTTCCTTTCCTGTGGCGGTCCTCATGAGAGCCAGTTTCATCATAGCGTTTGATGGTTTTTGCGACTGCACTTGAAGAAACTTTCTTGACATTTTCCGTATTGACTGACCTTCCTGTCTTAAAGTAACGGACTGTTGTTTCTCTTTGCTTATTTGAGCTGTTCTTGCCATAATATGGGCTTGGCCTTTTACCAAATAGGGCTATCTTCTGTATACCACCCCTACCTTGTCACAAGATAACTGATTGGCCCAAACGCATTAAAAAGGAAAAAATAAATTCCACAAATTAAGTTAACAAGGCACACCTGTTAATTGAAATGCATTTCAGGTGACTACCTCATGAAGCTGGTTGAGAGAACGCTAAGAGTGTGCAAAGCTGTCATCAAGGCAACGGGTGGCTACTTTGAAGAATCTCAAATACAGGTGCATCTCAATAAATTAGAATATTGTGGAAAAGTTAAGTAATTTCAATAATTAAATTGACAAAGTGAAACTCGTATACATTGTGGATTAATTACACAAAAAGTGAAATAGTTCAAGCCTGTATTTGTTTTAATCTTGATGATTACGGCTTACAGCTCATGAAAACCCCAAATTCAGTATCTCAGAAAATTAGAATATGACATAAGAAGGAAATTTAATACAGAAATGTCTGCCTTCTGAAAAGTATGTTATTGTACATGCAGTCAGTACTTGGTTGGGGCTCCTTTTGCATGAATCACTGCATCTATGCGGCGTGGAGTCGATCAGCCTGTGGCACTGCTGAGGTGTTATGGAAGCCCAGGTTGATTCGATAGCGGCCTTCAGCTCGTCTGCATTGTTGGGTCTCGTGTCTCTTATCTTCCTCTTGACAATACCCCATAAATTCTCTATGGGGTTCAGATCAGGCGAGTTTGCTGGCCAATCAAGCACAGTAATCCCATGGTCATTGAACCAGGTATTGGTACCTTAGGCAGTGTGGGCAGGTGCCAAGTCCTGCTGGAAAATGAAATCAGCATCTCAATAAAGAAGGAAGCATGAAGTGCTCTAACATTTCCTGGTAGACGGCTGAGTTGACTTTGGACTTGATGAAACACAGTGGACCAACACCAGAAGATGACATGGCTCCCCAAATCATCACTGATTGTGGAAACTTCACACTGGACTTCGAGCAACTTGGATTCTGTGCCTCTCCACTCTTCCTCCAGACTCTGGGACCTTGATTGCCAAAAATTACTTTCATCTGAAAAGAGGACTTTGGACCACTGAGCGACAGACCAGTTATTTTTCTCCTTAGCCCAGGTAAGATGCTTCTGACGTTGCCTCTGGTTCAGGAGTGGCTTGACACGAGGAATGCGACAGTTGTAGCCCATTTCCTGGATACATCTGTGCGTTGTGGCTCTTGATGCACTGACTCCTGCCTCAGTCCACTCCTTGTGAAGCTCCCACACATTTTTTGAATGGCCTTTGCTTGACAATCCTCTCAAGGCTCCGGTTATCCCTGTTCTTGTGCACCTTTTCCTACCACACTTCTTCCTTCCACTCGACTTCCCATGAATATGCTTGGATACAGCACTCTGTGAACAGCTAGCTTCTTTAGCAATGATCTTTTGAGGCTTTCCCTCCTTGTGGAGGGTGTTGATGACTGTCTTCTGCACAACTGTCAAGTCAGCAGTCTTCCCCATGATTGTGAAGCCTACTGAACTGGACTGAGAGACCATTTAAAGGCTCAGGAAACCTTTGCAGGTGTTTTGAGTTAGTTAGCTGATTAGAGTGTGACACCTTGAGTCTACAATTTTGAACTTTTTCACAATATTCTAATTTTTTGAGATACTGAATTTGGGGTTTTCATGAGCTGTAAGCCGTAATCATCAATATTAAAACAAATACAGGCTTGAACTATTTCACTTTTTGTGTAATTAATCCACAATGTATACGAGTTTCACTTTGTCAATTGAATTATTGAAATTACTTAACTTTTGTTCTAATTTATTGAGCTAATTTATTGGTTACTACATGATTCCATATGTGTTATTTCATAGTTTTGATGTCTTCATTATTATTCTACAATGTAGAAAATAGTACAAATAAAGAAAAAAGCTTGAATGAGTAGGTGTGCCCAAACCTTTGACTGGCACTGTAGATATGAGTAAACAGCAAGCTTATTGTTAGATTGGATATCAAAGAGAGACCAAGTCCTCCTTTCAATTAAATTCCTTAATTTAATCAGAGGGAATCAATAGAAAACACCATCCAAAAAATACAAACAAACCAAAACGATGCCGCGCAGCGAAAAGGGATTAGTTGGCGGCGCTCAGTCAAAGCTAATCAAAGACAACCACTTACAGTAGAAATGTTCATCCTTCGTAGTGCCCATTATTTCAAACACGCATCTCATTTTGCAACCGACACTGAAGATAGATGAGTATCAAGAAGCTTTTGGAAAATTCCCAGACTAGTTAGTACCACCTCGTTTAACCCATTTGTGTTTTCCAGTTTTGGTGTCTCTCTGATAGAAAATATGGCCAAATGCCTTTCTCATTTTTAGACAATGCCTATCTGTGCTCAGTCATTTCTTGAATTAGTATGCCATGTGTCAAATCGAGGTGGTAGTATCTAGAATAGTACTGAAGCGAACAGAACTGAAAAGATTCGAAACCCACATTCGCACAATTGTTGATTGAGAGGAGACTTGAAGGCACCAGTATAGGGATTGAACAGAGGGGGAACTGAGCTTAAACAAAACATTAGCTACATGGCTGGGGGAAAACGTTGTTTGCATCCACATGGACAGGAAAAGATACAGCCTACATTTGGAGATATGTATAAGGTCAGAGATACTGTATATAATGACCAGATGCTTGTGTCTCCACTACCAATGGGATGCATTGTCCACAGAGCGGAACGGCGGGCTGTCAAGTTCCCGCCTATTCCTGTCTTTGGATTGGTGGATACATCTCATTATTTGAAATTTTTTTTGAACACCTCCAATAACAGTGGCTAAATATGTGTGTGACCAATTTAATTTAATTTAGATTTGATGAGGGGTGTTGACCTCAACCGCCTTTTCAATGGAGAGTGAGATGCTATGCTAGCCTCGAATTTCAACAGGGACAACTACGAAATAAAGTGTCTTTGCTCAGTCAAGTGTATCACATTTATATCAATACACTTGTAACAACCTAAGCATTACAAAACCTTATTAGATCAAATAATCCTCATGCAATTAATTTTAACTAGACTAAATTCAAAACTCATTAGTGATCTGCTTAACATGGACAGATTTTGTGTGGAGTAAACCCACTCACATCGCCTCTTCCTCTCTGATAAGGTGCAACAAAGGGAGGTTGCTTGCACTGTTACTGAAATCGATATCGTACTAAAACAACTTGTTATAGATGCATTAGTGCATGTTAGGGTTGTCACGATACCAGTAACCATGGCAAAAAATACCATGGCAAAAAATAAAACATGAAACAGATGAAACTATGGTCCTTGAAAAAAACTATTGTGTGTTTTTTCAACATTAGGACTGTCAAGTCCGCGTCATGTTTTGTTTTTTTCTTAACACAATATTACGGAGTATTGCGATACTAGTATTATGACAACGCTAGTGCGTGCAGTGAAATGTTCAGTAACACAACTGGGACGTTGTGGTTCAACATCTTAAATGAGGACTCCTAACACTGGTGCGTTCAATGACACAGAAGTTTTCTAATCAAATGTACATAAATATAGTGGGGTCTGAAATTATTGACATCCTTGATAAAGATGAGCAATAATGACTGCATAAAATAAATAATTCAAATACTCAGCTATATTGCATGCAACAACATTTGTTTTGGGTGAAATTATATTATACTAATCTTTCTCTGAGCAATTGTTTAACAAGTAAAAAATAAATTATATCAAAAAGGTAGGGGTCAAAACTATTGACACCCCTAAAGATTCGTAGAAATAAAGTAGTCATAAGTTTAGTATTTGGTCCCATATTCCGAGCACGCAATTACTACATCAAGCTTGTGACTACAAGCATGTTAGATGCATTTTCAGTATTTTGTGCACAACAGAAATTAATGATAAATAAAGTAGTGTCATTTTGGAGTCACTTTTATTATAAATAAGAATAATGTTTCTAAACACGGCTACATTAAATGTGGATGCTAACATGATTACGGATACTCCTGAATGAATCGTGAATCATGTTGAGTGAGAAAGTTAGAGGATCGAAGATCATACACCCAAGACATGCTAACCTCCCGTTATTGGTAATGGTGAGAGGTTAGCATGTCTTGGGGGTATGACCTTTGGCCCTCTAACTTTACGATTCATTCAGGATTATCCGTAATCATGGTAGCATCCACATTAATGTAGAAGTGTTCAGAAACATTATATTCTTATTTATAATATTGACTCCAAAATGACACAATACATTATTTACCATTGATTTCTATTGGGCACAAATGAATCAGAAACACAACCAAAAAACTAACTGCAAATGCATCCAACAAGTTTGTAGAGTCACAACCTTGATGTAGTCGTTGGTGCTAAAAACATGGGAACACATTCTAAACTTTTGACTTTATTTATAATAATTGTTAGGGGTGTCAATAATTTGGGCCTCTACCATTTTGAGGAAGAAAAATATTACTTGTGAAACTAAATCTCTAAGCAACTGTATTAATATAAAATAATACAATCTCCCAATTTTGTTGAGAATACAATATACCTCAATATTTTAATTATTTATTTTATACAGTTAATCTTTATCAAGGGTGTCCACTAAATATTGTGCATTACTTTCCGATTAGATAATTTGTTGTCAAATGACTTCTCAAACTGATTCCTTTCACACATAAAAAAATGACAATTCACCAAATAATTTCTTGTTTGTACAGAGAGCAGGAGAAAGGGTGAGGGGGTGCACCGCAATTATGCAAATCCACTCCAAAGACAACATCCCTCACACACATCCAAACTATGTCTCCGCTAAGACAGAAAGACACCAGAAGAGGAATTAAAGAAAAAGGGAATTCTCGCCACCACGCAAAAAAAAAAAAAAGAAAATAGGACGATTTACAGTTTTGTTTGCTCATAAGTTCAAAGCAGTTTGTTGTGTTTATTGTGTTTTTATACCTTGCTCCTGAAGAGAGGCTTGGCGCCGGGGCCGCAGTACTCGTTGTAGATGAGCTTGAAAAGAAAGAGGTGGAAGAGGGTGACGAGCGAAGCCACGCTGAACCAGAAGAGGAAGGGCAGGCCGGGGTACTGCTTGGCCATGTGCTCCTCGTGCGCCAGGATGGCCTTGAGGTGCAGCGTGTGCCGCAGGTCCTGCAAGTGGCGCAGGTCCGTGGAGATGTAGAGCAGCGGCGTGATGGGCTGCGTCACCATCACTGGGAACACGTGGCCCTTGGCCTCCACCAGCGACGACGTCAGCTCTACTGGCTCGTTGAGGCAGCCCGCCTCGCAGGCGTATAGCGCCACGGGCTTCTCCTGGGGCTTGACTGACACGTGCAGGAAGGGTTTGCCCTCGGGGTTCAGCAGCACAGCTAGGTTGATCAGGTCCTTGTTGTAGTGGATTCCCCGCAGCGAGTAGCTGTTGTGCAGCACGTCCGGGTCCGCCTGGAACTGCAGGTGGTTTTCGTTGAAGGAGAGGCCTCCGAAGCTGAGCACGGCGCCCTGCATAACGCCATGGGCGCCCGTCGCCACCAGCACCTTGCAGCCCCTCTTCTGTAGGGTGAGGGTCCACAGGTTGACCAGCTGTAGGACTTGGGCCACGCTGCTGACCCGCTCCGGCCACAGGTTCTCAGCGTGCATTGTGGCGTGCCCGCTGAAGCAGTGGTCGGCGTAGTTGAGGCTGGACTCCAGACGGGCGCGCTCCTCAGTACCTAGACGGAGGTCCAGTAGAGGCGCCGGCGAGGCCGAGAGGACGTAGTAGAGTGTTGTGTTGACTGTGGCGCTAGAAGGCGTGTGTGCGTCGGTGATCTTACGCATTTCCACCCCTGCAGAAGACACACACACACACACACACAGTAGAATAGGTCAAAATAGTAGAGCTGGGACGATCAACCGAAAAGTACAGACATCCCATAACATCTCATGGAACTGCAGGGACTGTAAAGGACACACACACACAGAGAAACAAAAACAAACGCACACACAGACGCACTTACACACACATCATTGTTTTAGTTGTATTGGTTGTATTCCTTTTTGTTGTATATCGTTGTATTTAAAATGTGTGACTGTCCTTGTCTGTCAGTGTATCAGTGTTTTGTTACTTGTCGTGTTGTTTTTTTGTGGACCCCAGGAAGAATAACTGGTGCCTCTGAAAAAGCTAACAGGGATCCGAATAAACAAACAGAGACTGCCTTCCTCTTACCGAAGCAGGTGGCATACCTCTAAACCTTTTAGTGATTTTTCTACACAACGTTCCTATAGCTCAGAAGTCACCAACCTTTTTGAGTCAAGATCACTTTAGCTGTCAAAAAGCAAGTAAAGATCTACCACTCAGAATGTATTTTTATACATGACTTAAGGAATGTAAGCCTATGCAACATTAACTGAATAAAACTGTTCTGTAGGAATGAGGTTTAGGCAGTAGGCCCTAATACATTATCACAGCATATTGCTTGCAAATATTGTTATTCTCAGACCATATTATATTTCAAAACTCAAGTTTGATAACAAAGTAGAGCAGTTGTTGTATCACTTGCAAGGCACACCTGAGCATTCTTTTATTTTGATTTCTTAAATTTAACCTTTATTTAACCAGGCAAGTCAGTTAAGAACAAATTCTTACAATGACGGCCTACACCGGCCAAACCCGGACAACGCTGGGCCAATTGTGTGCCGCCCTATGGGACTCCTAATAACGGCCTGAGCATAAATGGAAATAAGTTGCTTTTTTATTTTACTGGACTGATGGGTACCTGTTGGTCTCAGCGGAAGGAGGGAGAGCAGCAGAGCTGAATAAAAACTTAAAAATGAACTCACTCGTAAAAATAGCAGCTTTTTGCTGTATTCTTTGACAAGTCTCAAATCTCACGTAGGCTAGTATCAAAATTTGCTGTGTCTGTAGGATCGTGGAAGTGTAGGCACAATGATTTGAGGTATCTGATTGGCAAGCGCAGGAGGCGCACTTGATTTAGCCACAGCTCTCCTGGTCTGCCGGGTCGGCGGAGTTTGTCCCTTCAGACAAAATGGTTCGAAATTGGAACACTTTTCCTAACCGGCGCACAGGGCTTCTGAATCAAGTGCACCTACCACCAACAACGCAAGACGAATAAAAACGGCAACAGCTTATACATTATGTTGACTCCTGCTATGAAAGTATCTGTCGGTCCCTGTTTCGCTGTGGGCTGCTGACTCTCACTCCCTCTCCCCACTGTGGGTACGGAGGAGGGAGAAATGCATTCTGAGAAACACAAGCATATGACCGTTGCTCAAAATGCTACTACAGGAAAAAGACAGTTTTCAAAGCAACTGCTATTTTTCTAGTTACGGAGAGTAACAGCTTTCTGTATATAATGCATTTCTCATCTCTTAATATTGAGTTCATGGCACCCCTTTACAACCAGAGTAGGCTGCATCTAGATAAATGGGCTCCGTTCCGATACAGGAACAATATATTTTAGTTTAAACGATTCGGATTGATTAGAGAACGCGCCGATGCATATCGGTTTGATGCACTACCATTTGTTGCATAAACACATTCATTTTCCATTCTAAGTTAAAATCTGCTGATGGACCTCATGAGCTGGGCCTCTCTGAGGTGACGTGTGTACGTGTGTGTAAACTATGTATGTACTATGTATGTACTATGTAGGCCCCCATAAGGGAGACTAGGCATCTACCCCACTTACACTATCGGATTGTAGCCTATGGTTTTCGTCCCCCCACTTTGGTTTCGGAAATCACCATCACCCACTAATGAACTTGTTATTTTGCAGATTAAGCGTTAGCTAGTAATGTATCAATATTTATTGTTTACAAATGAGCTATGACATAGCCAATGAATATATAGCACAACTTTGGATTTCACCCCTGCTCAAATCAGCAGATGAAGTGAGAGGCCCACCACAATGACTCCTACTAGAGTCCTATCTAACAGATACACTTCCACGGCCACAGATGTTGTCTTTGCAGCTGTATGACCCAGTGGGTGAAGAAACTTGGTTTGAGCTTTTTCTAGTTGTCTGTTTGAGTTTTTAGTCAGTTTGTTCAGAAGCTAACACCGGTAAAATACATTTTTTTTTAGATAACAATTAGCGAAATTACATAGGTTGTCACTCAACTAATAAAGCCTAATATCACGCAAGCCAGTATACATTTTGAATGCTGAAGGTCCCGCGAAGGTGTGTAAGATCAGGCCACCTACCCCGCGTTGTTCAGCTCGCGAAGCTGGGGCAGAGTGCACAGTTTGACTAGGCTATTGATATTGCCTGGATATCATGCATTTCCTGGATATGTTAGATGAAATATACTGAACAAAATATAAATGCAACATGCAACAATTTCAAAGATTTGACTGAGTTACAGTTCATATAAGGATATCAGTCAATTGAAATACATTTATTAGGCCCTAATCTATGGATTTCACTGAGAATACAGATATGTATCTGTTGGTCACAGATATCTTTTTTTAAAAAAAGGTAGGGGCGTGGATCAGAAAACCAATCAGTATCTGGTGTGACCACTATTTGCCTCATGCATCGCGACACGTCTCCTTCCCATAGAGTTGATCAGGCTGTTGATTGTGGCCAGTGGAATGTTGTCCCACTCCTCTTCAATGGCTGTGCAAATTTTTTAGGGAACTGGAAGAAGCTGTCGAACACATTGATCCAGAGCATCCCAAACATGCTTAATGGGTGACATGTCTAGAGAGTACGCAGGCCATTGAAAAACTGGGACATTTTCAGCTTCCAGAGTCCGAAAACACATTTCCTATACTGTCATCGGATCTTAGAACGTGCCAATGTTTGTGGACGATTCCCTTAATTTGTTCAGAGCACTTTGAATAGCGGGTAGTTAGAACGCAAGAATGCTTCGTTTCCTGTAAAGATCGGCGTATAGAACATTATCCTCACAAAATCAGAAGATCAAGGAAAGTGATTTGACGTGTGTCAGATTGCATAGTAAATCTCAGGTGCTCAGAACAAGAGTTAAGAAATGCACGGAAAGCCTGTAGCTGTTTTGAATCACCCCTCCATAGGTCAAAAATATAATCAATGTACAGATTCCAAATATTAATGTCAGGCAATATTTTTTGGGGGAGAGGATTGAAAATTGACTGTTTCTCCATGTAACCCACATACAAATTAGCATAGTTAGGAGCCATTGGGGATCCCATAGCAGTACCCTTCGTCTGAATAAAGAAATAATTTAGAAACATTAAGTAGTTGTGTGTGAGTACTATTTCAGCTAATGTTATAATGCAAGCACTGGAAGGTAGTTCATTAGGGTCACTTTGCAGAAGAAAATGTTCCATGGCTTCAATACCTCCCTCGTGTGGAATATTTGTGTATAACGACTCAACGTCAAAAGTAACTAACAGAGTATTATCAGGGACTTGACATACCCAGTTGTGGCATTGAACATGTCACCCTCCCTAGGAGAAGGGGTGACCTTGATCATTTATTGTTAAAACGAGAGGCAGCCTGGATCTTTAATTTTAAAGACCCATGCTCCCTTCAGTCTCAATGTAGATCTGAAGCCATTCTTGTGATTACTGTGATTGAGCTAGTATTGTAAATGTTTGTAGGCCTGTGGAGCCAAATTGAACCTATGATTGTATGCTATCCATTCATGTTTTTTGTATGCTATGCTTTTATCTGTGAATTAACCAATGATATCAGGCCACACCCAGCCATGATTACAGACACCTGTGTTTGGTCCTTTGACACTATATAAACTAGAGACCCACAGTGTTTGTCATTATACCCTGATGAATACAGCTTGTCTGTCAAAACGTTAGGTTACTAGGTTACTAAATTATTACATCTGAGCTCCTAGAGTGTGCTGCTCTCCTTTACTTTTTCAAGTGTTCCACTCCGCTGGCCTAGCACCTCGACTAAACAGGTGTGCGTTTCATTCGCCTCCAGATCGAGCAAAATAGTAAAATGTATTGTGATATTTTATGTCCATATCTCCCAGCTCTTTCACCTCCATCCAAAATACATTTTTCGCAATAGGGATAAATGTCCAGATCACCCAGCTCTATAGTAATTTGATCTAGAACTACATCATTTATAAGCCTAGTCATTCATCATGATCAGGTAGCATGCAAGTATTTTGTTGATACTAGGTTCTCTCAATATCATCCATTAATTGTTTCATCATGTACAGTCTATGACAGAACTCTCATATGCTATCTAAATACCACATCATTCTGCACTGCAACAAGAACCGTGTATCTGTCTTTTGTTGTGGCATTTTGCACCTGCCCTGTGTTATGTTGTAGCTGCTTGACAATGAAATTTCCCCCCCGGGGATCAATAAAGTACCTATCTATCTATCTATCTATCTATCTATCTATCTATCTATCTATCTATCTATCTAAGAAAGGGCATGGTATCTCAGCTTTGACTTTGTATTCACTCACCAGAGATGAAGAGGTCCATCCAGGCCTGTTGGTGGTCCTGGACCAGATCTTCTACGTTGACCCTCAGCAGCTCTCCCAGCTCTTTCTTGGCACCGTCTCGGAGCCTGGTGAAGGTCTCCTCCAGCTTGGCCGACTCTATGGGCTCCGACGTCCACACCACCGACAGCACACTCTCAGCAACCTCCGACTTGGCAGCTACCTGGATGCGGCTGCCCAGCTTATTGGTGGCCACCACCACCAGCACTATCTGGTTCTTCTCTTGCAGAACCACGCGGCCCGATGACAGCACCACCTCCTTGTCCTCCACCTTCTCCACACTGGCTGAGAACTTGCTCCCAAATGAGGGCGTTTCAGTGGACACCTCCAGGGTTGCGGCCCGCTCTGCCGGGTTGTTGACGTGGATCCTTTGGAGGTAGACGTTGGGCCGGCTGCGGTGGGCGATGAACTCCTCTCGGACGGTGAGGCAGTCACGGACTGATCCGGAGCTGCCGGCTCCCCCTGGGAGGACGCAGCGGACGGACAGGACAGCCCCTTTGCGGAACCAGAGCATGGTGGCCTGCGCCTCGGCCCGCTTCCCCGGGACATGTATGCCCACTATGGGTGAGTACTCAGTCTGGTAGACGGGGGCCGAGCCGGGCTGGGAGGACGAGGCCACCCACAGTCTATTGGAGTCAATGTCCACCAGGAAATGTCCGTTACCTGAGACGAAAGGCGTGACCGCTTTCTCCTGGGGAGTAGTGTAGATTCCCTCGCCCCGGTCCACTAGTGACTTCCACCTGTGGATTTCAGTCTGGAGGCATTGTCCAGCCGGCCCGCCCGACTGGCCTGAGCCACTGAACAACCTAAAAGCACCGTCTGAGCTAAGGTACCAGTAGAATATGAGGAAAAATAGTAGTCCAATTAGCATTCTTCTAGCCCAGCTGCTTGACAGTAGACCTGGTAGGCCCTTTAGTCTTTGCTGGAGCCACATTGTATTTATGCTTCAGAGTCTATAGTTCAAGTTTGTAATTTGAGTAGTTAGCTAGTGAGTTCAGTTAGCTACCTAACGTAATTATAACAACAACAAAAAACTGGATGGTCAAAGGTGGTTCGCCATTCTATCTAACCGCTTAGGTTTAGTTATTTTTGTAGGAAGTGTTTTCTTTCCTGTTGATAACGAACAGCAATGCACACGGTAACTAAGCTAACGTTAACTAGCGATGCTAATAACCTGGTACTCAAATATTGTACAGTTAACAAACTATGTTGTTATCCAACTAACAGCAACGTAGCTAAATGCATGTTTTCCATGTCAAACCTTGCTTGCTGTCAAATCTAACCAGTTAGCATGCTAACAAGCTAACCAAAACGAGCTAGCTAACTTCTAAGTATTGTTGATTGCAAACTAGCATTGCGATGCGAGTTGAGCGACACTTTGCATTTGTTTCTCACTTCGTGGCAATACGTCCATTGAGTGCAATTGTTGCTCATTTGTCGCTTGTGTCTAGCATTTGGGATTCATTGTTTGAGGTGGATTACTTTTTACAATCTATCGTTGACACTTCTGGGTTTACTGAAATTACTGCAAATCACATTGGATGATAGCAACCGGAAATGGGTTGAGAATTTCTTCTTCTTCGTTTTTTTGGCAGATCGCAACCAACTGAAGATGCACATACCGCCACCTACTGTACTGTACCTTTCTCTATATCCTCTTAATAAGGCCTGTATTCCTAAGAAAAGAAAAACACCCCCTTTATCACTGACTCCTTCCCTTTCCCACTCCCAAGAACACCACCCAGGTCCCAACCCCGCTTAGCCTCCATAACCTTTTCATACAGTCTGCCCCAATCAACATACACTCGTCACACAATCCTGTATCATGTTTTGCCACTGTTCTTAATGTTGCGTTCAACCCGTGTGTCAATACCGTAACCTGCTCCATACCACTTCCTCTCTCCTACACCCCACAATTCCCATCTCTACCCTCACCGACCTATGCACTCTGTAACAATGTCTCCCTGTACTACCCTCACCCCTCTGTCTCTCCCATACTTCCATCCCTGCTGCCCGTATCAAGGACTTGACCTCCCTGCGCCCCAATGGGACCCGGACATCTACCTCCATCCTCCTCGCAGCCCTTTTCGCCACCAAATCAGCCTCTTCATTTCCCTCTACTCCAACATGAGATGGTACCCAACAAAACTTCACTAACACAGCAGGAAACTTTGCTGTGGATATTGCTGGGATTGGAGGGAATGGGTTAGTAAATACTGAATCCTGGTATCACAGAGTCTAGCTCAGGTTTGAGCAAAGTTTCCTGTACACATATAACATCTGGTACGACATCTTATACACATATTTCTTAAATTCCTGTCCAATTGCTACTAAACTCCTTGCATTCCATTGAAAGACCACAAACATTAAATAACACTACGATCCACATCTCCACTTTTAGACAACATCCCATGCACCATTTCCCCTGTCACTTCCATAAACCACAGGAAATCCTTAGCAGCATGTACCACCATATCTATACGTGCTGACTTTGTCTTAACCTGCTCACTCATATTCAGTATGTTGCACATAAATAAACCCGTTTCACTACCATTGACTCTTTCGTTACTGTACATTCCTCATGCTCACATTCCCTGGAACCTCCATCAGTCCTATCCTCCTCCCCTCCTTGGTCCATCAGATTGTGTTCTCCCTGTGCCCTCTGCACCTGCTCCGATTGTCTACTTTTAACTCTCCTCGTTGCCTCTGCATACGTTACCATATTCCTTATTTTAAGTCTTTGTACTTTTGCCTCGTTTCTCTGCACAATACATCCCCCAAATGCTGCACTATGCTCTCCACCGCAATTACAGCACCTCAATTTGGCTTCAACACCACACTTTCCATACTCATGTGGGTCCCCACACTTCGAACACCTACTCTGTCCCTTGTACACACTGGCCACATGTCCCATACGTTGACACTTAAAGCATCGCAGCATCGCTGGCACATACTCTCTCACATAAAAACGTATGTATCCCAAAAACACTCTTCTGGGTAGCTGTCCCTCGACCTCTATCATCACAGTAGGGCTCTCCTCACCTTTCCCTTTATTAGTTTTACTAGTCAACCGCCTCGCCTCCACCACCTTTCCCCCCTTCATTTCCTTACACTCTTCCATTGACATATCCAGGAGGCACCCCTGTAATCACCCCCCTCATTTTAGCCCTGCTTCCTGGCACATGACACTTAATATCAGCACCATTCAGAGACTTTAATGACAGTATCTTATCTCTCTGCTTCACATTGTCCACAAAAATTATAACCCTCCCGTACCCTATACACTTTGCATATTTAACAGGCCCAATCTCCACTTTAATAGCCTTAGACAGTGATATCGGATGCAAACTTTTCCTTGTAGGCTCTACAAACACCACCATCACCTCGATTACCCCTTTCACTTCTCTCCCCACTCCTCTCTTTGTTACCATCCGATGCACTACCACCCTCCTCTCTAACCCGCTTCCTCTCATTTCTTTCTTTTCTCACTACCTTAGTGTACGTAGATTCATCACCCTCCCACGGTCCATACCTCTCATTAAACACCATCTCACTCCCATCTGAACTACCTGCCATGCCGACCTCTCATAACCCAAGACAGACCACAGCCTTTCGTTTCCAATAGCAAAATCTATCTCCTTGAGAGCCTTCGCTAGTCACCACGCTGCTCCAACTGAAGAGTGTTCGGCCTACCACCCTGAGAATTTCTTCTTCTTCTTCTGTGGGTTTTATGGCGGACTACATCCAAAGGTTGTATTGCCACCACCAACTGGACGATTTGAAACCAAAATTAAATGAAATAAATCCATACTTAATAGTGATACTCATCGGCGTATTAAGACCACATTTATTTCATTTCAGCCCCCCTAAAAAATTGTAAGACCAACTAACGGAAGCCGCGGTGATAGACATACGTGTAAAACTGACCAATGACCAGCATTAAGGCCCAGTTACGCGCCCATTACACGAGTCTCGGAGACACAGAAGCGCACAGCAGCTCGGCAGAAGGCAGCATTCAGTCGCGAGTTGTAAGCTTGCAAAATATGACTGAAATGACATCCAACTAACATTGCAGTCTCTCATGATTCACTTGAAGTGGCCAACGCTACATGCATGCATGGCCTAAATAAATGTGTCTCTCCACAGATGGATATACGAAAGTATATGAGAGCCAGGGAAAATGTACAGCAGCCAGGTGAGTGAGTGAACAGGCAGCCAGGAAGCTGCCAAGAGTCTGTTTCTCACAGACTCTACATTTGTGTTGCATTTGTGTTGCACGACAACATTACAGTGCCTTGAAAAACTATTTAACCCCCTTGAAAGTTATCAGATTTTTCTGAATTACAAATGATACACTGAGATTTTCTTCTGTGTAATATTTTATTTAAAAATAATGACCCTTGAAATGTATTATTTTAAAGTGACATTGATTTTATGTTAGAACATATATTTAAGAAAAGTCATAACTGAAATATGCTGTTTGTATAAGTATTCAACCCCTTTGCTCTGTAAGCTCCCAGTTAACACAGATGAAACATAATGCCCTAACAAGGACACACTTGGCCTCTACCTGTGAAACATTTCAATAACTCACATTTTCTCAATAAAGAATCTGAAGGAAAGGTGTGAAAATGAAGACTAAAGAGCATTCTACGGAAGCTAGAGATAAAGTAATACACATGCATGAAAAGGGTACAAAATAATATCCATGTGTTAGGATATCCCATTGTGTATCCCTAACCCTAACCCACAATAAATAATAAAGGGGTTGAATACTTATGCAAACATCATATTTAAGTTATTCATTTTTCTTAAATATATTTTCCAACATAAAACCAATGAATACTATTCAAGACATCAGCGAGAGAGAGAGAGAGAGAGAGAGAGAGAGAGAGAGAGAGAGAGAGAGAGAGCACAGTGTCGGAAAGGCAGCTGCGACTAGAGATGACTTGGGAGATAAGGACACAGGTCCTAAGCAAGTGAAACTGCAATACTATCCCCAAGAGTGCTTTTGCTGCAGAAAAGAGCCTTTCAGGAAAAGCGGTTTGATACTTGTAGATGGTTAGAATACTCTGTGGAAATATATATCTACTGAATATTCGGTAGAAACACAACACATTTGTTGAAACTGGATACAAAAACTTGTACAGCAGATAGAAGCAGCACATGTAAACAAAAATAACTGATAGCAGCAACGAAAAAAACGTGGGCAGGTGCAAAATGACAGAACGAAAATAAACAAAAGACAGATACACGATACATGATACATAGAGCGGCAGTATAGTACAGAGTACATACAGTGGGGAGAACAAGTATTTGATACACTGCCAATTTTGCAGGTTTTCCTACTTACAAAGCATGTAGAGGTCTGTAATTTTTATCATAAGTACTCTTCAACTGTGAGAGACGGAATCTAAAACAAAAATCCAGAAAATCACATTGTATGATTTTTAAATAATTAATTAGCATTTTATTGCATGACATAAGTATTTGATCACCTACCAACCAGTAAGAATTCCGTCTCTCACAGACCTGTTAGTTTTTCTTTAAGAAGCCCTCCTGTTCTCCACTCATTACCTGTATTAACTGCACCTGTTTGAACTCGTTACCTGTATAAAAGACACCTGTCCACACACTCAATCAAACAGACTCCAACCTCTCCACAATGGCCAAGACCAGCGAGATGTGTAAGGACATCAGGGATAAAATTGTAGACCTGCACAAGGCTGGGATGTGCTACAGGACAGAAGAAGGCAACAACTGTTGGTGCAATTATTAGAAAATGGAAGAAGTTCAAGATGACGGTCAATCTCCCTCGGTCTGGGGCACCATGCAAGATCTCACCTCGTGGGGCATCAATGATCATGAGGAAGGTGAGGGATCAGCCCAGAACTACACGGCAGGACCTGGTCAATGACCTGAAGAGAGCTGGGACCACAGTCTCAAAGAAAACCATTAGTAACACACTACGCCGTCATGGATTAAAATCCTGCAGCGCACGCAAGGTCCCCCTGCTCAAGCCAGCGCATGTCCAGGCCCGTCTGAAGTTTGCCAATGACCATCTAGATGATCCAGAGGAGGAATGGGAGAAGGTCATGTGGTCTGATGAGACAAAAATAGAGCATTTTGGTCTAAACTCCACTCGCCGTGTTTGGAGGAAGAAGAAGGATGAATACAACCCCAAGAACACCATCCCAACCGTGAAGCATGGAGGTGGAAACATCATTCTTTGGGGATGCTTTTCTGCAAAGGGGACAGGACGACTGCACCGTATTGAGGGGAGGATGGATGGGGCCATGTATCGCGAGATCTTGGCCAACAACCTCCTTCCCTCAGTAAGAGCATTGAAGATGGGTCGTGGTTGGGTCTTCCAGCATGACAATGACCCAAAACACACAGCCAGGGCAACTAAGGAGTGGCTCAGTAAGAAGCATCTCAAGGTCCTGGAGTGGGCTAGCCAGTCTCCAGACCTGAACCCAATAGAAAATCTTTGGAGGGAGCTGAAAGTCTGTATTGCCCAGTGATAGCCCCGAAACCTGAAGGATCTGGAGAAGGTATGTATGGAGGAGTGGGCCAAAATCCCTGCTGCAGTGTGTGCAAACCTGGTCAAGAACTACAGGAAACGTATGATCTCTGTAATTGCAAACAAAGGTTTCTGTACCAAATATTAAGTTCTGCTTTCCTGATGTATCAAATACTTATGTCATGCAATAAAATGCTAATTAATTACTTAAAAATCATACAATGTGATTTTCTGGACTTTTATTTTAGATTCTGTCACTCACAGTTGAAGAGTACCTATGATAAAAATGACAGACTTCTACATGCTTTGTAAGTAGGAAAACCTGCAAAATCGGCAGTGTATCAAATACTTGTTCTCCCCACTGTACGCCATGTTGTGGCGGTTACCTCCATGTTAGGAAAGCAAGGAATACCTTTTAGAGGTCACATCGAAAGTTTTGAAAGCCATAATAGAGGGAACTTCCTTGAGTGCATAGTCTTTTTAAAGCAGTTTGATCCTTTCCTGCAGAAGTACAAAGCCCCATCGAACAGCACTTACTTCTCACCAGCGTGTCGGGTGCTGAGGCCAGAGACGGACGCTCTGAACAATTGGCAGTCTGTTTTAGATATGGTAGCACAGAGGGTACAGTTAAGTAGCGGTTCCTAGCCCTAACAGAACTGATGCTTATTGATGCTAAATCAATAACAGCTGCATTAGAGCACCAATTGCAGGAGAAATGAATTGATGCGTTAAAATGTGTGGCACAGACCTACGATGGGGCTGCAGTCATGAGTGGGTCAGATGGGGGTGTGCAAGCCCATTTCAGAAAGCAGCACCCCGAAGCAATATATGTGCATTGTTATGCACACGAGCTAAACCTTGTCTTGTGTCACACATGCAAAGCAGTTTCTGAGGCTACAGAGTTTTTTGACATGCTGGAAAGTGTGTATTCTTTTTTTAGTGTCTCGCTGGTTAACCACCATAAGTTTGCAGACACTCAAAATAAACTAGGATTGCAGCCCTCTCAACTTGTGCAACTATCAAACACCCGTTGGGCATGCCAGCTTCGATCAGTAAATGCAATATTTGACAATTTTCCTGCCGTCATTGAGTGCCTTTCAACCATCAGAACAGCTATGGCAGTGGGATTGAAGACAAAACCGTGCAAAGTCTCCAAAAGGAGAACGTTGACCTTGCTCAAGCATTGACATACAAAGAGGCTGTGTATGACACTCCCAAGGAGAAACACAGTGATGCTACAGCTGCCGATCTGTATGACAGAACATTAGCCTGTGTGAGGCTAATCAGATCCCAGTACCAGAACCATCTTCTGGACAAAGGCAGAAGCAGAGGCGAATGGATGATTTTGTTATGGAATCAACAGGTAGTGAACTTAGTGGTTCAGACTCAGAGCAATTTAAAAGGAAATTATTATTTCCTTGCCTGGACAGGTTGACAGCTGAGCTGGAGAAGCGTTTTTCAGGTGTAAATGCTGAACTACTGAAAGGCATTCAGGCATGCACTCAAGACTCGGATCAATTCCTATCGCTTCCCCGGAGGGTGCGGAGCCGGGCGATCCGGACGACGGAGATGGAAATCCCCCAGAAGGACAGTCAAGGGGACGATGATGATCGCAGAACCACAGTCGAGGGACGATGATACTCGCCGAAGGACAGTCGAGGGACGATGATGATCGCAGAAGGACAGTCGAGGGACGATGATGATCACAGAAGGACAGTCGAGGGACGATGATGATCGCAGAAGGACAGTCGAGGGACGATGAGGATCGCAGAATTACAGTCGAGGGACGATGATGATTCCAGAAGGACAGTCGAGGGACGATAAGGATCGTTGAAGGACCGTCGAGGGACGCTGATGATCCTAGAAGGACAGTCGAGGGACGATGATGATCGCAGAAGGACAGTCGAGGGACGCTGATGATCGCAGAAGGACAGTCGAGGGACGATGATGATCGCAGCAGGACAGTCGAGGGACGATGATGATCTCAGAAGGACAGTCGAGGGACGATGATGATCGCAGAAGGACAGTCGAGGGACGATGAGGATCGCAGAAGGACGGTCGAGGGACGATGAGGATCGCAGGACAGTCGAGAGACGATGATGATCGCAGCAGGACAGTTGAGGGACGATGATGATCGCAGAAGGACAGCGAGGGACGATGAGGTTTGCAGAAGGAAAGTCGAGGGACGATGAGGATCGCAGAATTACAGTCGAGGGACGATGATGATTCCAGAAGGACAGTCGAGGGACGCTGATGATCCTAGAAGGACAGTCGAGGGACGATGATGATCGCAGAAGGACAGTCGAGGGACGATGATGATCGCAGCAGGACAGTCGAGGGACGATGATGATTTCAGAAGGACAGTCGAGGGACGATGAGGATAGCAGAAGGACGGTCGAGGGACGATGAGGATCGCAGGACGGTCGAGGGACGATGAGGATCGCAGGACAGTCGAGGGACGATGATGATCGCCGAAGGACAGTCGAGGGACGATGATGATCGCCGAAGGACAGTCGAGGGACGATGATGATCGCAGAAGGACAGTCGAGGGACGATGATGATCGCAGAAGGACAGTCGAGGGACGATGATGATCGCAGAAGGACAGTCGAGGGACGATTATGATCGCAGAAGGACAGTCGAGGGCCGATGATGATCGCAGAAGGACAGTCGAGGGACGATGATGATCACAGAAGGACTGTCGAGGGACAATGATGATCGCAGAAGGACAGTCGAGGAACGATGATGATCGCAGAAGGACAGTCGAGGGACGATGAGGATCGCAGAAGGACAGTCGAGGGACGATAATAATCGCAGTAGGACAGTCGAGGGACGATGATGTTCGCAGAACGACACTCGAGGGACGATGAGGATCGCAGAAGGACAGTAGAGGGATGATGAGGATCGCTGAAGGACAGTAGAGGGACGATAAGGATTGCAGAATGACAGTCGAGGGACGCTGATGATCGCAGAAGGACAGTCGAGGGACGATGATGATCGCAGAAGGACATTCGAGGGACAATGATGATCGCCGAAGGACAGTCGAGGGACGATGATGATCGCAGAAGGACAGTCGAGGGACGATGATGATCGCAGAAGGACAGTCGAGGGGCGATGATGATCGCAGAAGGACAGTCGAGGGACGATGAGGATCGCAGAAGGACAGTTGAGGGACGATGATGATCGCAGAACCACAGTCGAGGGACGATGAGGAACGCAGAAGGACAGTCGAGGGCCGATGATGATCGCAGAAGGACATTCGAAGGCCGATGATGATCGCAGAAGGACAGTCGAGGGCCGATGATGATCGCAAAAGGACAGTCGAGGGCCGATGATGATCGCAGAAGGACAGTCGAGGGACGATGATGATCGCAGATGGACAGTCGAGGGACGATGATAATCGCCGAAGGACAGTCGAGGGACGATGATGATCGCAGAAGGACAGTCGAGGGACGATGATGATCGCAGAAGGACAGTTGAGGGACGCTGATGATCGCAAAAGGACAGTCGAGGGCCGATGATGATCGCAGAAGGACAGTCGAGGGACGATGATGATCGCAGATGGACAGTCGAGAAACGATGATGATCGCAGAAGGACAGTCGAGGGACGATGATGATCGCAGAAGGACAGTCGAGGGACGATGATGATCGCAGAAGGACAGTCGAGGGACGATGATGATCATAGAAGGAAAGTAGAGGGACGATAAGGATCGCAGAAGGACAGTCGAGGGACGATGATGATCACAGAAGGACAGTCGAGGGACGATGATGATCGCAGAAGGACAGTTGAGGGACGATGATGATCACAGAAGGACAGTCGAGGGACGATGAGAATCGCAGAAGGACAGTAGAGGGATGATGAGGATCGCTGAAGGACAGTAGAGGGACGATAAGGATTGCAGAAGGACAGTCGAGGAACGCTGATGATCGCAGAAGGACAGTCGAGGGACGATGATGATCGCAGAAGGACATTCGAGGGACAATGATGATCGCCGAAGGACAGTCGAGGGACGATGATGATCGCAGAAGGACAGTCGAGGGACGATGATGATCGCAGAAGGACAGTCGAGGGGAGATGATGATCGCAGAAGGACAGTCGAGGGACGATGAGGATCGCAGAAGGACAGTCGAGGGACGATCATGATTCCAGAAGGAGAGTAGAGGGACGGTAAGGATCGCAGAAGGAGGCGAACGTGATAACCACTACACTACAGAAACTGACACAAAAGGGATGAACTAATGGAAAGGATTTGGAATGCCCACAAGTCGACCACCCATGAAATTCCAAATAGAGTACCACAGTATGAGTCATAATACCCATAAAAACTAGCGGTCAAACAGGGAAATGGTTCCAAACGTTTTTCCACCATTCATTGTCCCTGTAGGGGATTTTAGAAACACTTAAAAAAGGGCTGTGTTTATTGTAGGCTTACCCTGGCATGGTAACCGTGTAATCTCTCTAGGACAAGGTGACTTTTGCCTGTATTCACCCCCCCTCCCACCAAAAGTAAACGCTAATTAGCTGCTAATGTGATCATAAAGATCTACAAATGCCATGATGATCTGGACGAGACTGCCGAATCGAGGTAAAGGTAAGAATCTCTGGATTAACTATCGAATGTTAGCTACATGTAGTTATTAATCAATTGGCAACATTTCTTTAGATTGACAATTCTGTGAACTGTCTTGTACAAGTTTTAAATTGACACAATACCTGTTAGCAAAGGTGTCAGTTAGATATGAAGTGCAGGAACTTGCAGGGATTTGTAGTTTTGCATGATGTCTACTTTGATGCTAATTAGCATTTTCGAATCTGAGAGTAAATGGAGCCGAATATATTAATAAAAGTCACCTTGTCAGAGAGTTTTATATGCTTATCAAAACGTCACGCAAGGATAAGCCTACAGGAGACACAGCCCTTTTTTTAAGTGTTTCTAAAATCCCCTACGGGGACAATGAATGGTGGAAAAACGTTTGGAACCATTTCCCTGTTTGACCGCTAGTTTTTATGGGTATTATGACTCATACTGTGGTACTCTATTTAGGATATTATGGGTGGGCGACTTGTGGGCATTCCTAATCCTTTCCATTAGTTCATCCCTTTTGTGTCAGTTTCTGTAGTGTAGTGGTTATCATGTTCGCCTCACACGCGAAAGGTCCCTGGTTCGAGACCGGGCGGAAACACATTTTAACTAATTAGACAGTAAGCCAATGTCTGAAAATACAGTAAAAATCGAGTATTCACTTAGGGCCGATCCCGATATAGGAATTTATGCACTTCTCAGTATTTGGTATTCAGACTTACACTTCAAATATGGGCTGTGTCTCCTGTAGGCTTATCCTGGCGTGACGTTTTGATAAGCATATAAAACTCTCTGACAAGGTGACTTTTATTAATATATTCGGCTCCATTTACTCTCAGATTCGAAAATGCTAATTAGCATCAAAGTAGACATCATGCAAAACTACAAATCCCTGCAAGTTCCTGCACTTCATATCTAACTGACACCTTTGCTAACAGGTATTGTGTCAATTTAAAACTTGTACAAGACAGTTCACAGAATTGTCCATTTAAAGAAATGTTGCCAATTGATTAATTACTACATGTAGCTATTATTCGATAGTTAATCCAGAGATTCTTACCTTTACCTCGATTCGGCAGTCTCGTCCAGATCATCATTATATATTCGTCGCCAAACCCACTGGCTCCAGGTCATCTATAAGTCTTTATTAGGTAAATCCCCACCCTATCTCAGCTCACTGGTCACTATAGCAACACCCACCCGTAGCATGCGCTCCAGCAGGTATATCTCACTGGTCACCCCCAAAGCCAACACCTCCTTTGGTCGCCATTCCTTCCAGTTCGCTGCTGCCAATAACTGGAACGAATTGCAAAAATCATTGAAACTAGAGGTTCCTATCTCCCTCAATAACTTTAAGCATCAGTTGTCAAAGCTGCTTATCGATCATTGCACCTGTATATAGCCCTTCTGTAAATAGCCCACACTACTACCTCATCCCCATATTTATTTTTGTTTATTTTCACTAATCTTGCACTCCAGTATCTCTATTTGCACATCATAATTTGCACATCCTTCATTCCTGTGTTAATGATGATAATTCTGTAATTTATTTCACCACTATGGTCTATTTATTGTCCAACCTCTTAACCTTACTGCATTTTTGCACTACATTTTGCACTCTGTATATAGATTTTTCTATTGTGTTTTTGACTGTTTGTTTAATGTGTAACTCTGTGTTGTTATTTGTCGCACTGATTTGCTTTGTCTTGGCCAGGTCGCAGTTGCAAATGAGAACTTGTTCTCAACTGACCTACCTGGTTAAATAAAGGTGAAATAAAAAAAAATAAAAAAAATCATGGCATTTGTAGATCTTTATGATAGCCACATTAGCAGCTAATTAGCGTTTACTTTTGGTGGGAGGGGGGGTGAATACAGGCAAATATTTCTGTAAAAGTCACCTTGTCCTAGAGAGATTACACGGTTACCATGCCAGGGTAAGCCTACAATAAACACAGCCCTTTTTTTAAGTGTTTCTAAAACCCCCTACGGGGACAATGAATGGTAGAAAAACGTTTGAAACCATTTCCCTGTTTGACCGCTAGTTTTTATGGGTATTATGACTCATACTGTGGTACTCTATTTAGGATATTATGGGTGGGCGATTTATGGGCATTCCTAATCCTTTCCATTAGTTCATCCCTTTTGTGTCAGTTTCTGTAGTGTAGTGGTTATCACGTTCGCCTCACACGCGAAAGATCCCCGGTTCGAAACCGGGCAGAAACAGATTTTAGCGAAACAGATAGGGTGATAACTGAAACCACTGAACAAATACATAGGCCTACAGCATACATACCTAGACCAGTCTTGAACATTTCTTTAAATAACCAGAGGTAATGCAATGTTATAAAACAGGTTGTTTGGATCCTGGATGCTAATTGGTTGATAACAGGGAGTTAAAGCTCCACAATACCCGCATTCTCCGGGCAGTGCCTGTTAACGGCTCCATTAGATTTATAAATGCTCATCCACTGTCCCACAGCCCAGCCAGTCAATCTATAAACTTCCTCTCCCCTGACTTCATTAGTTTCTTGGAGCGATAAAAGGCCCACCCAGGAAAAATCCCACCCTTAGATTTGCATAGTTTCCGTAGTGTAGTGGTTATCACGTTCGCCTAACACGCGAAAGGTCCCCGGTTTGAGACTGGGCGGAAACACATTTTAACTAATTAGACAGTAAGCCAATATCTGAAAATACAGTAAAAATCGAGTATTCACTTAGGGCTGATCCCGATATAGGAATTTATGCACTTCTCAGTATTTGGTATTCAGACTTACACTTCAAATATGGGCTGTGTCTCCTGTAGGCTTATCCTGGCGTGACGTTTTGATAAGCATATAAAACTCTCTGACAAGGTGACTTTTATTAATATATTCGGCTCCATTTACTCTCAGATTCGAAAATGCTAATTAGCATCAAAGTAGGCATCATGCAAAACTACAAATCCCTGCAAGTTCCTGCACTTCATATCTAACTGACACCTTTGCTAACAGGTATTGTGTCAATTTAAAACTTGTACAAGACAGTTCACAGAATTGTCAATTTAAAGAAATGTTGCCAATTGATTAATTACTACATGTAGCTAACATTCGATAGTTAATCCAGAGATTCTTACCTTTACCTCGATTCGGCAGTCTCGTCCAGATCGTCATGGCATTTGTAGATCTTTATGATAGCCACATTAGCAGCTAATTAGCGTTTACTTTTGGTGGGAGGGGGGGTGAATACAGGCAAATATTTCTGTAAAAGTCACCTTGTCCTAGAGAGATTACACGGTTACCATGCCAGGGTAAGCCTACAATAAACACAGCCCTTTTTTTAAGTGTTTCTAAAATCCCCTACCGGGACAATGAATGGTGGAAAAACGTTTGGAACCATTTCCCTGTTTGACCGCTAGTTTTTATGGGTATTATGACTCATACTGTGGTACTCTATTTAGGATATTATGGGTGGGCGACTTGTGGGCATTCCTAATCCTTTCCATTAGTTCATCCCTTTTGTGTCAGTTTCTGTAGTGTAGTGGTTATCACGTTCGCCTCACACGCGAAAGGTCCCCGATTCGAAACCGGGCAGAAACAGATTTTAGCGAAACAGATAGGGTGATAACTGAAACCACTGAACAAATACATAGGCCTACAGCATACATACCTAGACCAGTCTTGAACATTTCTTTAAATAACCAGAGGTAATGCAATGTTATAAAACAGGTTGTTTGGATCCTGGATGCTAATTGGTTGAGAGCAGGGAGTTAAAGCTCCACAATACCCGCATTCTCCGGGCAGTGCCTGTTAACGGCTCCATTAGATTTATAAATGCTCATCCACTGTCCCACAGCCCAGCCAGTCAATCTATAAACTTCCTCTCCCCTGACTTCATTAGTTTCTTGGAGCGATAAAAGGCCCACCCAGGTAAAATCCCACCCTTAGATTTGCACAGTTTCCGTAGTGTAGTGGTTATCACGTTCGCCTAACACGCGAAAGGTCCCAGGTTCGAGACCGGGCGGAAATACATTTTAACTAATTAGACAGTAAGCCAATGTCTGAAAATACAGTAAAAATCGAGTATTCACTTAGGGCCCGATCCCGATATAGGAATTTATGCACTTCTCAGTATTTGGTATTCAGACTTACACTTCAAATAAGGGCTGTGTCTCCTGTAGGCTTATCTTGGCGTGACGTTTTGATAAGCATATAAAACTCTCTGACAAGGTGACATTTATTAATATATTCGGCTCCATTTACTCTCAGATTCGAAAATGCTAATTAGCATCAAAGTAGACATCATGCAAAACTACAAATCCCTGCAAGTTCCTGCACTTCATATCTAACTGACACCTTTGCTAACAGGTATTGTGTCAATTTAAAACTTGTACAAGACAGTTCACAGAATTGTCCAGTTAAAGAAATGTTGCCAATTGATTAATTACTACATGTAGCTAACGTTCGATAGTTAATCCAGAGATTCTTACCTTTACCTCGATTCGGCAGTCTCGTCCAGATCATCATGGCATTTGTAGATCTTTATGATAGCCACATTAGCAGCTAATTAGCGTTTACTTTTGGTGGGGGGGGGTGAATACAGGCAAATATTTCTGTAAAAGTCACCTTGTCCTAGAGAGATTACACGGTTACCATGCCAGGGTAAGCCTACAATAAACACAGCCCTTTTTTTAAGTGTTTCTAAAACCCCCTACGGGGACAATGAATGGTGGAAAAACGTTTGGAACCATTTCCCTGTTTGACCGCTAGTTTTTATGGGTATTATGAATCATACTGTGGTACTCTATTTAGGATATTATGGGTGGGCGACTTGTGGGCATTCCTAATCCTTTCCATTAGTTCATCCCTTTTGTGTCAGTTTCTGTAGTGTAGTGGTTATCACGTTCATCTCACACGCGAAAGGTCCCTGGTTCGGAACCGGGCAGAAACAGATTTTAGCGAAACAGATAGGGTGATAACTGAAACCACTGAACAAATACATAGGCCTACAGCATACATAGCTAGACCAGTCTCGAACATTTATGTAGTGTAGTGGTTATCACGTTCGCATCACACGCGAAAGGTCCCCGATTCGAAACCGGGCAGAAACAGATTTCAGCGAAACAGATAGGGTGATAACTGAAACCGCTGAACAAATACATAGGCCTACAGCATACATACCTAGACCAGTCTTGAACATTTCTTTAAATAACCAGAGGTAATGCAATGTTATAAAACAGGTTGTTTGGATCCTGGATGCTAATTGGTTGATAGCAGGGAGTTAAAGCTCCACAATACACGCATTCTATGGGCAGTGCCTGTTAACGGCTCCATTAGATTTATAAATGCTCATCCACTGTCCCACAGCCCAGCCAGTCAATCTATAAACTTCCTCTCCCCTGACTTCATTAGTTTCTTGGAGCGATAAAAGGCCCACCCAGGCAAAATCCCACCCTTAGATTTGCACAGTTTCCGTAGTGTAGTGGTTATCACGTTCGCCTAACACGCGAAAGGTCCCCGGTTCGAGACCGGGCGGAAACACATTTTAACTAATTAGACAGTAAGCAAATATCTGAAAATACAGTAAAAATTGAGTATTCACTTAGGGCTGATCCCGATATAGGAATTTATGCACTTCTCAGTATTTGGTATTCAGACTTACACTTCAAATATGGGCTGTGTCTCCTGTAGGCTTATCCTGGCGTGACGTTTTGATAAGCATATAAAACTCTCTGACAAGGTGACTTTTATTAATATATTCGGCTCCATTTACTCTCAGATTCGAAAATGCTAATTAGCATCAAAGTAGACATCATGCAAAACTGCAAATCCCTGCAAGTTCCTGCACTTCATATCTAACTGACACCTTTGCTAACAGGTATTGTGTCAATTTAAAACTTGTACAAGACAGTTCACAGAATTGTCCATTTAAAGAAATGTTGCCAATTGATTAATTACTACATGTAGCTAACATTCGATAGTTAATCCAGAGATTCTTACCTTTACCTCGATTCGGCAGTCTCGTCCAGATCATCATGGCATTTGTAGATGTTTATGATAGCCACATTAGCAGCTAATTAGCGTTTACTTTTGGTGGGAGGGGGGGGTGAATACAGGCAAATATTTTTGTAAAAGTCACCTTGTCCTAGAGAGATTACACGGTTACCATGCCAGGGTAAGCCTACAATAAACACAGCCCTTTTTTAAGTGTTTCTAAAATCCCCTACAGGGACAATGAATGGTGGAAAAACGTTTGGAACCATTTCCCTGTTTGACCGCTAGTTTTTATGGGTATTATGACTCATACTGTGGTACTGTATTTGGAATATCATGGGTGGTCGACTTGTGGGCATTCCTAATGCTTTCCATTAGTTCATCCCTTTTGTGTCAGTTTCTGTAGTGTAGTGGTTATCACGTTCGCCTCACACGCGAAAGGTCCCCGGTTCGAAACTGGGCAGAACCAAATTTTAGCGAAACAGATAGGGTGATAACTGAAACCACTGAACAAATACATAGGCCTACAGCATACATACCTAGACCAGTCTTGAACATTTCTTTAAATAACCAGAGGTAATGCAATGTTATAAAACAGGTTGTTTGGATCCTGGATGCTAATTGGTTGATAGCAGGGAGTTAAAGCTCCACAATACCCGCATTCTCTGGGCAGTGCCTGTTAACGGCTCCATTAGATTTATAAATGCTCATCCACTGTCCCACAGCCCAGCCAGTCAATCTATAAACTTCCTCTCCCCTGACTTCATTAGTTACTTGGAGCGATAAAAGGCCCACCCAGGCAAAATCCCACCCTTAGATTTGCACAGTTTCCGTAGTGTAGTGGTTATCACTTTCGCCTAACACGCGAAAGGTCCCCGGTTCGAGACCGGGCGGAAACACATTTTAACTAATTAGACAGTAAGCCAATATCTGAAAATACAGTAAAAATTGAGTATTCACTTAGGGCTGATCCCGATATAGGAATTTATGCACTTCTCAGTATTTGGTATTCAGACTTACACTTCAAATATGGGCTGTGTCTCCTGTAGGCTTATCCTGGCGTGACGTTTTGATAACCATATAAAACTCTCTGACAAGGTGACTTTTATTAATATATTCGGCTCCATTTACTCTCAGATTCGAAAATGCTAATTAGCATCAAAGTAGACATCATGCAAAACTGCAAATCCCTGCAAGTTCCTGCACTTCATATCTAACTGACACCTTTGCTAACAGGTATTGTGTCAATTTAAAACTTGTACAAGACAGTTCACAGAATTGTCCATTTAAAGAAATGTTGCCAATTGATTAATTACTACATGTAGCTAACATTCGATAGTTAATCCAGAGATTCTTACCTTTACCTCGATTCGGCAGTCTCGTCCAGATCATCATGGCATTTGTAGATCTTTATGACAGCCACATTAGCAGCTAATTAGCATTTACTTTTGGTGGGAGGGTGGGTGAATACAGGCAAATATTTCTGTAAAAGTCACCTTGTCCTAGAGAGATTACACGGTTACCATGCCAGGGTAAGCCTACAGTAAACACAGCCCTTTTTTTAAGTGTTTCTAAAAAACCCTACGGGGACAATGAATGGTGGAAAAACGTTTGGAACCATTTCCCTGTTTGACCGCTAGTTTTTATGGGTATTATGACTCATACTGTGGTACTCTATTTAGGATATTATGGGTGGGCGACTTGTGGGCATTCCTAATCCTTTCCATTAGTTCATCCCTTTTGTGTCAGTTTCTGTAGTGTAGTGGTTATCACGTTCGCCTCACACGCGAAAGGTCCCCGATTCGAAACCGGGCAGAAACAGATTTTAGCGAAACAGATAGGGTGATAACTGAAACC
The DNA here is from genome assembly GCA_023634145.1 of Thymallus thymallus. Lineage (NCBI taxonomy): Eukaryota > Metazoa > Chordata > Actinopteri > Salmoniformes > Salmonidae > Thymallus > Thymallus thymallus. Next base: position 7,570,311 of record CM042399.1, on the reverse strand, counting down.
ACTGAACAAATACATAGGCCTACAGCATACATACCTAGACCAGTCTTGAACATTTCTTTAAATAACCAGAGGTAATGCAATGTTATAAAACAGGTTGTTTGGATCCTGGATGCTAATTGGTTGATAGCAGGGAGTTAAAGCTCCACAATACCCGCATTCTCTGGGCAGTGCCTGTTAACGGCTCCATTAGATTTATAAATGCTCATCCACTGTCCCACAGCCCAGCCAGTCAATCTATAAACTTCCTCTCCCCTGACTTCATTAGTTTCTTGGAGCGATAAAAGGCCCACCCAGGCAAAATCCCACCCTTAGATTTGCACAGTTTCCGTAGTGTAGTGGTTATCACGTTCTCCTAACACGCGAAAGGTCCCCGGTTCGAGACCGGGCAGAAACACATTTTAACTAATTAGACAGTAAGCCAATATCTGAAAATACAATAAAAATCAAGTATTCACTTAGGGCTGATCCCGATATAGGAATTTATGCACTTCTCAGTATTTGGTATTCAGACTTACACTTCAAATATGGGCTGTGTCTCCTGTAGGCTTATCCTGGCGTGACGTTTTGATAAGCATATAAAACTCTCTGACAAGGTGACTTTTATTAATATATTCGGCTCCATTTACTCTCAGATTCGAAAATGCTAATTAGCATCAAAGTAGACATCATGCAAAACTACAAATCCCTGCAAGTTCCTGCACTTCATATCTAACTGACACCTTTGCTAACAGGTATTGTGTCAATTTAAAACTTGTACAAGACAGTTCACAGAATTGTCCATTTAAAGAAATGTTGCCAATTGATTAATTACTACATGTAGCTAACATTCGATAGTTAATCCAGAGATTCTTACCTTTACCTCGATTCGGCAGTCTCGTCCAGATCATCATGGCATTTGTAGATCTTTATGACAGCCACATTAGCAGCTAATTAGCATTTACTTTTGGTGGGAGGGTGGGTGAATACAGGCAAATATTTCTGTAAAAGTCACCTTGTCCTAGAGAGATTACACGGTTACCATGCCAGGGTAAGCCTACAATAAACACAGCCCTTTTTTTAAGTGTTTCTATAACCCCCTACGGGGACAATGAATGGTAGAAAAACGTTTGGAACCATTTCCCTGTTTGACCGCTAGTTTTTATGGGTATTATGACTCATACTGTGGTACTCTATTTAGGATATTATGGGTGGGCGACTTGTGGGCATTCCTAATCCTTTCCATTAGTTCATCCCTTTTGTGTCAGTTTCTGTAGTGTAGTGGTTATCACGTTCGCCTCACACGCGAAAGGTCCCCGATTCGAAACCGGGCAGAAACAGATTTTAGCGAAACAGATAGGGTGATAACTGAAACCACTGAACAAATACATAGGCCTACAGCATACATACCTAGACCAGTCTTGAACATTTCTTTAAATAACCAGAGGTAATGCAATGTTATAAAACAGGTTGTTTGGATCCTGGATGCTAATTGGTTGATAACAGGGAGTTAAAGCTCCACAATACCCGCATTCTCCGGGCAGTGCCTGTTAACGGCTCCATTAGATTTATAAATGCTCATCCACTGTCCCACAGCCCAGCCAGTCAATCTATAAACTTCCTCTCCCCTGACTTCATTAGTTTCTTGGAGCGATAAAAGGCCCACCCAGGCAAAATCCCACCCTTAGATTTGCATAGTTTCCGTAGTGTAGTGGTTATCACGTTCGCCTAACACGCGAAAGGTCCCCGGTTTGAGACTGGGCGGAAACACATTTTAACTAATTAGACAGTAAGCCAATATCTGAAAATACAGTAAAAATCGAGTATTCACTTAGGGCTGATCCCGATATAGGAATTTATGCACTTCTCAGTATTTGGTATTCAGACTTACACTTCAAATATGGGCTGTGTCTCCTGTAGGCTTATCCTGGCGTGACGTTTTGATAAGCATATAAAACTCTCTGACAAGGTGACTTTTATTAATATATTCGGCTCCATTTACTCTCAGATTCGAAAATGCTAATTAGCATCAAAGTAGACATCATGCAAAACTACAAATCCCTGCAAGTTCCTGCACTTCATATCTAACTGACACCTTTGCTAACAGGTATTGTGTCAATTTAAAACTTGTACAAGACAGTTCACAGAATTGTCAATTTAAAGAAATGTTGCCAATTGATTAATTACTACATGTAGCTAACATTCGATAGTTAATCCAGAGATTCTTACCTTTACCTCGATTCGGCAGTCTCGTCCAGATCATCATGGCATTTGTAGATCTTTATGACAGCCACATTAGCAGCTAATTAGCATTTACTTTTGGTGGGAGGGTGGGTGAATACATGCAAATATTTCTGTAAAAGTCACCTTGTCCTAGAGAGATTACACGGTTACCATGCCAGGGTAAGCCTACAATAAACACAGCCCTTTTTTTAAGTGTTTCTAAAACCCCCTACGGGGACAATGAATGGTAGAAAAACGTTTGGAACCATTTCCCTGTTTGACCGCTAGTTTTTATGGGTATTATGACTCATACTGTGGTACTCTATTTAGGATATTATGGGTGGGCGACTTGTGGGCATTCCTAATCCTTTCCATTAGTTCATCCCTTTTGTGTCAGTTTCTGTAGTGTGGTGGTTATCACGTTCGCCTCACACGCGAAAGGTCCCCGATTCGAAACCGGGCAGAAACAGATTTTAGCGAAACAGATAGGGTGATAACTGAAACCACTGAACAAATACATAGGCCTACAGCATACATACCTAGACCAGTCTTGAACATTTCTTTAAATAACCAGAGGTAATGCAATGTTATAAAACAGGTTGTTTGGATCCTGGATGCTAATTGGTTGATAACAGGGAGTTAAAGCTCCACAATACCCGCATTCTCCGGGCAGTGCCTGTTAACGGCTCCATTAGATTTATAAATGCTCATCCACTGTCCCACAGCCCAGCCAGTCAATCTATAAACTTCCTCTCCCCTGACTTCATTAGTTTCTTGGAGCGATAAAAGGCCCACCCAGGCAAAATCCCACCCTTAGATTTGCATAGTTTCCGTAGTGTAGTGGTTATCACGTTCACCTAACACGCGAAAGGACCCCGGTTTGAGACTGGGCGGAAACACATTTTAACTAATTAGACAGTAAGCCAATATCTGAAAATACAGTAAAAATCGAGTATTCACTTAGGGCTGATCCCGATATAGGAATTTATGCACTTCTCAGTATTTGGTATTCAGACTTACACTTCAAATATGGGCTGTGTCTCCTGTAGGCTTATCCTGGCGTGACGTTTTGATAAGCATATAAAACTCTCTGACAAGGTGACTTTTATTAATACATTCGGCTCCATTTACTCTCAGATTCGAAAATGCTAATTAGCATCAAAGTAGGCATCATTCAAAACTACAAATCCCTGCAAGTTCCTGCACTTCATATCTAACTGACACCTTTGCTAAGAGGTATTGTGTCAATTTAAAACTTGTACAAGACAGTTCACAGAATTGTCCATTTAAAGAAATGTTGCCAATTGATTAATTACTACATGTAGCTAACATTCGATAGTTAATCCAGAGATTCTTACCTTTACCTCGATTCGGCAGTCTCGTCCAGATCATCATGGCATTTGTAGATCTTTATGACAGCCACATTAGCAGCTAATTAGCATTTACTTTTGGTGGGAGGGTGGGTGAATACAGGCAAATATTTCTGTAAAAGCCACCGTGTCCTAGAGAGATTACACGGTTACCATGCCAGGGTAAGCCTACAATAAACACAGCCCTTTTTTAAAGTGTTTCTAAAACCCCCTACGGGGACAATGAATGGTAGAAAAACGTTTGGAACCATTTCCCTGTTTGACCGCTAGTTTTTATGGGTATTATGACTCATACTGTGGTACTCTATTTAGGATATTATGGGTGGGCGACTTGTGGGCATTCCTAATCCTTTCCATTAGTTCATCCCTTTTGTGTCAGTTTCTGTAGTGTAGTGGTTATCACGTTCGCCTCACACGCGAAAGGTCCCCGATTCGAAACCGGGCAGAAACAGATTTTAGCGAAACAGATAGGGTGATAACTGAAACCACTGAACAAATACATAGGCCTACAGCATACATACCTAGACCAGTCTTGAACATTTCTTTAAATAACCAGAGGTAATGCAATGTTATAAAACAGGTTGTTTGGATCCTGGATGCTAATTGGTTGATAGCAGGGAGTTAAAGCTCCACAATACCCGCATTCTCTGGGCAGTGCCTGTTAACGGCTCCATTAGATTTATAAATGCTCATCCACTGTCCCACAGCCCAGCCAGTCAATCTATAAACTTCCTCTCCCCTGACTTCATTAGTTTCTTGGAGCGATAAAAGGCCCACCCAGGCAAAATCCCACCCTTAGATTTGCACAGTTTCCGTAGTGTAGTGGTTATCACGTTCGCCTAACACGCGAAAGGTCCCCGGTTCGAGACCGGGCGGAAACACATTTTAACTAATTAGACAGTAAGCCAATATCTGAAAATACAGTAAAAATCGAGTATTCACTTAGGGCTGATCCCGATATAGGAATTTATGCACTTCTAAGTATTTGGTATTCAGACTTACACTTCAAATATGGGCTGTGTCTCCTGTAGGCTTATCCTGGCGTGACGTTTTGATAAGCATATAAAACTCTCTGACAAGGTGACTTTTATTAATATATTCGGCTCCATTTACTCTCAGATTCGAAAATGCTAATTAGCATCAAAGTAGACATCATGCAAAACTACAAATCCCTGCAGGTTCCTGCACTTCATATCTAACTGACACCTTTGCTAACAGGTATTGTGTCAATTTAAAACTTGTACAAGACAGTTCACAGAATTGTCCATTTAAAGAAATGTTGCCAATTGATTAATTACTACATGTAGCTAACATTCGATAGTTAATCCAGAGATTCTTACCTTTACCTCGATTCGGCGGTCTCGTCCAGATCATCATGGCATTTGTAGATCTTTATGACAGCCACATTAGCAGCTAATTAGCATTTACTTTTGGTGGGAGGGTGGGTGAATACAGGCAAATATTTCTGTAAAAGTCACCTTGTCCTAGAGAGATTACACGGTTACCATGCCAGGGTAAGCCTACAATAAACACAGCCCTTTTTTTAAGTGTTTCTAAAACCCCCTACGGGGACAATGAATGGTAGAAAAACGTTTGGAACCATTTCCCTGTTTGACCGCTAGTTTTTATGGGTATTATGACTCATACTGTGGTACTCTATTTAGGATATTATGGGTGGGCGACTTGTGGGCATTCCTAATCCTTTCCATTAGTTCATCCCTTTTGTGTCAGTTTTTGTAGTGTAGTGGTTATCACGTTCGCCTCACACGCGAAAGGTCCCCGATTTGAAACCGGGCAGAAACAGATTTTAGCGAAACAGATAGGGTGATAACTGAAACCACTGAACAAATACATAGGCCTACAGCATACATACCTAGACCAGTCTTGAACATTTCTTTAAATAACCAGAGGTAATGCAATGTTATAAAACAGGTTGTTTGGATCCTGGATGCTAATTGGTTGATAACAGGGAGTTAAAGCTCCACAATACCCGCATTCTCCGGGCAGTGCCTGTTAACGGCTCCATTAGATTTATAAATGCTCATCCACTGTCCCACAGCCCAGCCAGTCAATCTATAAACTTCCTCTCCCCTGACTTCATTAGTTTCTTGGAGCGATAAAAGGCCCACCCAGGCAAAATCCCACCCTTAGATTTGCATAGTTTCTGTAGTGTAGTGGTTATCACGTTTGCCTAACACGCGAAAGGTCCCTGGTTTGAGACTTTGCGGAAACACATTTTAACTAATTAGACAGTAAGCCAATATCTGAAAATACAGTAAAAATCGAGTATTCACTTAGGGCTGATCCCGATATAGGAATTTATGCACTTCTAAGTATTTGGTATTCAGACTTACACTTCAAATATGGGCTGTGTCTCCTGTAGGCTTATCCTGGCGTGACGTTTTGATAAGCATATAAAACTCTCTGACAAGGTGACTTTTATTAATATATTCGGCTCCATTTACTCTCAGATTCGAAAATGCTAATTAGCATCAAAGTAGACATCATGCAAAACTACAAATCCCTGCAGGTTCCTGCACTTCATATCTAACTGACACCTTTGCTAACAGGTATTGTGTCAATTTAAAACTTGTACAAGACAGTTCACAGAATTGTCCATTTAAAGAAATGTTGCCAATTGATTAATTACTACATGTAGCTAACATTCGATAGTTAATCCAGAGATTCTTACCTTTACCTCGATTCGGCAGTCTCGTCCAGATCATCATGGCATTTGTAGATCTTTATGACAGCCACATTAGCAGCTAATTAGCATTTACTTTTGGTGGGAGGGTGGGTGAATACAGGCAAATATTTCTGTAAAAGTCACCTTGTCCTAGAGAGATTACACGGTTACCATGCCAGGGTAAGCCTACAATAAACACAGCCCTTTTTTTAAGTGTTTCTAAAACCCCCTACGGGGACAATGAATGGTAGAAAAACGTTTGGAACCATTTCCCTGTTTGACCGCTAGTTTTTATGGGTATTATGACTCATACTGTGGTACTCTATTTAGGATATTATGGGTGGACGACTTGTGGGCATTCCTAATCCTTTCCATTAGTTCATCCCTTTTGTGTCAGTTTCTGTAGTGTAGTGGTTATCACGTTCGCCTCACACGCGAAAGGTCCCGGATTCGAAACCGGGCAGAAACAGATTTTAGCGAAACAGATAGGGTGATAACTGAAACCACTGAACAAATACATAGGCCTACAGCATACATACCTAGACCAGTCTTGAACATTTCTTTAAATAACCAGAGGTAATGCAATGTTATAAAACAGGTTGTTTGGATCCTGGATGCTAATTGGTTGATAGCAGGGAGTTAAAGCTCCACAATACCCGCATTCTCCGGGCAGTGCCTGTTAACGGCTCCATTAGATTTATAAATGCTCATCCACTGTCCCACAGCCCAGCCAGTCAATCTATAAACTTCCTCTCCCCTGACTTCATTAGTTTCTTGGAGCGATAAAAGGCCCACCCAGGCAAAATCCCACCCTTAGATTTGCATAGTTTCTGTAGTGTAGTGGTTATCACGTTTGCCTAACACGCGAAAGGTCCCTGGTTTGAGACTTTGCGGAAACACATTTTAACTAATTAGACAGTAAGCCAATATCTGAAAATACAGTAAAAATCGAGTATTCACTTAGGGCTGATCCCGATATAGGAATTTATGCACTTCTAAGTATTTGGTATTCAGACTTACACTTCAAATATGGGCTGTGTCTCCTGTAGGCTTATCCTGGCGTGACGTTTTGATAAGCATATAAAACTCTCTGACAAGGTGACTTTTATTAATATATTCGGCTCCATTTACTCTCAGATTCGAAAATGCTAATTAGCATCAAAGTAGACATCATGCAAAACTACAAATCCCTGCAGGTTCCTGCACTTCATATCTAACTGACACCTTTGCTAACAGGTATTGTGTCAATTTAAAACTTGTACAAGACAGTTCACAGAATTGTCCATTTAAAGAAATGTTGCCAATTGATTAATTACTACATGTAGCTAACATTCGATAGTTAATCCAGAGATTCTTACCTTTACCTCGATTCGGCAGTCTCGTCCAGATCATCATGGCATTTGTAGATCTTTATGACAGCCACATTAGCAGCTAATTAGCATTTACTTTTGGTGGGAGGGTGGGTGAATACAGGCAAATATTTCTGTAAAAGTCACCTTGTCCTAGAGAGATTACACGGTTACCATGCCAGGGTAAGCCTACAATAAACACAGCCCTTTTTTTAAGTGTTTCTAAAACCCCCTACGGGGACAATGAATGGTAGAAAAACGTTTGGAACCATTTCCCTGTTTGACCGCTAGTTTTTATGGGTATTATGACTCATACTGTGGTACTCTATTTAGGATATTATGGGTGGACGACTTGTGGGCATTCCTAATCCTTTCCATTAGTTCATCCCTTTTGTGTCAGTTTCTGTAGTGTAGTGGTTATCACGTTCGCCTCACACGCGAAAGGTCCCGGATTCGAAACCGGGCAGAAACAGATTTTAGCGAAACAGATAGGGTGATAACTGAAACCACTGAACAAATACATAGGCCTACAGCATACATACCTAGACCAGTCTTGAACATTTCTTTAAATAACCAGAGGTAATGCAATGTTATAAAACAGGTTGTTTGGATCCTGGATGCTAATTGGTTGATAGCAGGGAGTTAAAGCTCCACAATACCCGCATTCTCCGGGCAGTGCCTGTTAACGGCTCCATTAGATTTATAAATGCTCATCCACTGTCCCACAGCCCAGCCAGTCAATCTATAAACTTCCTCTCCCCTGACTTCATTAGTTTCTTGGAGCGATAAAAGGCCCACCCAGGCAAAATCCCACCCTTAGATTTGCATAGTTTCCGTAGTGTAGTGGTTATCACGTTCACCTAACACGCGAAAGGACCCCGGTTTGAGACTGGGCAGAAACACATTTTAACTAATTAGACAGTAAGCCAATATCTGAAAATACAGTAAAAATCGAGTATTCACTTAGGGCTGATCCCGATATAGGAATTTATGCACTTCTCAGTATTTGGTATTCAGACTTACACTTCAAATATGGGCTGTGTCTCCTGTAGGCTTATCCTGGCGTGACGTTTTGATAAGCATATAAAACTCTCTGACAAGGTGACTTTTATTAATACATTCGGCTCCATTTACTCTCAGATTCGAAAATGCTAATTAGCGTCAAAGTAGACATCATTCAAAACTACAAATCCCTGCAAGTTCCTGCACTTCATATCTAACTGACACCTTTGCTAAGAGGTATTGTGTCAATTTAAAACTTGTACAAGACAGTTCACAGAATTGTCCATTTAAAGAAATGTTGCCAATTGATTAATTACTACATGTAGCTAACATTCGAAAGTTAATCCAGAGATTCTTACCTTTACCTCGATTCGGCAGTCTCGTCCAGATCATCATGGCATATGTAGATCTTTATGACAGCCACATTAGCAGCTAATTAGCATTTACTTTTGGTGGGAGGGTGGGTGAATACAGGCAAATATTTCTGTAAAAGTCACCTTGTCCTAGAGAGATTACACGGTTACCATGCCAGGGTAAGCCTACAATAAACACAGCCCTTTTTTTAAGTGTTTCTAAAACCCCCTACGGGGACAATGAATGGTAGAAAAACGTTTGGAACCATTTCCCTGTTTGACCGCTAGTTTTTATGTATATTATGACTCATACTGTGGTACTCTATTTAGGATATTATGGGTGGGCGACTTGTGGGCATTCCTAATCCTTTCCATTAGTTCATCCCTTTTGTGTCAGTTTCTGTAGTGTAGTGGTTATCACGTTCGCCTCACACGCGAAAGGTCCCCGATTCGAAACCGGGCAGAAACAGATTTTAGCGAAACAGATAGGGTGATAACTGAAACCACTGAACAAATACATAGGCCTACAGCATACATACCTAGACCAGTCTTGAACATTTCTTTAAATAACCAGAGGTAATGCAATGTTATAAAACAGGTTGTTTGGATCCTGGATGCTAATTGGTTGATAGCAGGGAGTTAAAGCTCCACAATACCCGCATTCTCTGGGCAGTGCCTGTTAACGGCTCCATTAGATTTATAAATGCTCATCCACTGTCCCACAGCCCAGCCAGTCAATCTATAAACTTCCTCTCCCCTGACTTCATTAGTTACTTGGAGCGATAAAAGGCCCACCCAGGCAAAATCCCACCCTTAGATTTGCACAGTTTCCGTAGTGTAGTGGTTATCACGTTCGCCTAACATGCGAAAGGTCCCCGGTTCGAGACCGGGTGGAAACACATTTTAACTAATTAGACAGTAAGCCAATGTCTGAAAATACAGTAAAAATCGAGTATTCACTTAGGGCCCGATCCCGATATAGGAAATTATGCACTTCTCAGTATTTGGTATTCAGACTTACACTTCAAATAAGGGCTGTGTCTCCTGTAGGCTTATCCTGGCGTGACGTTTTGATAAGCATATAAAACTCTCTGACAAGGTGACTTTTATTAATATATTCGGCTCCATTTACTCTCAGATTCGAAAATGCTAATTAGCATCAAAGTAGGCATCATGCAAAACTACAAATCCCTGCAAGTTCCTGCACTTCATATCTAACTGACACCTTTGCTAACAGGTATTGTGTCAATTTAAAACTTGTACAAGACAGTTCACAGAATTGTCCATTTAAAGAAATGTTGCCAATTGATTAATTACTACATGTAGCTAACATTCGATAGTTAATCCAGAGATTCTTACCTTTACCTCGATTCGGCAGTCTCGTCCAGATCATCATGGCATTTGTAGATCTTTATGACAGCCACATTAGCAGCTAATTAGCATTTACTTTTGGTGGGAGGGTGGGTGAATACAGGCAAATATTTCTGTAAAAGTCACCTTGTCCTAGAGAGATTACACGGTTACCATGCCAGGGTAAGCCTACAATAAACACAGCCCTTTTTTTAAGTGTTTCTAAAACCCCCTACGGGGACAATGAATGGTAGAAATACGTTTGGAACCATTTCCCTGTTTGACCGCTAGTTTTTATGGGTATTATGACTCATACTGTGGTACTCTATTTAGGATATTATGGGTGGGCGACTTGTGGGCATTCCTTTCCATTAGTTCATCCCTTTTGTGTCAGTTTCTGTAGTGTAGTGGTTATCACGTTCGCCTCACATGCGAAAGGTCCCCGATTCGAAACCGGGCAGAAACAGATTTTAGCGAAACAGATAGGGTGATAACTGAAACCACTGAACAAATACATAGGCCTACAGCATACATACCTAGACCAGTCTTGAACATTTCTTTAAATAACCAGAGGTAATGCAATGTTATAAAACAGGTTGTTTGGATCCTGGATGCTAATTGGTTGATAGCAGGGAGTTAAAGCTCCACAATACCCGCATTCTCTGGGCAGTGCCTGTTAACGGCTCCATTAGATTTATAAATGCTCATCCACTGTCCCACAGCCCAGCCAGTCAATCTATAAACTTCCTCTCCCCTGACTTCATTAGTTACTTGGAGCGATAAAAGGCCCACCCAGGCAAAATCCCACCCTTAGATTTGCACAGTTTCCGTAGTGTAGTGGTTATCACGTTCGCCTAACATGCGAAAGGTCCCCGGTTCGAGACAGGGTGGAAACACATTTTAACTAATTAGACAGTAAGCCAATGTCTGAAAATACAGTAAAAATCGAGTATTCACTTAGGGCCCGATCCCGATATAGGAAATTATGCACTTCTCAGTATTTGGTATTCAGACTTACACTTCAAATAAGGGCTGTGTCTCCTGTAGGCTTATCCTGGCGTGACGTTTTGATAAGCATATAAAACTCTCTGACAAGGTGACTTTTATTAATATATTCGGCTCCATTTACTCTCAGATTCGAAAATGCTAATTAGCATCAAAGTAGGCATCATGCAAAACTACAAATCCCTGCAAGTTCCTGCACTTCATATCTAACTGACACCTTTGCTAACAGGTATTGTGTCAATTTAAAACTTGTACAAGACAGTTCACAGAATTGTCCATTTAAAGAAATGTTGCCAATTGATTAATTACTACATGTAGCTAACATTCGATAGTTAATCCAGAGATTCTTACCTTTACCTCGATTCGGCAGTCTCGTCCAGATCATCATGGCATTTGTAGATCTTTATGACAGCCACATTAGCAGCTAATTAGCATTTACTTTTGGTGGGAGGGTGGGTGAATACAGGCAAATATTTCTGTAAAAGTCACCTTGTCCTAGAGAGATTACACGGTTACCATGCCAGGGTAAGCCTACAATAAACACAGCCCTTTTTTTAAGTGTTTCTAAAACCCCCTACGGGGACAATGAATGGTAGAAATACGTTTGGAACCATTTCCCTGTTTGACCGCTAGTTTTTATGGGTATTATGACTCATACTGTGGTACTCTATTTAGGATATTATGGGTGGGCGACTTGTGGGCATTCCTTTCCATTAGTTCATCCCTTTTGTGTCAGTTTCTGTAGTGTAGTGGTTATCACGTTCGCCTCACATGCGAAAGGTCCCCGATTCGAAACCGGGCAGAAACAGATTTTAGCGAAACAGATAGGGTGATAACTGAAACCACTGAACAAATACATAGGCCTACAGCATACATACCTAGACCAGTCTTGAACATTTCTTTAAATAACCAGAGGTAATGCAATGTTATAAAACAGGTTGTTTGGATCCTGGATGCTAATTGGTTGATAGCAGGGAGTTAAAGCTCCACAATACCCGCATTCTCTGGGCAGTGCCTGTTAACGGCTCCATTAGATTTATAAATGCTCATCCACTGTCCCACAGCCCAGCCAGTCAATCTATAAACTTCCTCTCCCCTGACTTCATTAGTTACTTGGAGCGATAAAAGGCCCACCCAGGCAAAATCCCACCCTTAGATTTGCACAGTTTCCGTAGTGTAGTGGTTATCACGTTCGCCTAACATGCGAAAGGTCCCCGGTTCGAGACCGGGTGGAAACACATTTTAACTAATTAGACAGTAAGCCAATGTCTGAAAATACAGTAAAAATCGAGTATTCACTTAGGGCCCGATCCCGATATAGGAAATTATGCACTTCTCAGTATTTGGTATTCAGACTTACACTTCAAATAAGGGCTGTGTCTCCTGTAGGCTTATCCTGGCGTGACGTTTTGATAAGCATATAAAACTCTCTGACAAGGTGACTTTTATTAATATATTCGGCTCCATTTACTCTCAGATTCGAAAATGCTAATTAGCATCAAAGTAGGCATCATGCAAAACTACAAATCCCTGCAAGTTCCTGCACTTCATATCTAACTGACACCTTTGCTAACAGGTATTGTGTCAATTTAAAACTTGTACAAGACAGTTCACAGAATTTTCCATTTAAAGAAATGTTGCCAATTGATTAATTACTACATGTAGCTAACATTCGAAAGTTAATCCAGAGATTCTTACCTTTACCTCGATTCGGCAGTCTCGTCCAGATCATCATGGCATTTGTAGATCTTTATGACAGCCACATTAGCAGCTAATTAGCATTTACTTTTGGTGGGAGGGTGGGTGAATACAGGCAAATATTTCTGTAAAAGTCACCTTGTCCTAGAGAGATTACACGGTTTCCATGCCAGGGTAAGCCTACAATAAACACAGCCCTTTTTTTAAGTGTTTCTAAAACCCCCTACGGGGACAATGAATGGTAGAAATACGTTTGGAACCATTTCCCTGTTTGACCGCTAGTTTTTATGGGTATTATGACTCATACTGTGGTACTCTATTTAGGATATTATGGGTGGGCGACTTGTGGGCATTCCTTTCCATTAGTTCATCCCTTTTGTGTCAGTTTCTGTAGTGTAGTGGTTATCACGTTCGCCTCACATGCGAAAGGTCCCCGATTCGAAACCGGGCAGAAACAGATTTTAGCGAAACAGATAGGGTGATAACTGAAACCACTGAACAAATACATAGGCCTACAGCATACATACCTAGACCAGTCTTGAACATTTCTTTAAATAACCAGAGGTAATGCAATGTTATAAAACAGGTTGTTTGGATCCTGGATGCTAATTGGTTGATAGCAGGGAGTTAAAGCTCCACAATACCCGCATTCTCTGGGCAGTGCCTGTTAACGGCTCCATTAGATTTATAAATGCTCATCCACTGTCCCACAGCCCAGCCAGTCAATCTATAAACTTCCTCTCCCCTGACTTCATTAGTTACTTGGAGCGATAAAAGGCCCACCCAGGCAAAATCCCACCCTTAGATTTGCACAGTTTCCGTAGTGTAGTGGTTATCATGTTCGCCTAACATGCGAAAGGTCCCTGGTTCGAGACCGGGTGGAAACACATTTTAACTAATTAGACAGTAAGCCAATGTCTGAAAATACAGTAAAAATCGAGTATTCACTTAGGGCTGATCCCGATATAGGAATGTATGCACTTCTCAGTATTTGGTATTCAGACTTACACTTCAAATATGGGCTTTGTCTCCTGTAGGCTTATCCTGGCGTGACGTTTTGATAAGCATATAAAACTCTCTGACAAGGTGACTTTTATTAATACATTGGGCTCCATTTACTCTCAGATTCGAAAATGCTAATTAGCATCAAAGTAGACATCATTCAAAACTACAAATCCCTGCAAGTTCCTGCACTTCATATCTAACTGACACCTTTGCTAAGAGGTATTGTGTCAATTTAAAACTTGTACAAGACAGTTCACAGAATTGTCCATTTAAAGAAATGTTGCCAATTGATTAATTACTACATGTAGCTAACATTCGATAGTTAATCCAGAGATTCTTACCTTTACCTCGATTCGGCAGTCTCGTCCAGATCATCATGGCATTTGTAGATCTTTATGACAGCCACATTAGCAGCTAATTAGCATTTACTTTTGGTGGGAGGGTGAATACATGCAAATATTTCTGGAAAAGTCACCTTGTCCTAGAGAGATTACACGGTTACCATGCCAGGGTAAGCCTACAATAAACACAGCCCTTTTTTTAAGTGTTTCTAAAACCCCCTACGGGGACAATGAATGGTAGAAAAACGTTTGGAACCATTTCCCTGTTTGACCGCTAGTTTTTATGGGTATTATGACTCATACTGTGGTACTCTATTTAGGATATTATGGGTGGACGACTTGTGGGCATTCCTAATCCTTTCCATTAGTTCATCCCTTTTGTGTCAGTTTCTGTAGTGTAGTGGTTATCACGTTCGCCTCACACGCGAAAGGTCCCCGATTCAAAACCGGGCAGAAACAGATTTTAGCGAAACAGATAGGGTGATAACTGAAACCACTGAACAAATACATAGGCCTACAGCATACATACCTAGACCAGTCTTGAACATTTCTTTAAATAACCAGAGGTAATGCAATGTTATAAAACAGGTTGTTTGGATCCTGGATGCTAATTGGTTGATAACAGGGAGTTAAAGCTCCACAATACCCGCATTCTCCGGGCAGTGCCTGTTAACGGCTCCATTAGATTTATAAATGCTCATCCACTGTCCCACAGCCCAGCCAGTCAATCTATAAACTTCCTCTCCCCTGACTTCATTAGTTTCTTGGAGCGATAAAAGGCCCACCCAGGCAAAATCCCACCCTTAGATTTGCATAGTTTCCGTAGTGTAGTGGTTATCACGTTCACCTAACACGCGAAAGGTCCCCGGTTTGATACTGGGCGGAAACAAATTTTAACTAATTAGACAGTAAGCCAATATCTGAAAATACAGTAAAAATCGAGTATTCACTTAGGGCTGATCCCGATATAGGAATTTATGCACTTCTCAGTATTTGGTATTCAGACTTACACTTCAAATATGGGCTGTGTCTCCTGTAGGCTTATCCTGGCGTGACGTTTTGATAAGCATATAAAACTCTCTGACAAGGTGACTTTTATTAATACATTGGGCTCCATTTACTCTCAGATTCGAAAATGCTAATTAGCATCAAAGTAGACATCATTCAAAACTACAAATCCCTGCAAGTTCCTGCACTTCATATCTAACTGACACCTTTGCTAAGAGGTATTGTGTCAATTTAAAACTTGTACAAGACAGTTCACAGAATTGTCCATTTAAAGAAATGTTGCCAATTGATTAATTACTACATGTAGCTAACATTCGATAGTTAATCCAGAGATTCTTACCTTTACCTCGATTCGGCAGTCTCGTCCAGATCATCATGGCATTTGTAGATCTTTATGACAGCCACATTAGCAGCTAATTAGCATTTACTTTTGGTGGGAGGGTGGGTGAATACATGCAAATATTTCTGGAAAAGTCACCTTGTCCTAGAGAGATTACACGGTTACCATGCCAGGGTAAGCCTACAATAAACACAGCCCTTTTTTTAAGTGTTTCTAAAACCCCCTACGGGGACAATGAATGGTAGAAAAACGTTTGGAACCATTTCCCTGTTTGACCGCTAGTTTTTATGGGTATTATGACTCATACTGTGGTACTCTATTTAGGATATTATGGGTGGACGACTTGTGGGCATTCCTAATCCTTTCCATTAGTTCATCCCTTTTGTGTCAGTTTCTGTAGTGTAGTGGTTATCACGTTCGCCTCACACGCGAAAGGTCCCCGATTCGAAACCGGGCAGAAACAGATTTTAGCGAAACAGATAGGGCGATAACTGAAACCACTGAACAAATACATAGGCCTACAGCATACATACCTAGACCAGTCTTGAACATTTCTTTAAATAACCAGAGGTAATGCAATGTTATAAAACAGGTTGTTTGGATCCTGGATGCTAATTGGTTGATAACAGGGAGTTAAAGCTCCACAATACCCGCATTCTCCGGGCAGTGCCTGTTAACGGCTCCATTAGATTTATAAATGCTCATCCACTGTCCCACAGCCCAGCCAGTCAATCTATAAACTTCCTCTCCCCTGACTTCATTAGTTTCTTGGAGCGATAAAAGGCCCACCCAGGCAAAATCCCACCCTTAGATTTGCATAGTTTCCGTAGTGTAGTGGTTATCACGTTCACCTAACACGCGAAAGGTCCCCGGTTTGAGACTGGGCGGAAACAAATTTTAACTAATTAGACAGTAAGCCAATATCTGAAAATACAGTAAAAATCGAGTATTCACTTAGGGCTGATCCCGATATAGGAATGTATGCACTTCTCAGTATTTGGTATTCAGACTTACACTTCAAATATGGGCTGTGTCTCCTGTAGGCTTATCCTGGCGTGACGTTTTGATAAGCATATAAAACTCTCTGACAAGGTGACTTTTATTAATACATTGGGCTCCATTTACTCTCAGATTCGAAAATGCTAATTAGCATCAAAGTAGACATCATTCAAAACTACAAATCCCTGCAAGTTCCTGCACTTCATATCTAACTGACACCTTTGCTAAGAGGTATTGTGTCAATTTAAAACTTGTACAAGACAGTTCACAGAATTGTCCATTTAAAGAAATGTTGCCAATTGATTAATTACTACATGTAGCTAACATTCGATAGTTAATCCAGAGATTCTTACCTTTACCTCGATTCGGCAGTCTCGTCCAGATCATCATGGCATTTGTAGATCTTTATGACAGCCACATTAGCAGCTAATTAGCATTTACTTTTGGTGGGAGGGTGGGTGAATACATGCAAATATTTCTGGAAAAGTCACCTTGTCCTAGAGAGATTACACGGTTACCATGCCAGGGTAAGCCTACAATAAACACAGCCCTTTTTTTAAGTGTTTCTAAAACCCCCTACGGGGACAATGAATGGTAGAAAAACGTTTGGAACCATTTCCCTGTTTGACCGCTAGTTTTTATGGGTATTATGACTCATACTGTGGTACTCTATTTAGGATATTATGGGTGGACGACTTGTGGGCATTCCTAATCCTTTCCATTAGTTCATCCCTTTTGTGTCAGTTTCTGTAGTGTAGTGGTTATCACGTTCGCCTCACACGCGAAAGGTCCCCGATTCGAAACCGGGCAGAAACAGATTTTAGCGAAACAGATAGGGTGATAACTGAAACCACTGAACAAATACATAGGCCTACAGCATACATACCTAGACCAGTCTTGAACATTTCTTTAAATAACCAGAGGTAATGCAATGTTATAAAACAGGTTGTTTGGATCCTGGATGCTAATTGGTTGATAACAGGGAGTTAAAGCTCCACAATACCCGCATTCTCCGGGCAGTGCCTGTTAACGGCTCCATTAGATTTATAAATGCTCATCCACTGTCCCACAGCCCAGCCAGTCAATCTATAAACTTCCTCTCCCCTGACTTCATTAGTTTCTTGGAGCGATAAAAGGCCCACCCAGGCAAAATCCCACCCTTAGATTTGCATAGTTTCCGTAGTGTAGTGGTTATCACGTTCACCTAACACGCGAAAGGTCCCCGGTTTGAGACTGGGCGGAAACAAATTTTAACTAATTAGACAGTAAGCCAATATCTGAAAATACAGTAAAAATCGAGTATTCACTTAGGGCTGATCCCGATATAGGAATTTATGCACTTCTCAGTATTTGGTATTCAGACTTACACTTCAAATATGGGCTGTGTCTCCTGTAGGCTTATCCTGGCGTGACGTTTTGATAAGCATATAAAACTCTCTGACAAGGTGACTTTTATTAATACATTGGGCTCCATTTACTCTCAGATTCGAAAATGCTAATTAGCATCAAAGTAGACATCATTCAAAACTACAAATCCCTGCAAGTTCCTGCACTTCATATCTAACTGACACCTTTGCTAAGAGGTATTGTGTCAATTTAAAACTTGTACAAGACAGTTCACAGAATTGTCCATTTAAAGAAATGTTGCCAATTGATTAATTACTACATGTAGCTAACATTCGATAGTTAATCCAGAGATTCTTACCTTTACCTCGATTCGGCAGTCTCGTCCAGATCATCATGGCATTTGTAGATCTTTATGACAGCCACATTAGCAGCTAATTAGCATTTACTTTTGGTGGGAGGGTGGGTGAATACATGCAAATATTTCTGGAAAAGTCACCTTGTCCTAGAGAGATTACACGGTTACCATGCCAGGGTAAGCCTACAATAAACACAGCCCTTTTTTTAAGTGTTTCTAAAACCCCCTACGGGGACAATGAATGGTAGAAAAACGTTTGGAACCATTTCCCTGTTTGACCGCTAGTTTTTATGGGTATTATGACTCATACTGTGGTACTCTATTTAGGATATTATGGGTGGACGACTTGTGGGCATTCCTAATCCTTTCCATTAGTTCATCCCTTTTGTGTCAGTTTCTGTAGTGTAGTGGTTATCACGTTCGCCTCACACGCGAAAGGTCCCCGATTCGAAACCGGGCAGAAACAGATTTTAGCGAAACAGATAGGGTGATAACTGAAACCACTGAACAAATACATAGGCCTACAGCATACATACCTAGACCAGTCTTGAACATTTCTTTAAATAACCAGAGGTAATGCAATGTTATAAAACAGGTTGTTTGGATCCTGGATGCTAATTGGTTGATAACAGGGAGTTAAAGCTCCACAATACCCGCATTCTCCGGGCCGTGCCTGTTAACGGCTCCATTAGATTTATAAATGCTCATCCACTGTCCCACAGCCCAGCCAGTCAATCTATAAACTTCCTCTCCCCTGACTTCATTAGTTTCTTGGAGCGATAAAAGGCCCACCCAGGCAAAATCCCACCCTTAGATTTGCATAGTTTCCGTAGTGTAGTGGTTATCACGTTCACCTAACACGCGAAAGGTCCCCGGTTTGAGACTGGGCGGAAACAAATTTTAACTAATTAGACAGTAAGCCAATATCTGAAAATACAGTAAAAATCGAGTATTCACTTAGGGCTGATCCCGATATAGGAATGTATGCACTTCTCAGTATTTGGTATTCAGACTTACACTTCAAATATGGGCTGTGTCTCCTGTAGGCTTATCCTGGCGTGACGTTTTGATAAGCATATAAAACTCTCTGACAAGGTGACTTTTATTAATACATTGGGCTCCATTTACTCTCAGATTCGAAAATGTTAATTAGCATCAAAGTAGACATCATTCAAAACTACAAATCCCTGCAAGTTCCTGCACTTCATATCTAACTGACACCTTTGCTAAGAGGTATTGTGTCAATTTAAAACTTGTACAAGACAGTTCACAGAATTGTCCATTTAAAGAAATGTTGCCAATTGATTAATTACTACATGTAGCTAACATTCGATAGTTAATCCAGAGATTCTTACCTTTACCTCGATTCGGCAGTCTCGTCCAGATCATCATGGCATTTGTAGATCTTTATGACAGCCACATTAGCAGCTAATTAGCATTTACTTTTGGTGGGAGGGTGGGTGAATACATGCAAATATTTCTGGAAAAGTCACCTTGTCCTAGAGAGATTACACGGTTACCACGCCAGGGTAAGCCTACAATAAACACAGCCCTTTTTTTAAGTGTTTCTAAAACCCCCTACGGGGACAATGAATGGTAGAAAAACGTTTGGAACCATTTCCCTGTTTGACCGCTAGTTTTTATGGGTATTATGACTCATACTGTGGTACTCTATTTAGGATATTATGGGTGGACGACTTGTGGGCATTCCTAATCCTTTCCATTAGTTCATCCCTTTTGTGTCAGTTTCTGTAGTGTAGTGGTTATCACGTTCGCCTCACACGCGAAAGGTCCCCGATTCGAAACCGGGCAGAAACAGATTTTAGCGAAACAGATAGGGTGATAACTGAAACCACTGAACAAATACATAGGCCTACAGCATACATACCTAGACCAGTCTTGAACATTTCTTTAAATAACCAGAGGTAATGCAATGTTATAAAACAGGTTGTTTGGATCCTGGATGCTAATTGGTTGATAACAGGGAGTTAAAGCTCCACAATACCCGCATTCTCCGGGCAGTGCCTGTTAACGGCTCCATTAGATTTATAAATGCTCATCCACTGTCCCACAGCCCAGCCAGTCAATCTATAAACTTCCTCTCCCCTGACTTCATTAGTTTCTTGGAGCGATAAAAGGCCCACCCAGGCAAAATCCCACCCTTAGATTTGCATAGTTTCCGTAGTGTAGTGGTTATCACGTTCACCTAACACGCGAAAGGTCCCCGGTTTGAGACTGGGCGGAAACAAATTTTAACTAATTAGACAGTAAGCCAATATCTGAAAATACAGTAAAAATCGAGTATTCACTTAGGGCTGATCCCGATATAGGAATTTATGCACTTCTCAGTATTTGGTATTCAGACTTACACTTCAAATATGGGCTGTGTCTCCTGTAGGCTTATCCTGGCGTGACGTTTTGATAAGCATATAAAACTCTCTGACAAGGTGACTTTTATTAATACATTGGGCTCCATTTACTCTCAGATTCGAAAATGCTAATTAGCATCAAAGTAGACATCATTCAAAACTACAAATCCCTGCAAGTTCCTGCACTTCATATCTAACTGACACCTTTGCTAAGAGGTATTGTGTCAATTTAAAACTTGTACAAGACAGTTCACAGAATTGTCCATTTAAAGAAATGTTGCCAATTGATTAATTACTACATGTAGCTAACATTCGATAGTTAATCCAGAGATTCTTACCTTTACCTCGATTCGGCAGTCTCGTCCAGATCATCATGGCATTTGTAGATCTTTATGACAGCCACATTAGCAGCTAATTAGCATTTACTTTTGGTGGGAGGGTGGGTGAATACATGCAAATATTTCTGGAAAAGTCACCTTGTCCTAGAGAGATTACACGGTTACCATGCCAGGGTAAGCCTACAATAAACACAGCCCTTTTTTTAAGTGTTTCTAAAACCCCCTACGGGGACAATGAATGGTAGAAAAACGTTTGGAACCATTTCCCTGTTTGACCGCTAGTTTTTATGGGTATTATGACTCATACTGTGGTACTCTATTTAGGATATTATGGGTGGACGACTTGTGGGCATTCCTAATCCTTTCCATTAGTTCATCCCTTTTGTGTCAGTTTCTGTAGTGTAGTGGTTATCACGTTCGCCTCACACGCGAAAGGTCCCCGATTCGAAACCGGGCAGAAACAGATTTTAGCGAAACAGATAGGGTGATAACTGAAACCACTGAACAAATACATAGGCCTACAGCATACATACCTAGACCAGTCTTGAACATTTCTTTAAATAACCAGAGGTAATGCAATGTTATAAAACAGGTTGTTTGGATCCTGGATGCTAATTGGTTGATAACAGGGAGTTAAAGCTCCACAATACCCGCATTCTCCGGGCCGTGCCTGTTAACGGCTCCATTAGATTTATAAATGCTCATCCACTGTCCCACAGCCCAGCCAGTCAATCTATAAACTTCCTCTCCCCTGACTTCATTAGTTTCTTGGAGCGATAAAAGGCCCACCCAGGCAAAATCCCACCCTTAGATTTGCATAGTTTCCGTAGTGTAGTGGTTATCACGTTCACCTAACACGCGAAAGGTCCCCGGTTTGAGACTGGGCGGAAACAAATTTTAACTAATTAGACAGTAAGCCAATATCTGAAAATACAGTAAAAATCGAGTATTCACTTAGGGCTGATCCCGATATAGGAATGTATGCACTTCTCAGTATTTGGTATTCAGACTTACACTTCAAATATGGGCTGTGTCTCCTGTAGGCTTATCCTGGCGTGACGTTTTGATAAGCATATAAAACTCTCTGACAAGGTGACTTTTATTAATACATTGGGCTCCATTTACTCTCAGATTCGAAAATGTTAATTAGCATCAAAGTAGACATCATTCAAAACTACAAATCCCTGCAAGTTCCTGCACTTCATATCTAACTGACACCTTTGCTAAGAGGTATTGTGTCAATTTAAAACTTGTACAAGACAGTTCACAGAATTGTCCATTTAAAGAAATGTTGCCAATTGATTAATTACTACATGTAGCTAACATTCGATAGTTAATCCAGAGATTCTTACCTTTACCTCGATTCGGCAGTCTCGTCCAGATCATCATGGCATTTGTAGATCTTTATGACAGCCACATTAGCAGCTAATTAGCATTTACTTTTGGTGGGAGGGTGGGTGAATACATGCAAATATTTCTGGAAAAGTCACCTTGTCCTAGAGAGATTACACGGTTACCACGCCAGGGTAAGCCTACAATAAACACAGCCCTTTTTTTAAGTGTTTCTAAAACCCCCTACGGGGACAATGAATGGTAGAAAAACGTTTGGAACCATTTCCCTGTTTGACCGCTAGTTTTTATGGGTATTATGACTCATACTGTGGTACTCTATTTAGGATATTATGGGTGGACGACTTGTGGGCATTCCTAATCCTTTCCATTAGTTCATCCCTTTTGTGTCAGTTTCTGTAGTGTAGTGGTTATCACGTTCGCCTCACACGCGAAAGGTCCCCGATTCGAAACCGGGCAGAAACAGATTTTAGCGAAACAGATAGGGTGATAACTGAAACCACTGAACAAATACATAGGCCTACAGCATACATACCTAGACCAGTCTTGAACATTTCTTTAAATAACCAGAGGTAATGCAATGTTATAAAACAGGTTGTTTGGATCCTGGATGCTAATTGGTTGATAACAGGGAGTTAAAGCTCCACAATACCCGCATTCTCCGGGCAGTGCCTGTTAACGGCTCCATTAGATTTATAAATGCTCATCCACTGTCCCACAGCCCAGCCAGTCAATCTATAAACTTCCTCTCCCCTGACTTCATTAGTTTCTTGGAGCGATAAAAGGCCCACCCAGGCAAAATCCCACCCTTAGATTTGCATAGTTTCCGTAGTGTAGTGGTTATCACGTTCACCTAACACGCGAAAGGTCCCCGGTTTGAGACTGGGCGGAAACAAATTTTAACTAATTAGACAGTAAGCCAATATCTGAAAATACAGTAAAAATCGAGTATTCACTTAGGGCTGATCCCGATATAGGAATTTATGCACTTCTCAGTATTTGGTATTCAGACTTACACTTCAAATATGGGCTGTGTCTCCTGTAGGCTTATCCTGGCGTGACGTTTTGATAAGCATATAAAACTCTCTGACAAGGTGACTTTTATTAATACATTGGGCTCCATTTACTCTCAGATTCGAAAATGTTAATTAGCATCAAAGTAGACATCATTCAAAACTACAAATCCCTGCAAGTTCCTGCACTTCATATCTAACTGACACCTTTGCTAAGAGGTATTGTGTCAATTTAAAACTTGTACAAGACAGTTCACAGAATTGTCCATTTAAAGAAATGTTGCCAATTGATTAATTACTACATGTAGCTAACATTCGATAGTTAATCCAGAGATTCTTACCTTTACCTCGATTCGGCAGTCTCGTCCAGATCATCATGGCATTTGTAGATCTTTATGACAGCCACATTAGCAGCTAATTAGCATTTACTTTTGGTGGGAGGGTGGGTGAATACATGCAAATATTTCTGGAAAAGTCACCTTGTCCTAGAGAGATTACACGGTTACCACGCCAGGGTAAGCCTACAATAAACACAGCCCTTTTTTTAAGTGTTTCTAAAACCCCCTACGGGGACAATGAATGGTAGAAAAACGTTTGGAACCATTTCCCTGTTTGACCGCTAGTTTTTATGGGTATTATGACTCATACTGTGGTACTCTATTTAGGATATTATGGGTGGACGACTTGTGGGCATTCCTAATCCTTTCCATTAGTTCATCCCTTTTGTGTCAGTTTCTGTAGTGTAGTGGTTATCACGTTCGCCTCACACGCGAAAGGTCCCCGATTCGAAACCGGGCAGAAACAGATTTTAGCGAAACAGATAGGGTGATAACTGAAACCACTGAACAAATACATAGGCCTACAGCATACATACCTAGACCAGTCTTGAACATTTCTTTAAATAACCAGAGGTAATGCAATGTTATAAAACAGGTTGTTTGGATCCTGGATGCTAATTGGTTGATAACAGGGAGTTAAAGCTCCACAATACCCGCATTCTCCGGGCAGTGCCTGTTAACGGCTCCATTAGATTTATAAATGCTCATCCACTGTCCCACAGCCCAGCCAGTCAATCTATAAACTTCCTCTCCCCTGACTTCATTAGTTTCTTGGAGCGATAAAAGGCCCACCCAGGCAAAATCCCACCCTTAGATTTGCATAGTTTCCGTAGTGTAGTGGTTATCACGTTCACCTAACACGCGAAAGGTCCCCGGTTTGAGACTGGGCGGAAACAAATTTTAACTAATTAGACAGTAAGCCAATATCTGAAAATACAGTAAAAATCGAGTATTCACTTAGGGCTGATCCCGATATAGGAATTTATGCACTTCTCAGTATTTGGTATTCAGACTTACACTTCAAATATGGGCTGTGTCTCCTGTAGGCTTATCCTGGCGTGACGTTTTGATAAGCATATAAAACTCTCTGACAAGGTGACTTTTATTAATACATTGGGCTCCATTTACTCTCAGATTCGAAAATGCTAATTAGCATCAAAGTAGACATCATTCAAAACTACAAATCCCTGCAAGTTCCTGCACTTCATATCTAACTGACACCTTTGCTAAGAGGTATTGTGTCAATTTAAAACTTGTACAAGACAGTTCACAGAATTGTCCATTTAAAGAAATGTTGCCAATTGATTAATTACTACATGTAGCTAACATTCGATAGTTAATCCAGAGATTCTTACCTTTACCTCGATTCGGCAGTCTCGTCCAGATCATCATGGCATTTGTAGATCTTTATGACAGCCACATTAGCAGCTAATTAGCATTTACTTTTGGTGGGAGGGTGGGTGAATACATGCAAATATTTCTGGAAAAGTCACCTTGTCCTAGAGAGATTACACGGTTACCATGCCAGGGTAAGCCTACAATAAACACAGCCCTTTTTTTAAGTGTTTCTAAAACCCCCTACGGGGACAATGAATGGTAGAAAAACGTTTGGAACCATTTCCCTGTTTGACCGCTAGTTTTTATGGGTATTATGACTCATACTGTGGTACTCTATTTAGGATATTATGGGTGGACGACTTGTGGGCATTCCTAATCCTTTCCATTAGTTCATCCCTTTTGTGTCAGTTTCTGTAGTGTAGTGGTTATCACGTTCGCCTCACACGCGAAAGGTCCCCGATTCGAAACCGGGCAGAAACAGATTTTAGCGAAACAGATAGGGTGATAACTGAAACCACTGAACAAATACATAGGCCTACAGCATACATACCTAGACCAGTCTTGAACATTTCTTTAAATAACCAGAGGTAATGCAATGTTATAAAACAGGTTGTTTGGATCCTGGATGCTAATTGGTTGATAACAGGGAGTTAAAGCTCCACAATACCCGCATTCTCCGGGCCGTGCCTGTTAACGGCTCCATTAGATTTATAAATGCTCATCCACTGTCCCACAGCCCAGCCAGTCAATCTATAAACTTCCTCTCCCCTGACTTCATTAGTTTCTTGGAGCGATAAAAGGCCCACCCAGGCAAAATCCCACCCTTAGATTTGCATAGTTTCCGTAGTGTAGTGGTTATCACGTTCACCTAACACGCGAAAGGTCCCCGGTTTGAGACTGGGCGGAAACAAATTTTAACTAATTAGACAGTAAGCCAATATCTGAAAATACAGTAAAAATCGAGTATTCACTTAGGGCTGATCCCGATATAGGAATGTATGCACTTCTCAGTATTTGGTATTCAGACTTACACTTCAAATATGGGCTGTGTCTCCTGTAGGCTTATCCTGGCGTGACGTTTTGATAAGCATATAAAACTCTCTGACAAGGTGACTTTTATTAATACATTGGGCTCCATTTACTCTCAGATTCGAAAATGTTAATTAGCATCAAAGTAGACATCATTCAAAACTACAAATCCCTGCAAGTTCCTGCACTTCATATCTAACTGACACCTTTGCTAAGAGGTATTGTGTCAATTTAAAACTTGTACAAGACAGTTCACAGAATTGTCCATTTAAAGAAATGTTGCCAATTGATTA
The DNA here is from genome assembly GCA_023634145.1 of Thymallus thymallus. Lineage (NCBI taxonomy): Eukaryota > Metazoa > Chordata > Actinopteri > Salmoniformes > Salmonidae > Thymallus > Thymallus thymallus. The sequence continues at coordinate 7,543,836 of CM042399.1, read as the reverse complement.
ATTACTACATGTAGCTAACATTCGATAGTTAATCCAGAGATTCTTACCTTTACCTCGATTCGGCAGTCTCGTCCAGATCATCATGGCATTTGTAGATCTTTATGACAGCCACATTAGCAGCTAATTAGCATTTACTTTTGGTGGGAGGGTGGGTGAATACATGCAAATATTTCTGGAAAAGTCACCTTGTCCTAGAGAGATTACACGGTTACCACGCCAGGGTAAGCCTACAATAAACACAGCCCTTTTTTTAAGTGTTTCTAAAACCCCCTACGGGGACAATGAATGGTAGAAAAACGTTTGGAACCATTTCCCTGTTTGACCGCTAGTTTTTATGGGTATTATGACTCATACTGTGGTACTCTATTTAGGATATTATGGGTGGACGACTTGTGGGCATTCCTAATCCTTTCCATTAGTTCATCCCTTTTGTGTCAGTTTCTGTAGTGTAGTGGTTATCACGTTCGCCTCACACGCGAAAGGTCCCCGATTCGAAACCGGGCAGAAACAGATTTTAGCGAAACAGATAGGGTGATAACTGAAACCACTGAACAAATACATAGGCCTACAGCATACATACCTAGACCAGTCTTGAACATTTCTTTAAATAACCAGAGGTAATGCAATGTTATAAAACAGGTTGTTTGGATCCTGGATGCTAATTGGTTGATAACAGGGAGTTAAAGCTCCACAATACCCGCATTCTCCGGGCAGTGCCTGTTAACGGCTCCATTAGATTTATAAATGCTCATCCACTGTCCCACAGCCCAGCCAGTCAATCTATAAACTTCCTCTCCCCTGACTTCATTAGTTTCTTGGAGCGATAAAAGGCCCACCCAGGCAAAATCCCACCCTTAGATTTGCATAGTTTCCGTAGTGTAGTGGTTATCACGTTCACCTAACACGCGAAAGGTCCCCGGTTTGAGACTGGGCGGAAACAAATTTTAACTAATTAGACAGTAAGCCAATATCTGAAAATACAGTAAAAATCGAGTATTCACTTAGGGCTGATCCCGATATAGGAATTTATGCACTTCTCAGTATTTGGTATTCAGACTTACACTTCAAATATGGGCTGTGTCTCCTGTAGGCTTATCCTGGCGTGACGTTTTGATAAGCATATAAAACTCTCTGACAAGGTGACTTTTATTAATACATTGGGCTCCATTTACTCTCAGATTCGAAAATGCTAATTAGCATCAAAGTAGACATCATTCAAAACTACAAATCCCTGCAAGTTCCTGCACTTCATATCTAACTGACACCTTTGCTAAGAGGTATTGTGTCAATTTAAAACTTGTACAAGACAGTTCACAGAATTGTCCATTTAAAGAAATGTTGCCAATTGATTAATTACTACATGTAGCTAACATTCGATAGTTAATCCAGAGATTCTTACCTTTACCTCGATTCGGCAGTCTCGTCCAGATCATCATGGCATTTGTAGATCTTTATGACAGCCACATTAGCAGCTAATTAGCATTTACTTTTGGTGGGAGGGTGGGTGAATACATGCAAATATTTCTGGAAAAGTCACCTTGTCCTAGAGAGATTACACGGTTACCATGCCAGGGTAAGCCTACAATAAACACAGCCCTTTTTTTAAGTGTTTCTAAAACCCCCTACGGGGACAATGAATGGTAGAAAAACGTTTGGAACCATTTCCCTGTTTGACCGCTAGTTTTTATGGGTATTATGACTCATACTGTGGTACTCTATTTAGGATATTATGGGTGGACGACTTGTGGGCATTCCTAATCCTTTCCATTAGTTCATCCCTTTTGTGTCAGTTTCTGTAGTGTAGTGGTTATCACGTTCGCCTCACACGCGAAAGGTCCCCGATTCGAAACCGGGCAGAAACAGATTTTAGCGAAACAGATAGGGTGATAACTGAAACCACTGAACAAATACATAGGCCTACAGCATACATACCTAGACCAGTCTTGAACATTTCTTTAAATAACCAGAGGTAATGCAATGTTATAAAACAGGTTGTTTGGATCCTGGATGCTAATTGGTTGATAACAGGGAGTTAAAGCTCCACAATACCCGCATTCTCCGGGCCGTGCCTGTTAACGGCTCCATTAGATTTATAAATGCTCATCCACTGTCCCACAGCCCAGCCAGTCAATCTATAAACTTCCTCTCCCCTGACTTCATTAGTTTCTTGGAGCGATAAAAGGCCCACCCAGGCAAAATCCCACCCTTAGATTTGCATAGTTTCCGTAGTGTAGTGGTTATCACGTTCACCTAACACGCGAAAGGTCCCCGGTTTGAGACTGGGCGGAAACAAATTTTAACTAATTAGACAGTAAGCCAATATCTGAAAATACAGTAAAAATCGAGTATTCACTTAGGGCTGATCCCGATATAGGAATGTATGCACTTCTCAGTATTTGGTATTCAGACTTACACTTCAAATATGGGCTGTGTCTCCTGTAGGCTTATCCTGGCGTGACGTTTTGATAAGCATATAAAACTCTCTGACAAGGTGACTTTTATTAATACATTGGGCTCCATTTACTCTCAGATTCGAAAATGCTAATTAGCATCAAAGTAGACATCATTCAAAACTACAAATCCCTGCAAGTTCCTGCACTTCATATCTAACTGACACCTTTGCTAAGAGGTATTGTGTCAATTTAAAACTTGTACAAGACAGTTCACAGAATTGTCCATTTAAAGAAATGTTGCCAATTGATTAATTACTACATGTAGCTAACATTCGATAGTTAATCCAGAGATTCTTACCTTTACCTCGATTCGGCAGTCTCGTCCAGATCATCATGGCATTTGTAGATCTTTATGACAGCCACATTAGCAGCTAATTAGCATTTACTTTTGGTGGGAGGGTGGGTGAATACATGCAAATATTTCTGGAAAAGTCACCTTGTCCTAGAGAGATTACACGGTTACCACGCCAGGGTAAGCCTACAATAAACACAGCCCTTTTTTTAAGTGTTTCTAAAACCCCCTACGGGGACAATGAATGGTAGAAAAACGTTTGGAACCATTTCCCTGTTTGACCGCTAGTTTTTATGGGTATTATGACTCATACTGTGGTACTCTATTTAGGATATTATGGGTGGACGACTTGTGGGCATTCCTAATCCTTTCCATTAGTTCATCCCTTTTGTGTCAGTTTCTGTAGTGTAGTGGTTATCACGTTCGCCTCACATGCGAAAGGTCCCCGATTCGAAACCGGGCAGAAACAGATTTTAGCGAAACAGATAGGGTGATAACTGAAACCACTGAACAAATACATAGGCCTACAGCATACATACCTAGACCAGTCTTGAACATTTCTTTAAATAACCAGAGGTAATGCAATGTTATAAAACAGGTTGTTTGGATCCTGGATGCTAATTGGTTGATAGCAGGGAGTTAAAGCTCCACAATACCCGCATTCTCTGGGCAGTGCCTGTTAACGGCTCCATTAGATTTATAAATGCTCATCCACTGTCCCACAGCCCAGCCAGTCAATCTATAAACTTCCTCTCCCCTGACTTCATTAGTTACTTGGAGCGATAAAAGGCCCACCCAGGCAAAATCCCACCCTTAGATTTGCACAGTTTCTGTAGTGTAGTGGTTATCACGTTCGCCTAACATGCGAAAGGTCCCTGGTTCGAGACAGGGTGGAAACACATTTTAACTAATTAGACAGTAAGCCAATGTCTGAAAATACAGTAAAAATCGAGTATTCACTTAGGGCCCGATCCCGATATAGGAAATTATGCACTTCTCAGTATTTGGTATTCAGACTTACACTTCAAATAAGGGCTGTGTCTCCTGTAGGCTTATCCTGGCGTGACGTTTTGATAAGCATATAAAACTCTCTGACAAGGTGACTTTTATTAATATATTCGGCTCCATTTACTCTCAGATTCGAAAATGCTAATTAGCATCAAAGTAGGCATCATGCAAAACTACAAATCCCTGCAAGTTCCTGCACTTCATATCTAACTGACACCTTTGCTAACAGGTATTGTGTCAATTTAAAACTTGTACAAGACAGTTCACAGAATTGTCCATTTAAAGAAATGTTGCCAATTGATTAATTACTACATGTAGCTAACATTCGATAGTTAATCCAGAGATTCTTACCTTTACCTCGATTCGGCAGTCTCGTCCAGATCATCATGGCATTTGTAGATCTTTATGACAGCCACATTAGCAGCTAATTAGCATTTACATTTGGTGGGAGGGTGGGTGAATACAGGCAAATATTTCTGTAAAAGTCACCTTGTCCTAGAGAGATTACACGGTTACCATGCCAGGGTAAGCCTACAATAAACACAGCCCTTTTTTTAAGTGTTTCTAAAACCCCCTACGGGGACAATGAATGGTAGAAAAACGTTTGGAACCATTTCCCTGTTTGACCGCTAGTTTTTATGGGTATTATGACTCATACTGTGGTACTCTATTTAGGATATTATGGGTGGGCGACTTGTGGGCATTCCTTTCCATTAGTTCATCCCTTTTGTGTCAGTTTCTGTAGTGTAGTGGTTATCACGTTCGCCTCACACGCGAAAGGTCCCCTATTCGAAACCGGGCAGAAACAGATTTTAGCGAAACAGATAGGGTGATAACTGAAACCACTGAACAAATACATAGGCCTACAGCATACATACCTAGACCAGTCTTGAACATTTCTTTAAATAACCAGAGGTAATGCAATGTTATAAAACAGGTTGTTTGGATCCTGGATGCTAATTGGTTGATAGCAGGGAGTTAAAGCTCCACAATACCCGCATTCTCTGGGCAGTGCCTGTTAACGGCTCCATTAGATTTATAAATGCTCATCCACTGTCCCACAGCCCAGCCAGTCAATCTATAAACTTCCTCTCCCCTGACTTCATTAGTTACTTGGAGCGATAAAAGGCCCACCCAGGCAAAATCCCACCCTTAGATTTGCACAGTTTCCGTAGTGTAGTGGTTATCACGTTCGCCTAACATGCGAAAGGTCCTCGGTTCGAGACAGGGTGGAAACACATTTTAACTAATTAGACAGTAAGCCAATGTCTGAAAATACAGTAAAAATCGAGTATTCACTTAGGGCCCGATCCCGATATAGGAAATTATGCACTTCTCAGTATTTGGTATTCAGACTTACACTTCAAATAAGGGCTGTGTCTCCTGTAGGCTTATCCTGGCGTGACGTTTTGATAAGCATATAAAACTCTCTGACAAGGTGACTTTTATTAATATATTCGGCTCCATTTACTCTCAGATTCGAAAATGCTAATTAGCATCAAAGTAGGCATCATGCAAAACTACAAATCCCTGCAAGTTCCTGCACTTCATATCTAACTGACACCTTTGCTAACAGGTATTGTGTCAATTTAAAACTTGTACAAGACAGTTCACAGAATTGTCCATTTAAAGAAATGTTGCCAATTGATTAATTACTACATGTAGCTAACATTCGATAGTTAATCCAGAGATTCTTACCTTTACCTCGATTCGGCAGTCTCGTCCAGATCATCATGGCATTTGTAGATCTTTATGACAGCCACATTAGCAGCTAATTAGCATTTACTTTTGGTGGGAGGGTGGGTGAATACAGGCAAATATTTCTGTAAAAGCCACCGTGTCCTAGAGAGATTACACGGTTACCATGCCAGGGTAAGCCTACAATAAACACAGCCCTTTTTTTAAGTGTTTCTAAAACCCCCTACGGGGACAATGAATGGTAGAAAAACGTTTGGAACCATTTCCCTGTTTGACCGCTAGTTGTTATGGGTATTATGACTCATACTGTGGTACTCTATTTAGGATATTATGGGTGGGCGAGTTGTGGGCATTCCTAATCCTTTCCATTAGTTCATCCCTTTTGTGTCAGTTTCTGTAGTGTAGTGGTTATCACGTTCGCCTCACACGCGAAAGGTCCCCGATTCGAAACCGGGCAGAAACAGATTTTAGCGAAACAGATAGGGTGATAACTGAAACCACTGAACAAATACATAGGCCTACAGCATACATACCTAGACCAGTCTTGAACATTTCTTTAAATAACCAGAGGTAATGCAATGTTATAAAACAGGTTGTTTGGATCCTGGATGCTAATTGGTTGATAGCAGGGAGTTAAAGCTCCACAATACCCGCATTCTCTGGGCAGTGCCTGTTAACGGCTCCATTAGATTTATAAATGCTCATCCACTGTCCCACAGCCCAGCCAGTCAATCTATAAACTTCCTCTCCCCTGACTTCATTAGTTACTTGGAGCGATAAAAGGCCCACCCAGGCAAAATCCCAACCTTAGATTTGCACAGTTTCCGTAGTGTAGTGGTTATCATGTTCGCCTAACATGCGAAAGGTCCTCGGTTCGAGACAGGGTGGAAACACATTTTAACTAATTAGACAGTAAGCCAATGTCTGAAAATACAGTAAAAATCGAGTATTCACTTAGGGCCCGATCCCGATATAGGAAATTATGCACTTCTCAGTATTTGGTATTCAGACTTACACTTCAAATAAGGGCTGTGTCTCCTGTAGGCTTATCCTGGCGTGACGTTTTGATAAGCATATAAAACTCTCTGACAAGGTGACTTTTATTAATATATTCGGCTCCATTTACTCTCAGATTCGAAAATGCTAATTAGCATCAAAGTAGGCATCATGCAAAACTACAAATCCCTGCAAGTTCCTGCACTTCATATCTAACTGACACCTTTGCTAACAGGTATTGTGTCAATTTAAAACTTGTACAAGACAGTTCACAGAATTGTCCATTTAAAGAAATGTTGCCAATTGATTAATTACTACATGTAGCTAACATTCGATAGTTAATCCAGAGATTCTTACCTTTACCTCGATTCGGCAGTCTCGTCCAGATCATCATGGCATTTGTAGATCTTTATGACAGCCACATTAGCAGCTAATTAGCATTTACTTTTGGTGGGAGGGTGGGTGAATACAGGCAAATATTTCTGTAAAAGCCACCGTGTCCTAGAGAGATTACACGGTTACCATGCCAGGGTAAGCCTACAATAAACACAGCCCTTTTTTTAAGTGTTTCTAAAACCCCCTACGGGGACAATGAATGGTAGAAAAACGTTTGGAACCATTTCCCTGTTTGACCGCTAGTTGTTATGGGTATTATGACTCATACTGTGGTACTCTATTTAGGATATTATGGGTGGGCGACTTGTGGGCATTCCTAATCCTTTCCATTAGTTCATCCCTTTTGTGTCAGTTTCTGTAGTGTAGTGGTTATCACGTTCGCCTCACACGCGAAAGGTCCCCGATTCGAAACCGGGCAGAAACAGATTTTAGCGAAACAGATAGGGTGATAACTGAAACCACTGAACAAATACATAGGCCTACAGCATACATACCTAGACCAGTCTTGAACATTTCTTTAAATAACCAGAGGTAATGCAATGTTATAAAACAGGTTGTTTGGATCCTGGATGCTAATTGGTTGATAGCAGGGAGTTAAAGCTCCACAATACCCGCATTCTCCGGGCAGTGCCTGTTAACGGCTCCATTAGATTTATAAATGCTCATCCACTGTCCCACAGCCCAGCCAGTCAATCTATAAACTTCCTCTCCCATGACTTCATTAGGTTCTGGGAGCGATAAAAGTTCCACCCAGGCAAAATCCCACCCTTAGATTTGCACAGTTTCCGTAGTGTAGTGGTTATCACGTTCGCCTAACACGCGAAAGGTCCCCGGTTCGAGACCGGGCGGAAACACATTTTAACTAATTAGACAGTAAGCCAATGTCTGAAAATACAGTAAAAATCGAGTATTCACTTAGGGCCCGATCCCGATATAGGAATTTATGCACTTCTCAGTATTTGGTATTCAGAATTACACTTCAAATAAGGGCTGTGTCTCCTGTAGGCTTATCCTGGCGTGACGTTTTGATAAGCATATAAAACTCTCTGACAAGGTGACTTTTATTAATATATTCGGCTCCATTTACTCTCAGATTCGAAAATGCTAATTAGCATCAAAGTAGGCATCATGCAAAACTACAAATCCCTGCAAATTCCTGCACTTCATATCTAACTGACACCTTTGCTAACAGGTATTGTGTCAATTTAAAACTTGTACAAGACAGTTCACAGAATTGTCCATTTAAAGAAATGTTGCCATTTGATTAATTACTACATGTAGCTATTATTCGATAGTTAATCCAGAGATTCTTACCTTTACCTCGATTCGGCAGTCTCGTCCAGATCATCATGGCATTTGTAGATCTTTATGACAGCCACATTAGCAGCTAATTAGCATTTACTTTTGGTGGGAGGGTGGGTGAATACAGGCAAATATTTCTGTAAAAGTCACCTTGTCCTAGAGAGATTACACGGTTACCATGCCAGGGTAAGCCTACAATAAACACAGCCCTTTTTTTAAGTGTTTCTAAAACCCCCTACGGGGACAATGAATGGTAGAAAAACGTTTGGAACCATTTCCCTGTTTGACCGCTAGTTTTTATGGGTATTATGACTCATACTGTGGTACTCTATTTAGGATATTATGGGTGGGCGACTTGTGGGCATTCCTAATCCTTTCCATTAGTTCATCCCTTTTGTGTCAGTTTCTGTAGTGTAGTGGTTATCACGTTCACCTCACACGCGAAAGGTCCCCGATTCTAAACCGGGCAGAAACAGATTTTAGCGAAACAGATAGGGTGATAACTGAAACCACAGAACAAATACATAGGCCTACAGCATACATAACTAGACCAGTCTCGAACATTTATGTAGTGTAGTGGTTATCACGTTCGCCTCACACGCGAAAGGTCCCCGATTCGAAACCGGGCAGAAACAGATTTTAGCGAAACAGATAGGGTGATAACTGAAACCACTGAACAAATACATAGGCCTACAGCATACATACCTAGACCAGTCTTGAACATTTCTTTAAATAACCAGAGGTAATGCAATGTTATAAAACAGGTTGTTTGGATCCTGGATGCTAATTGGTTGATAGCAGGGAGTTAAAGCTCCACAATACCCGCATTCTCTGGGCAGTGCCTGTTAACGGCTCCATTAGATTTATAAATGCTCATCCACTGTCCCACAGCCCAGCCAGTCAATCTATAAACTTCCTCTCCCCTGACTTCATTAGTTACTTGGAGCGATAAAAGGCCCACCCAGGCAAAATCCCACCCTTAGATTTGCATAGTTTCCGTAGTGTAGTGGTTATCACGTTCGCCTAACACGTGAAAGGTCCCCGGTTCGAGACCGGGTGGAAACACATTTTAACTAATTAGACAGTAAGCCAATGTCTGAAAATACAGTAAAAATCGAGTATTCACTTAGGGCCCGATCCCGATATAGGAATTTATGCACTTCTCAGTATTTGGTATTCAGACTTACACTTCAAATAAGGGCTGTGTCTCCTCTAGGCTTATCCTGGCGTGACGTTTTGATAAGCATATAAAACTCTCTGACAAGGTGACTTTTATTAATATATTCGGCTCCATTTACTCTCAGATTCGAAAATGCTAATTAGCATCAAAGTAGACATCATGCAAAACTACAAATCCCTGCAAGTTCCTGCACTTCATATCTAACTGACACCTTTGCTAACAGGTATTGTGTCAATTTAAAACTTGTACAAGACAGTTCACAGAATTGTCCATTTAAAGAAATGTTGCCAATTGATTAATTACTACATGTAGCTAACATTCGATAGTTAATCTAGAGATTCTTACCTTTACCTCGATTCGGCAGTCTCGTCCAGATCATCATGGCATTTGTAGATCTTTATGACAGCCACATTAGCAGCTAATTAGCATTTACTTTTGGTGGGAGGGTGGGTGAATACAGGCAAATATTTCTGTAAAAGTCACCTTGTCCTAGAGAGATTACACGGTTACCATGCCAGGGTAAGCCTACAATAAACACAGCCCTTTTTTTAAGTGTTTCTAAAACCCCCTACGGGGACAATGAATGGTAGAAAAACGTTTGGAACCATTTCCCTGTTTGACCGCTAGTTTTTATGGGTATTATGACTCATACTGTGGTACTCTATTTAGGATATTATGGGTGGGCGACTTGTGGGCATTCCTAATCCTTTCCATTAGTTCATCCCTTTTGTGTCAGTTTCTGTAGTGTAGTGGTTATCACGTTCACCTCACACGCGAAAGGTCCCCGATTCGAAACCGGGCAGAAACAGATTTTAGCGAAACAGATAGGGTGATAACTGAAACCACTGAACAAATACATAGGCCTACAGCATACATACCTAGACCAGTCTTGAACATTTCTTTAAATAACCAGAGGTAATGCAATGTTATAAAACAGGTTGTTTGGATCCTGGATGCTAATTGGTTGATAGCAGGGAGTTAAAGCTCCACAATACCCGCATTCTCTGGGCAGTGCCTGTTAACGGCTCCATTAGATTTATAAATGCTCATCCACTGTCCCACAGCCCAGCCAGTCAATCTATAAACTTCCTCTCCCCTGACTTCATTAGTTACTTGGAGCGATAAAAGGCCCACCCAGGCAAAATCCCACCCTTAGATTTGCACAGTTTCCGTAGTGTAGTGGTTATCACGTTCGCCTAACACGCGAAAGGTCCCCGGTTCGAGACCGGGTGGAAACACATTTTAACTAATTAGACAGTAAGCCAATGTCTGAAAATACAGTAAAAATCGAGTATTCACTTAGGGCCCGATCCCGATATAGGAATTTATGCACTTCTCAGTATTTGGTATTCAGACTTACACTTCAAATAAGGGCTGTGTCTCCTGTAGGCTTATCCTGGCGTGACGTTTTGATAAGCATATAAAACTCTCTGACAAGGTGACTTTTATTAATATATTCGGCTCCATTTACTCTCAGATTCGAAAATGCTAATTAGCATCAAAGTAGACATCATGCAAAACTACAAATCCCTGCAAGTTCCTGCACTTCATATCTAACTGACACCTTTGCTAACAGGTATTGTGTCAATTTAAAACTTGTACAAGACAGTTCACAGAATTGTCCATTTAAAGAAATGTTGCCAATTGATTAATTACTACATGTAGCTAACATTCGATAGTTAATCCAGAGATTCTTACCTTTACCTCGATTCGGCAGTCTCGTCCAGATCATCATGGCATTTGTAGATCTTTATGACAGCCACATTAGCAGCTAATTAGCATTTACTTTTGGTGGGAGGGTGGGTGAATACAGGCAAATATTTCTGTAAAAGTCACCTTGTCCTAGAGAGATTACACGGTTACCATGCCAGGGTAAGCCTACAATAAACACAGCCCTTTTTTTAAGTGTTTCTAAAACCCCCTACGGGGACAATGAATGGTAGAAAATTGTTTGGAACCATTTCCCTGTTTGACCGCTAGTTTTTATGGGTATTATGACTCATACTGTGGTACTCTATTTAGGATATTATGGGTGGGCGACTTGTGGGCATTCCTAATCCTTTCCATTAGTTCATCCCTTTTGTGTCAGTTTCTGTAGTGTAGTGGTTATCACGTTCACCTCACACGCGAAAGGTCCCCGATTCGAAACCGGGCAGAAACAGATTTTAGCGAAACAGATAGGGTGATAACTGAAACCACTGAACAAATACATAGGCCTACAGCATACATACCTAGACCAGTCTTGAACATTTCTTTAAATAACCAGAGGTAATGCAATGTTATAAAACAGGTTGTTTGGATCCTGGATGCTAATTGGTTGATAGCAAGGAGTTAAAGCTCCACAATACCCGCATTCTCTGGGCAGTGCCTGTTAACGGCTCCATTAGATTTATAAATGCTCATCCACTGTCCCACAGCCCAGCCAGTCAATCTATAAACTTCCTCTCCCCTGACTTCATTAGTTACTTGGAGCGATAAAAGGCCCACCCAGGCAAAATCCCACCCTTAGATTTGCACAGTTTCCGTAGTGTAGTGGTTATCACGTTCGCCTAACACGCGAAAGGTCCCCGGTTCGAGACCGGGTGGAAACACATTTTAACTAATTAGACAGTAAGCCAATGTCTGAAAATACAGTAAAAATCGAGTATTCACTTAGGGCCCGATCCCGATATAGGAATTTATGCACTTCTCAGTATTTGGTATTCAGACTTACACTTCAAATAAGGGCTGTGTCTCCTGTAGGCTTATCCTGGCGTGACGTTTTGATAAGCATATAAAACTCTCTGACAAGGTGACTTTTATTAATATATTCGGCTCCATTTACTCTCAGATTCGAAAATGCTAATTAGCATCAAAGTAGACATCATGCAAAACTACAAATCCCTGCAAGTTCCTGCACTTCATATCTAACTGACACCTTTGCTAACAGGTATTGTGTCAATTTAAAACTTGTACAAGACAGTTCACAGAATTGTCCATTTAAAGAAATGTTGCCAATTGATTAATTACTACATGTAGCTAACATTCGATAGTTAATCCAGAGATTCTTACCTTTACCTCGATTCGGCAGTCTCGTCCAGATCATCATGGCATTTGTAGATCTTTATGACAGCCACATTAGCAGCTAATTAGCATTTACTTTTGGTGGGAGGGTGGGTGAATACAGGCAAATATTTCTGTAAAAGTCACCTTGTCCTAGAGAGATTACACGGTTACCATGCCAGGGTAAGCCTACAATAAACACAGCCCTTTTTTTAAGTGTTTCTAAAACCCCCTACGGGGACAATGAATGGTAGAAAAACGTTTGGAACCATTTCCCTGTTTGACCGCTAGTTTTTATGGGTATTATGACTCATACTGTGGTACTCTATTTAGGATATTATGGGTGGGCGACTTGTGGGCATTCCTAATCCTTTCCATTAGTTCATCCCTTTTGTGTCAGTTTCTGTAGTGTAGTGGTTATCACGTTCACCTCACACGCGAAAGGTCCCCGATTCGAAACCGGGCAGAAACAGATTTTAGCGAAACAGATAGGGTGATAACTGAAACCACTGAACAAATACATAGGCCTACAGCATACATACCTAGACCAGTCTTGAACATTTCTTTAAATAACCAGAGGTAATGCAATGTTATAAAACAGGTTGTTTGGATCCTGGATGCTAATTGGTTGATAGCAGGGAGTTAAAGCTCCACAATACCCGCATTCTCTGGGCAGTGCCTGTTAACGGCTCCATTAGATTTATAAATGCTCATCCACTGTCCCACAGCCCAGCCAGTCAATCTATAAACTTCCTCTCCCCTGACTTCATTAGTTACTTGGAGCGATAAAAGGCCCACCCAGGCAAAATCCCACCCTTAGATTTGCACAGTTTCCGTAGTGTAGTGGTTATCACGTTCGCCTAACACGCGAAAGGTCCCCGGTTCGAGACCGGGTGGAAACACATTTTAACTAATTAGACAGTAAGCCAATGTCTGAAAATACAGTAAAAATCGAGTATTCACTTAGGGCCCGATCCCGATATAGGAATTTATGCACTTCTCAGTATTTGGTATTCAGACTTACACTTCAAATAAGGGCTGTGTCTCCTGTAGGCTTATCCTGGCGTGACGTTTTGATAAGCATATAAAACTCTCTGACAAGGTGACTTTTATTAATATATTCGGCTCCATTTACTCTCAGATTCGAAAATGCTAATTAGCATCAAAGTAGACATCATGCAAAACTACAAATCCCTGCAAGTTCCTGCACTTCATATCTAACTGACACCTTTGCTAACAGGTATTGTGTCAATTTAAAACTTGTACAAGACAGTTCACAGAATTGTCCATTTAAAGAAATGTTGCCAATTGATTAATTACTACATGTAGCTAACATTCGATAGTTAATCCAGAGATTCTTACCTTTACCTCGATTCGGCAGTCTCGTCCAGATCATCATGGCATTTGTAGATCTTTATGACAGCCACATTAGCAGCTAATTAGCATTTACTTTTGGTGGGAGGGTGGGTGAATACAGGCAAATATTTCTGTAAAAGTCACCTTGTCCTAGAGAGATTACACGGTTACCATGCCAGGGTAAGCCTACAATAAACACAGCCCTTTTTTTAAGTGTTTCTAAAACCCCCTACGGGGACAATGAATGGTAGAAAATTGTTTGGAACCATTTCCCTGTTTGACCGCTAGTTTTTATGGGTATTATGACTCATACTGTGGTACTCTATTTAGGATATTATGGGTGGGCGACTTGTGGGCATTCCTAATCCTTTCCATTAGTTCATCCCTTTTGTGTCAGTTTCTGTAGTGTAGTGGTTATCACGTTCACCTCACACGCGAAAGGTCCCCGATTCGAAACCGGGCAGAAACAGATTTTAGCGAAACAGATAGGGTGATAACTGAAACCACTGAACAAATACATAGGCCTACAGCATACATACCTAGACCAGTCTTGAACATTTCTTTAAATAACCAGAGGTAATGCAATGTTATAAAACAGGTTGTTTGGATCCTGGATGCTAATTGGTTGATAGCAAGGAGTTAAAGCTCCACAATACCCGCATTCTCTGGGCAGTGCCTGTTAACGGCTCCATTAGATTTATAAATGCTCATCCACTGTCCCACAGCCCAGCCAGTCAATCTATAAACTTCCTCTCCCCTGACTTCATTAGTTACTTGGAGCGATAAAAGGCCCACCCAGGCAAAATCCCACCCTTAGATTTGCACAGTTTCCGTAGTGTAGTGGTTATCACGTTCGCCTAACACGCGAAAGGTCCCCGGTTCGAGACCGGGTGGAAACACATTTTAACTAATTAGACAGTAAGCCAATGTCTGAAAATACAGTAAAAATCGAGTATTCACTTAGGGCCCGATCCCGATATAGGAATTTATGCACTTCTCAGTATTTGGTATTCAGACTTACACTTCAAATAAGGGCTGTGTCTCCTGTAGGCTTATCCTGGCGTGACGTTTTGATAAGCATATAAAACTCTCTGACAAGGTGACTTTTATTAATATATTCGGCTCCATTTACTCTCAGATTCGAAAATGCTAATTAGCATCAAAGTAGACATCATGCAAAACTACAAATCCCTGCAAGTTCCTGCACTTCATATCTAACTGACACCTTTGCTAACAGGTATTGTGTCAATTTAAAACTTGTACAAGACAGTTCACAGAATTGTCCATTTAAAGAAATGTTGCCAATTGATTAATTACTACATGTAGCTAACATTCGATAGTTAATCCAGAGATTCTTACCTTTACCTCGATTCGGCAGTCTCGTCCAGATCATCATGGCATTTGTAGATCTTTATGACAGCCACATTAGCAGCTAATTAGCATTTACTTTTGGTGGGAGGGTGGGTGAATACAGGCAAATATTTCTGTAAAAGTCACCTTGTCCTAGAGAGATTACACGGTTACCATGCCAGGGTAAGCCTACAATAAACACAGCCCTTTTTTTAAGTGTTTCTAAAACCCCCTACGGGGACAATGAATGGTAGAAAAACGTTTGGAACCATTTCCCTGTTTGACCGCTAGTTTTTATGGGTATTATGACTCATACTGTGGTACTCTATTTAGGATATTATGGGTGGGCGACTTGTGGGCATTCCTAATCCTTTCCATTAGTTCATCCCTTTTGTGTCAGTTTCTGTAGTGTAGTGGTTATCACGTTCACCTCACACGCGAAAGGTCCCCGATTCGAAACCGGGCAGAAACAGATTTTAGCGAAACAGATAGGGTGATAACTGAAACCACTGAACAAATACATAGGCCTACAGCATACATACCTAGACCAGTCTTGAACATTTCTTTAAATAACCAGAGGTAATGCAATGTTATAAAACAGGTTGTTTGGATCCTGGATGCTAATTGGTTGATAGCAGGGAGTTAAAGCTCCACAATACCCGCATTCTCTGGGCAGTGCCTGTTAACGGCTCCATTAGATTTATAAATGCTCATCCACTGTCCCACAGCCCAGCCAGTCAATCTATAAACTTCCTCTCCCCTGACTTCATTAGTTACTTGGAGCGATAAAAGGCCCACCCAGGCAAAATCCCACCCTTAGATTTGCACAGTTTCCGTAGTGTAGTGGTTATCACGTTCGCCTAACACGCGAAAGGTCCCCGGTTCGAGACCGGGTGGAAACACATTTTAACTAATTAGACAGTAAGCCAATGTCTGAAAATACAGTAAAAATCGAGTATTCACTTAGGGCCCGATCCCGATATAGGAATTTATGCACTTCTCAGTATTTGGTATTCAGACTTACACTTCAAATAAGGGCTGTGTCTCCTGTAGGCTTATCCTGGCGTGACGTTTTGATAAGCATATAAAACTCTCTGACAAGGTGACTTTTATTAATATATTCGGCTCCATTTACTCTCAGATTCGAAAATGCTAATTAGCATCAAAGTAGACATCATGCAAAACTACAAATCCCTGCAAGTTCCTGCACTTCATATCTAACTGACACCTTTGCTAACAGGTATTGTGTCAATTTAAAACTTGTACAAGACAGTTCACAGAATTGTCCATTTAAAGAAATGTTGCCAATTGATTAATTACTACATGTAGCTAACATTCGATAGTTAATCCAGAGATTCTTACCTTTACCTCGATTCGGCAGTCTCGTCCAGATCATCATGGCATTTGTAGATCTTTATGACAGCCACATTAGCAGCTAATTAGCATTTACTTTTGGTGGGAGGGTGGGTGAATACAGGCAAATATTTCTGTAAAAGTCACCTTGTCCTAGAGAGATTACACGGTTACCATGCCAGGGTAAGCCTACAATAAACACAGCCCTTTTTTTAAGTGTTTCTAAAACCCCCTACGGGGACAATGAATGGTAGAAAAACGTTTGGAACCATTTCCCTGTTTGACCGCTAGTTTTTATGGGTATTATGACTCATACTGTGGTACTCTATTTAGGATATTATGGGTGGGCGACTTGTGGGCATTCCTAATCCTTTCCATTAGTTCATCCCTTTTGTGTCAGTTTCTGTAGTGTAGTGGTTATCACGTTCACCTCACACGCGAAAGGTCCCCGATTCGAAACCGGGCAGAAACAGATTTTAGCGAAACAGATAGGGTGATAACTGAAACCACTGAACAAATACATAGGCCTACAGCATACATACCTAGACCAGTCTTGAACATTTCTTTAAATAACCAGAGGTAATGCAATGTTATAAAACAGGTTGTTTGGATCCTGGATGCTAATTGGTTGATAGCAGGGAGTTAAAGCTCCACAATACCCGCATTCTCTGGGCAGTGCCTGTTAACGGCTCCATTAGATTTATAAATGCTCATCCACTGTCCCACAGCCCAGCCAGTCAATCTATAAACTTCCTCTCCCCTGACTTCATTAGTTACTTGGAGCGATAAAAGGCCCACCCAGGCAAAATCCCACCCTTAGATTTGCACAGTTTCCGTAGTGTAGTGGTTATCACGTTCGCCTAACACGCGAAAGGTCCCCGGTTCGAGACCGGGTGGAAACACATTTTAACTAATTAGACAGTAAGCCAATGTCTGAAAATACAGTAAAAATCGAGTATTCACTTAGGGCCCGATCCCGATATAGGAATTTATGCACTTCTCAGTATTTGGTATTCAGACTTACACTTCAAATAAGGGCTGTGTCTCCTGTAGGCTTATCCTGGCGTGACGTTTTGATAAGCATATAAAACTCTCTGACAAGGTGACTTTTATTAATATATTCGGCTCCATTTACTCTCAGATTCGAAAATGCTAATTAGCATCAAAGTAGACATCATGCAAAACTACAAATCCCTGCAAGTTCCTGCACTTCATATCTAACTGACACCTTTGCTAACAGGTATTGTGTCAATTTAAAACTTGTACAAGACAGTTCACAGAATTGTCCATTTAAAGAAATGTTGCCAATTGATTAATTACTACATGTAGCTAACATTCGATAGTTAATCCAGAGATTCTTACCTTTACCTCGATTCGGCAGTCTCGTCCAGATCATCATGGCATTTGTAGATCTTTATGACAGCCACATTAGCAGCTAATTAGCATTTACTTTTGGTGGGAGGGTGGGTGAATACAGGCAAATATTTCTGTAAAAGTCACCTTGTCCTAGAGAGATTACACGGTTACCATGCCAGGGTAAGCCTACAATAAACACAGCCCTTTTTTTAAGTGTTTCTAAAACCCCCTACGGGGACAATGAATGGTAGAAAATTGTTTGGAACCATTTCCCTGTTTGACCGCTAGTTTTTATGGGTATTATGACTCATACTGTGGTACTCTATTTAGGATATTATGGGTGGGCGACTTGTGGGCATTCCTAATCCTTTCCATTAGTTCATCCCTTTTGTGTCAGTTTCTGTAGTGTAGTGGTTATCACGTTCACCTCACACGCGAAAGGTCCCCGATTCGAAACCGGGCAGAAACAGATTTTAGCGAAACAGATAGGGTGATAACTGAAACCACTGAACAAATACATAGGCCTACAGCATACATAATTAGACCAGTCTTGAACATTTCTTTAAATAACCAGAGGTAATGCAATGTTATAAAACAGGTTGTTTGGATCCTGGATGCTAATTGGTTGATAACAGGGAGTTAAAGCTCCACAATACCCGCATTCTCCGGGCAGTGCCTGTTAACGGCTCCATTAGATTTATAAATGCTCATCCACTGTCCCACAGCCCAGCCAGTCAATCTATAAACTTCCTCTCCCCTGACTTCATTAGTTTCTTGGAGCGATAAAAGGCCCACCCAGGCAAAATCCCACCCTTAGATTTGCATAGTTTCCGTAGTGTAGTGGTTATCACGTTCGCCTAACACGCGAAAGGTCCCCGGTTTGAGACTGGGCGGAAACAAATTTTAACTAATTAGACAGTAAGCCAATATCTGAAAATACAGTAAAAATCGAGTATTCACTTAGGGCTGATCCCGATATAGGAATTTATGCACTTCTCAGTATTTGGTATTCAGACTTACACTTCAAATATGGGCTGTGTCTCCTGTAGGCTTATCCTGGCGTGACGTTTTGATAAGCATATAAAACTCTCTGACAAGGTGACTTTTATTAATACATTCGGCTCCATTTACTCTCAGATTCGAAAATGCTAATTAGCATCAAAGTAGACATCATGCAAAACTACAAATCCCTGCAAGTTCCTGCACTTCATATCTAACTGACACCTTTGCTAACAGGTATTGTGTCAATTTAAAACTTGTACAAGCAGTTCACAGAATTGTCCATTTAAAGAAATGTTGCCAATTGATTAATTACTACATGTAGCTAACATTCGATAGTTAATCCAGAGATTCTTACCTTTACCTCGATTCGGCAGTCTCGTCCAGATCATCATGGCATTTGTAGATCTTTATGACAGCCACATTAGCAGCTAATTAGCATTTACTTTTGGTGGGAGGGTGGGTGAATACAGGCAAATATTTCTGTAAAAGCCACCGTGTCCTAGAGAGATTACACGGTTACCATGCCAGGGTAAGCCTACAATAAACACAGCCCTTTTTTTAAGTGTTTCTAAAACCCCCTACGGGGACAATGAATGGTAGAAAAACGTTTGGAACCATTTCCCTGTTTGACCGCTAGTTTTTATGGGTATTATGACTCATACTGTGGTACTCTATTTAGGATATTATGGGTGGGCGACTTGTGGGCATTCCTAATCCTTTCCATTAGTTCATCCCTTTTGTGTCAGTTTCTGTAGTGTAGTGGTTATCACGTTCACCTCACACGCGAAAGGTCCCCGATTCGAAACCGGGCAGAAACAGATTTTAGCGAAACAGATAGGGTGATAACTGAAACCACTGAACAAATACATAGGCCTACAGCATACATACCTAGACCAGTCTTGAACATTTCTTTAAATAACCAGAGGTAATGCAATGTTATAAAACAGGTTGTTTGGATCCTGGATGCTAATTGGTTGATAGCAGGGAGTTAAAGCTCCACAATACCCGCATTCTCTGGGCAGTGCCTGTTAACGGCTCCATTAGATTTATAAATGCTCATCCACTGTCCCACAGCCCAGCCAGTCAATCTATAAACTTCCTCTCCCCTGACTTCATTAGGTTCTGGGAGCGATAAAAGTTCCACCCAGGCAAAATCCCACCCTTAGATTTGCACAGTTTCCGTAGTGTAGTGGTTATCACGTTCGCCTAACACGCGAAAGATCCCCGGTTCGAGACCGGGGGGAAACACATTTTAACTAATTAGACAGTAAGCCAATATCTGAAAATACAGTAAAAATCGAGTATTCACTTAGGGCCCGATCCCGATATAGGAATTTATGCACTTCTCAGTATTTGGTATTCAGACTTACACTTCAAACAAGGGCTGTGTCTCCTGTAGGCTTATCCTGGCGTGACGTTTTGATAAGCATATAAAACTCTCTGACAAGGTGACTTTTATTAATATATTCGGCTCCATTTACTCTCAGATTCGAAAATGCTAATTAGCATCAAAGTAGGCATCATGCAAAACTACAAATCCCTGCAAGTTCCTGCACTTCATATCTAACTGACACCTTTGCTAACAGGTATTGTGTCAATTTAAAACTTGTACAAGACAGTTCACAGAATTGTCCATTTAAAGAAATGTTGCCAATTGATTAATTACTACATGTAGCTAACATTCGATAGTTAATCCAGAGATTCTTACCTTTACCTCGATTCGGCAGTCTCGTCCAGATCATCATGGCATTTGTAGATCTTTATGACAGCCACATTAGCAGCTAATTAGCATTTACTTTTGGTGGGAGGGTGGGTGAATACAGGCAAATATTTCTTTAAAAGTCACCTTGTCCTAGAGAGATTACACGGTTACCATGCCAGGGTAAGCCTACAATAAACACAGCCCTTTTTTTAAGTGTTTCTAAAACCCCCTACGGGGACAATGAATGGTAGAAAAACGTTTGGAACCATTTCCCTGTTTGACCGCTAGTTTTTATGGGTATTATGACTCATACTGTGGTACTCTATTTAGGATATTATGGGTGGGCGACTTGTGGGCATTCCTAATCCTTTCCATTAGTTCATCCCTTTTGTGTCAGTTTCTGTAGTGTAGTGGTTATCACGTTCGCCTCACACGCGAAAGGTCCCCGATTCGAAACCGGGCAGAAACAGATTTTAGCGAAACAGATAGGGTGATAACTGAAACCACTGAACAAATACATAGGCCTACAGCATACATACCTAGACCAGTCTTGAACATTTCTTTAAATAACCAGAGGTAATGCAATGTTATAAAACAGGTTGTTTGGATCCTGGATGCTAATTGGTTGATAACAGGGAGTTAAAGCTCCACAATACCCGCATTCTCCGGGCAGTGCCTGTTAACGGCTCCATTAGATTTATAAATGCTCATCCACTGTCCCACAGCCCAGCCAGTCAATCTATAAACTTCCTCTCCCCTGACTTCATTAGTTTCTTGGAGCGATAAAAGGCCCACCCAGGCAAAATCCCACCCTTAGATTTGCATAGTTTCTGTAGTGTAGTGGTTATCACGTTCACCTAACACGCGAAAGGTCCCCGGTTTGAGACTGGGCGGAAACACATTTTAACTAATTAGACAGTAAGCCAATATCTGAAAATACAGTAAAAATCGAGTATTCACTTAGGGCTGATCCCGATATAGGAATTTATGCACTTCTCAGTATTTGGTATTCAGACTTACACTTCAAATATGGGCTGTGTCTCCTGTAGGCTTATCCTGGTGTGACGTTTTGATAAGCATATAAAACTCTCTGACAAGGTGACTTTTATTAATATATTCGGCTCCATTTACTCTCAGATTCGAAAATGCTAATTAGCATCAAAGTAGACATCATGCAAAACTACAAATCCCTGCAAGTTCCTGCACTTCATATCTAACTGACACCTTTGCTAACAGGTATTGTGTCAATTTAAAACTTGTACAAGACAGTTCACAGAATTGTCCATTTAAAGAAATGTTGCCAATTGATTAATTACTACATGTAGCTAACATTCGATAGTTAATCCAGAGATTCTTACCTTTACCTCGATTCGGCAGTCTCGTCCAGATCATCATGGCATTTGTAGATCTTTATGACAGCCACATTAGCAGCTAATTAGCATTTACTTTTGGTGGGAGGGTGGGTGAATACAGGCAAATATTTCTGTAAAAGTCACCTTGTCCTAGAGAGATTACACGGTTACCATGCCAGGGTAAGCCTACAATAAACACAGCCCTTTTTTTAAGTGTTTCTAAAACCCCCTACGGGGACAATGAATGGTAGAAAAACGTTTGGAACCATTTCCCTGTTTGACCGCTAGTTTTTATGGGTATTATGACTCATACTGTGGTACTCTA
Source organism: Thymallus thymallus (assembly GCA_023634145.1). Taxonomy (NCBI): domain Eukaryota; kingdom Metazoa; phylum Chordata; class Actinopteri; order Salmoniformes; family Salmonidae; genus Thymallus; species Thymallus thymallus. The sequence goes on along the minus strand of CM042399.1, from coordinate 7,521,673 downwards.
TTTAGGATATTATGGGTGGGCGACTTGTGGGCATTCCTAATCCTTTCCATTAGTTTATCCCTTTTGTGTCAGTTTCTGTAGTGTAGTGGTTATCACGTTCACCTCACACGTGAAAGGTCCCCGATTCGAAACCGGGCAGAAACAGATTTTAGCGAAACAGATAGGGTGATAACTGAAACCACTGAACAAATACATAGGCCTACAGCATACATACCTAGACCAGTCTTGAACATTTCTTTAAATAACCAGAGGTAATGCAATGTTATAAAACAGGTTGTTTGGATCCTGGATGCTAATTGGTTGATAGCAGGGAGTTAAAGCTCCACAATACCCGCATTCTCCGGGCAGTGCCTGTTAACGGCTCCATTAGATTTATAAATGCTCATCCACTGTCCCACAGCCCAGCCAGTCAATCTATAAACTTCCTCTCCCATGACTTCATTAGGTTCTGGGAGCGATAAAAGTTCCACCCAGGCAAAATCCCACCCTTAGATTTGCACAGTTTCCGTAGTGTAGTGGATATCACGTTCGCCTAACACGCGAAAGGTCCCCGGTTCGAGACCGGGCGGAAACTCATTTTAACTAATTAGACAGTAAGCCAATGTCTGAAAATACAGTAAAAATCGAGTATTCACTTAGGGCCCGATCCCGATATAGGAATTTATGCACTTCTCAGTATTTGGTATTCAGAATTACACTTCAAAAAAGGGCTGTGTCTCCTGTAGGCTTATCCTGGCGTGACGTTTTGATAAGCATATAAAACTCTCTGACAAGGTGACTTTTATTAATATATTCGGCTCAATTTACTCTCAGATTCGAAAATGCTAATTAGCATCAAAGTAGGCATCATGCAAAACTACAAATCCCTGCAAATTCCTGCACTTCATATCTAACTGACACCTTTGCTAACAGGTATTGTGTCAATTTAAAACTTGTACAAGACAGTTCACAGAATTGTCCATTTAAAGAAATGTTGCCATTTGATTAATTACTACATGTAGCTATTATTCGATAGTTAATCCAGAGATTCTTACCTTTACCTCGATTCGGCAGTCTCGTCCAGATCATCATGGCATTTGTAGATCTTTATGACAGCCACATTAGCAGCTAATTAGCATTTACTTTTGGTGGGAGGGTGGGTGAATACAGGCAAATATTTCTGTAAAAGTTACCTTGTCCTAGAGAGATTACACGGTTACCATGCCAGGGTAAGCCTACAATAAACACAGCCCTTTTTTTAAGTGTTTCTACAACCCCCTACGGGGACAATGAATGGTAGAAAAACGTTTGGAACGATTTCCCTGTTTGACCGCTAGTTTTTATGGGTATTATGACTCATACTGTGGTACTCTATTTAGGATATTATGGGTGGGCGACTTGTGGGCATTCCTAATCCTTTCCATTAGTTCATCCCTTTTGTGTCAGTTTCTGTAGTGTAGTGGTTATCACGTTCACCTCACACGCGAAAGGTCCCCGATTCTAAACCGGGCAGAAACAGATTTTAGCGAAACAGATAGGGTGATAACTGAAACCACTGAACAAATACATAGGCCTACAGCATACATACCTAGACCAGTCTCGAACGTTTATGTAGTGTAGTGGTTATCACGTTCGCCTCACACGCGAAAGGTCCCCGATTCGAAACCGGGCAGAAACAGATTTTAGCGAAACAGATAGGGTGATAACTGAAACCACTGAACAAATACATAGGCCTACAGCATACATACCTAGACCAGTCTTGAACATTTCTTTAAATAACCAGAGGTAATGCAATGTTATAAAACAGGTTGTTTGGATCCTGGATGCTAATTGGTTGATAGCAGGGAGTTAAAGCTCCACAATACCCGCATTCTCTGGGCAGTGCCTGTTAACGGCTCCATTAGATTTATAAATGCTCATCCACTGTCCCACAGCCCAGCCAGTCAATCTATAAACTTCCTCTCCCCTGACTTCATTAGTTACTTGGAGCGATAAAAGGCCCACCCAGGCAAAATCCCACCCTTAGATTTGCACAGTTTCCGTAGTGTAGTGGTTATCACGTTCGCCTAACACGCGAAAGGTCCCCGGTTCGAGACCGGGTGGAAACACATTTTAACTAATTAGACAGTAAGCCAATGTCTGAAAATACAGTAAAAATCGAGTATTCACTTAGGGCCCGATCCCGATATAGGAATTTATGCACTTCTCAGTATTTGGTATTCAGACTTACACTTCAAATAAGGGCTGTGTCTCCTGTAGGCTTATCCTGGCGTGACGTTTTGATAAGCATATAAAACTCTCTGACAAGGTGACTTTTATTAATATATTCGGCTCCATTTACTCTCAGATTCGAAAATGCTAATTAGCATCAACGTAGACATCATGCAAAACTACAAATCCCTGCAAGTTCCTGCACTTCATATCTAACTGACACCTTTGCTAACAGGTATTGTGTCAATTTAAAACTTGTACAAGCAGTTCACAGAATTGTCCATTTAAAGAAATGTTGCCAATTGATTAATTACTACATGTAGCTAACATTCGATAGTTAATCCAGAGATTCTTACCTTTACCTCGATTCGGCAGTCTCGTCCAGATCATCATGGCATTTGTAGATCTTTATGACAGCCACATTAGCAGCTAATTAGCATTTACTTTTGGTGGGAGGGTGGGTGAATACAGGCAAATATTTCTGTAAAAGCCACCGTGTCCTAGAGAGATTACACGGTTACCATGCCAGGGTAAGCCTACAATAAACACAGCCCTTTTTTTAAGTGTTTCTAAAACCCCCTACGGGGACAATGAATGGTAGAAAAACGTTTGGAACCATTTCCCTGTTTGACCGCTAGTTTTTATGGGTATTATGACTCATACTGTGGTACTCTATTTAGGATATTATGGGTGGGCGACTTGTGGGCATTCCTAATCCTTTCCATTAGTTCATCCCTTTTGTGTCAGTTTCTGTAGTGTAGTGGTTATCACGTTCACCTCACACGCGAAAGGTCCCCGATTCGAAACCGGGCAGAAACAGATTTTAGCGAAACAGATAGGGTGATAACTGAAACCACTGAACAAATACATAGGCCTACAGCATACATACCTAGACCAGTCTTGAACATTTCTTTAAATAACCAGAGGTAATGCAATGTTATAAAACAGGTTGTTTGGATCCTGGATGCTAATTGGTTGATAGCAGGGAGTTAAAGCTCCACAATACCCGCATTCTCTGGGCAGTGCCTGTTAACGGCTCCATTAGATTTATAAATGCTCATCCACTGTCCCACAGCCCAGCCAGTCAATCTATAAACTTCCTCTCCCCTGACTTCATTAGGTTCTGGGAGCGATAAAAGTTCCACCCAGGCAAAATCCCACCCTTAGATTTGCACAGTTTCCGTAGTGTAGTGGTTATCACGTTCGCCTAACACGCGAAAGATCCCCGGTTCGAGACCGGGGGGAAACACATTTTAACTAATTAGACAGTAAGCCAATATCTGAAAATACAGTAAAAATCGAGTATTCACTTAGGGCCCGATCCCGATATAGGAATTTATGCACTTCTCAGTATTTGGTATTCAGACTTACACTTCAAACAAGGGCTGTGTCTCCTGTAGGCTTATCCTGGCGTGACGTTTTGATAAGCATATAAAACTCTCTGACAAGGTGACTTTTATTAATATATTCGGCTCCATTTACTCTCAGATTCGAAAATGCTAATTAGCATCAAAGTAGGCATCATGCAAAACTACAAATCCCTGCAAGTTCCTGCACTTCATATCTAACTGACACCTTTGCTAACAGGTATTGTGTCAATTTAAAACTTGTACAAGACAGTTCACAGAATTGTCCATTTAAAGAAATGTTGCCAATTGATTAATTACTACATGTAGCTAACATTCGATAGTTAATCCAGAGATTCTTACCTTTACCTCGATTCGGCAGTCTCGTCCAGATCATCATGGCATTTGTAGATCTTTATGACAGCCACATTAGCAGCTAATTAGCATTTACTTTTGGTGGGAGGGTGGGTGAATACAGGCAAATATTTCTTTAAAAGTCACCTTGTCCTAGAGAGATTACACGGTTACCATGCCAGGGTAAGCCTACAATAAACACAGCCCTTTTTTTAAGTGTTTCTAAAACCCCCTACGGGGACAATGAATGGTAGAAAAACGTTTGGAACCATTTCCCTGTTTGACCGCTAGTTTTTATGGGTATTATGACTCATACTGTGGTACTCTATTTAGGATATTATGGGTGGGCGACTTGTGGGCATTCCTAATCCTTTCCATTAGTTCATCCCTTTTGTGTCAGTTTCTGTAGTGTAGTGGTTATCACGTTCGCCTCACACGCGAAAGGTCCCCGATTCGAAACCGGGCAGAAACAGATTTTAGCGAAACAGATAGGGTGATAACTGAAACCACTGAACAAATACATAGGCCTACAGCATACATACCTAGACCAGTCTTGAACATTTCTTTAAATAACCAGAGGTAATGCAATGTTATAAAACAGGTTGTTTGGATCCTGGATGCTAATTGGTTGATAACAGGGAGTTAAAGCTCCACAATACCCGCATTCTCCGGGCAGTGCCTGTTAACGGCTCCATTAGATTTATAAATGCTCATCCACTGTCCCACAGCCCAGCCAGTCAATCTATAAACTTCCTCTCCCCTGACTTCATTAGTTTCTTGGAGCGATAAAAGGCCCACCCAGGCAAAATCCCACCCTTAGATTTGCATAGTTTCTGTAGTGTAGTGGTTATCACGTTCACCTAACACGCGAAAGGTCCCCGGTTTGAGACTGGGCGGAAACACATTTTAACTAATTAGACAGTAAGCCAATATCTGAAAATACAGTAAAAATCGAGTATTCACTTAGGGCTGATCCCGATATAGGAATTTATGCACTTCTCAGTATTTGGTATTCAGACTTACACTTCAAATATGGGCTGTGTCTCCTGTAGGCTTATCCTGGTGTGACGTTTTGATAAGCATATAAAACTCTCTGACAAGGTGACTTTTATTAATATATTCGGCTCCATTTACTCTCAGATTCGAAAATGCTAATTAGCATCAAAGTAGACATCATGCAAAACTACAAATCCCTGCAAGTTCCTGCACTTCATATCTAACTGACACCTTTGCTAACAGGTATTGTGTCAATTTAAAACTTGTACAAGACAGTTCACAGAATTGTCCATTTAAAGAAATGTTGCCAATTGATTAATTACTACATGTAGCTAACATTCGATAGTTAATCCAGAGATTCTTACCTTTACCTCGATTCGGCAGTCTCGTCCAGATCATCATGGCATTTGTAGATCTTTATGACAGCCACATTAGCAGCTAATTAGCATTTACTTTTGGTGGGAGGGTGGGTGAATACAGGCAAATATTTCTGTAAAAGTCACCTTGTCCTAGAGAGATTACACGGTTACCATGCCAGGGTAAGCCTACAATAAACACAGCCCTTTTTTTAAGTGTTTCTAAAACCCCCTACGGGGACAATGAATGGTAGAAAAACGTTTGGAACCATTTCCCTGTTTGACCGCTAGTTTTTATGGGTATTATGACTCATACTGTGGTACTCTATTTAGGATATTATGGGTGGGCGACTTGTGGGCATTCCTAATCCTTTCCATTAGTTTATCCCTTTTGTGTCAGTTTCTGTAGTGTAGTGGTTATCACGTTCACCTCACACGTGAAAGGTCCCCGATTCGAAACCGGGCAGAAACAGATTTTAGCGAAACAGATAGGGTGATAACTGAAACCACTGAACAAATACATAGGCCTACAGCATACATACCTAGACCAGTCTTGAACATTTCTTTAAATAACCAGAGGTAATGCAATGTTATAAAACAGGTTGTTTGGATCCTGGATGCTAATTGGTTGATAGCAGGGAGTTAAAGCTCCACAATACCCGCATTCTCCGGGCAGTGCCTGTTAACGGCTCCATTAGATTTATAAATGCTCATCCACTGTCCCACAGCCCAGCCAGTCAATCTATAAACTTCCTCTCCCATGACTTCATTAGGTTCTGGGAGCGATAAAAGTTCCACCCAGGCAAAATCCCACCCTTAGATTTGCACAGTTTCCGTAGTGTAGTGGATATCACGTTCGCCTAACACGCGAAAGGTCCCCGGTTCGAGACCGGGCGGAAACTCATTTTAACTAATTAGACAGTAAGCCAATGTCTGAAAATACAGTAAAAATCGAGTATTCACTTAGGGCCCGATCCCGATATAGGAATTTATGCACTTCTCAGTATTTGGTATTCAGAATTACACTTCAAAAAAGGGCTGTGTCTCCTGTAGGCTTATCCTGGCGTGACGTTTTGATAAGCATATAAAACTCTCTGACAAGGTGACTTTTATTAATATATTCGGCTCAATTTACTCTCAGATTCGAAAATGCTAATTAGCATCAAAGTAGGCATCATGCAAAACTACAAATCCCTGCAAATTCCTGCACTTCATATCTAACTGACACCTTTGCTAACAGGTATTGTGTCAATTTAAAACTTGTACAAGACAGTTCACAGAATTGTCCATTTAAAGAAATGTTGCCATTTGATTAATTACTACATGTAGCTATTATTCGATAGTTAATCCAGAGATTCTTACCTTTACCTCGATTCGGCAGTCTCGTCCAGATCATCATGGCATTTGTAGATCTTTATGACAGCCACATTAGCAGCTAATTAGCATTTACTTTTGGTGGGAGGGTGGGTGAATACAGGCAAATATTTCTGTAAAAGTTACCTTGTCCTAGAGAGATTACACGGTTACCATGCCAGGGTAAGCCTACAATAAACACAGCCCTTTTTTTAAGTGTTTCTACAACCCCCTACGGGGACAATGAATGGTAGAAAAACGTTTGGAACGATTTCCCTGTTTGACCGCTAGTTTTTATGGGTATTATGACTCATACTGTGGTACTCTATTTAGGATATTATGGGTGGGCGACTTGTGGGCATTCCTAATCCTTTCCATTAGTTCATCCCTTTTGTGTCAGTTTCTGTAGTGTAGTGGTTATCACGTTCACCTCACACGCGAAAGGTCCCCGATTCTAAACCGGGCAGAAACAGATTTTAGCGAAACAGATAGGGTGATAACTGAAACCACTGAACAAATACATAGGCCTACAGCATACATACCTAGACCAGTCTCGAACGTTTATGTAGTGTAGTGGTTATCACGTTCGCCTCACACGCGAAAGGTCCCCGATTCGAAACCGGGCAGAAACAGATTTTAGCGAAACAGATAGGGTGATAACTGAAACCACTGAACAAATACATAGGCCTACAGCATACATACCTAGACCAGTCTTGAACATTTCTTTAAATAACCAGAGGTAATGCAATGTTATAAAACAGGTTGTTTGGATCCTGGATGCTAATTGGTTGATAGCAGGGAGTTAAAGCTCCACAATACCCGCATTCTCTGGGCAGTGCCTGTTAACGGCTCCATTAGATTTATAAATGCTCATCCACTGTCCCACAGCCCAGCCAGTCAATCTATAAACTTCCTCTCCCCTGACTTCATTAGTTACTTGGAGCGATAAAAGGCCCACCCAGGCAAAATCCCACCCTTAGATTTGCACAGTTTCCGTAGTGTAGTGGTTATCACGTTCGCCTAACACGCGAAAGGTCCCCGGTTCGAGACCGGGTGGAAACACATTTTAACTAATTAGACAGTAAGCCAATGTCTGAAAATACAGTAAAAATCGAGTATTCACTTAGGGCCCGATCCCGATATAGGAATTTATGCACTTCTCAGTATTTGGTATTCAGACTTACACTTCAAATAAGGGCTGTGTCTCCTGTAGGCTTATCCTGGCGTGACGTTTTGATAAGCATATAAAACTCTCTGACAAGGTGACTTTTATTAATATATTCGGCTCCATTTACTCTCAGATTCGAAAATGCTAATTAGCATCAAAGTAGGCATCATGCAAAACTACAAATCCCTGCAAGTTCCTGCACTTCATATCTAACTGACACCTTTGCTAACAGGTATTGTGTCAATTTAAAACTTGTACAAGACAGTTCACAGAATTGTCCATTTAAAGAAATGTTGCCAATTGATTAATTACTACATGTAGCTAACATTCGATAGTTAATCCAGAGATTCTTACCTTTACCTCGATTCGGCAGTCTCGTCCAGATCATCATGGCATTTGTAGATCTTTATGACAGCCACATTAGCAGCTAATTAGCATTTACTTTTGGTGGGAGGGTGGGTGAATACAGGCAAATATTTCTGTAAAAGTCACCTTGTCCTAGAGAGATTACACGGTTACCATGCCAGGGTAAGCCTACAATAAACACAGCCCTTTTTTTAAGTGTTTCTAAAACCCCCTACGGGGACAATGAATGGTAGAAAAACGTTTGGAACCATTTCCCTGTTTGACCGCTAGTTTTTATGGGTATTATGACTCATACTGTGGTACTCTATTTAGGATATTATGGGTGGGCGATTTATGGGCATTCCTAATCCTTTCCATTAGTTCATCCCTTTTGTGTCAGTTTCTGTAGTGTAGTGGTTATCACGTTCGCCTCACACGCGAAAGGTCCCAAGTTCCAAACCGGGCAGAAACAGATTTTAGCGAAACAGATAGGGTGATAACTGAAACCACTCAACAAATACATAGGCCTACAGCATACATACCTAGACCAGTCTTGAACATTTCTTTAAATAACCAGAGGTAATGCAATGTTATAAAACAGGTTGTTTGGATCCTGGATGCTAATTGGTTGATAACAGGGAGTTAAAGCTCCACAATACCCGCATTCTCCGGGCAGTGCCTGTTAACGGCTCCATTAGATTTATAAATGCTCATCCACTGTCCCACAGCCCAGCCAGTCAATCTATAAACTTCCTCTCCCCTGACTTCATTAGTTTCTTGGAGCGATAAAAGGCCCACCCAGGCAAAATCCCACCCTTAGATTTGCATAGTTTCTGTAGTGTAGTGGTTATCACGTTCACCTAACACGCGAAAGGTCCCCGGTTTGAGACTGGGCGGAAACACATTTTAACTAATTAGACAGTAAGCCAATATCTGAAAATACAGTAAAAATCGAGTATTCACTTAGGGCTGATCCCGATATAGGAATTTATGCACTTCTCAGTATTTGGTATTCAGACTTACACTTCAAATATGGGCTGTGTCTCCTGTAGGCTTATCCTGGTGTGACGTTTTGATAAGCATATAAAACTCTCTGACAAGGTGACTTTTATTAATATATTCGGCTCCATTTACTCTCAGATTCGAAAATGCTAATTAGCATCAAAGTAGACATCATGCAAAACTACAAATCCCTGCAAGTTCCTGCACTTCATATCTAACTGACACCTTTGCTAACAGGTATTGTGTCAATTTAAAACTTGTACAAGACAGTTCACAGAATTGTCCATTTAAAGAAATGTTGCCAATTGATTAATTACTACATGTAGCTAACATTCGATAGTTAATCCAGAGATTCTTACCTTTACCTCGATTCGGCAGTCTCGTCCAGATCATCATGGCATTTGTAGATCTTTATGACAGCCACATTAGCAGCTAATTAGCATTTACTTTTGGTGGGAGGGTGGGTGAATACAGGCAAATATTTCTGTAAAAGTCACCTTGTCCTAGAGAGATTACACGGTTACCATGCCAGGGTAAGCCTACAATAAACACAGCCCTTTTTTTAAGTGTTTCTAAAACCCCCTACGGGGACAATGAATGGTAGAAAAACGTTTGGAACCATTTCCCTGTTTGACCGCTAGTTTTTATGGGTATTATGACTCATACTGTGGTACTCTATTTAGGATATTATGGGTGGGCGACTTGTGGGCATTCCTAATCCTTTCCATTAGTTTATCCCTTTTGTGTCAGTTTCTGTAGTGTAGTGGTTATCACGTTCACCTCACACGTGAAAGGTCCCCGATTCGAAACCGGGCAGAAACAGATTTTAGCGAAACAGATAGGGTGATAACTGAAACCACTGAACAAATACATAGGCCTACAGCATACATACCTAGACCAGTCTTGAACATTTCTTTAAATAACCAGAGGTAATGCAATGTTATAAAACAGGTTGTTTGGATCCTGGATGCTAATTGGTTGATAGCAGGGAGTTAAAGCTCCACAATACCCGCATTCTCCGGGCAGTGCCTGTTAACGGCTCCATTAGATTTATAAATGCTCATCCACTGTCCCACAGCCCAGCCAGTCAATCTATAAACTTCCTCTCCCATGACTTCATTAGGTTCTGGGAGCGATAAAAGTTCCACCCAGGCAAAATCCCACCCTTAGATTTGCACAGTTTCCGTAGTGTAGTGGATATCACGTTCGCCTAACACGCGAAAGGTCCCCGGTTCGAGACCGGGCGGAAACTCATTTTAACTAATTAGACAGTAAGCCAATGTCTGAAAATACAGTAAAAATCGAGTATTCACTTAGGGCCCGATCCCGATATAGGAATTTATGCACTTCTCAGTATTTGGTATTCAGAATTACACTTCAAAAAAGGGCTGTGTCTCCTGTAGGCTTATCCTGGCGTGACGTTTTGATAAGCATATAAAACTCTCTGACAAGGTGACTTTTATTAATATATTCGGCTCAATTTACTCTCAGATTCGAAAATGCTAATTAGCATCAAAGTAGGCATCATGCAAAACTACAAATCCCTGCAAATTCCTGCACTTCATATCTAACTGACACCTTTGCTAACAGGTATTGTGTCAATTTAAAACTTGTACAAGACAGTTCACAGAATTGTCCATTTAAAGAAATGTTGCCATTTGATTAATTACTACATGTAGCTATTATTCGATAGTTAATCCAGAGATTCTTACCTTTACCTCGATTCGGCAGTCTCGTCCAGATCATCATGGCATTTGTAGATCTTTATGACAGCCACATTAGCAGCTAATTAGCATTTACTTTTGGTGGGAGGGTGGGTGAATACAGGCAAATATTTCTGTAAAAGTTACCTTGTCCTAGAGAGATTACACGGTTACCATGCCAGGGTAAGCCTACAATAAACACAGCCCTTTTTTTAAGTGTTTCTACAACCCCCTACGGGGACAATGAATGGTAGAAAAACGTTTGGAACGATTTCCCTGTTTGACCGCTAGTTTTTATGGGTATTATGACTCATACTGTGGTACTCTATTTAGGATATTATGGGTGGGCGACTTGTGGGCATTCCTAATCCTTTCCATTAGTTCATCCCTTTTGTGTCAGTTTCTGTAGTGTAGTGGTTATCACGTTCACCTCACACGCGAAAGGTCCCCGATTCTAAACCGGGCAGAAACAGATTTTAGCGAAACAGATAGGGTGATAACTGAAACCACTGAACAAATACATAGGCCTACAGCATACATACCTAGACCAGTCTCGAACGTTTATGTAGTGTAGTGGTTATCACGTTCGCCTCACACGCGAAAGGTCCCCGATTCGAAACCGGGCAGAAACAGATTTTAGCGAAACAGATAGGGTGATAACTGAAACCACTGAACAAATACATAGGCCTACAGCATACATACCTAGACCAGTCTTGAACATTTCTTTAAATAACCAGAGGTAATGCAATGTTATAAAACAGGTTGTTTGGATCCTGGATGCTAATTGGTTGATAGCAGGGAGTTAAAGCTCCACAATACCCGCATTCTCTGGGCAGTGCCTGTTAACGGCTCCATTAGATTTATAAATGCTCATCCACTGTCCCACAGCCCAGCCAGTCAATCTATAAACTTCCTCTCCCCTGACTTCATTAGTTACTTGGAGCGATAAAAGGCCCACCCAGGCAAAATCCCACCCTTAGATTTGCACAGTTTCCGTAGTGTAGTGGTTATCACGTTCGCCTAACACGCGAAAGGTCCCCGGTTCGAGACCGGGTGGAAACACATTTTAACTAATTAGACATTAAGCCAATGTCTGAAAATACAGTAAAAATCGAGTATTCACTTAGGGCCCGATCCCGATATAGGAATTTATGCACTTCTCAGTATTTGGTATTCAGACTTACACTTCAAATAAGGGCTGTGTCTCCTGTAGGCTTATCCTGGCGTGACGTTTTGATAAGCATATAAAACTCTCTGACAAGGTGACTTTTATTAATATATTCGGCTCCATTTACTCTCAGATTCGAAAATGCTAATTAGCATCAAAGTAGGCATCATGCAAAACTACAAATCCCTGCAAATTCCTGCACTTCATATCTAACTGACACCTTTGCTAACAGGTATTGTGTCAATTTAAAACTTGTACAAGACAGTTCACAGAATTGTCCATTTAAAGAAATGTTGCCATTTGATTAATTACTACATGTAGCTATTATTCGATAGTTAATCCAGAGATTCTTACCTTTACCTCGATTCGGCAGTCTCGTCCAGATCATCATGGCATTTGTAGATCTTTATGACAGCCACATTAGCAGCTAATTAGCATTTACTTTTGGTGGGAGGGTGGGTGAATACAGGCAAATATTTCTGTAAAAGTTACCTTGTCCTAGAGAGATTACACGGTTACCATGCCAGGGTAAGCCTACAATAAACACAGCCCTTTTTTTAAGTGTTTCTACAACCCCCTACGGGGACAATGAATGGTAGAAAAACGTTTGGAACGATTTCCCTGTTTGACCGCTAGTTTTTATGGGTATTATGACTCATACTGTGGTACTCTATTTAGGATATTATGGGTGGGCGACTTGTGGGCATTCCTAATCCTTTCCATTAGTTCATCCCTTTTGTGTCAGTTTCTGTAGTGTAGTGGTTATCACGTTCACCTCACACGCGAAAGGTCCCCGATTCTAAACCGGGCAGAAACAGATTTTAGCGAAACAGATAGGGTGATAACTGAAACCACTGAACAAATACATAGGCCTACAGCATACATACCTAGACCAGTCTTGAACATTTCTTTAAATAACCAGAGGTAATGCAATGTTATAAAACAGGTTGTTTGGATCCTGGATGCTAATTGGTTGATAACAGGGAGTTAAAGCTCCACAATACCCGCATTCTCCGGGCAGTGCCTGTTAACGGCTCCATTAGATTTATAAATGCTCATCCACTGTCCCACAGCCCAGCCAGTCAATCTATAAACTTCCTCTCCCCTGACTTCATTAGTTTCTTGGAGCGATAAAAGGCCCACCCAGGCAAAATCCCACCCTTAGATTTGCATAGTTTCTGTAGTGTAGTGGTTATCACGTTCACCTAACACGCGAAAGGTCCCCGGTTTGAGACTGGGCGGAAACACATTTTAACTAATTAGACAGTAAGCCAATATCTGAAAATACAGTAAAAATCGAGTATTCACTTAGGGCTGATCCCGATATAGGAATTTATGCACTTCTCAGTATTTGGTATTCAGACTTACACTTCAAATATGGGCTGTGTCTCCTGTAGGCTTATCCTGGTGTGACGTTTTGATAAGCATATAAAACTCTCTGACAAGGTGACTTTTATTAATATATTCGGCTCCATTTACTCTCAGATTCGAAAATGCTAATTAGCATCAAAGTAGACATCATGCAAAACTACAAATCCCTGCAAGTTCCTGCACTTCATATCTAACTGACACCTTTGCTAACAGGTATTGTGTCAATTTAAAACTTGTACAAGACAGTTCACAGAATTGTCCATTTAAAGAAATGTTGCCAATTGATTAATTACTACATGTAGCTAACATTCGATAGTTAATCCAGAGATTCTTACCTTTACCTCGATTCGGCAGTCTCGTCCAGATCATCATGGCATTTGTAGATCTTTATGACAGCCACATTAGCAGCTAATTAGCATTTACTTTTGGTGGGAGGGTGGGTGAATACAGGCAAATATTTCTGTAAAAGTCACCTTGTCCTAGAGAGATTACACGGTTACCATGCCAGGGTAAGCCTACAATAAACACAGCCCTTTTTTTAAGTGTTTCTAAAACCCCCTACGGGGACAATGAATGGTAGAAAAACGTTTGGAACCATTTCCCTGTTTGACCGCTAGTTTTTATGGGTATTATGACTCATACTGTGGTACTCTATTTAGGATATTATGGGTGGGCGACTTGTGGGCATTCCTAATCCTTTCCATTAGTTTATCCCTTTTGTGTCAGTTTCTGTAGTGTAGTGGTTATCACGTTCACCTCACACGTGAAAGGTCCCCGATTCGAAACCGGGCAGAAACAGATTTTAGCGAAACAGATAGGGTGATAACTGAAACCACTGAACAAATACATAGGCCTACAGCATACATACCTAGACCAGTCTTGAACATTTCTTTAAATAACCAGAGGTAATGCAATGTTATAAAACAGGTTGTTTGGATCCTGGATGCTAATTGGTTGATAGCAGGGAGTTAAAGCTCCACAATACCCGCATTCTCCGGGCAGTGCCTGTTAACGGCTCGATTAGATTTATAAATGCTCATCCACTGTCCCACAGCCCAGCCAGTCAATCTATAAACTTCCTCTCCCATGACTTCATTAGGTTCTGGGAGCGATAAAAGTTCCACCCAGGCAAAATCCCACCCTTAGATTTGCACAGTTTCCGTAGTGTAGTGGATATCACGTTCGCCTAACACGCGAAAGGTCCCCGGTTCGAGACCGGGCGGAAACTCATTTTAACTAATTAGACAGTAAGCCAATGTCTGAAAATACAGTAAAAATCGAGTATTCACTTAGGGCCCGATCCCGATATAGGAATTTATGCACTTCTCAGTATTTGGTATTCAGAATTACACTTCAAAAAAGGGCTGTGTCTCCTGTAGGCTTATCCTGGCGTGACGTTTTGATAAGCATATAAAACTCTCTGACAAGGTGACTTTTATTAATATATTCGGCTCAATTTACTCTCAGATTCGAAAATGCTAATTAGCATCAAAGTAGGCATCATGCAAAACTACAAATCCCTGCAAATTCCTGCACTTCATATCTAACTGACACCTTTGCTAACAGGTATTGTGTCAATTTAAAACTTGTACAAGACAGTTCACAGAATTGTCCATTTAAAGAAATGTTGCCATTTGATTAATTACTACATGTAGCTATTATTCGATAGTTAATCCAGAGATTCTTACCTTTACCTCGATTCGGCAGTCTCGTCCAGATCATCATGGCATTTGTAGATCTTTATGACAGCCACATTAGCAGCTAATTAGCATTTACTTTTGGTGGGAGGGTGGGTGAATACAGGCAAATATTTCTGTAAAAGTTACCTTGTCCTAGAGAGATTACACGGTTACCATGCCAGGGTAAGCCTACAATAAACACAGCCCTTTTTTTAAGTGTTTCTACAACCCCCTACGGGGACAATGAATGGTAGAAAAACGTTTGGAACGATTTCCCTGTTTGACCGCTAGTTTTTATGGGTATTATGACTCATACTGTGGTACTCTATTTAGGATATTATGGGTGGGCGACTTGTGGGCATTCCTAATCCTTTCCATTAGTTCATCCCTTTTGTGTCAGTTTCTGTAGTGTAGTGGTTATCACGTTCACCTCACACGCGAAAGGTCCCCGATTCTAAACCGGGCAGAAACAGATTTTAGCGAAACAGATAGGGTGATAACTGAAACCACTGAACAAATACATAGGCCTACAGCATACATACCTAGACCAGTCTCGAACGTTTATGTAGTGTAGTGGTTATCACGTTCGCCTCACACGCGAAAGGTCCCCGATTCGAAACCGGGCAGAAACAGATTTTAGCGAAACAGATAGGGTGATAACTGAAACCACTGAACAAATACATAGGCCTACAGCATACATACCTAGACCAGTCTTGAACATTTCTTTAAATAACCAGAGGTAATGCAATGTTATAAAACAGGTTGTTTGGATCCTGGATGCTAATTGGTTGATAGCAGGGAGTTAAAGCTCCACAATACCCGCATTCTCTGGGCAGTGCCTGTTAACGGCTCCATTAGATTTATAAATGCTCATCCACTGTCCCACAGCCCAGCCAGTCAATCTATAAACTTCCTCTCCCCTGACTTCATTAGTTACTTGGAGCGATAAAAGGCCCACCCAGGCAAAATCCCACCCTTAGATTTGCACAGTTTCCGTAGTGTAGTGGTTATCACGTTCGCCTAACACGCGAAAGGTCCCCGGTTCGAGACCGGGTGGAAACACATTTTAACTAATTAGACAGTAAGCCAATGTCTGAAAATACAGTAAAAATCGAGTATTCACTTAGGGCCCGATCCCGATATAGGAATTTATGCACTTCTCAGTATTTGGTATTCAGACTTACACTTCAAATAAGGGCTGTGTCTCCTGTAGGCTTATCCTGGCGTGACGTTTTGATAAGCATATAAAACTCTCTGACAAGGTGACTTTTATTAATATATTCGGCTCCATTTACTCTCAGATTCGAAAATGCTAATTAGCATCAAAGTAGGCATCATGCAAAACTACAAATCCCTGCAAATTCCTGCACTTCATATCTAACTGACACCTTTGCTAACAGGTATTGTGTCAATTTAAAACTTGTACAAGACAGTTCACAGAATTGTCCATTTAAAGAAATGTTGCCATTTGATTAATTACTACATGTAGCTATTATTCGATAGTTAATCCAGAGATTCTTACCTTTACCTCGATTCGGCAGTCTCGTCCAGATCATCATGGCATTTGTAGATCTTTATGACAGCCACATTAGCAGCTAATTAGCATTTACTTTTGGTGGGAGGGTGGGTGAATACAGGCAAATATTTCTGTAAAAGTTACCTTGTCCTAGAGAGATTACACGGTTACCATGCCAGGGTAAGCCTACAATAAACACAGCCCTTTTTTTAAGTGTTTCTACAACCCCCTACGGGGACAATGAATGGTAGAAAAACGTTTGGAACGATTTCCCTGTTTGACCGCTAGTTTTTATGGGTATTATGACTCATACTGTGGTACTCTATTTAGGATATTATGGGTGGGCGACTTGTGGGCATTCCTAATCCTTTCCATTAGTTCATCCCTTTTGTGTCAGTTTCTGTAGTGTAGTGGTTATCACGTTCACCTCACACGCGAAAGGTCCCCGATTCTAAACCGGGCAGAAACAGATTTTAGCGAAACAGATAGGGTGATAACTGAAACCACTGAACAAATACATAGGCCTACAGCATACATACCTAGACCAGTCTCGAACGTTTATGTAGTGTAGTGGTTATCACGTTCGCCTCACACGCGAAAGGTCCCCGATTCGAAACCGGGCAGAAACAGATTTTAGCGAAACAGATAGGGTGATAACTGAAACCACTGAACAAATACATAGGCCTACAGCATACATACCTAGACCAGTCTTGAACATTTCTTTAAATAACCAGAGGTAATGCAATGTTATAAAACAGGTTGTTTGGATCCTGGATGCTAATTGGTTGATAGCAGGGAGTTAAAGCTCCACAATACCCGCATTCTCTGGGCAGTGCCTGTTAACGGCTCCATTAGATTTATAAATGCTCATCCACTGTCCCACAGCCCAGCCAGTCAATCTATAAACTTCCTCTCCCCTGACTTCATTAGTTACTTGGAGCGATAAAAGGCCCACCCAGGCAAAATCCCACCCTTAGATTTGCACAGTTTCCGTAGTGTAGTGGTTATCACGTTCGCCTAACACGCGAAAGGTCCCCGGTTCGAGACCGGGTGGAAACACATTTTAACTAATTAGACAGTAAGCCAATGTCTGAAAATACAGTAAAAATCGAGTATTCACTTAGGGCCCGATCCCGATATAGGAATTTATGCACTTCTCAGTATTTGGTATTCAGACTTACACTTCAAATAAGGGCTGTGTCTCCTGTAGGCTTATCCTGGCGTGACGTTTTGATAAGCATATAAAACTCTCTGACAAGGTGACTTTTATTAATATATTCGGCTCCATTTACTCTCAGATTCGAAAATGCTAATTAGCATCAAAGTAGGCATCATGCAAAACTACAAATCCCTGCAAGTTCCTGCACTTCATATCTAACTGACACCTTTGCTAACAGGTATTGTGTCAATTTAAAACTTGTACAAGACAGTTCACAGAATTGTCCATTTAAAGAAATGTTGCCAATTGATTAATTACTACATGTAGCTAACATTCGATAGTTAATCCAGAGATTCTTACCTTTACCTCGATTCGGCAGTCTCGTCCAGATCATCATGGCATTTGTAGATCTTTATGACAGCCACATTAGCAGCTAATTAGCATTTACTTTTGGTGGGAGGGTGGGTGAATACAGGCAAATATTTCTGTAAAAGTCACCTTGTCCTAGAGAGATTACACGGTTACCATGCCAGGGTAAGCCTACAATAAACACAGCCCTTTTTTTAAGTGTTTCTAAAACCCCCTACGGGGACAATGAATGGTAGAAAAACGTTTGGAACCATTTCCCTGTTTGACCGCTAGTTTTTATGGGTATTATGACTCATACTGTGGTACTCTATTTAGGATATTATGGGTGGGCGATTTATGGGCATTCCTAATCCTTTCCATTAGTTCATCCCTTTTGTGTCAGTTTCTGTAGTGTAGTGGTTATCACGTTCGCCTCACACGCGAAAGGTCCCAAGTTCCAAACCGGGCAGAAACAGATTTTAGCGAAACAGATAGGGTGATAACTGAAACCACTCAACAAATACATAGGCCTACAGCATACATACCTAGACCAGTCTTGAACATTTCTTTAAATAACCAGAGGTAATGCAATGTTATAAAACAGGTTGTTTGGATCCTGTATGCTAATTGGTTGATAGCAGGGAGTTAAAGCTCCACAATACCCGCATTCTCGGGGCAGTGCCTGTTAACGGCTCCATTAGATTTATAAATGCTCATCCACTGTCCCACAGCCCAGCCAGTCAATCTATAAACTTCCTCTCCCCTGACTTCATTAGGTTCTGGGAGCGATAAAAGTTCCACCCAGGCAAAATCCCACCCTTAGATTTGCACAGTTTCCGTAGTGTAGTGGTTATCACGTTCGCCTAACATGCGAAAGGTCCCCGGTTCGAGACCGGGCGGAAACAGATTTTAGCGAAACAGATAGGGTGATAACTGAAACCACTGAACAAATACAATACCCGCATTCTCCGGGCAGTGCCTGTTAACGGCTCCATTAGATTTATAAATGCTCATCCACTGTCCCACAGCCCAGCCAGTCAATCTATAAACTTCCTCTCCCCTGACTTCATTAGGTTCTGGGAGCGATAAAAGTTCCACCCAGGCAAAATCCCACCCTTAGATTTGCACAGTTTCCGTAGTGTAGTGGTTATCACGTTTGCCTAACACGCGAAAGGTCCCCGGTTCGAGACCGGGCGGAAACACATTTTAACTAATTAGACAGTAAGCCAATATCTGAAAATACAGTAAAAATCGAGTATTCACTTAGGGCCGATCCCGATATAGGAATTTATGCACTTCTCAGTATTTGGTATTCAGACTTACACTTCAAATAAGGGCTGTGTCTCCTGTAGGCTTATCCTGGCGTGACGTTTTGATAAGCATATAAAACTCTCTGACAAGGTGACTTTTATTAATATATTCGGCTCCATTTACTCTCAGATTCGAAAATGCTAATTAGCATCAAAGTAGGCATCATGCAAAACTACAAATCCCTGCAAGTTCCTGCACTTCATATCTAACTGACACCTTTGCTAACAGGTATTGTGTCAATTTAAAACTTGTACAAGACAGTTCACAGAATTGTCCATTTAAAGAAATGTTGCCAATTGATTAATTACTACATGTAGCTAACATTCGATAGTTAATCCAGAGATTCTTACCTTTACCTCGATTCGGCAGTCTCGTCCAGATCATCATGGCATTTGTAGATCTTTATGACAGCCACATTAGCAGCTAATTAGCATTTACTTTTGGTGGGAGGGTGGGTGAATACAGGCAAATATTTCTTTAAAAGTCACCTTGTCCTAGAGAGATTACACGGTTACCATGCCAGGGTAAGCCTACAATAAACACAGCCCTTTTTTTAAGTGTTTCTAAAACCCCCTACGGGGACAATGAATGGTAGAAAAACGTTTGGAACCATTTCCCTGTTTGACCGCTAGTTTTTATGGGTATTATGACTCATACTGTGGTACTCTATTTAGGATATTATGGGTGGGCGACTTGTGGGCATTCCTAATCCTTTCCATTAGTTCATCCCTTTTGTGTCAGTTTCTGTAGTGTAGTGGTTATCACGTTCGCCTCACACGCGAAAGGTCCCCGATTCGAAACCGGGCAGAAACAGATTTTAGCGAAACAGATAGGGTGATAACTGAAACCACTGAACAAATACATAGGCCTACAGCATACATACCTAGACCAGTCTTGAACATTTCTTTAAATAACCAGAGGTAATGCAATGTTATAAAACAGGTTGTTTGGATCCTGTATGCTAATTGGTTGATAGCAGGGAGTTAAAGCTCCACAATACCCGCATTCTCTGGGCAGTGCCTGTTAACGGCTCCATTAGATTTATAAATGCTCATCCACTGTCCCACAGCCCAGCCAGTCAATCTATAAACTTCCTCTCCCCTGACTTCATTAGGTTCTGGGAGCGATAAAAGTTCCACCCAGGCAAAATCCCACCCTTAGATTTGCACAGTTTCCGTAGTGTAGTGGTTATCACGTTCGCCTAACACGCGAAAGGTCCCCGGTTCGAGACCGGGCGGAAACAGATTTTAGCGAAACAGATAGGGTGATAACTGAAACCACTGAACAAATACAATACCCGCATTCTCCGGGCAGTGCCTGTTAACGGCTCCATTAGATTTATAAATGCTCATCCACTGTCCCACAGCCCAGCCAGTCAATCTATAAACTTCCTCTCCCCTGACTTCATTAGGTTCTGGGAGCGATAAAAGTTCCACCCAGGCAAAATCCCACCCTTAGATTTGCACAGTTTCCGTAGTGTAGTGGTTATCACGTTTGCCTAACACGCGAAAGGTCCCCGGTTCGAGACCGGGCGGAAACACATTTTAACTAATTAGACAGTAAGCCAATATCTGAAAATACAGTAAAAATCGAGTATTCACTTAGGGCCGATCCCGATATAGGAATTTATGCACTTCTCAGTATTTGGTATTCAGACTTACACTTCAAATAAGGGCTGTGTCTCCTGTAGGCTTATCCTGGCGTGACGTTTTGATAAGCATATAAAACTCTCTGACAAGGTGACTTTTATTAATATATTCGGCTCCATTTACTCTCAGATTCGAAAATGCTAATCAGCATCAAAGTAGGCATCATGCAAAACTACAAATCCCTGCAAGTTCCTGCACTTCATATCTAACTGACACCTTTGCTAACAGGTATTGTGTCAATTTAAAACTTGTACAAGACAGTTCACAGAATTGTCCATTTAAAGAAATGTTGCCAATTGATTAATTACTACATGTAGCTAACATTCGATAGTTAATCCAGAGATTCTTACCTTTACCTCGATTCGGCAGTCTCGTCCAGATCATCATGGCATTTGTAGATCTTTATGACAGCCACATTAGCAGCTAATTAGCATTTACTTTTGGTGGGAGGGTGGGTGAATACAGGCAAATATTTCTTTAAAAGTCACCTTGTCCTAGAGAGATTACACGGTTACCATGCCAGGGTAAGCCTACAATAAACACAGCCCTTTTTTTAAGTGTTTCTAAAACCCCCTACGGGGACAATGAATGGTAGAAAAACGTTTGGAACCATTTCCCTGTTTGACCGCTAGTTTTTATGGGTATTATGACTCATACTGTGGTACTCTATTTAGGATATTATGGGTGGGCGACTTGTGGGCATTCCTAATCCTTTCCATTAGTTCATCCCTTTTGTGTCAGTTTCTGTAGTGTAGTGGTTATCACGTTCGCCTCACACGCGAAAGGTCCCCGATTCGAAACCGGGCAGAAAAAGATTTTAGCGAAACAGATAGGGTGATAACTGAAACCACTGAACAAATACATAGGCCTACAGCATACATACCTAGACCAGTCTTGAACATTTCTTTAAATAACCAGAGGTAATGCAATGTTATAAAACAGGTTGTTTGGATCCTGGATGCTAATTGGTTGATAACAGGGAGTTAAAGCTCCACAATACCCGCATTCTCCGGGCAGTGCCTGTTAACGGCTCCATTAGATTTATAAATGCTCATCCACTGTCCCACAGCCCAGCCAGTCAATCTATAAACTTCCTCTCCCCTGACTTCATTAGTTTCTTGGAGCGATAAAAGGCCCACCCAGGCAAAATCCCACCCTTAGATTTGCATAGTTTCTGTAGTGTAGTGGTTATCACGTTCACCTAACACGCGAAAGGTCCCCGGTTTGAGACTGGGCGGAAACACATTTTAACTAATTAGACAGTAAGCCAATATCTGAAAATACAGTAAAAATCGAGTATTCACTTAGGGCTGATCCCGATATAGGAATTTATGCACTTCTCAGTATTTGGTATTCAGACTTACACTTCAAATATGGGCTGTGTCTCCTGTAGGCTTATCCTGGCGTGACGTTTTGATAAGCATATAAAACTCTCTGACAAGGTGACTTTTATTAATATATTCGGCTCCATTTACTCTCAGATTCGAAAATGCTAATTAGCATCAAAGTAGACATCATGCAAAACTACAAATCCCTGCAAGTTCCTGCACTTCATATCTAACTGACACCTTTGCTAACAGGTATTGTGTCAATTTAAAACTTGTACAAGACAGTTCACAGAATTGTCCATTTAAAGAAATGTTGCCAATTGATTAATTACTACATGTAGCTAACATTCGATAGTTAATCCAGAGATTCTTACCTTTACCTCGATTCGGCAGTCTCGTCCAGATCATCATGGCATTTGTAGATCTTTATGACAGCCACATTAGCAGCTAATTAGCATTTACTTTTGGTGGGAGGGTGGGTGAATACAGGCAAATATTTCTGTAAAAGTCACCTTGTCCTAGAGAGATTACACGGTTACCATGCCAGGGTAAGCCTACAATAAACACAGCCCTTTTTTTAAGTGTTTCTAAAACCCCATTCGGGGACAATGAATGGTAGAAAAACGTTTGAAACCATTTCCCTGTTTGACCGCTAGTTTTTATGGGTATTATGACTCATACTGTGGTACTCTATTTAGGATATTATGGGTGGGCGATTTATGGGCATTCCTAATCCTTTCCATTAGTTCATCCCTTTTGTGTCAGTTTCTGTAGTGTAGTGGTTATCACGTTCGCCTCACACGCGAAAGATCCCCGGTTCGAAACCGGGCAGAAACAGATTTTAGCGAAACAGATAGGGTGATAACTGAAACCACTGAACAAATACATAGGCCTACAGCATACATACCTAGACCAGTCTTGAACATTTCTTTAAATAACCAGAGGTAATGCAATGTTATAAAACAGGTTGTTTGGATCCTGGATGCTAATTGGTTGATAACAGGGAGTTAAAGCTCCACAATACCCGCATTCTCCGGGCAGTGCCTGTTAACGGCTCCATTAGATTTATAAATGCTCATCCACTGTCCCACAGCCCAGCCAGTCAATCTATAAACTTCCTCTCCCCTGACTTCATTAGTTTCTTGGAGCGATAAAAGGCCCACCCAGGCAAAATCCCACCCTTAGATTTGCATAGTTTCTGTAGTGTAGTGGTTATCACGTTCACCTAACACGCGAAAGGTCCCCGGTTTGAGACTGGGCGGAAACACATTTTAACTAATTAGACAGTAAGCCAATATCTGAAAATACAGTAAAAATCGAGTATTCACTTAGGGCTGATCCCGATATAGGAATTTATGCACTTCTCAGTATTTGGTATTCAGACTTACACTTCAAATATGGGCTGTGTCTCCTGTAGGCTTATCCTGGTGTGACGTTTTGATAAGCATATAAAACTCTCTGACAAGGTGACTTTTATTAATATATTCGGCTCCAGTTACTCTCAGATTCGAAAATGCTAATTAGCATCAAAGTAGACATCATGCAAAACTACAAATCCCTGCAAGTTCCTGCACTTCATATCTAACTGACACCTTTGCTAACAGGTATTGTGTCAATTTAAAACTTGTACAAGACAGTTCACAGAATTGTCCATTTAAAGAAATGTTGCCAATTGATTAATTACTACATGTAGCTAACATTCGATAGTTAATCCAGAGATTCTTACCTTTACCTCGATTCGGCAGTCTCGTCCAGATCATCATGGCATTTGTAGATCTTTATGACAGCCACATTAGCAGCTAATTAGCATTTACTTTTGGTGGGAGGGTGGGTGAATACAGGCAAATATTTCTGTAAAAGTCACCTTGTCCTAGAGAGATTACACGGTTACCATGCCAGGGTAAGCCTACAATAAACACAGCCCTTTTTTTAAGTGTTTCTAAAACCCCCTACGGGGACAATGAATGGTAGAAAAACGTTTGGAACCATTTCCCTGTTTGACCGCTAGTTTTTATGGGTATTATGACTCATACTGTGGTACTCTATTTAGGATATTATGGGTGGGCGACTTGTGGGCATTCCTAATCCTTTCCATTAGTTCATCCCTTTTGTGTCAGTTTCTGTAGTGTAGTGGTTATCACGTTCGCCTCACACGCGAAAGGTCCCCGATTCGAAACCGGGCAGAAACAGATTTTAGCGAAACAGATAGGGTGATAACTGAAACCACTGAACAAATACATAGGCCTACAGCATACATACCTAGACCAGTCTTGAACATTTCTTTAAATAACCAGAGGTAATGCAATGTTATAAAACAGGTTGTTTGGATCCTGGATGCTAATTGGTTGATAACAGGGAGTTAAAGCTCCACAATACCCGCATTCTCCGGGCAGTGCCTGTTAACGGCTCCATTAGATTTATAAATGCTCATCCACTGTCCCACAGCCCAGCCAGTCAATCTATAAACTTCCTCTCCCCTGACTTCATTAGTTTCTTGGAGCGATAAAAGGCCCACCCAGGCAAAATCCCACCCTTAGATTTGCATAGTTTCCGTAGTGTAGTGGTTATCACGTTCACCTAACACGTGAAAGGTCCCCGGTTTGAGACTGGGCGGAAACACATTTTAACTAATTAGACAGTAAGCCAATATCTGAAAATACAGTAAAAATCGAGTATTCACTTAGGGCTGATCCCGATATAGGAATTTATGCACTTCTCAGTATTTGGTATTCAGACTTACACTTCAAATATGGGCTGTGTCTCCTGTAGGCTTATCCTGGCGTGACGTTTTGATAAGCATATAAAACTCTCTGACAAGGTGACTTTTATTAATATATTCGGCTCCATTTACTCTCAGATTCGAAAATGCTAATTAGCATCAAAGTAGACATCATGCAAAACTACAAATCCCTGCAAGTTCCTGCACTTCATATCTAACTGACACCTTTGCTAACAGGTATTGTGTCAATTTAAAACTTGTACAAGACAGTTCACAGAATTGTCCATTTAAAGAAATGTTGCCAATTGATTAATTACTACATGTAGCTAACATTCGATAGTTAATCCAGAGATTCTTACCTTTACCTCGATTCGGCAGTCTCGTCCAGATCATCATGGCATTTGTAGATCTTTATGACAGCCACATTAGCAGCTAATTAGCATTTACTTTTGGTGGGAGGGTGGGTGAATACAGGCAAATATTTCTGTAAAAGTCACCTTGTCCTAGAGAGATTACACGGTTACCATGCCAGGGTAAGCCTACAATAAACACAGCCCTTTTTTTAAGTGTTTCTAAAACCCCCTACGGGGACAATGAATGGTAGAAAAACGTTTGGAACCATTTCCCTGTTTGACCGCTAGTTTTTATGGGTATTATGACTCATACTGTGGTACTCTATTTAGGATATTATGGGTGGGCGACTTGTGGGCATTCCTAATCCTTTCCATTAGTTCATCCCTTTTGTGTCAGTTTCTGTAGTGTAGTGGTTATCACGTTCGCCTCACACGCGAAAGGTTCCCGATTCGAAACCGGGCAGAAACAGATAGGGTGATAACTGAAACCACTGAACAAATACATAGGCCTACAGCATACATACCTAGACCAGTCTTGAACATTTCTTTAAATAACCAGAGGTAATGCAATGTTATAAAACAGGTTGTTTGGATCCTGGATGCTAATTGGTTGATAACAGGGAGTTAAAGCTCCACAATACCCGCATTCTCCGGGCAGTGCCTGTTAACGGCTCCATTAGATTTATAAATGCTCATCCACTGTCCCACAGCCCAGCCAGTCAATCTATAAACTTCCTCTCCCCTGACTTCATTAGTTTCTTGGAGCGATAAAAGGCCCACCCAGGCAAAATCCCACCCTTAGATTTGCATAGTTTCCGTAGTGTAGTGGTTATCACGTTCACCTAACACGTGAAAGGTCCCCGGTTTGAGACTGGGCGGAAACACATTTTAACTAATTAGACAGTAAGCCAATATCTGAAAATACAGTAAAAATCGAGTATTCACTTAGGGCTGATCCCGATATAGGAATTTATGCACTTCTCAGTATTTGGTATTCAGACTTACACTTCAAATATGGGCTGTGTCTCCTGTAGGCTTATCCTGGCGTGACGTTTTGATAAGCATATAAAACTCTCTGACAAGGTGACTTTTATTAATATATTCGGCTCCATTTACTCTCAGATTCGAAAATGCTAATTAGCATCAAAGTAGACATCATGCAAAACTACAAATCCCTGCAAGTTCCTGCACTTCATATCTAACTGACACCTTTGCTAACAGGTATTGTGTCAATTTAAAACTTGTACAAGACAGTTCACAGAATTGTCCAGTTAAAGAAATGTTGCCAATTGATTAATTACTACATGTAGCTAACATTCGATAGTTAATCCAGAGATTCTTACCTTTACCTCGATTCGGCAGTCTCGTCCAGATCATCATGGCATTTGTAGATCTTTATGATAGCCACATTAGCAGCTAATTAGCGTTTACTTTTGGTGGGAGGGGGGGTGAATACAGGCAAATATTTCTGTAAAAGTCACCTTGTCCTAGAGAGATTACACGGTTACCATGCCAGGGTAAGCCTACAATAAACACAGCCCTTTTTTTAAGTGTTTCTAAAAACCCCCTACGGGGACAATGAATGGTGGAAAAACGTTTGGAACCATTTCCCTGTTTGACCGCTAGTTTTTATGGGTATTATGACTCATACTGTGGTACTCTATTTAGGATATTATGGGTGGGCGACTTGTGGGCATTCCTAATCCTTTCCATTAGTTCATCCCTTTTGTGTCAGTTTCTGTAGTGTAGTGGTTATCACGTTCGCCTCACACGCGAAAGGTCCCCGATTCGAAACCGGGCAGAAACAGATTTCAGCGAAACAGATAGGGTGATAACTGAAACCGCTGAACAAATACATAGGCCTACAGCATACATACCTAGACCAGTCTTGAACATTTCTTTAAATAACCAGAGGTAATGCAATGTTATAAAACAGGTTGTTTGGATCCTGGATGCTAATTGGTTGATAGCAGGGAGTTAAAGCTCCACAATACCCGAATTCTATGGGCAGTGCCTGTTAACGGCTCCATTAGATTTATAAATGCTCATCCACTGTCCCACAGCCCAGCCAGTCAATCTATAAACTTCCTCTCCCCTGACTTCATTAGTTTCTTGGAGCGATAAAAGGCCCACCCAGGCAAAATCCCACCCTTAGAGTTGCACAGTTTCCGTAGTGTAGTGGTTATCACGTTCGCCTAACACGCGAAAGGTCCCCGGTTTGAGACTGGGCGGAAACACATTTTAACTAATTAGACAGTAAGCCAATATCTGAAAATACAGTAAAAATCGAGTATTCACTTAGGGCTGATCCCGATATAGGAATTTATGCACTTCTCAGTATTTGGTATTCAGACTTACACTTCAAATATGGGCTGTGTCTCCTGTAGGCTTATCCTGGCGTGACGTTTTGATAAGCATATAAAACTCTCTGACAAGGTGACTTTTATTAATATATTCGGCTCCATTTACTCTCAGATTCGAAAATGCTAATTAGCATCAAAGTAGACATCATGCAAAACTACAAATCCCTGCAAGTTCCTGCACTTCATATCTAACTGACACCTTTGCTAACAGGTATTGTGTCAATTTAAAACTTGTACAAGACAGTTCACAGAATTGTCCAGTTAAAGAAATGTTGCCAATTGATTAATTACTACATGTAGCTAACATTCGATAGTTAATCCAGAGATTCTTACCTTTACCTCGATTCGGCAGTCTCGTCCAGATCATCATGGCATTTGTAGATCTTTATGATAGCCACATTAGCAGCTAATTAGCGTTTACTTTTGGTGGGAGGGGGGGTGAATACAGGCAAATATTTCTGTAAAAGTCACCTTGTCCTAGAGAGATTACACGGTTACCATGCCAGGGTAAGCCTACAATAAACACAGCCCTTTTTTTAAGTGTTTCTAAAAACCCCCTACGGGGACAATGAATGGTGGAAAAACGTTTGGAACCATTTCCCTGTTTGACCGCTAGTTTTTATGGGTATTATGACTCATACTGTGGTACTCTATTTAGGATATTATGGGTGGGCGACTTGTGGGCATTCCTAATCCTTTCCATTAGTTCATCCCTTTTGTGTCAGTTTCTGTAGTGTAGTGGTTATCACGTTCGCCTCACACGCGAAAGGTCCCCGATTCGAAACCGGGCAGAAACAGATTTCAGCGAAACAGATAGGGTGATAACTGAAACCGCTGAACAAATACATAGGCCTACAGCATACATACCTAGACCAGTCTTGAACATTTCTTTAAATAACCAGAGGTAATGCAATGTTATAAAACAGGTTGTTTGGATCCTGGATGCTAATTGGTTGATAGCAGGGAGTTAAAGCTCCACAATACCCGAATTCTATGGGCAGTGCCTGTTAACGGCTCCATTAGATTTATAAATGCTCATCCACTGTCCCACAGCCCAGCCAGTCAATCTATAAACTTCCTCTCCCCTGACTTCATTAGTTTCTTGGAGCGATAAAAGGCCCACCCAGGCAAAATCCCACCCTTAGAGTTGCACAGTTTCCGTAGTGTAGTGGTTATCACGTTCGCCTAACACGCGAAAGGTCCCCGGTTTGAGACTGGGCGGAAACACATTTTAACTAATTAGACAGTAAGCCAATATCTGAAAATACAGTAAAAATCGAGTATTCACTTAGGGCTGATCCCGATATAGGAATTTATGCACTTCTCAGTATTTGGTATTCAGACTTACACTTCAAATATGGGCTGTGTCTCCTGTAGGCTTATCCTGGCGTGACGTTTTGATAAGCATATAAAACTCTCTGACAAGGTGACTTTTATTAATATATTCGGCTCCATTTACTCTCAGATTCGAAAATGCTAATTAGCATCAAAGTAGACATCATGCAAAACTACAAATCCCTGCAAGTTCCTGCACTTCATATCTAACTGACACCTTTGCTAACAGGTATTGTGTCAATTTAAAACTTGTACAAGACAGTTCACAGAATTGTCCAGTTAAAGAAATGTTGCCAATTGATTAATTACTACATGTAGCTAACATTCGATAGTTAATCCAGAGATTCTTACCTTTACCTCGATTCGGCAGTCTCGTCCAGATCATCATGGCATTTGTAGATCTTTATGATAGCCACATTAGCAGCTAATTAGCGTTTACTTTTGGTGGGAGGGGGGGTGAATACAGGCAAATATTTCTGTAAAAGTCACCTTGTCCTAGAGAGATTACACGGTTACCATGCCAGGGTAAGCCTACAATAAACACAGCCCTTTTTTTAAGTGTTTCTAAAAACCCCCTACGGGGACAATGAATGGTGGAAAAACGTTTGGAACCATTTCCCTGTTTGACCGCTAGTTTTTATGGGTATTATGACTCATACTGTGGTACTCTATTTAGGATATTATGGGTGGGCGACTTGTGGGCATTCCTAATCCTTTCCATTAGTTCATCCCTTTTGTGTCAGTTTCTGTAGTGTAGTGGTTATCACGTTCGCCTCACACGCGAAAGGTCCCCGATTCGAAACCGGGCAGAAACAGATTTCAGCGAAACAGATAGGGTGATAACTGAAACCGCTGAACAAATACATAGGCCTACAGCATACATACCTAGACCAGTCTTGAACATTTCTTTAAATAACCAGAGGTAATGCAATGTTATAAAACAGGTTGTTTGGATCCTGGATGCTAATTGGTTGATAGCAGGGAGTTAAAGCTCCACAATACCCGAATTCTATGGGCAGTGCCTGTTAACGGCTCCATTAGATTTATAAATGCTCATCCACTGTCCCACAGCCCAGCCAGTCAATCTATAAACTTCCTCTCCCCTGACTTCATTAGTTTCTTGGAGCGATAAAAGGCCCACCCAGGCAAAATCCCACCCTTAGAGTTGCACAGTTTC
Organism: Thymallus thymallus; assembly: GCA_023634145.1. Taxonomy (NCBI): domain Eukaryota; kingdom Metazoa; phylum Chordata; class Actinopteri; order Salmoniformes; family Salmonidae; genus Thymallus; species Thymallus thymallus. The sequence goes on along the minus strand of CM042399.1, from coordinate 7,491,384 downwards.
CGTAGTGTAGTGGTTATCACGTTCGCCTAACACGCGAAAGGTCCCCGGTTCGAGACCGGGCGGAAACACATTTTAACTAATTAGACAGTAAGCCAATATCTGAAAATACAGTAAAAATCGAGTATTCACTTAGGGCCCGATCCCGATATAGGAATTTATGCACTTCTCAGTATTTGGTATTCAGACTTACACTTCAAATATGGGCTGTGTCTCCTGTAGGCTTATCCTGGCGTGACGTTTTGATAAGCATATAAAACTCTCTGACAAGGTGACTTTTATTAATATATTCGGCTCCATTTACTCTCAGATTCGAAAATGCTAATTAGCATCAAAGTAGGCATCATGCAAAACTACAAATCCCTGCAAGTTCCTGCACTTCATATCTAACTGACACCTTTGCTAACAGGTATTGTGTCAATTTAAAACTTGTACAAGACAGTTCACAGAATTGTCCATTTAAAGAAATGTTGCCAATTGATTAATTACTACATGTAGCTAACATTCGATAGTTAATCCAGAGATTCTTACCTTTACCTCGATTCGGCAGTCTCGTCCAGATCATCATGGCATTTGTAGATCTTTATGACAGCCACATTAGCAGCTAATTAGCATTTACTTTTGGTGGGAGGGTGGGTGAATACAGGCAAATATTTCTGTAAAAGTCACCTTGTCCTAGAGAGATTACACGGTTACCATGCCAGGGTAAGCCTACAATAAACACAGCCCTTTTTTTAAGTGTTTCTAAAACCCCCTACGGGGACAATGAATGGTAGAAAAACGTTTGGAACCATTTCCCTGTTTGACCGCTAGTTTTTATGGGTATTATGACTCATACTGTGGTACTCTATTTAGGATATTATGGGTGGGCGACTTGTGGGCATTCCTAATCCTTTCCATTAGTTCATCCCTTTTGTGTCAGTTTCTGTAGTGTAGTGGTTATCACGTTCACCTCACACGCGAAAGGTCCCCGATTCGAAACCGGGCAGAAACAGATTTTAGCGAAACAGATAGGGTGATAACTGAAACCACTGAACAAATACATAGGCCTACAGCATACATACCTAGACCAGTCTTGAACATTTCTTTAAATAACCAGAGGTAATGCAATGTTATAAAACAGGTTGTTTGGATCCTGGATGCTAATTGGTTGATAACAGGGAGTTAAAGCTCCACAATACCCGCATTCTCCGGGCAGTGCCTGTTAACGGCTCCATTAGATTTATAAATGCTCATCCACTGTCCCACAGCCCAGCCAGTCAATCTATAAACTTCCTCTCCCCTGACTTCATTAGTTTCTTGGAGCGATAAAAGGCCCACCCAGGCAAAATCCCACCCTTAGATTTGCATAGTTTCTGTAGTGTAGTGGTTATCACGTTTGCCTAACACGCGAAAGGTCCCCGGTTTGAGACCGGGCGGAAACACATTTTAACTAATTAGACAGTAAGCCAATATCTGAAAATACAGTAAAAATCGAGTATTCACTTAGGGCTGATCCCGATATAGGAATTTATGCACTTCTAAGTATTTGGTATTCAGACTTACACTTCAAATATGGGCTGTGTCTCCTGTAGGCTTATCCTGGCGTGACGTTTTGATAAGCATATAAAACTCTCTGACAAGGTGACTTTTATTAATATATTCGGCTCCATTTACTCTCAGATTCGAAAATGCTAATTAGCATCAAAGTAGACATCATGCAAAACTACAAATCCCTGCAGGTTCCTGCACTTCATATCTAACTGACACCTTTGCTAACAGGTATTGTGTCAATTTAAAACTTGTACAAGACAGTTCACAGAATTGTCCATTTAAAGAAATGTTGCCAATTGATTAATTACTACATGTAGCTAACATTCGATAGTTAATCCAGAGATTCTTACCTTTACCTCGATTCGGCAGTCTCGTCCAGATCATCATGGCATTTGTAGATCTTTATGACAGCCACATTAGCAGCTAATTAGCATTTACTTTTGGTGGGAGGGTGGGTGAATACAGGCAAATATTTCTGTAAAAGTCACCTTGTCCTAGAGAGATTACACGGTTACCATGCCAGGGTAAGCCTACAATAAACACAGCCCTTTTTTTAAGTGTTTCTAAAACCCCCTACGGGGACAATGAATGGTAGAAAAACGTTTGGAACCATTTCCCTGTTTGACCGCTAGTTTTTATGGGTATTATGACTCATACTGTGGTACTCTATTTAGGATATTATGGGTGGGCGACTTGTGGGCATTCCTAATCCTTTCCATTAGTTCATCCCTTTTGTGTCAGTTTCTGTAGTGTAGTGGTTATCACGTTCGCCTCACACGCGAAAGGTCCCCGATTCGAAACCGGGCAGAAACAGATTTTAGCGAAACAGATAGGGTGATAACTGAAACCACTGAACAAATACATAGGCCTACAGCATACATACCTAGACCAGTCTTGAACATTTCTTTAAATAACCAGAGGTAATGCAATGTTATAAAACAGGTTGTTTGGATCCTGGATGCTAATTGGTTGATAACAGGGAGTTAAAGCTCCACAATACCCGCATTCTCCGGGCAGTGCCTGTTAACGGCTCCATTAGATTTATAAATGCTCATCCACTGTCCCACAGCCCAGCCAGTCAATCTATAAACTTCCTCTCCCCTGACTTCATTAGTTTCTTGGAGCGATAAAAGGCCCACCCAGGCAAAATCCCACCCTTAGATTTGCATAGTTTCTGTAGTGTAGTGGTTATCACGTTTGCCTAACACGCGAAAGGTCCCCGGTTTGAGACCGGGCGGAAACACATTTTAACTAATTAGACAGTAAGCCAATATCTGAAAATACAGTAAAAATCGAGTATTCACTTAGGGCTGATCCCGATATAGGAATTTATGCACTTCTAAGTATTTGGTATTCAGACTTACACTTCAAATATGGGCTGTGTCTCCTGTAGGCTTATCCTGGCGTGACGTTTTGATAAGCATATAAAACTCTCTGACAAGGTGACTTTTATTAATATATTCGGCTCCATTTACTCTCAGATTCGAAAATGCTAATTAGCATCAAAGTAGACATCATGCAAAACTACAAATCCCTGCAGGTTCCTGCACTTCATATCTAACTGACACCTTTGCTAACAGGTATTGTGTCAATTTAAAACTTGTACAAGACAGTTCACAGAATTGTCCATTTAAAGAAATGTTGCCAATTGATTAATTACTACATGTAGCTAACATTCGATAGTTAATCCAGAGATTCTTACCTTTACCTCGATTCGGCAGTCTCGTCCAGATCATCATGGCATTTGTAGATCTTTATGACAGCCACATTAGCAGCTAATTAGCATTTACTTTTGGTGGGAGGGTGGGTGAATACAGGCAAATATTTCTTTAAAAGTCACCTTGTCCTAGAGAGATTACACGGTTACCATGCCAGGGTAAGCCTACAATAAACACAGCCCTTTTTTTAAGTGTTTCTAAAACCCCCTACGGGGACAATGAATGGTAGAAAAACGTTTGGAACCATTTCCCTGTTTGACCGCTAGTTTTTATGGGTATTATGACTCATACTGTGGTACTCTATTTAGGATATTATGGGTGGGCGACTTGTGGGCATTCCTAATCCTTTCCATTAGTTCATCCCTTTTGTGTCAGTTTCTGTAGTGTAGTGGTTATCACGTTCGCCTCACACGCGAAAGGTCCCCGATTCGAAACCGGGCAGAAACAGATTTTAGCGAAACAGATAGGGTGATAACTGAAACCACTGAACAAATACATAGGCCTACAGCATACATACCTAGACCAGTCTTGAACATTTCTTTAAATAACCAGAGGTAATGCAATGTTATAAAACAGGTTGTTTGGATCCTGGATGCTAATTGGTTGATAACAGGGAGTTAAAGCTCCACAATACCCGCATTCTCCGGGCAGTGCCTGTTAACGGCTCCATTAGATTTATAAATGCTCATCCACTGTCCCACAGCCCAGCCAGTCAATCTATAAACTTCCTCTCCCCTGACTTCATTAGTTTCTTGGAGCGATAAAAGGCCCACCCAGGCAAAATCCCACCCTTAGATTTGCATAGTTTCTGTAGTGTAGTGGTTATCACGTTTGCCTAACACGCGAAAGGTCCCCGGTTTGAGACTGGGCGGAAACACATTTTAACTAATTAGACAGTAAGCCAATATCTGAAAATACAGTAAAAATCGAGTATTCACTTAGGGCTGATCCCGATATAGGAATTTATGCACTTCTAAGTATTTGGTATTCAGACTTACACTTCAAATATGGGCTGTGTCTCCTGTAGGCTTATCCTGGCGTGACGTTTTGATAAGCATATAAAACTCTCTGACAAGGTGACTTTTATTAATATATTCGGCTCCATTTACTCTCAGATTCGAAAATGCTAATTAGCATCAAAGTAGACATCATGCAAAACTACAAATCCCTGCAAGTTCCTGCACTTCATATCTAACTGACACCTTTGCTAACAGGTATTGTGTCAATTTAAAACTTGTACAAGACAGTTCACAGAATTGTCCATTTAAAGAAATGTTGCCAATTGATTAATTACTACATGTAGCTAACATTCGATAGTTAATCCAGAGATTCTTACCTTTACCTCGATTCGGCAGTCTCGTCCAGATCATCATGGCATTTGTAGATCTTTATGACAGCCACATTAGCAGCTAATTAGCATTTACTTTTGGTGGGAGGGTGGGTGAATACAGGCAAATATTTCTGTAAAAGTCACCTTGTCCTAGAGAGATTACACGGTTACCATGCCAGGGTAAGCCTACAATAAACACAGCCCTTTTTTTAAGTGTTTCTAAAACCCCATTCGGGGACAATGAATGGTAGAAAAACGTTTGAAACCATTTCCCTGTTTGACCGCTAGTTTTTATGGGTATTATGACTCATACTGTGGTACTCTATTTAGGATATTATGGGTGGGCGATTTATGGGCATTCCTAATCCTTTCCATTAGTTCATCCCTTTTGTGTCAGTTTCTGTAGTGTAGTGGTTATCACGTTCGCCTCACACGCGAAAGATCCCCGGTTCGAAACCGGGCAGAAACAGATTTTAGCGAAACAGATAGGGTGATAACTGAAACCACTGAACAAATACAATACCCGCATTCTCCGGGCAGTGCCTGTTAACGGCTCCATTAGATTTATAAATGCTCATCCACTGTCCCACAGCCCAGCCAGTCAATCTATAAACTTCCTCTCCCCTGACTTCATTAGGTTCTGGGAGCGATAAAAGTTCCACCCAGGCAAAATCCCACCCTTAGATTTGCACAGTTTCCGTAGTGTAGTGGTTATCACGTTCGCCTAACACGCGAAAGATCCCCAGTTCGAGACCGGGCGGAAACACATTTTAACTAATTAGACAGTAAGCCAATATCTGAAAATACAGTAAAAATCGAGTATTCACTTAGGGCCCGATCCCGATATAGGAATTTATGCACTTCTCAGTATTTGGTATTCAGACTTACACTTCAAACAAGGGCTGTGTCTCCTGTAGGCTTATCCTGGCGTGACGTTTTGATAAGCATATAAAACTCTCTGACAAGGTGACTTTTATTAATATATTCGGCTCCATTTACTCTCAGATTCGAAAATGCTAATTAGCATCAAAGTAGGCATCATGCAAAACTACAAATCCCTGCAAGTTCCTGCACTTCATATCTAACTGACACCTTTGCTAACAGGTATTGTGTCAATTTAAAACTTGTACAAGACAGTTCACAGAATTGTCCATTTAAAGAAATGTTGCCAATTGATTAATTACTACATGTAGCTAACATTCGATAGTTAATCCAGAGATTCTTACCTTTACCTCGATTCGGCAGTCTCGTCCAGATCATCATGGCATTTGTAGATCTTTATGACAGCCACATTAGCAGCTAATTAGCATTTACTTTTGGTGGGAGGGTGGGTGAATACAGGCAAATATTTCTTTAAAAGTCACCTTGTCCTAGAGAGATTACACGGTTACCATGCCAGGGTAAGCCTACAATAAACACAGCCCTTTTTTTAAGTGTTTCTAAAACCCCCTACGGGGACAATGAATGGTAGAAAAACGTTTGGAACCATTTCCCTGTTTGACCGCTAGTTTTTATGGGTATTATGACTCATACTGTGGTACTCTATTTAGGATATTATGGGTGGGCGACTTGTGGGCATTCCTAATCCTTTCCATTAGTTCATCCCTTTTGTGTCAGTTTCTGTAGTGTAGTGGTTATCACGTTCGCCTCACACGCGAAAGGTCCCCGATTCGAAACCGGGCAGAAACAGATTTTAGCGAAACAGATAGGGTGATAACTGAAACCACTGAACAAATACATAGGCCTACAGCATACATACCTAGACCAGTCTTGAACATTTCTTTAAATAACCAGAGGTAATGCAATGTTATAAAACAGGTTGTTTGGATCCTGGATGCTAATTGGTTGATAACAGGGAGTTAAAGCTCCACAATACCCGCATTCTCCGGGCAGTGCCTGTTAACGGCTCCATTAGATTTATAAATGCTCATCCACTGTCCCACAGCCCAGCCAGTCAATCTATAAACTTCCTCTCCCCTGACTTCATTAGTTTCTTGGAGCGATAAAAGGCCCACCCAGGCAAAATCCCACCCTTAGATTTGCATAGTTTCTGTAGTGTAGTGGTTATCACGTTCACCTAACACGTGAAAGGTCCCCGGTTTGAGACTGGGCGGAAACACATTTTAACTAATTAGACAGTAAGCCAATATCTGAAAATACAGTAAAAATCGAGTATTCACTTAGGGCTGATCCCGATATAGGAATTTATGCACTTCTCAGTATTTGGTATTCAGACTTACACTTCAAATATGGGCTGTGTCTCCTGTAGGCTTATCCTGGCGTGACGTTTTGATAAGCATATAAAACTCTCTGACAAGGTGACTTTTATTAATATATTCGGCTCCATTTACTCTCAGATTCGAAAATGCTAATTAGCATCAAAGTAGACATCATGCAAAACTACAAATCCCTGCAAGTTCCTGCACTTCATATCTAACTGACACCTTTGCTAACAGGTATTGTGTCAATTTAAAACTTGTACAAGACAGTTCACAGAATTGTCCAGTTAAAGAAATGTTGCCAATTGATTAATTACTACATGTAGCTAACATTCGATAGTTAATCCAGAGATTCTTACCTTTACCTCGATTCGGCAGTCTCGTCCAGATCATCATGGCATTTGTAGATCTTTATGATAGCCACATTAGCAGCTAATTAGCGTTTACTTTTGGTGGGAGGGGGGGTGAATACAGGCAAATATTTCTGTAAAAGTCACCTTGTCCTAGAGAGATTACACGGTTACCATGCCAGGGTAAGCCTACAATAAACACAGCCCTTTTTTTAAGTGTTTCTAAAAACCCCCTACGGGGACAATGAATGGTGGAAAAACGTTTGGAACCATTTCCCTGTTTGACCGCTAGTTTTTATGGGTATTATGACTCATACTGTGGTACTCTATTTAGGATATTATGGGTGGGCGACTTGTGGGCATTCCTAATCCTTTCCATTAGTTCATCCCTTTTGTGTCAGTTTCTGTAGTGTAGTGGTTATCACGTTCGCCTCACACGCGAAAGGTCCCCGATTCGAAACCGGGCAGAAACAGATTTCAGCGAAACAGATAGGGTGATAACTGAAACCGCTGAACAAATACATAGGCCTACAGCATACATACCTAGACCAGTCTTGAACATTTCTTTAAATAACCAGAGGTAATGCAATGTTATAAAACAGGTTGTTTGGATCCTGGATGCTAATTGGTTGATAGCAGGGAGTTAAAGCTCCACAATACCCGAATTCTATGGGCAGTGCCTGTTAACGGCTCCATTAGATTTATAAATGCTCATCCACTGTCCCACAGCCCAGCCAGTCAATCTATAAACTTCCTCTCCCCTGACTTCATTAGTTTCTTGGAGCGATAAAAGGCCCACCCAGGCAAAATCCCACCCTTAGAGTTGCACAGTTTCCGTAGTGTAGTGGTTATCACGTTCGCCTAACACGCGAAAGGTCCCCGGTTTGAGACTGGGCGGAAACACATTTTAACTAATTAGACAGTAAGCCAATATCTGAAAATACAGTAAAAATCGAGTATTCACTTAGGGCTGATCCCGATATAGGAATTTATGCACTTCTCAGTATTTGGTATTCAGACTTACACTTCAAATATGGGCTGTGTCTCCTGTAGGCTTATCCTGGCGTGACGTTTTGATAAGCATATAAAACTCTCTGACAAGGTGACTTTTATTAATATATTCGGCTCCATTTACTCTCAGATTCGAAAATGCTAATTAGCATCAAAGTAGACATCATGCAAAACTACAAATCCCTGCAAGTTCCTGCACTTCATATCTAACTGACACCTTTGCTAACAGGTATTGTGTCAATTTAAAACTTGTACAAGACAGTTCACAGAATTGTCCAGTTAAAGAAATGTTGCCAATTGATTAATTACTACATGTAGCTAACATTCGATAGTTAATCCAGAGATTCTTACCTTTACCTCGATTCGGCAGTCTCGTCCAGATCATCATGGCATTTGTAGATCTTTATGATAGCCACATTAGCAGCTAATTAGCGTTTACTTTTGGTGGGAGGGGGGGTGAATACAGGCAAATATTTCTGTAAAAGTCACCTTGTCCTAGAGAGATTACACGGTTACCATGCCAGGGTAAGCCTACAATAAACACAGCCCTTTTTTTAAGTGTTTCTAAAAACCCCCTATGGGGACAATGAATGGTGGAAAAACGTTTGGAACCATTTCCCTGTTTGACCGCTAGTTTTTATGGGTATTATGACTCATACTGTGGTACTCTATTTAGGATATTATGGGTGGGCGACTTGTGGGCATTCCTAATCCTTTCCATTAGTTCATCCCTTTTGTGTCAGTTTCTGTAGTGTAGTGGTTATCACGTTCGCCTCACACGCGAAAGGTCCCCGATTCGAAACCGGGCAGAAACAGATTTCAGCGAAACAGATAGGGTGATAACTGAAACCGCTGAACAAATACATAGGCCTACAGCATACATACCTAGACCAGTCTTGAACATTTCTTTAAATAACCAGAGGTAATGCAATGTTATAAAACAGGTTGTTTGGATCCTGGATGCTAATTGGTTGATAGCAGGGAGTTAAAGCTCCACAATACCCGAATTCTATGGGCAGTGCCTGTTAACGGCTCCATTAGATTTATAAATGCTCATCCACTGTCCCACAGCCCAGCCAGTCAATCTATAAACTTCCTCTCCCCTGACTTCATTAGTTTCTTGGAGCGATAAAAGGCCCACCCAGGCAAAATCCCACCCTTAGAGTTGCACAGTTTCCGTAGTGTAGTGGTTATCACGTTCGCCTAACACGCGAAAGGTCCCCGGTTCGAGACCGGGCGGAAACACATTTTAACTAATTAGACAGTAAGCCAATATCTGAAAATACAGTAAAAATCGAGTATTCACTTAGGGCCCGATCCCGATATAGGAATTTATGCACTTCTCAGTATTTGGTATTCAGACTTACACTTCAAATATGGGCTGTGTCTCCTGTAGGCTTATCCTGGCGTGACGTTTTGATAAGCATATAAAACTCTCTGACAAGGTGACTTTTATTAATATATTCGGCTCCATTTACTCTCAGATTCGAAAATGCTAATTAGCATCAAAGTAGACATCATGCAAAACTACAAATCCCTGCAAGTTCCTGCACTTCATATCTAACTGACACCTTTGCTAACAGGTATTGTGTCAATTTAAAACTTGTACAAGACAGTTCACAGAATTGTCCAGTTAAAGAAATGTTGCCAATTGATTAATTACTACATGTAGCTAACATTCGATAGTTAATCCAGAGATTCTTACCTTTACCTCGATTTGGCAGTCTCGTCCAGATCATCATGGCATTTGTAGATCTTTATGATAGCCACATTAGCAGCTAATTAGCGTTTACCTTTGAATACAGGCAAATATTTCTGTAAAAGTCACCTTGTCCTAGAGAGATTACACGGTTACCATGCCAGGGTAAGCCTACAATAAACACAGCCCTTTTTTTAAGTGTTTCTAAAAACCCCCTACGGGGACAATGAATGGTGGAAAAACGTTTGGAACCATTTCCCTGTTTGACCGCTAGTTTTTATGGGTATTATGACTCATACTGTGGTACTCTATTTAGGATATTATGGGTGGGCGACTTGTGGGCATTCCTAATCCTTTCCATTAGTTCATCCCTTTTGTGTCAGTTTCTGTAGTGTAGTGGTTATCACGTTCGCCTCACACGCGAAAGGTCCCCGATTCGAAACCGGGCAGAAACAGATTTCAGCGAAACAGATAGGGTGATAACTGAAACCGCTGAACAAATACATAGGCCTACAGCATACATACCTAGACCAGTCTTGAACATTTCTTTAAATAACCAGAGGTAATGCAATGTTATAAAACAGGTTGTTTGGATCCTGGATGCTAATTGGTTGATAGCAGGGAGTTAAAGCTCCACAATACCCGAATTCTATGGGCAGTGCCTGTTAACGGCTCCATTAGATTTATAAATGCTCATCCACTGTCCCACAGCCCAGCCAGTCAATCTATAAACTTCCTCTCCCCTGACTTCATTAGTTTCTTGGAGCGATAAAAGGCCCACCCAGGCAAAATCCCACCCTTATAGTTGCACAGTTTCCGTAGTGTAGTGGTTATCACGTTCGCCTAACACGTGAAAGGTCCCCGGTTCGAGACCGGGCGGAAACACATTTTAACTAATTAGACAGTAAGCCAATATCTGAAAATACAGTAAAAATCGAGTATTCACTTAGGGCCCGATCCCGATATAGGAATTTATGCACTTCTCAGTATTTGGTATTCAGACTTACACTTCAAATAAGGGCTGTGTCTCCTGTAGGCTTATCCTGGCGTGACGTTTTGATAAGCATATAAAACTCTCTGACAAGGTGACTTTTATTAATATATTCGGCTCCATTTACTCTCAGATTCGAAAATGCTAATTAGCATCAAAGTAGGCATCATGCAAAACTACAAATCCCTGCAAGTTCCTGCACTTCATATCTAACTGACACCTTTGCTAACAGGTATTGTGTCAATTTAAAACTTGTACAAGACAGTTCACAGAATTGTCCATTTAAAGAAATGTTGCCAATTGATTAATTACTACATGTAGCTAACATTCGATAGTTAATCCAGAGATTCTTACCTTTACCTCGATTCGGCAGTCTCGTCCAGATCATCATGGCATTTGTAGATCTTTATGACAGCCACATTAGCAGCTAATTAGCATTTACTTTTGGTGGGAGGGTGGGTGAATACAGGCAAATATTTCTGTAAAAGCCACCGTGTCCTAGAGAGATTACACGGTTACCATGCCAGGGTAAGCCTACAATAAACACAGCCCTTTTTTAAAGTGTTTCTAAAACCCCCTACGGGGACAATGAATGGTAGAAAAACGTTTGGAACCATTTCCCTGTTTGACCGCTAGTTTTTATGGGTATTATGACTCATACTGTGGTACTCTATTTAGGATATTATGGGTGGGCGACTTGTGGGCATTCCTAATCCTTTCCATTAGTTCATCCCTTTTGTGTCAGTTTCTGTAGTGTAGTGGTTATCACGTTCGCCTCACACGCGAAAGGTCCCCGATTCGAAACCGGGCAGAAACAGATTTTAGCGAAACAGATAGGGTGATAACTGAAACCACTGAACAAATACATAGGCCTACAGCATACATACCTAGACCAGTCTTGAACATTTCTTTAAATAACCAGAGGTAATGCAATGTTATAAAACAGGTTGTTTGGATCCTGGATACTAATTGGTTGATAGCAGGGAGTTAAAGCTCCACAATACCCGCATTCTCTGGGCAGTGCCTGTTAACGGCTCCATTAGATTTATAAATGCTCATCCACTGTCCCACAGCCCAGCCAGTCAATCTATAAACTTCCTCTCCCCTGACTTCATTAGTTTCTTGGAGCGATAAAAGGCCCACCCAGGCAAAATCCCACCCTTAGATTTGCACAGTTTCCGTAGTGTAGTGGTTATCACGTTCGCCTAACACGCGAAAGGTCCCCGGTTCGAGACCGGGCGGAAACACATTTTAACTAATTAGACAGTAAGCCAATATCTGAAAATACAGTAAAAATCGAGTATTCACTTAGGGCTGATCCCGATATAGGAATTTATGCACTTCTAAGTATTTGGTATTCAGACTTACACTTCAAATATGGGCTGTGTCTCCTGTAGGCTTATCCTGGCGTGACGTTTTGATAAGCATATAAAACTCTCTGACAAGGTGACTTTTATTAATATATTCGGCTCCATTTACTCTCAGATTCGAAAATGCTAATTAGCATCAAAGTAGACATCATGCAAAACTACAAATCCCTGCAGGTTCCTGCACTTCATATCTAACTGACACCTTTGCTAACAGGTATTGTGTCAATTTAAAACTTGTACAAGACAGTTCACAGAATTGTCCATTTAAAGAAATGTTGCCAATTGATTAATTACTACATGTAGCTAACATTCGATAGTTAATCCAGAGATTCTTACCTTTACCTCGATTCGGCAGTCTCGTCCAGATCATCATGGCATTTGTAGATCTTTATGACAGCCACATTAGCAGCTAATTAGCATTTACTTTTGGTGGGAGGGTGGGTGAATACAGGCAAATATTTCTGTAAAAGTCACCTTGTCCTAGAGAGATTACACGGTTACCATGCCAGGGTAAGCCTACAATAAACACAGCCCTTTTTTTAAGTGTTTCTAAAACCCCCTACGGGGACAATGAATGGTAGAAAAACGTTTGGAACCATTTCCCTGTTTGACCGCTAGTTTTTATGGGTATTATGACTCATACTGTGGTACTCTATTTAGGATATTATGGGTGGGCGACTTGTGGGCATTCCTAATCCTTTCCATTAGTTCATCCCTTTTGTGTCAGTTTCTGTAGTGTAGTGGTTATCACGTTCGCCTCACACGCGAAAGGTCCCCGATTCGAAACCGGGCAGAAACAGATTTTAGCGAAACAGATAGGGTGATAACTGAAACCACTGAACAAATACATAGGCCTACAGCATACATACCTAGACCAGTCTTGAACATTTCTTTAAATAACCAGAGGTAATGCAATGTTATAAAACAGGTTGTTTGGATCCTGGATGCTAATTGGTTGATAACAGGGAGTTAAAGCTCCACAATACCCGCATTCTCCGGGCAGTGCCTGTTAACGGCTCCATTAGATTTATAAATGCTCATCCACTGTCCCACAGCCCAGCCAGTCAATCTATAAACTTCCTCTCCCCTGACTTCATTAGTTTCTTGGAGCGATAAAAGGCCCACCCAGGCAAAATCCCACCCTTAGATTTGCATAGTTTCTGTAGTGTAGTGGTTATCACGTTTGCCTAACACGCGAAAGGTCCCCGGTTTGAGACTGGGCGGAAACACATTTTAACTAATTAGACAGTAAGCCAATATCTGAAAATACAGTAAAAATCGAGTATTCACTTAGGGCTGATCCCGATATAGGAATTTATGCACTTCTAAGTATTTGGTATTCAGACTTACACTTCAAATATGGGCTGTGTCTCCTGTAGGCTTATCCTGGCGTGACGTTTTGATAAGCATATAAAACTCTCTGACAAGGTGACTTTTATTAATATATTCGGCTCCATTTACTCTCAGATTCGAAAATGCTAATTAGCATCAAAGTAGACATCATGCAAAACTACAAATCCCTGCAGGTTCCTGCACTTCATATCTAACTGACACCTTTGCTAACAGGTATTGTGTCAATTTAAAACTTGTACAAGACAGTTCACAGAATTGTCCATTTAAAGAAATGTTGCCAATTGATTAATTACTACATGTAGCTAACATTCGATAGTTAATCCAGAGATTCTTACCTTTACCTCGATTCGGCAGTCTCGTCCAGATCATCATGGCATTTGTAGATCTTTATGACAGCCACATTAGCAGCTAATTAGCATTTACTTTTGGTGGGAGGGTGGGTGAATACAGGCAAATATTTCTGTAAAAGTCACCTTGTCCTAGAGAGATTACACGGTTACCATGCCAGGGTAAGCCTACAATAAACACAGCCCTTTTTTTAAGTGTTTCTAAAACCCCCTACGGGGACAATGAATGGTAGAAAAACGTTTGGAACCATTTCCCTGTTTGACCGCTAGTTTTTATGGGTATTATGACTCATACTGTGGTACTCTATTTAGGATATTATGGGTGGGCGACTTGTGGGCATTCCTAATCCTTTCCATTAGTTCATCCCTTTTGTGTCAGTTTCTGTAGTGTAGTGGTTATCACGTTCGCCTCACACGCGAAAGGTCCCCGATTCGAAACCGGGCAGAAACAGATTTTAGCGAAACAGATAGGGTGATAACTGAAACCACTGAACAAATACATAGGCCTACAGCATACATACCTAGACCAGTCTTGAACATTTCTTTAAATAACCAGAGGTAATGCAATGTTATAAAACAGGTTGTTTGGATCCTGGATGCTAATTGGTTGATAACAGGGAGTTAAAGCTCCACAATACCCGCATTCTCCGGGCAGTGCCTGTTAACGGCTCCATTAGATTTATAAATGCTCATCCACTGTCCCACAGCCCAGCCAGTCAATCTATAAACTTCCTCTCCCCTGACTTCATTAGTTTCTTGGAGCGATAAAAGGCCCACCCAGGCAAAATCCCACCCTTAGATTTGCATAGTTTCTGTAGTGTAGTGGTTATCACGTTTGCCTAACACGCGAAAGGTCCCCGGTTTGAGACTGGGCGGAAACACATTTTAACTAATTAGACAGTAAGCCAATATCTGAAAATACAGTAAAAATCGAGTATTCACTTAGGGCTGATCCCGATATAGGAATTTATGCACTTCTAAGTATTTGGTATTCAGACTTACACTTCAAATATGGGCTGTGTCTCCTGTAGGCTTATCCTGGCGTGACGTTTTGATAAGCATATAAAACTCTCTGACAAGGTGACTTTTATTAATATATTCGGCTCCATTTACTCTCAGATTCGAAAATGCTAATTAGCATCAAAGTAGACATCATGCAAAACTACAAATCCCTGCAGGTTCCTGCACTTCATATCTAACTGACACCTTTGCTAACAGGTATTGTGTCAATTTAAAACTTGTACAAGACAGTTCACAGAATTGTCCATTTAAAGAAATGTTGCCAATTGATTAATTACTACATGTAGCTAACATTCGATAGTTAATCCAGAGATTCTTACCTTTACCTCGATTCGGCAGTCTCGTCCAGATCATCATGGCATTTGTAGATCTTTATGACAGCCACATTAGCAGCTAATTAGCATTTACTTTTGGTGGGAGGGTGGGTGAATACAGGCAAATATTTCTGTAAAAGTCACCTTGTCCTAGAGAGATTACACGGTTACCATGCCAGGGTAAGCCTACAATAAACACAGCCCTTTTTTTAAGTGTTTCTAAAACCCCCTACGGGGACAATGAATGGTAGAAAAACGTTTGGAACCATTTCCCTGTTTGACCGCTAGTTTTTATGGGTATTATGACTCATACTGTGGTACTCTATTTAGGATATTATGGGTGGGCGACTTGTGGGCATTCCTAATCCTTTCCATTAGTTCATCCCTTTTGTGTCAGTTTCTGTAGTGTAGTGGTTATCACGTTCGCCTCACACGCGAAAGGTCCCCGATTCGAAACCGGGCAGAAACAGATTTTAGCGAAACAGATAGGGTGATAACTGAAACCACTGAACAAATACATAGGCCTACAGCATACATACCTAGACCAGTCTTGAACATTTCTTTAAATAACCAGAGGTAATGCAATGTTATAAAACAGGTTGTTTGGATCCTGGATGCTAATTGGTTGATAACAGGGAGTTAAAGCTCCACAATACCCGCATTCTCCGGGCAGTGCCTGTTAACGGCTCCATTAGATTTATAAATGCTCATCCACTGTCCCACAGCCCAGCCAGTCAATCTATAAACTTCCTCTCCCCTGACTTCATTAGTTTCTTGGAGCGATAAAAGGCCCACCCAGGCAAAATCCCACCCTTAGATTTGCATAGTTTCCGTAGTGTAGTGGTTATCACGTTCGCCTAACACGCGAAAGGTCCCCGGTTTGAGACTGGGCGGAAACACATTTTAACTAATTAGACAGTAAGCCAATATCTGAAAATACAGTAAAAATCGAGTATTCACTTAGGGCTGATCCCGATATAGGAATTTATGCACTTCTCAGTATTTGGTATTCAGACTTACACTTCAAATATGGGCTGTGTCTCCTGTAGGCTTATCCTGGCGTGACGTTTTGATAAGCATATAAAACTCTCTGACAAGGTGACTTTTATTAATATATTCGGCTCCATTTACTCTCAGATTCGAAAATGCTAATTAGCATCAAAGTAGACATCATGCAAAACTACAAATCCCTGCAAGTTCCTGCACTTCATATCTAACTGACACCTTTGCTAACAGGTATTGTGTCAATTTAAAACTTGTACAAGACAGTTCACAGAATTGTCAATTTAAAGAAATGTTGCCAATTGATTAATTACTACATGTAGCTAACATTCGATAGTTAATCCAGAGATTCTTACCTTTACCTCGATTCGGCAGTCTCGTCCAGATCATCATGGCATTTGTAGATCTTTATGACAGCCACATTAGCAGCTAATTAGCATTTACCTTTGGTGGGAGGGTGGGTGAATACAGGCAAATATTTCTGTAAAAGTCACCTTGTCCTAGAGAGATTACACGGTTACCATGCCAGGGTAAGCCTACAATAAACACAGCCCTTTTTTTAAGTGTTTCTAAAACCCCCTACGGGGACAATGAATGGTAGAAAAACGTTTGGAACCATTTCCCTGTTTGACCGCTAGTTTTTATGGGTATTATGACTCATACTGTGGTACTCTATTTAGGATATTATGGGTGGGCGACTTGTGGGCATTCCTAATCCTTTCCATTAGTTCATCCCTTTTGTGTCAGTTTCTGTAGTGTAGTGGTTATCACGTTCGCCTCACACGCGAAAGGTCCCCGATTCGAAACCGGGCAGAAACAGATTTTAGCGAAACAGATAGGGTGATAACTGAAACCACTGAACAAATACATAGGCCTACAGCATACATACCTAGACCAGTCTTGAACATTTCTTTAAATAACCAGAGGTAATGCAATGTTATAAAACAGGTTGTTTGGATCCTGGATGCTAATTGGTTGATAACAGGGAGTTAAAGCTCCACAATACCCGCATTCTCCGGGCAGTGCCTGTTAACGGCTCCATTAGATTTATAAATGCTCATCCACTGTCCCACAGCCCAGCCAGTCAATCTATAAACTTCCTCTCCCCTGACTTCATTAGTTTCTTGGAGCGATAAAAGGCCCACCCAGGCAAAATCCCACCCTTAGATTTGCATAGTTTCCGTAGTGTAGTGGTTATCACGTTCGCCTAACACGCGAAAGGTCCCCGGTTTGAGACTGGGCGGAAACACATTTTAACTAATTAGACAGTAAGCCAATATCTGAAAATACAGTAAAAATCGAGTATTCACTTAGGGCTGATCCCGATATAGGAATTTATGCACTTCTCAGTATTTGGTATTCAGACTTACACTTCAAATATGGGCTGTGTCTCCTGTAGGCTTATCCTGGCGTGACGTTTTGATAAGCATATAAAACTCTCTGACAAGGTGACTTTTATTAATATATTCGGCTCCATTTACTCTCAGATTCGAAAATGCTAATTAGCATCAAAGTAGACATCATGCAAAACTACAAATCCCTGCAGGTTCCTGCACTTCATATCTAACTGACACCTTTGCTAACAGGTATTGTGTCAATTTAAAACTTGTACAAGACAGTTCACAGAATTGTCCATTTAAAGAAATGTTGCCAATTGATTAATTACTACATGTAGCTAACATTCGATAGTTAATCCAGAGATTCTTACCTTTACCTCGATTCGGCAGTCTCGTCCAGATCATCATGGCATTTGTAGATCTTTATGACAGCCACATTAGCAGCTAATTAGCATTTACTTTTGGTGGGAGGGTGGGTGAATACAGGCAAATATTTCTGTAAAAGTCACCTTGTCCTAGAGAGATTACACGGTTACCATGCCAGGGTAAGCCTACAATAAACACAGCCCTTTTTTTAAGTGTTTCTAAAACCCCCTACGGGGACAATGAATGGTAGAAAAACGTTTGGAACCATTTCCCTGTTTGACCGCTAGTTTTTATGGGTATTATGACTCATACTGTGGTACTCTATTTAGGATATTATGGGTGGGCGACTTGTGGGCATTCCTAATCCTTTCCATTAGTTCATCCCTTTTGTGTCAGTTTCTGTAGTGTAGTGGTTATCACGTTCGCCTCACACGCGAAAGGTCCCCGATTCGAAACCGGGCAGAAACAGATTTTAGCGAAACAGATAGGGTGATAACTGAAACCACTGAACAAATACATAGGCCTACAGCATACATACCTAGACCAGTCTTGAACATTTCTTTAAATAACCAGAGGTAATGCAATGTTATAAAACAGGTTGTTTGGATCCTGGATGCTAATTGGTTGATAACAGGGAGTTAAAGCTCCACAATACCCGCATTCTCCGGGCAGTGCCTGTTAACGGCTCCATTAGATTTATAAATGCTCATCCACTGTCCCACAGCCCAGCCAGTCAATCTATAAACTTCCTCTCCCCTGACTTCATTAGTTTCTTGGAGCGATAAAAGGCCCACCCAGGCAAAATCCCACCCTTAGATTTGCATAGTTTCCGTAGTGTAGTGGTTATCACGTTCGCCTAACACGCGAAAGGTCCCCGGTTTGAGACTGGGCGGAAACACATTTTAACTAATTAGACAGTAAGCCAATATCTGAAAATACAGTAAAAATCGAGTATTCACTTAGGGCTGATCCCGATATAGGAATTTATGCACTTCTCAGTATTTGGTATTCAGACTTACACTTCAAATATGGGCTGTGTCTCCTGTAGGCTTATCCTGGCGTGACGTTTTGATAAGCATATAAAACTCTCTGACAAGGTGACTTTTATTAATATATTCGGCTCCATTTACTCTCAGATTCGAAAATGCTAATTAGCATCAAAGTAGACATCATGCAAAACTACAAATCCCTGCAAGTTCCTGCACTTCATATCTAACTGACACCTTTGCTAACAGGTATTGTGTCAATTTAAAACTTGTACAAGACAGTTCACAGAATTGTCAATTTAAAGAAATGTTGCCAATTGATTAATTACTACATGTAGCTAACATTCGATAGTTAATCCAGAGATTCTTACCTTTACCTCGATTCGGCAGTCTCGTCCAGATCATCATGGCATTTGTAGATCTTTATGACAGCCACATTAGCAGCTAATTAGCATTTACTTTTGGTGGGAGGGTGGGTGAATACATGCAAATATTTCTGTAAAAGTCACCTTGTCCTAGAGAGATTACACGGTTACCATGCCAGGGTAAGCCTACAATAAACACAGCCCTTTTTTTAAGTGTTTCTAAAACCCCCTACGGGGACAATGAATGGTAGAAAAACGTTTGGAACCATTTCCCTGTTTGACCGCTAGTTTTTATGGGTATTATGACTCATACTGTGGTACTCTATTTAGGATATTATGGGTGGGCGACTTGTGGGCATTCCTAATCCTTTCCATTAGTTCATCCCTTTTGTGTCAGTTTCTGTAGTGTAGTGGTTATCACGTTCGCCTCACACGCGAAAGGTCCCCGATTCGAAACCGGGCAGAAACAGATTTTAGCGAAATAGATAGGGTGATAACTGAAACCACTGAACAAATACATAGGCCTACAGCATACATACCTAGACCAGTCTTGAACATTTCTTTAAATAACCAGAGGTAATGCAATGTTATAAAACAGGTTGTTTGGATCCTGGATGCTAATTGGTTGATAACAGGGAGTTAAAGCTCCACAATACCCGCATTCTCCGGGCAGTGCCTGTTAACGGCTCCATTAGATTTATAAATGCTCATCCACTGTCCCACAGCCCAGCCAGTCAATCTATAAACTTCCTCTCCCCTGACTTCATTAGTTTCTTGGAGCGATAAAAGGCCCACCCAGGCAAAATCCCACCCTTAGATTTGCATAGTTTCCGTAGTGTAGTGGTTATCACGTTCACCTAACACGCGAAAGGACCCCGGTTTGAGACTGGGCGGAAACACATTTTAACTAATTAGACAGTAAGCCAATATCTGAAAATACAGTAAAAATCGAGTATTCACTTAGGGCTGATCCCGATATAGGAATTTATGCACTTCTCAGTATTTGGTATTCAGACTTACACTTCAAATATGGGCTGTGTCTCCTGTAGGCTTATCCTGGCGTGACGTTTTGATAAGCATATAAAACTCTCTGACAAGGTGACTTTTATTAATACATTCGGCTCCATTTACTCTCAGATTCGAAAATGCTAATTAGCGTCAAAGTAGACATCATTCAAAACTACAAATCCCTGCAAGTTCCTGCACTTCATATCTAACTGACACCTTTGCTAAGAGGTATTGTGTCAATTTAAAACTTGTACAAGACAGTTCACAGAATTGTCCATTTAAAGAAATGTTGCCAATTGATTAATTACTACATGTAGCTAACATTCGATAGTTAATCCAGAGATTCTTACCTTTACCTCGATTCGGCAGTCTCGTCCAGATCATCATGGCATTTGTAGATCTTTATGACAGCCACATTAGCAGCTAATTAGCATTTACTTTTGGTGGGAGGGTGGGTGAATACATGCAAATATTTCTGTAAAAGTCACCTTGTCCTAGAGAGATTACACGGTTACCATGCCAGGGTAAGCCTACAATAAACACAGCCCTTTTTTTAAGTGTTTCTAAAACCCCCTACGGGGACAATGAATGGTAGAAAAACGTTTGGAACCATTTCCCTGTTTGACCGCTAGTTTTTATGGGTATTATGACTCATACTGTGGTACTCTATTTAGGATATTATGGGTGGACGACTTGTGGGCATTCCTAATCCTTTCCATTAGTTCATCCCTTTTGTGTCAGTTTCTGTAGTGTAGTGGTTATCACGTTCGCCTCACACGCGAAAGGTCCCCGATTCGAAACCGGGCAGAAACAGATTTTAGCGAAACAGATAGGGTGATAACTGAAACCACTGAACAAATACATAGGCCTACAGCATACATACCTAGACCAGTCTTGAACATTTCTTTAAATAACCAGAGGTAATGCAATGTTATAAAACAGGTTGTTTGGATCCTGGATGCTAATTGGTTGATAACAGGGAGTTAAAGCTCCACAATACCCGCATTCTCCGGGCAGTGCCTGTTAACGGCTCCATTAGATTTATAAATGCTCATCCACTGTCCCACAGCCCAGCCAGTCAATCTATAAACTTCCTCTCCCCTGACTTCATTAGTTTCTTGGAGCGATAAAAGGCCCACCCAGGCAAAATCCCACCCTTAGATTTGCATAGTTTCCGTAGTGTAGTGGTTATCACGTTCACCTAACACGCGAAAGGACCCCGGTTTGAGACTGGGCGGAAACACATTTTAACTAATTAGACAGTAAGCCAATATCTGAAAATACAGTAAAAATCGAGTATTCACTTAGGGCTGATCCCGATATAGGAATTTATGCACTTCTCAGTATTTGGTATTCAGACTTACACTTCAAATATGGGCTGTGTCTCCTGTAGGCTTATCCTGGCGTGACGTTTTGATAAGCATATAAAACTCTCTGACAAGGTGACTTTTATTAATATATTCGGCTCCATTTACTCTCAGATTCGAAAATGCTAATTAGCATCAAAGTAGACATCATGCAAAACTACAAATCCCTGCAGGTTCCTGCACTTCATATCTAACTGACACCTTTGCTAACAGGTATTGTGTCAATTTAAAACTTGTACAAGACAGTTCACAGAATTGTCCATTTAAAGAAATGTTGCCAATTGATTAATTACTACATGTAGCTAACATTCGATAGTTAATCCAGAGATTCTTACCTTTACCTCGATTCGGCAGTCTCGTCCAGATCATCATGGCATTTGTAGATCTTTATGACAGCCACATTAGCAGCTAATTAGCATTTACTTTTGGTGGGAGGGTGGGTGAATACAGGCAAATATTTCTGTAAAAGTCACCTTGTCCTAGAGAGATTACACGGTTACCATGCCAGGGTAAGCCTACAATAAACACAGCCCTTTTTTTAAGTGTTTCTAAAACCCCCTACGGGGACAATGAATGGTAGAAAAACGTTTGGAACCATTTCCCTGTTTGACCGCTAGTTTTTATGGGTATTATGACTCATACTGTGGTACTCTATTTAGGATATTATGGGTGGGCGACTTGTGGGCATTCCTAATCCTTTCCATTAGTTCATCCCTTTTGTGTCAGTTTCTGTAGTGTAGTGGTTATCACGTTCGCCTCACACGCGAAAGGTCCCCGATTTGAAACCGGGCAGAAACAGATTTTAGCGAAACAGATAGGGTGATAACTGAAACCACTGAACAAATACATAGGCCTACAGCATACATACCTAGACCAGTCTTGAACATTTCTTTAAATAACCAGAGGTAATGCAATGTTATAAAACAGGTTGTTTGGATCCTGGATGCTAATTGGTTGATAACAGGGAGTTAAAGCTCCACAATACCCGCATTCTCCGGGCAGTGCCTGTTAACGGCTCCATTAGATTTATAAATGCTCATCCACTGTCCCACAGCCCAGCCAGTCAATCTATAAACTTCCTCTCCCCTGACTTCATTAGTTTCTTGGAGCGATAAAAGGCCCACCCAGGCAAAATCCCACCCTTAGATTTGCATAGTTTCTGTAGTGTAGTGGTTATCACGTTTGCCTAACACGCGAAAGGTCCCCGGTTTGAGACTGGGCGGAAACACATTTTAACTAATTAGACAGTAAGCCAATATCTGAAAATACAGTAAAAATCGAGTATTCACTTAGGGCTGATCCCGATATAGGAATTTATGCACTTCTAAGTATTTGGTATTCAGACTTACACTTCAAATATGGGCTGTGTCTCCTGTAGGCTTATCCTGGCGTGACGTTTTGATAAGCATATAAAACTCTCTGACAAGGTGACTTTTATTAATATATTCGGCTCCATTACTCTCAGATTCGAAAATGCTAATTAGCATCAAAGTAGACATCATGCAAAACTACAAATCCCTGCAGGTTCCTGCACTTCATATCTAACTGACACCTTTGCTAACAGGTATTGTGTCAATTTAAAACTTGTACAAGACAGTTCACAGAATTGTCCATTTAAAGAAATGTTGCCAATTGATTAATTACTACATGTAGCTAACATTCGATAGTTAATCCAGAGATTCTTACCTTTACCTCGATTCGGCAGTCTCGTCCAGATCATCATGGCATTTGTAGATCTTTATGACAGCCACATTAGCAGCTAATTAGCATTTACTTTTGGTGGGAGGGTGGGTGAATACAGGCAAATATTTCTGTAAAAGTCACCTTGTCCTAGAGAGATTACACGGTTACCATGCCAGGGTAAGCCTACAATAAACACAGCCCTTTTTTTAAGTGTTTCTAAAACCCCCTACGGGGACAATGAATGGTAGAAAAACGTTTGGAACCATTTCCCTGTTTGACCGCTAGTTTTTATGGGTATTATGACTCATACTGTGGTACTCTATTTAGGATATTATGGGTGGACGACTTGTGGGCATTCCTAATCCTTTCCATTAGTTCATCCCTTTTGTGTCAGTTTCTGTAGTGTAGTGGTTATCACGTTCGCCTCACACGCGAAAGGTCCCCGATTCGAAACCGGGCAGAAACAGATTTTAGCGAAACAGATAGGGTGATAACTGAAACCACTGAACAAATACATAGGCCTACAGCATACATACCTAGACCAGTCTTGAACATTTCTTTAAATAACCAGAGGTAATGCAATGTTATAAAACAGGTTGTTTGGATCCTGGATGCTAATTGGTTGATAACAGGGAGTTAAAGCTCCACAATACCCGCATTCTCCGGGCAGTGCCTGTTAACGGCTCCATTAGATTTATAAATGCTCATCCACTGTCCCACAGCCCAGCCAGTCAATCTATAAACTTCCTCTCCCCTGACTTCATTAGTTTCTTGGAGCGATAAAAGGCCCACCCAGGCAAAATCCCACCCTTAGATTTGCATAGTTTCCGTAGTGTAGTGGTTATCACGTTCACCTAACACGCGAAAGGACCCCGGTTTGAGACTGGGCGGAAACACATTTTAACTAATTAGACAGTAAGCCAATATCTGAAAATACAGTAAAAATCGAGTATTCACTTAGGGCTGATCCCGATATAGGAATTTATGCACTTCTCAGTATTTGGTATTCAGACTTACACTTCAAATATGGGCTGTGTCTCCTGTAGGCTTATCCTGGCGTGACGTTTTGATAAGCATATAAAACTCTCTGACAAGGTGACTTTTATTAATATATTCGGCTCCATTTACTCTCAGATTCGAAAATGCTAATTAGCATCAAAGTAGACATCATGCAAAACTACAAATCCCTGCAGGTTCCTGCACTTCATATCTAACTGACACCTTTGCTAACAGGTATTGTGTCAATTTAAAACTTGTACAAGACAGTTCACAGAATTGTCCATTTAAAGAAATGTTGCCAATTGATTAATTACTACATGTAGCTAACATTCGATAGTTAATCCAGAGATTCTTACCTTTACCTCGATTCGGCAGTCTCGTCCAGATCATCATGGCATTTGTAGATCTTTATGACAGCCACATTAGCAGCTAATTAGCATTTACTTTTGGTGGGAGGGTGGGTGAATACAGGCAAATATTTCTGTAAAAGTCACCTTGTCCTAGAGAGATTACACGGTTACCATGCCAGGGTAAGCCTACAATAAACACAGCCCTTTTTTTAAGTGTTTCTAAAACCCCCTACGGGGACAATGAATGGTAGAAAAACGTTTGGAACCATTTCCCTGTTTGACCGCTAGTTTTTATGGGTATTATGACTCATACTGTGGTACTCTATTTAGGATATTATGGGTGGGCGACTTGTGGGCATTCCTAATCCTTTCCATTAGTTCATCCCTTTTGTGTCAGTTTCTGTAGTGTAGTGGTTATCACGTTCGCCTCACACGCGAAAGGTCCCCGATTTGAAACCGGGCAGAAACAGATTTTAGCGAAACAGATAGGGTGATAACTGAAACCACTGAACAAATACATAGGCCTACAGCATACATACCTAGACCAGTCTTGAACATTTCTTTAAATAACCAGAGGTAATGCAATGTTATAAAACAGGTTGTTTGGATCCTGGATGCTAATTGGTTGATAACAGGGAGTTAAAGCTCCACAATACCCGCATTCTCCGGGCAGTGCCTGTTAACGGCTCCATTAGATTTATAAATGCTCATCCACTGTCCCACAGCCCAGCCAGTCAATCTATAAACTTCCTCTCCCCTGACTTCATTAGTTTCTTGGAGCGATAAAAGGCCCACCCAGGCAAAATCCCACCCTTAGATTTGCATAGTTTCTGTAGTGTAGTGGTTATCACGTTTGCCTAACACGCGAATGGTCCCCGGTTTGAGACTGGGCGGAAACACATTTTAACTAATTAGACAGTAAGCCAATATCTGAAAATACAGTAAAAATCGAGTATTCACTTAGGGCTGATCCCGATATAGGAATTTATGCACTTCTAAGTATTTGGTATTCAGACTTACACTTCAAATATGGGCTGTGTCTCCTGTAGGCTTATCCTGGCGTGACGTTTTGATAAGCATATAAAACTCTCTGACAAGGTGACTTTTATTAATATATTCGGCTCCATTACTCTCAGATTCGAAAATGCTAATTAGCATCAAAGTAGACATCATGCAAAACTACAAATCCCTGCAGGTTCCTGCACTTCATATCTAACTGACACCTTTGCTAACAGGTATTGTGTCAATTTAAAACTTGTACAAGACAGTTCACAGAATTGTCCATTTAAAGAAATGTTGCCAATTGATTAATTACTACATGTAGCTAACATTCGATAGTTAATCCAGAGATTCTTACCTTTACCTCGATTCGGCAGTCTCGTCCAGATCATCATGGCATTTGTAGATCTTTATGACAGCCACATTAGCAGCTAATTAGCATTTACTTTTGGTGGGAGGGTGGGTGAATACAGGCAAATATTTCTGTAAAAGTCACCTTGTCCTAGAGAGATTACACGGTTACCATGCCAGGGTAAGCCTACAATAAACACAGCCCTTTTTTTAAGTGTTTCTAAAACCCCCTACGGGGACAATGAATGGTAGAAAAACGTTTGGAACCATTTCCCTGTTTGACCGCTAGTTTTTATGGGTATTATGACTCATACTGTGGTACTCTATTTAGGATATTATGGGTGGGCGACTTGTGGGCATTCCTAATCCTTTCCATTAGTTCATCCCTTTTGTGTCAGTTTCTGTAGTGTAGTGGTTATCACGTTCGCCTCACACGCGAAAGGTCCCCGATTCGAAACCGGGCAGAAACAGATTTTAGCGAAACAGATAGGGTGATAACTGAAACCACTGAACAAATACATAGGCCTACAGCATACATACCTAGACCAGTCTTGAACATTTCTTTAAATAACCAGAGGTAATGCAATGTTATAAAACAGGTTGTTTGGATCCTGGATGCTAATTGGTTGATAACAGGGAGTTAAAGCTCCACAATACCCGCATTCTCCGGGCAGTGCCTGTTAACGGCTCCATTAGATTTATAAATGCTCATCCACTGTCCCACAGCCCAGCCAGTCAATCTATAAACTTCCTCTCCCCTGACTTCATTAGTTTCTTGGAGCGATAAAAGGCCCACCCAGGCAAAATCCCACCCTTAGATTTGCATAGTTTCCGTAGTGTAGTGGTTATCACGTTCGCCTAACACGCGAAAGGTCCCCGGTTTGAGACTGGGCGGAAACACATTTTAACTAATTAGACAGTAAGCCAATATCTGAAAATACAGTAAAAATCGAGTATTCACTTAGGGCTGATCCCGATATAGGAATTTATGCACTTCTCAGTATTTGGTATTCAGACTTACACTTCAAATATGGGCTGTGTCTCCTGTAGGCTTATCCTGGCGTGACGTTTTGATAAGCATATAAAACTCTCTGACAAGGTGACTTTTATTAATATATTCGGCTCCATTTACTCTCAGATTCGAAAATGCTAATTAGCATCAAAGTAGACATCATGCAAAACTACAAATCCCTGCAAGTTCCTGCACTTCATATCTAACTGACACCTTTGCTAACAGGTATTGTGTCAATTTAAAACTTGTACAAGACAGTTCACAGAATTGTCAATTTAAAGAAATGTTGCCAATTGATTAATTACTACATGTAGCTAACATTCGATAGTTAATCCAGAGATTCTTACCTTTACCTCGATTCGGCAGTCTCGTCCAGATCATCATGGCATTTGTAGATCTTTATGACAGCCACATTAGCAGCTAATTAGCATTTACTTTTGGTGGGAGGGTGGGTGAATACATGCAAATATTTCTGTAAAAGTCACCTTGTCCTAGAGAGATTACACGGTTACCATGCCAGGGTAAGCCTACAATAAACACAGCCCTTTTTTTAAGTGTTTCTAAAACCCCCTACGGGGACAATGAATGGTAGAAAAACGTTTGGAACCATTTCCCTGTTTGACCGCTAGTTTTTATGGGTATTATGACTCATACTGTGGTACTCTATTTAGGATATTATGGGTGGGCGACTTGTGGGCATTCCTAATCCTTTCCATTAGTTCATCCCTTTTGTGTCAGTTTCTGTAGTGTAGTGGTTATCACGTTCGCCTCACACGCGAAAGGTCCCCGATTCGAAACCGGGCAGAAACAGATTTTAGCGAAACAGATAGGGTGATAACTGAAACCACTGAACAAATACATAGGCCTACAGCATACATACCTAGACCAGTCTTGAACATTTCTTTAAATAACCAGAGGTAATGCAATGTTATAAAACAGGTTGTTTGGATCCTGGATGCTAATTGGTTGATAACAGGGAGTTAAAGCTCCACAATACCCGCATTCTCCGGGCAGTGCCTGTTAACGGCTCCATTAGATTTATAAATGCTCATCCACTGTCCCACAGCCCAGCCAGTCAATCTATAAACTTCCTCTCCCCTGACTTCATTAGTTTCTTGGAGCGATAAAAGGCCCACCCAGGCAAAATCCCACCCTTAGATTTGCATAGTTTCCGTAGTGTAGTGGTTATCACGTTCACCTAACACGCGAAAGGACCCCGGTTTGAGACTGGGCGGAAACACATTTTAACTAATTAGACAGTAAGCCAATATCTGAAAATACAGTAAAAATCGAGTATTCACTTAGGGCTGATCCCGATATAGGAATTTATGCACTTCTCAGTATTTGGTATTCAGACTTACACTTCAAATATGGGCTGTGTCTCCTGTAGGCTTATCCTGGCGTGACGTTTTGATAAGCATATAAAACTCTCTGACAAGGTGACTTTTATTAATACATTCGGCTCCATTTACTCTCAGATTCGAAAATGCTAATTAGCGTCAAAGTAGACATCATTCAAAACTACAAATCCCTGCAAGTTCCTGCACTTCATATCTAACTGACACCTTTGCTAAGAGGTATTGTGTCAATTTAAAACTTGTACAAGACAGTTCACAGAAGTGTCCATTTAAAGAAATGTTGCCAATTGATTAATTACTACATGTAGCTAACATTCGATAGTTAATCCAGAGATTCTTACCTTTACCTCGATTCGGCAGTCTCGTCCAGATCATCATGGCATTTGTAGATCTTTATGACAGCCACATTAGCAGCTAATTAGCATTTACTTTTGGTGGGAGGGTGGGTGAATACATGCAAATATTTCTGTAAAAGTCACCTTGTCCTAGAGAGATTACACGGTTACCATGCCAGGGTAAGCCTACAATAAACACAGCCCTTTTTTTAAGTGTTTCTAAAACCCCCTACGGGGACAATGAATGGTAGAAAAACGTTTGGAACCATTTCCCTGTTTGACCGCTAGTTTTTATGGGTATTATGACTCATACTGTGGTACTCTATTTAGGATATTATGGGTGGACGACTTGTGGGCATTCCTAATCCTTTCCATTAGTTCATCCCTTTTGTGTCAGTTTCTGTAGTGTAGTGGTTATCACGTTCGCCTCACACGCGAAAGGTCCCCGATTCGAAACCGGGCAGAAACAGATTTTAGCGAAACAGATAGGGTGATAACTGAAACCACTGAACAAATACATAGGCCTACAGCATACATACCTAGACCAGTCTTGAACATTTCTTTAAATAACCAGAGGTAATGCAATGTTATAAAACAGGTTGTTTGGATCCTGGATGCTAATTGGTTGATAACAGGGAGTTAAAGCTCCACAATACCCGCATTCTCCGGGCAGTGCCTGTTAACGGCTCCATTAGATTTATAAATGCTCATCCACTGTCCCACAGCTCAGCCAGTCAATCTATAAACTTCCTCTCCCCTGACTTCATTAGTTTCTTGGAGCGATAAAAGGCCCACCCAGGCAAAATCCCACCCTTAGATTTGCATAGTTTCCGTAGTGTAGTGGTTATCACGTTCACCTAACACGCGAAAGGACCCCGGTTTGAGACTGGGCGGAAACACATTTTAACTAATTAGACAGTAAGCCAATATCTGAAAATACAGTAAAAATCGAGTATTCACTTAGGGCTGATCCCGATATAGGAATTTATGCACTTCTCAGTATTTGGTATTCAGACTTACACTTCAAATATGGGCTGTGTCTCCTGTAGGCTTATCCTGGCGTGACGTTTTGATAAGCATATAAAACTCTCTGACAAGGTGACTTTTATTAATACATTCGGCTCCATTTACTCTCAGATTCGAAAATGCTAATTAGCGTCAAAGTAGACATCATTCAAAACTACAAATCCCTGCAAGTTCCTGCACTTCATATCTAACTGACACCTTTGCTAAGAGGTATTGTGTCAATTTAAAACTTGTACAAGACAGTTCACAGAATTGTCCATTTAAAGAAATGTTGCCAATTGATTAATTACTACATGTAGCTAACATTCGAAAGTTAATCCAGAGATTCTTACCTTTACCTCGATTCGGCAGTCTCGTCCAGATCATCATGGCATATGTAGATCTTTATGACAGCCACATTAGCAGCTAATTAGCATTTACTTTTGGTGGGAGGGTGGGTGAATACAGGCAAATATTTCTGTAAAAGTCACCTTGTCCTAGAGAGATTACACGGTTACCATGCCAGGGTAAGCCTACAATAAACACAGCCCTTTTTTTAAGTGTTTCTAAAAACCCCTACGGGGACAATGAATGGTAGAAAAACGTTTGGAACCATTTCCCTGTTTGACCGCTAGTTTTTATGTATATTATGACTCATACTGTGGTACTCTATTTAGGATATTATGGGTGGGCGACTTGTGGGCATTCCTTTCCATTAGTTCATCCCTTTTGTGTCAGTTTCTGTAGTGTAGTGGTTATCACGTTCGCCTCACACGCGAAAGGTCCCCGATTCGAAACCGGGCAGAAACAGATTTTAGCGAAACAGATAGGGTGATAACTGAAACCACTGAACAAATACATAGGCCTACAGCATACATACCTAGACCAGTCTTGAACATTTCTTTAAATAACCAGAGGTAATGCAATGTTATAAAACAGGTTGTTTGGATCCTGGATGCTAATTGGTTGATAACAGGGAGTTAAAGCTCCACAATACCCGCATTCTCCGGGCAGTGCCTGTTAACGGCTCCATTAGATTTATAAATGCTCATCCACTGTCCCACAGCTCAGCCAGTCAATCTATAAACTTCCTCTCCCCTGACTTCATTAGTTTCTTGGAGCGATAAAAGGCCCACCCAGGCAAAATCCCACCCTTAGATTTGCATAGTTTCCGTAGTGTAGTGGTTATCACGTTCACCTAACACGCGAAAGGACCCCGGTTTGAGACTGGGCGGAAACACATTTTAACTAATTAGACAGTAAGCCAATATCTGAAAATACAGTAAAAATCGAGTATTCACTTAGGGCTGATCCCGATATAGGAATTTATGCACTTCTCAGTATTTGGTATTCAGACTTACACTTCAAATATGGGCTGTGTCTCCTGTAGGCTTATCCTGGCGTGACGTTTTGATAAGCATATAAAACTCTCTGACAAGGTGACTTTTATTAATACATTCGGCTCCATTTACTCTCAGATTCGAAAATGCTAATTAGCGTCAAAGTAGACATCATTCAAAACTACAAATCCCTGCAAGTTCCTGCACTTCATATCTAACTGACACCTTTGCTAAGAGGTATTGTGTCAATTTAAAACTTGTACAAGACAGTTCACAGAATTGTCCATTTAAAGAAATGTTGCCAATTGATTAATTACTACATGTAGCTAACATTCGAAAGTTAATCCAGAGATTCTTACCTTTACCTCGATTCGGCAGTCTCGTCCAGATCATCATGGCATATGTAGATCTTTATGACAGCCACATTAGCAGCTAATTAGCATTTACTTTTGGTGGGAGGGTGGGTGAATACAGGCAAATATTTCTGTAAAAGTCACCTTGTCCTAGAGAGATTACACGGTTACCATGCCAGGGTAAGCCTACAATAAACACAGCCCTTTTTTTAAGTGTTTCTAAAACCCCCTACGGGGACAATGAATGGTAGAAAAACGTTTGGAACCATTTCCCTGTTTGACCGCTAGTTTTTATGTATATTATGACTCATACTGTGGTACTCTATTTAGGATATTATGGGTGGGCGACTTGTGGGCATTCCTTTCCATTAGTTCATCCCTTTTGTGTCAGTTTCTGTAGTGTAGTGGTTATCACGTTCGCCTCACACGCGAAAGGTCCCCGATTCGAAACCGGGCAGAAACAGATTTTAGCGAAACAGATAGGGTGATAACTGAAACCACTGAACAAATACATAGGCCTACAGCATACATACCTAGACCAGTCTTGAACATTTCTTTAAATAACCAGAGGTAATGCAATGTTATAAAACAGGTTGTTTGGATCCTGGATGCTAATTGGTTGATAGCAGGGAGTTAAAGCTCCACAATACCCGCATTCTCTGGGCAGTGCCTGTTAACGGCTCCATTAGATTTATAAATGCTCATCCACTGTCCCACAGCCCAGCCAGTCAATCTATAAACTTCCTCTCCCCTGACTTCATTAGTTACTTGGAGCGATAAAAGGCCCACCCAGGCAAAATCCCACCCTTAGATTTGCACAGTTTCCGTAGTGTAGTGGTTATCATGTTCGCCTAACATGCGAAAGGTCCCCGGTTCGAGACCGGGTGGAAACACATTTTAACTAATTAGACAGTAAGCCAATGTCTGAAAATACAGTAAAAATCGAGTATTCACTTAGGGCCCGATCCCGATATAGGAAATTATGCACTTCTCAGTATTTGGTATTCAGACTTACACTTCAAATAAGGGCTGTGTCTCCTGTAGGCTTATCCTGGCGTGACGTTTTGATAAGCATATAAAACTCTCTGACAAGGTGACTTTTATTAATATATTCGGCTCCATTTACTCTCAGATTCGAAAATGCTAATTAGCATCAAAGTAGGCATCATGCAAAACTACAAATCCCTGCAAGTTCCTGCACTTCATATCTAACTGACACCTTTGCTAACAGGTATTGTGTCAATTTAAAACTTGTACAAGACAGTTCACAGAATTGTCCATTTAAAGAAATGTTGCCAATTGATTAATTACTACATGTAGCTAACATTCGATAGTTAATCCAGAGATTCTTACCTTTACCTCGATTCGGCAGTCTCGTCCAGATCATCATGGCATTTGTAGATCTTTATGACAGCCACATTAGCAGCTAATTAGCATTTACTTTTGGTGGGAGGGTGGGTGAATACAGGCAAATATTTCTGTAAAAGTCACCTTGTCCTAGAGAGATTACACGGTTACCATGCCAGGGTAAGCCTACAATAAACACAGCCCTTTTTTTAAGTGTTTCTAAAACCCCCTACGGGGACAATGAATGGTAGAAATACGTTTGGAACCATTTCCCTGTTTGACCGCTAGTTTTTATGGGTATTATGACTCATACTGTGGTACTCTATTTAGGATATTATGGGTGGGCGACTTGTGGGCATTCCTTTCCATTAGTTCATCCCTTTTGTGTCAGTTTCTGTAGTGTAGTGGTTATCACGTTCGCCTCACATGCGAAAGGTCCCCGATTCGAAACCGGGCAGAAACAGATTTTAGCGAAACAGATAGGGTGATAACTGAAACCACTGAACAAATACATAGGCCTACAGCATACATACCTAGACCAGTCTTGAACATTTCTTTAAATAACCAGAGGTAATGCAATGTTATAAAACAGGTTGTTTGGATCCTGGATGCTAATTGGTTGATAGCAGGGAGTTAAAGCTCCACAATACCCGCATTCTCTGGGCAGTGCCTGTTAACGGCTCCATTAGATTTATAAATGCTCATCCACTGTCCCACAGCCCAGCCAGTCAATCTATAAACTTCCTCTCCCCTGACTTCATTAGTTACTTGGAGCGATAAAAGGCCCACCCAGGCAAAATCCCACCCTTAGATTTGCACAGTTTCCGTAGTGTAGTGGTTATCACGTTCGCCTAACATGCGAAAGGTCCCCGGTTCGAGACAGGGTGGAAACACATTTTAACTAATTAGACAGTAAGCCAATGTCTGAAAATACAGTAAAAATCGAGTATTCACTTAGGGCCCGATCCCGATATAGGAAATTATGCACTTCTCAGTATTTGGTATTCAGACTTACACTTCAAATAAGGGCTGTGTCTCCTGTAGGCTTATCCTGGCGTGACGTTTTGATAAGCATATAAAACTCTCTGACAAGGTGACTTTTATTAATATATTCGGCTCCATTTACTCTCAGATTCGAAAATGCTAATTAGCATCAAAGTAGGCATCATGCAAAACTACAAATCCCTGCAAGTTCCTGCACTTCATATCTAACTGACACCTTTGCTAACAGGTATTGTGTCAATTTAAAACTTGTACAAGACAGTTCACAGAATTGTCCATTTAAAGAAATGTTGCCAATTGATTAATTACTACATGTAGCTAACATTCGATAGTTAATCCAGAGATTCTTACCTTTACCTCGATTCGGCAGTCTCGTCCAGATCATCATGGCATTTGTAGATCTTTATGACAGCCACATTAGCAGCTAATTAGCATTTACATTTGGTGGGAGGGTGGGTGAATACAGGCAAATATTTCTGTAAAAGTCACCTTGTCCTAGAGAGATTACACGGTTACCATGCCAGGGTAAGCCTACAATAAACACAGCCCTTTTTTTAAGTGTTTCTAAAACCCCCTACGGGGACAATGAATGGTAGAAAAACGTTTGGAACCATTTCCCTGTTTGACCGCTAGTTTTTATGGGTATTATGACTCATACTGTGGTACTCTATTTAGGATATTATGGGTGGGCGACTTGTGGGCATTCCTAATCCTTTCCATTAGTTCATCCCTTTTGTGTCAGTTTCTGTAGTGTAGTGGTTATCACGTTCGCCTCACACGCGAAAGGTCCCCGATTCGAAACCGGGCAGAAACAGATTTTAGCGAAACAGATAGGGTGATAACTGAAACCACTGAACAAATACATAGGCCTACAGCATACATACCTAGACCAGTCTTGAACATTTCTTTAAATAACCAGAGGTAATGCAATGTTATAAAACAGGTTGTTTGGATCCTGGATGCTAATTGGTTGATAACAGGGAGTTAAAGCTCCACAATACCCGCATTCTCCGGGCAGTGCCTGTTAACGGCTCCATTAGATTTATAAATGCTCATCCACTGTCCCACAGCCCAGCCAGTCAATCTATAAACTTCCTCTCCCCTGACTTCATTAGTTTCTTGGAGCGATAAAAGGCCCACCCAGGCAAAATCCCACCCTTAGATTTGCATAGTTTCCGTAGTGTAGTGGTTATCATGTTCACCTAACACGCAAAAGGTCCCCGGTTTGAGACTGGGCGGAAACAAATTTTAACTAATTAGACAGTAAGCCAATATCTGAAAATACAGTAAAAATCGAGTATTCACTTAGGGCTGATCCCGATATAGGAATGTATGCACTTCTCAGTATTTGGTATTCAGACTTACACTTCAAATATGGGCTGTGTCTCCTGTAGGCTTATCCTGGCGTGACGTTTTGATAAGCATATAAAACTCTCTGACAAGGTGACTTTTATTAATACATTCGGCTCCATTTACTCTCAGATTCGAAAATGCTAATTAGCATCAAAGTAGACATCATTCAAAACTACAAATCCCTGCAAGTTCCTGCACTTCATATCTAACTGACACCTTTGCTAAGAGGTATTGTGTCAATTTAAAACTTGTACAAGACAGTTCACAGAATTGTCCATTTAAAGAAATGTTGCCAATTGATTAATTACTACATGTAGCTAACATTCGATAGTTAATCCAGAGATTCTTACCTTTACCTCGATTCGGCAGTCTCGTCCAGATCATCATGGCATTTGTAGATCTTTATGACAGCCACATTAGCAGCTAATTAGCATTTACTTTTGGTGGGAGGGTGGGTGAATACATGCAAATATTTCTGTAAAAGTCACCTTGTCCTAGAGAGATTACACGGTTACCATGCCAGGGTAAGCCTACAATAAACACAGCCCTTTTTTTAAGTGTTTCTAAAACCCCCTACGGGGACAATGAATGGTAGAAAAACGTTTGGAACCATTTCCCTGTTTGACCGCTAGTTTTTATGGGTATTATGACTCATACTGTGGTACTCTATTTAGGATATTATGGGTGGACGACTTGTGGGCATTCCTAATCCTTTCCATTAGTTCATCCCTTTTGTGTCAGTTTCTGTAGTGTAGTGGTTATCACGTTCGCCTCACACGCGAAAGGTCCCCGATTCGAAACCGGGCAGAAACAGATTTTAGCGAAACAGATAGGGTGATAACTGAAACCACTGAACAAATACATAGGCCTACAGCATACATACCTAGACCAGTCTTGAACATTTCTTTAAATAACCAGAGGTAATGCAATGTTATAAAACAGGTTGTTTGGATCCTGGATGCTAATTGGTTGATAACAGGGAGTTAAAGCTCCACAATACCCGCATTCTCCGGGCAGTGCCTGTTAACGGCTCCATTAGATTTATAAATGCTCATCCACTGTCCCACAGCCCAGCCAGTCAATCTATAAACTTCCTCTCCCCTGACTTCATTAGTTTCTTGGAGCGATAAAAGGCCCACCCAGGCAAAATCCCACCCTTAGATTTGCATAGTTTCCGTAGTGTAGTGGTTATCACGTTCACCTAACACGCAAAAGGTCCCCGGTTTGAGACTGGGCGGAAACAAATTTTAACTAATTAGACAGTAAGCCAATATCTGAAAATACAGTAAAAATCGAGTATTCACTTAGGGCTGATCCCGATATAGGAATGTATGCACTTCTCAGTATTTGGTATTCAGACTTACACTTCAAATATGGGCTGTGTCTCCTGTAGGCTTATCCTGGCGTGACGTTTTGATAAGCATATAAAACTCTCTGACAAGGTGACTTTTATTAATACATTCGGCTCCATTTACTCTCAGATTCGAAAATGCTAATTAGCATCAAAGTAGACATCATTCAAAACTACAAATCCCTGCAAGTTCCTGCACTTCATATCTAACTGACACCTTTGCTAAGAGGTATTGTGTCAATTTAAAACTTGTACAAGACAGTTCACAGAATTGTCCATTTAAAGAAATGTTGCCAATTGATTAATTACTACATGTAGCTAACATTCGATAGTTAATCCAGAGATTCTTACCTTTACCTCGATTCGGCAGTCTCGTCCAGATCATCATGGCATATGTAGATCTTTATGACAGCCACATTAGCAGCTAATTAGCATTTACTTTTGGTGGGAGGGTGGGTGAATACAGGCAAATATTTCTGTAAAAGTCACCTTGTCCTAGAGAGATTACACGGTTACCATGCCAGGGTAAGCCTACAATAAACACAGCCCTTTTTTTAAGTGTTTCTAAAACCCCCTACGGGGACAATGAATGGTAGAAAAACGTTTGGAACCATTTCCCTGTTTGACCGCTAGTTTTTATGTATATTATGACTCATACTGTGGTACTCTATTTAGGATATTATGGGTGGGCGACTTGTGGGCATTCCTTTCCATTAGTTCATCCCTTTTGTGTCAGTTTCTGTAGTGTAGTGGTTATCACGTTCGCCTCACACGCGAAAGGTCCCCGATTCGAAACCGGGCAGAAACAGATTTTAGCGAAACAGATAGGGTGATAACTGAAACCACTGAACAAATACATAGGCCTACAGCATACATACCTAGACCAGTCTTGAACATTTCTTTAAATAACCAGAGGTAATGCAATGTTATAAAACAGGTTGTTTGGATCCTGGATGCTAATTGGTTGATAGCAGGGAGTTAAAGCTCCACAATACCCGCATTCTCTGGGCAGTGCCTGTTAACGGCTCCATTAGATTTATAAATGCTCATCCACTGTCCCACAGCCCAGCCAGTCAATCTATAAACTTCCTCTCCCCTGACTTCATTAGTTACTTGGAGCGATAAAAGGCCCACCCAGGCAAAATCCCACCCTTAGATTTGCACAGTTTCCGTAGTGTAGTGGTTATCACGTTCGCCTAACATGCGAAAGGTCCCCGGTTCGAGACCGGGTGGAAACACATTTTAACTAATTAGACAGTAAGCCAATGTCTGAAAATACAGTAAAAATCGAGTATTCACTTAGGGCCCGATCCCGATATAGGAAATTATGCACTTCTCAGTATTTGGTATTCAGACTTACACTTCAAATAAGGGCTGTGTCTCCTGTAGGCTTATCCTGGCGTGACGTTTTGATAAGCATATAAAACTCTCTGACAAGGTGACTTTTATTAATATATTCGGCTCCATTTACTCTCAGATTCGAAAATGCTAATTAGCATCAAAGTAGGCATCATGCAAAACTACAAATCCCTGCAAGTTCCTGCACTTCATATCTAACTGACACCTTTGCTAACAGGTATTGTGTCAATTTAAAACTTGTACAAGACAGTTCACAGAATTGTCCATTTAAAGAAATGTTGCCAATTGATTAATTACTACATGTAGCTAACATTCGAAA
This sequence comes from Thymallus thymallus, assembly GCA_023634145.1. Lineage (NCBI taxonomy): Eukaryota > Metazoa > Chordata > Actinopteri > Salmoniformes > Salmonidae > Thymallus > Thymallus thymallus. The sequence goes on along the minus strand of CM042399.1, from coordinate 7,453,185 downwards.
GTTAATCCAGAGATTCTTACCTTTACCTCGATTCGGCAGTCTCGTCCAGATCATCATGGCATTTGTAGATCTTTATGACAGCCACATTAGCAGCTAATTAGCATTTACTTTTGGTGGGAGGGTGGGTGAATACAGGCAAATATTTCTGTAAAAGTCACCTTGTCCTAGAGAGATTACACGGTTACCATGCCAGGGTAAGCCTACAATAAACACAGCCCTTTTTTTAAGTGTTTCTAAAACCCCCTACGGGGACAATGAATGGTAGAAAAACGTTTGGAACCATTTCCCTGTTTGACCGCTAGTTTTTATGGGTATTATGACTCATACTGTGGTACTCTATTTAGGATATTATGGGTGGGCGACTTGTGGGCATTCCTTTCCATTAGTTCATCCCTTTTGTGTCAGTTTCTGTAGTGTAGTGGTTATCACGTTCGCCTCACACGCGAAAGGTCCCCGATTCGAAACCGGGCAGAAACAGATTTTAGCGAAACAGATAGGGTGATAACTGAAACCACTGAACAAATACATAGGCCTACAGCATACATACCTAGACCAGTCTTGAACATTTCTTTAAATAACCAGAGGTAATGCAATGTTATAAAACAGGTTGTTTGGATCCTGGATGCTAATTGGTTGATAGCAGGGAGTTAAAGCTCCACAATACCCGCATTCTCTGGGCAGTGCCTGTTAACGGCTCCATTAGATTTATAAATGCTCATCCACTGTCCCACAGCCCAGCCAGTCAATCTATAAACTTCCTCTCCCCTGACTTCATTAGTTACTTGGAGCGATAAAAGGCCCACCCAGGCAAAATCCCACCCTTAGATTTGCACAGTTTCCGTAGTGTAGTGGTTATCACGTTCCCCTAACATGCGAAAGGTCCCCGGTTCGAGACCGGGTGGAAACACATTTTAACTAATTAGACAGTAAGCCAATGTCTGAAAATACAGTAAAAATCGAGTATTCACTTAGGGCCCGATCCCGATATAGGAAATTATGCACTTCTCAGTATTTGGTATTCAGACTTACACTTCAAATAAGGGCTGTGTCTCCTGTAGGCTTATCCTGGCGTGACGTTTTGATAAGCATATAAAACTCTCTGACAAGGTGACTTTTATTAATATATTCGGCTCCATTTACTCTCAGATTCGAAAATGCTAATTAGCATCAAAGTAGGCATCATGCAAAACTACAAATCCCTGCAAGTTCCTGCACTTCATATCTAACTGACACCTTTGCTAAGAGGTATTGTGTCAATTTAAAACTTGTACAAGACAGTTCACAGAATTGTCCATTTAAAGAAATGTTGCCAATTGATTAATTACTACATGTAGCTAACATTCTAAAGTTAATCCAGAGATTCTTACCTTTACCTCGATTCGGCAGTCTCGTCCAGATCATCATGGCATTTGTAGATCTTTATGACAGCCACATTAGCAGCTAATTAGCATTTACTTTTGGTGGGAGGGTGGGTGAATACAGGCAAATATTTCTGTAAAAGTCACCTTGTCCTAGAGAGATTACACGGTTACCATGCCAGGGTAAGCCTACAATAAACACAGCCCTTTTTTTAAGTGTTTCTAAAACCCCCTACGGGGACAATGAATGGTAGAAAAACGTTTGGAACCATTTCCCTGTTTGACCGCTAGTTTTTATGGGTATTATGACTCATACTGTGGTACTCTATTTAGGATATTATGGGTGGGCGACTTGTGGGCATTCCTTTCCATTAGTTCATCCCTTTTGTGTCAGTTTCTGTAGTGTAGTGGTTATCACGTTCGCCTCACACGCGAAAGGTCCCCGATTCGAAACCGGGCAGAAACAGATTTTAGCGAAACAGATAGGGTGATAACTGAAACCACTGAACAAATACATAGGCCTACAGCATACATACCTAGACCAGTCTTGAACATTTCTTTAAATAACCAGAGGTAATGCAATGTTATAAAACAGGTTGTTTGGATCCTGGATGCTAATTGGTTGATAGCAGGGAGTTAAAGCTCCACAATACCCGCATTCTCTGGGCAGTGCCTGTTAACGGCTCCATTAGATTTATAAATGCTCATCCACTGTCCCACAGCCCAGCCAGTCAATCTATAAACTTCCTCTCCCCTGACTTCATTAGTTACTTGGAGCGATAAAAGGCCCACCCAGGCAAAATCCCACCCTTAGATTTGCACAGTTTCCGTAGTGTAGTGGTTATCATGTTCGCCTAACATGCGAAAGGTCCCCGGTTCGAGACCGGGTGGAAACACATTTTAACTAATTAGACAGTAAGCCAATGTCTGAAAATACAGTAAAAATCGAGTATTCACTTAGGGCCCGATCCCGATATAGGAAATTATGCACTTCTCAGTATTTGGTATTCAGACTTACACTTCAAATAAGGGCTGTGTCTCCTGTAGGCTTATCCTGGCGTGACGTTTTGATAAGCATATAAAACTCTCTGACAAGGTGACTTTTATTAATATATTCGGCTCCATTTACTCTCAGATTCGAAAATGCTAATTAGCATCAAAGTAGGCATCATGCAAAACTACAAATCCCTGCAAGTTCCTGCACTTCATATCTAACTGACACCTTTGCTAACAGGTATTGTGTCAATTTAAAACTTGTACAAGACAGTTCACAGAATTGTCCATTTAAAGAAATGTTGCCAATTGATTAATTACTACATGTAGCTAACATTCGATAGTTAATCCAGAGATTCTTACCTTTACCTCGATTCGGCAGTCTCGTCCAGATCATCATGGCATTTGTAGATCTTTATGACAGCCACATTAGCAGCTAATTAGCATTTACTTTTGGTGGGAGGGTGGGTGAATACAGGCAAATATTTCTGTAAAAGTCACCTTGTCCTAGAGAGATTACACGGTTACCATGCCAGGGTAAGCCTACAATAAACACAGCCCTTTTTTTAAGTGTTTCTAAAACCCCCTACGGGGACAATGAATGGTAGAAATACGTTTGGAACCATTTCCCTGTTTGACCGCTAGTTTTTATGGGTATTATGACTCATACTGTGGTACTCTATTTAAGATATTATGGGTGGGCGACTTGTGGGCATTCCTTTCCATTAGTTCATCCCTTTTGTGTCAGTTTCTGTAGTGTAGTGGTTATCACGTTCGCCTCACATGCGAAAGGTCCCCGATTAGAAACCGGGCAGAAACAGATTTTAGCGAAACAGATAGGGTGATAACTGAAACCACTGAACAAATACATAGGCCTACAGCATACATACCTAGACCAGTCTTGAACATTTCTTTAAATAACCAGAGGTAATGCAATGTTATAAAACAGGTTGTTTGGATCCTGGATGCTAATTGGTTGATAGCAGGGAGTTAAAGCTCCACAATACCCGCATTCTCTGGGCAGTGCCTGTTAACGGCTCCATTAGATTTATAAATGCTCATCCACTGTCCCACAGCCCAGCCAGTCAATCTATAAACTTCCTCTCCCCTGACTTCATTAGTTACTTGGAGCGATAAAAGGCCCACCCAGGCAAAATCCCACCCTTAGATTTGCACAGTTTCCGTAGTGTAGTGGTTATCACGTTCGCCTAACATGCGAAAGGTCCCCGGTTCGAGACAGGGTGGAAACACATTTTAACTAATTAGACAGTAAGCCAATGTCTGAAAATACAGTAAAAATCGAGTATTCACTTAGGGCCCGATCCCGATATAGGAAATTATGCACTTCTCAGTATTTGGTATTCAGACTTACACTTCAAATAAGGGCTGTGTCTCCTGTAGGCTTATCCTGGCGTGACGTTTTGATAAGCATATAAAACTCTCTGACAAGGTGACTTTTATTAATATATTTGGCTCCATTTACTCTCAGATTCGAAAATGCTAATTAGCATCAAAGTAGGCATCATGCAAAACTACAAATCCCTGCAAGTTCCTGCACTTCATATCTAACTGACACCTTTGCTAACAGGTATTGTGTCAATTTAAAACTTGTACAAGACAGTTCACAGAATTGTCCATTTAAAGAAATGTTGCCAATTGATTAATTACTACATGTAGCTAACATTCGATAGTTAATCCAGAGATTCTTACCTTTACCTCGATTCGGCAGTCTCGTCCAGATCATCATGGCATTTGTAGATCTTTATGACAGCCACATTAGCAGCTAATTAGCATTTACATTTGGTGGGAGGGTGGGTGAATACAGGCAAATATTTCTGTAAAAGTCACCTTGTCCTAGAGAGATTACACGGTTACCATGCCATGGTAAGCCTACAATAAACACAGCCCTTTTTTTAAGTGTTTCTAAAACCCCCTACGGGGACAATGAATGGTAGAAAAACGTTTGGAACCATTTCCCTGTTTGACCGCTAGTTTTTATGGGTATTATGACTCATACTGTGGTACTCTATTTAGGATATTATGGGTGGGCGACTTGTGGGCATTCCTAATCCTTTCCATTAGTTCATCCCTTTTGTGTCAGTTTCTGTAGTGTAGTGGTTATCACGTTCGCCTCACACGCGAAAGGTCCCCGATTCGAAACCGGGCAGAAACAGATTTTAGCGAAACAGATAGGGTGATAACTGAAACCACTGAACAAATACATAGGCCTACAGCATACATACCTAGACCAGTCTTGAACATTTCTTTAAATAACCAGAGGTAATGCAATGTTATAAAACAGGTTGTTTGGATCCTGGATGCTAATTGGTTGATAACAGGGAGTTAAAGCTCCACAATACCCGCATTCTCCGGGCAGTGCCTGTTAACGGCTCCATTAGATTTATAAATGCTCATCCACTGTCCCACAGCCCAGCCAGTCAATCTATAAACTTCCTCTCCCCTGACTTCATTAGTTTCTTGGAGCGATAAAAGGCCCACCCAGGCAAAATCCCACCCTTAGATTTGCATAGTTTCCGTAGTGTAGTGGTTATCACGTTCACCTAACACGCAAAAGGTCCCCGGTTTGAGACTGGGCGGAAACAAATTTTAACTAATTAGACAGTAAGCCAATATCTGAAAATACAGTAAAAATCGAGTATTCACTTAGGGCTGATCCCGATATAGGAATGTATGCACTTCTCAGTATTTGGTATTCAGACTTACACTTCAAATATGGGCTGTGTCTCCTGTAGGCTTATCCTGGCGTGACGTTTTGATAAGCATATAAAACTCTCTGACAAGGTGACTTTTATTAATATATTTGGCTCCATTTACTCTCAGATTCGAAAATGCTAATTAGCATCAAAGTAGGCATCATGCAAAACTACAAATCCCTGCAAGTTCCTGCACTTCATATCTAACTGACACCTTTGCTAACAGGTATTGTGTCAATTTAAAACTTGTACAAGACAGTTCACAGAATTGTCCATTTAAAGAAATGTTGCCAATTGATTAATTACTACATGTAGCTAACATTCGATAGTTAATCCAGAGATTCTTACCTTTACCTCGATTCGGCAGTCTCGTCCAGATCATCATGGCATTTGTAGATCTTTATGACAGCCACATTAGCAGCTAATTAGCATTTACATTTGGTGGGAGGGTGGGTGAATACAGGCAAATATTTCTGTAAAAGTCACCTTGTCCTAGAGAGATTACACGGTTACCATGCCATGGTAAGCCTACAATAAACACAGCCCTTTTTTTAAGTGTTTCTAAAACCCCCTACGGGGACAATGAATGGTAGAAAAACGTTTGGAACCATTTCCCTGTTTGACCGCTAGTTTTTATGGGTATTATGACTCATACTGTGGTACTCTATTTAGGATATTATGGGTGGGCGACTTGTGGGCATTCCTAATCCTTTCCATTAGTTCATCCCTTTTGTGTCAGTTTCTGTAGTGTAGTGGTTATCACGTTCGCCTCACACGCGAAAGGTCCCCGATTCGAAACCGGGCAGAAACAGATTTTAGCGAAACAGATAGGGTGATAACTGAAACCACTGAACAAATACATAGGCCTACAGCATACATACCTAGACCAGTCTTGAACATTTCTTTAAATAACCAGAGGTAATGCAATGTTATAAAACAGGTTGTTTGGATCCTGGATGCTAATTGGTTGATAACAGGGAGTTAAAGCTCCACAATACCCGCATTCTCCGGGCAGTGCCTGTTAACGGCTCCATTAGATTTATAAATGCTCATCCACTGTCCCACAGCCCAGCCAGTCAATCTATAAACTTCCTCTCCCCTGACTTCATTAGTTTCTTGGAGCGATAAAAGGCCCACCCAGGCAAAATCCCACCCTTAGATTTGCATAGTTTCCGTAGTGTAGTGGTTATCACGTTCACCTAACACGCAAAAGGTCCCCGGTTTGAGACTGGGCGGAAACAAATTTTAACTAATTAGACAGTAAGCCAATATCTGAAAATACAGTAAAAATCGAGTATTCACTTAGGGCTGATCCCGATATAGGAATGTATGCACTTCTCAGTATTTGGTATTCAGACTTACACTTCAAATATGGGCTGTGTCTCCTGTAGGCTTATCCTGGCGTGACGTTTTGATAAGCATATAAAACTCTCTGACAAGGTGACTTTTATTAATACATTCGGCTCCATTTACTCTCAGATTCGAAAATGCTAATTAGCATCAAAGTAGACATCATTCAAAACTACAAATCCCTGCAAGTTCCTGCACTTCATATCTAACTGACACCTTTGCTAAGAGGTATTGTGTCAATTTAAAACTTGTACAAGACAGTTCACAGAATTGTCCATTTAAAGAAATGTTGCCAATTGATTAATTACTACATGTAGCTAACATTCGATAGTTAATCCAGAGATTCTTACCTTTACCTCGATTCGGCAGTCTCGTCCAGATCATCATGGCATTTGTAGATCTTTATGACAGCCACATTAGCAGCTAATTAGCATTTACTTTTGGTGGGAGGGTGGGTGAATACATGCAAATATTTCTGTAAAAGTCACCTTGTCCTAGAGAGATTACACGGTTACCATGCCAGGGTAAGCCTACAATAAACACAGCCCTTTTTTTAAGTGTTTCTAAAACCCCCTACGGGGACAATGAATGGTAGAAAAACGTTTGGAACCATTTCCCTGTTTGACCGCTAGTTTTTATGGGTATTATGACTCATACTGTGGTACTCTATTTAGGATATTATGGGTGGACGACTTGTGGGCATTCCTAATCCTTTCCATTAGTTCATCCCTTTTGTGTCAGTTTCTGTAGTGTAGTGGTTATCACGTTCGCCTCACACGCGAAAGGTCCCCGATTCGAAACCGGGCAGAAACAGATTTTAGCGAAACAGATAGGGTGATAACTGAAACCACTGAACAAATACATAGGCCTACAGCATACATACCTAGACCAGTCTTGAACATTTCTTTAAATAACCAGAGGTAATGCAATGTTATAAAACAGGTTGTTTGGATCCTGGATGCTAATTGGTTGATAACAGGGAGTTAAAGCTCCACAATACCCGCATTCTCCGGGCAGTGCCTGTTAACGGCTCCATTAGATTTATAAATGCTCATCCACTGTCCCACAGCCCAGCCAGTCAATCTATAAACTTCCTCTCCCCTGACTTCATTAGTTTCTTGGAGCGATAAAAGGCCCACCCAGGCAAAATCCCACCCTTAGATTTGCATAGTTTCCGTAGTGTAGTGGTTATCACGTTCACCTAACACGCGAAAGGACCCCGGTTTGAGACTGGGCGGAAACACATTTTAACTAATTAGACAGTAAGCCAATATCTGAAAATACAGTAAAAATCGAGTATTCACTTAGGGCTGATCCCGATATAGGAATTTATGCACTTCTCAGTATTTGGTATTCAGACTTACACTTCAAATATGGGCTGTGTCTCCTGTAGGCTTATCCTGGCGTGACGTTTTGATAAGCATATAAAACTCTCTGACAAGGTGACTTTTATTAATACATTCGGCTCCATTTACTCTCAGATTCGAAAATGCTAATTAGCGTCAAAGTAGACATCATTCAAAACTACAAATCCCTGCAAGTTCCTGCACTTCATATCTAACTGACACCTTTGCTAAGAGGTATTGTGTCAATTTAAAACTTGTACAAGACAGTTCACAGAATTGTCCATTTAAAGAAATGTTGCCAATTGATTAATTACTACATGTAGCTAACATTCGAAAGTTAATCCAGAGATTCTTACCTTTACCTCGATTCGGCAGTCTCGTCCAGATCATCATGGCATATGTAGATCTTTATGACAGCCACATTAGCAGCTAATTAGCATTTACTTTTGGTGGGAGGGTGGGTGAATACAGGCAAATAATTCTGTAAAAGTCACCTTGTCCTAGAGAGATTACACGGTTACCATGCCAGGGTAAGCCTACAATAAACACAGCCCTTTTTTTAAGTGTTTCTAAAACCCCCTACGGGGACAATGAATGGTACAAAAACGTTTGGAACCATTTCCCTGTTTGACCGCTAGTTTTTATGTATATTATGACTCATACTGTGGTACTCTATTTAGGATATTATGGGTGGGCGACTTGTGGGCATTCCTTTCCATTAGTTCATCCCTTTTGTGTCAGTTTCTGTAGTGTAGTGGTTATCACGTTCGCCTCACACGCGAAAGGTCCCCGATTCGAAACCGGGCAGAAACAGATTTTAGCGAAACAGATAGGGTGATAACTGAAACCACTGAACAAATACATAGGCCTACAGCATACATACCTAGACCAGTCTTGAACATTTCTTTAAATAACCAGAGGTAATGCAATGTTATAAAACAGGTTGTTTGGATCCTGGATGCTAATTGGTTGATAGCAGGGAGTTAAAGCTCCACAATACCCGCATTCTCTGGGCAGTGCCTGTTAACGGCTCCATTAGATTTATAAATGCTCATCCACTGTCCCACAGCCCAGCCAGTCAATCTATAAACTTCCTCTCCCCTGACTTCATTAGTTACTTGGAGCGATAAAAGGCCCACCCAGGCAAAATCCCACCCTTAGATTTGCACAGTTTCCGTAGTGTAGTGGTTATCACGTTCGCCTAACATGCGAAAGGTCCCCGGTTCGAGACAGGGTGGAAACACATTTTAACTAATTAGACAGTAAGCCAATGTCTGAAAATACAGTAAAAATCGAGTATTCACTTAGGGCCCGATCCCGATATAGGAAATTATGCACTTCTCAGTATTTGGTATTCAGACTTACACTTCAAATAAGGGCTGTGTCTCCTGTAGGCTTATCCTGGCGTGACGTTTTGATAAGCATATAAAACTCTCTGACAAGGTGACTTTTATTAATATATTCGGCTCCATTTACTCTCAGATTCGAAAATGCTAATTAGCATCAAAGTAGGCATCATGCAAAACTACAAATCCCTGCAAGTTCCTGCACTTCATATCTAACTGACACCTTTGCTAACAGGTATTGTGTCAATTTAAAACTTGTACAAGACAGTTCACAGAATTGTCCATTTAAAGAAATGTTGCCAATTGATTAATTACTACATGTAGCTAACATTCGATAGTTAATCCAGAGATTCTTACCTTTACCTCGATTCGGCAGTCTCGTCCAGATCATCATGGCATTTGTAGATCTTTATGACAGCCACATTAGCAGCTAATTAGCATTTACATTTGGTGGGAGGGTGGGTGAATACAGGCAAATATTTCTGTAAAAGTCACCTTGTCCTAGAGAGATTACACGGTTACCATGCCAGGGTAAGCCTACAATAAACACAGCCCTTTTTTTAAGTGTTTCTAAAACCCCCTACGGGGACAATGAATGGTAGAAAAACGTTTGGAACCATTTCCCTGTTTGACCGCTAGTTTTTATGGGTATTATGACTCATACTGTGGTACTCTATTTAGGATATTATGGGTGGGCGACTTGTGGGCATTCCTAATCCTTTCCATTAGTTCATCCCTTTTGTGTCAGTTTCTGTAGTGTAGTGGTTATCACGTTCGCCTCACACGCGAAAGGTCCCCGATTCGAAACCGGGCAGAAACAGATTTTAGCGAAACAGATAGGGTGATAACTGAAACCACTGAACAAATACATAGGCCTACAGCATACATACCTAGACCAGTCTTGAACATTTCTTTAAATAACCAGAGGTAATGCAATGTTATAAAACAGGTTGTTTGGATCCTGGATGCTAATTGGTTGATAACAGGGAGTTAAAGCTCCACAATACCCGCATTCTCCGGGCAGTGCCTGTTAACGGCTCCATTAGATTTATAAATGCTCATCCACTGTCCCACAGCCCAGCCAGTCAATCTATAAACTTCCTCTCCCCTGACTTCATTAGTTTCTTGGAGCGATAAAAGGCCCACCCAGGCAAAATCCCACCCTTAGATTTGCATAGTTTCCGTAGTGTAGTGGTTATCACGTTCACCTAACACGCGAAAGGTCCCCGGTTTGAGACTGGGCGGAAACAAATTTTAACTAATTAGACAGTAAGCCAATATCTGAAAATACAGTAAAAATCGAGTATTCACTTAGGGCTGATCCCGATATAGGAATGTATGCACTTCTCAGTATTTGGTATTCAGACTTACACTTCAAATATGGGCTGTGTCTCCTGTAGGCTTATCCTGGCGTGACGTTTTGATAAGCATATAAAACTCTCTGACAAGGTGACTTTTATTAATACATTCGGCTCCATTTACTCTCAGATTCGAAAATGCTAATTAGCATCAAAGTAGACATCATTCAAAACTACAAATCCCTGCAAGTTCCTGCACTTCATATCTAACTGACACCTTTGCTAAGAGGTATTGTGTCAATTTAAAACTTGTACAAGACAGTTCACAGAATTGTCCATTTAAAGAAATGTTGCCAATTGATTAATTACTACATGTAGCTAACATTCGAAAGTTAATCCAGAGATTCTTACCTTTACCTCGATTCGGCAGTCTCGTCCAGATCATCATGGCATTTGTAGATCTTTATGACAGCCACATTAGCAGCTAATTAGCATTTACTTTTGGTGGGAGGGTGGGTGAATACAGGCAAATATTTCTGTAAAAGTCACCTTGTCCTAGAGAGATTACACGGTTACCATGCCAGGGTAAGCCTACAATAAACACAGCCCTTTTTTTAAGTGTTTCTAAAACCCCCTACGGGGACAATGAATGGTAGAAAAACGTTTGGAACCATTTCCCTGTTTGACCGCTAGTTTTTATGGGTATTATGACTCATACTGTGGTACTCTATTTAGGATATTATGGGTGGGCGACTTGTGGGCATTCCTTTCCATTAGTTCATCCCTTTTGTGTCAGTTTCTGTAGTGTAGTGGTTATCGCGTTCGCCTCACACGCGAAAGGTCCCCTATTCGAAACCGGGCAGAAACAGATTTTAGCGAAACAGATAGGGTGATAACTGAAACCACTGAACAAATACATAGGCCTACAGCATACATACCTAGACCAGTCTTGAACATTTCTTTAAATAACCAGAGGTAATGCAATGTTATAAAACAGGTTGTTTGGATCCTGGATGCTAATTGGTTGATAGCAGGGAGTTAAAGCTCCACAATACCCGCATTCTCTGGGCAGTGCCTGTTAACGGCTCCATTAGATTTATAAATGCTCATCCACTGTCCCACAGCCCAGCCAGTCAATCTATAAACTTCCTCTCCCCTGACTTCATTAGTTACTTGGAGCGATAAAAGGCCCACCCAGGCAAAATCCCACCCTTAGATTTGCACAGTTTCCGTAGTGTAGTGGTTATCACGTTCGCCTAACATGCGAAAGGTCCTCGGTTCGAGACAGGGTGGAAACACATTTTAACTAATTAGACAGTAAGCCAATGTCTGAAAATACAGTAAAAATCGAGTATTCACTTAGGGCCCGATCCCGATATAGGAAATTATGCACTTCTCAGTATTTGGTATTCAGACTTACACTTCAAATAAGGGCTGTGTCTCCTGTAGGCTTATCCTGGCGTGACGTTTTGATAAGCATATAAAACTCTCTGACAAGGTGACTTTTATTAATATATTCGGCTCCATTTACTCTCAGATTCGAAAATGCTAATTAGCATCAAAGTAGGCATCATGCAAAACTACAAATCCCTGCAAGTTCCTGCACTTCATATCTAACTGACACCTTTGCTAACAGGTATTGTGTCAATTTAAAACTTGTACAAGACAGTTCACAGAATTGTCCATTTAAAGAAATGTTGCCAATTGATTAATTACTACATGTAGCTAACATTCGATAGTTAATCCAGAGATTCTTACCTTTACCTCGATTCGGCAGTCTCGTCCAGATCATCATGGCATTTGTAGATCTTTATGACAGCCACATTAGCAGCTAATTAGCATTTACTTTTGGTGGGAGGGTGGGTGAATACAGGCAAATATTTCTGTAAAAGCCACCGTGTCCTAGAGAGATTACACGGTTACCATGCCAGGGTAAGCCTACAATAAACACAGCCCTTTTTTTAAGTGTTTCTAAAACCCCCTACGGGGACAATGAATGGTAGAAAAACGTTTGGAACCATTTCCCTGTTTGACCGCTAGTTGTTATGGGTATTATGACTCATACTGTGGTACTCTATTTAGGATATTATGGGTGGGCGACTTGTGGGCATTCCTAATCCTTTCCATTAGTTCATCCCTTTTGTGTCAGTTTCTGTAGTGTAGTGGTTATCACGTTCGCCTCACACGCGAAAGGTCCCCGATTCGAAACCGGGCAGAAACAGATTTTAGCGAAACAGATAGGGTGATAACTGAAACCACTGAACAAATACATAGGCCTACAGCATACATACCTAGACCAGTCTTGAACATTTCTTTAAATAACCAGAGGTAATGCAATGTTATAAAACAGGTTGTTTGGATCCTGGATGCTAATTGGTTGATAGCAGGGAGTTAAAGCTCCACAATACCCGCATTCTCCGGGCAGTGCCTGTTAACGGCTCCATTAGATTTATAAATGCTCATCCACTGTCCCACAGCCCAGCCAGTCAATCTATAAACTTCCTCTCCCATGACTTCATTAGGTTCTGGGAGCGATAAAAGTTCCACCCAGGCAAAATCCCACCCTTAGATTTGCACAGTTTCCGTAGTGTAGTGGTTATCACGTTCGCCTAACACGCGAAAGGTCCCCGGTTCGAGACCGGGCGGAAACACATTTTAACTAATTAGACAGTAAGCCAATGTCTGAAAATACAGTAAAAATCGAGTATTCACTTAGGGCCCGATCCCGATATAGGAATTTATGCACTTCTCAGTATTTGGTATTCAGAATTACACTTCAAATAAGGGCTGTGTCTCCTGTAGGCTTATCCTGGCGTGACGTTTTGATAAGCATATAAAACTCTCTGACAAGGTGACTTTTATTAATATATTCGGCTCCATTTACTCTCAGATTCGAAAATGCTAATTAGCATCAAAGTAGGCATCATGCAAAACTACAAATCCCTGCAAATTCCTGCACTTCATATCTAACTGACACCTTTGCTAACAGGTATTGTGTCAATTTAAAACTTGTACAAGACAGTTCACAGAATTGTCCATTTAAAGAAATGTTGCCATTTGATTAATTACTACATGTAGCTATTATTCGATAGTTAATCCAGAGATTCTTACCTTTACCTCGATTCGGCAGTCTCGTCCAGATCATCATGGCATTTGTAGATCTTTATGACAGCCACATTAGCAGCTAATTAGCATTTACTTTTGGTGGGAGGGTGGGTGAATACAGGCAAATATTTCTGTAAAAGTCACCTTGTCCTAGAGAGATTACACGGTTACCATGCCAGGGTAAGCCTACAATAAACACAGCCCTTTTTTTAAGTGTTTCTAAAACCCCCTACGGGGACAATGAATGGTAGAAAAACGTTTGGAACCATTTCCCTGTTTGACCGCTAGTTTTTATGGGTATTATGACTCATACTGTGGTACTCTATTTAGGATATTATGGGTGGGCGACTTGTGGGCATTCCTTTCCATTAGTTCATCCCTTTTGTGTCAGTTTCTGTAGTGTAGTGGTTATCGCGTTCGCCTCACACGCGAAAGGTCCCCTATTCGAAACCGGGCAGAAACAGATTTTAGCGAAACAGATAGGGTGATAACTGAAACCACTGAACAAATACATAGGCCTACAGCATACATACCTAGACCAGTCTTGAACATTTCTTTAAATAACCAGAGGTAATGCAATGTTATAAAACAGGTTGTTTGGATCCTGGATGCTAATTGGTTGATAGCAGGGAGTTAAAGCTCCACAATACCCGCATTCTCTGGGCAGTGCCTGTTAACGGCTCCATTAGATTTATAAATGCTCATCCACTGTCCCACAGCCCAGCCAGTCAATCTATAAACTTCCTCTCCCCTGACTTCATTAGTTACTTGGAGCGATAAAAGGCCCACCCAGGCAAAATCCCACCCTTAGATTTGCACAGTTTCCGTAGTGTAGTGGTTATCACGTTCGCCTAACATGCGAAAGGTCCTCGGTTCGAGACAGGGTGGAAACACATTTTAACTAATTAGACAGTAAGCCAATGTCTGAAAATACAGTAAAAATCGAGTATTCACTTAGGGCCCGATCCCGATATAGGAAATTATGCACTTCTCAGTATTTGGTATTCAGACTTACACTTCAAATAAGGGCTGTGTCTCCTGTAGGCTTATCCTGGCGTGACGTTTTGATAAGCATATAAAACTCTCTGACAAGGTGACTTTTATTAATATATTCGGCTCCATTTACTCTCAGATTCGAAAATGCTAATTAGCATCAAAGTAGGCATCATGCAAAACTACAAATCCCTGCAAGTTCCTGCACTTCATATCTAACTGACACCTTTGCTAACAGGTATTGTGTCAATTTAAAACTTGTACAAGACAGTTCACAGAATTGTCCATTTAAAGAAATGTTGCCAATTGATTAATTACTACATGTAGCTAACATTCGATAGTTAATCCAGAGATTCTTACCTTTACCTCGATTCGGCAGTCTCGTCCAGATCATCATGGCATTTGTAGATCTTTATGACAGCCACATTAGCAGCTAATTAGCATTTACTTTTGGTGGGAGGGTGGGTGAATACAGGCAAATATTTCTGTAAAAGCCACCGTGTCCTAGAGAGATTACACGGTTACCATGCCAGGGTAAGCCTACAATAAACACAGCCCTTTTTTTAAGTGTTTCTAAAACCCCCTACGGGGACAATGAATGGTAGAAAAACGTTTGGAACCATTTCCCTGTTTGACCGCTAGTTGTTATGGGTATTATGACTCATACTGTGGTACTCTATTTAGGATATTATGGGTGGGCGACTTGTGGGCATTCCTAATCCTTTCCATTAGTTCATCCCTTTTGTGTCAGTTTCTGTAGTGTAGTGGTTATCACGTTCGCCTCACACGCGAAAGGTCCCCGATTCGAAACCGGGCAGAAACAGATTTTAGCGAAACAGATAGGGTGATAACTGAAACCACTGAACAAATACATAGGCCTACAGCATACATACCTAGACCAGTCTTGAACATTTCTTTAAATAACCAGAGGTAATGCAATGTTATAAAACAGGTTGTTTGGATCCTGGATGCTAATTGGTTGATAGCAGGGAGTTAAAGCTCCACAATACCCGCATTCTCCGGGCAGTGCCTGTTAACGGCTCCATTAGATTTATAAATGCTCATCCACTGTCCCACAGCCCAGCCAGTCAATCTATAAACTTCCTCTCCCATGACTTCATTAGGTTCTGGGAGCGATAAAAGTTCCACCCAGGCAAAATCCCACCCTTAGATTTGCACAGTTTCCGTAGTGTAGTGGTTATCACGTTCGCCTAACACGCGAAAGGTCCCCGGTTCGAGACCGGGCGGAAACACATTTTAACTAATTAGACAGTAAGCCAATGTCTGAAAATACAGTAAAAATCGAGTATTCACTTAGGGCCCGATCCCGATATAGGAATTTATGCACTTCTCAGTATTTGGTATTCAGAATTACACTTCAAATAAGGGCTGTGTCTCCTGTAGGCTTATCCTGGCGTGACGTTTTGATAAGCATATAAAACTCTCTGACAAGGTGACTTTTATTAATATATTCGGCTCCATTTACTCTCAGATTCGAAAATGCTAATTAGCATCAAAGTAGGCATCATGCAAAACTACAAATCCCTGCAAATTCCTGCACTTCATATCTAACTGACACCTTTGCTAACAGGTATTGTGTCAATTTAAAACTTGTACAAGACAGTTCACAGAATTGTCCATTTAAAGAAATGTTGCCATTTGATTAATTACTACATGTAGCTATTATTCGATAGTTAATCCAGAGATTCTTACCTTTACCTCGATTCGGCAGTCTCGTCCAGATCATCATGGCATTTGTAGATCTTTATGACAGCCACATTAGCAGCTAATTAGCATTTACTTTTGGTGGGAGGGTGGGTGAATACAGGCAAATATTTCTGTAAAAGTCACCTTGTCCTAGAGAGATTACACGGTTACCATGCCAGGGTAAGCCTACAATAAACACAGCCCTTTTTTTAAGTGTTTCTAAAACCCCCTACGGGGACAATGAATGGTAGAAAAACGTTTGGAACCATTTCCCTGTTTGACCGCTAGTTGTTATGGGTATTATGACTCATACTGTGGTACTCTATTTAGGATATTATGGGTGGGCGACTTGTGGGCATTCCTAATCCTTTCCATTAGTTCATCCCTTTTGTGTCAGTTTCTGTAGTGTAGTGGTTATCACGTTCGCCTCACACGCGAAAGGTCCCCGATTCGAAACCGGGCAGAAACAGATTTTAGCGAAACAGATAGGGTGATAACTGAAACCACTGAACAAATACATAGGCCTACAGCATACATACCTAGACCAGTCTTGAACATTTCTTTAAATAACCAGAGGTAATGCAATGTTATAAAACAGGTTGTTTGGATCCTGGATGCTAATTGGTTGATAGCAGGGAGTTAAAGCTCCACAATACCCGCATTCTCTGGGCAGTGCCTGTTAACGGCTCCATTAGATTTATAAATGCTCATCCACTGTCCCACAGCCCAGCCAGTCAATCTATAAACTTCCTCTCCCCTGACTTCATTAGTTACTTGGAGCGATAAAAGGCCCACCCAGGCAAAATCCCACCCTTAGATTTGCACAGTTTCCGTAGTGTAGTGGTTATCACGTTCGCCTAACATGCGAAAGGTCCTCGGTTCGAGACAGGGTGGAAACACATTTTAACTAATTAGACAGTAAGCCAATGTCTGAAAATACAGTAAAAATCGAGTATTCACTTAGGGCCCGATCCCGATATAGGAAATTATGCACTTCTCAGTATTTGGTATTCAGACTTACACTTCAAATAAGGGCTGTGTCTCCTGTAGGCTTATCCTGGCGTGACGTTTTGATAAGCATATAAAACTCTCTGACAAGGTGACTTTTATTAATATATTCGGCTCCATTTACTCTCAGATTCGAAAATGCTAATTAGCATCAAAGTAGGCATCATGCAAAACTACAAATCCCTGCAAGTTCCTGCACTTCATATCTAACTGACACCTTTGCTAACAGGTATTGTGTCAATTTAAAACTTGTACAAGACAGTTCACAGAATTGTCCATTTAAAGAAATGTTGCCAATTGATTAATTACTACATGTAGCTAACATTCGATAGTTAATCCAGAGATTCTTACCTTTACCTCGATTCGGCAGTCTCGTCCAGATCATCATGGCATTTGTAGATCTTTATGACAGCCACATTAGCAGCTAATTAGCATTTACTTTTGGTGGGAGGGTGGGTGAATACAGGCAAATATTTCTGTAAAAGCCACCGTGTCCTAGAGAGATTACACGGTTACCATGCCAGGGTAAGCCTACAATAAACACAGCCCTTTTTTTAAGTGTTTCTAAAACCCCCTACGGGGACAATGAATGGTAGAAAAACGTTTGGAACCATTTCCCTGTTTGACCGCTAGTTGTTATGGGTATTATGACTCATACTGTGGTACTCTATTTAGGATATTATGGGTGGGCGACTTGTGGGCATTCCTAATCCTTTCCATTAGTTCATCCCTTTTGTGTCAGTTTCTGTAGTGTAGTGGTTATCACGTTCGCCTCACACGCGAAAGGTCCCCGATTCGAAACCGGGCAGAAACAGATTTTAGCGAAACAGATAGGGTGATAACTGAAACCACTGAACAAATACATAGGCCTACAGCATACATACCTAGACCAGTCTTGAACATTTCTTTAAATAACCAGAGGTAATGCAATGTTATAAAACAGGTTGTTTGGATCCTGGATGCTAATTGGTTGATAGCAGGGAGTTAAAGCTCCACAATACCCGCATTCTCCGGGCAGTGCCTGTTAACGGCTCCATTAGATTTATAAATGCTCATCCACTGTCCCACAGCCCAGCCAGTCAATCTATAAACTTCCTCTCCCATGACTTCATTAGGTTCTGGGAGCGATAAAAGTTCCACCCAGGCAAAATCCCACCCTTAGATTTGCACAGTTTCCGTAGTGTAGTGGTTATCACGTTCGCCTAACACGCGAAAGGTCCCCGGTTCGAGACCGGGCGGAAACACATTTTAACTAATTAGACAGTAAGCCAATGTCTGAAAATACAGTAAAAATCGAGTATTCACTTAGGGCCCGATCCCGATATAGGAATTTATGCACTTCTCAGTATTTGGTATTCAGAATTACACTTCAAATAAGGGCTGTGTCTCCTGTAGGCTTATCCTGGCGTGACGTTTTGATAAGCATATAAAACTCTCTGACAAGGTGACTTTTATTAATATATTCGGCTCCATTTACTCTCAGATTCGAAAATGCTAATTAGCATCAAAGTAGGCATCATGCAAAACTACAAATCCCTGCAAATTCCTGCACTTCATATCTAACTGACACCTTTGCTAACAGGTATTGTGTCAATTTAAAACTTGTACAAGACAGTTCACAGAATTGTCCATTTAAAGAAATGTTGCCATTTGATTAATTACTACATGTAGCTATTATTCGATAGTTAATCCAGAGATTCTTACCTTTACCTCGATTCGGCAGTCTCGTCCAGATCATCATGGCATTTGTAGATCTTTATGACAGCCACATTAGCAGCTAATTAGCATTTACTTTTGGTGGGAGGGTGGGTGAATACAGGCAAATATTTCTGTAAAAGTCACCTTGTCCTAGAGAGATTACACGGTTACCATGCCAGGGTAAGCCTACAATAAACACAGCCCTTTTTTTAAGTGTTTCTAAAACCCCCTACGGGGACAATGAATGGTAGAAAAACGTTTGGAACCATTTCCCTGTTTGACCGCTAGTTTTTATGGGTATTATGACTCATACTGTGGTACTCTATTTAGGATATTATGGGTGGGCGACTTGTGGGCATTCCTAATCCTTTCCATTAGTTCATCCCTTTTGTGTCAGTTTCTGTAGTGTAGTGGTTATCACGTTCACCTCACACGCGAAAGGTCCCCGATTCTAAACCGGGCAGAAACAGATTTTAGCGAAACAGATAGGGTGATAACTGAAACCACTGAACAAATACATAGGCCTACAGCATACATAACCAGACCAGTCTCGAACATTTATGTAGTGTAGTGGTTATCACGTTCGCCTCACACGCGAAAGGTCCCCGATTCGAAACCGGGCAGAAACAGATTTTAGCGAAACAGATAGGGTGATAACTGAAACCACTGAACAAATACATAGGCCTACAGCATACATACCTAGACCAGTCTTGAACATTTCTTTAAATAACCAGAGGTAATGCAATGTTATAAAACAGGTTGTTTGGATCCTGGATGCTAATTGGTTGATAGCAGGGAGTTAAAGCTCCACAATACCCGCATTCTCTGGGCAGTGCCTGTTAACGGCTCCATTAGATTTATAAATGCTCATCCACTGTCCCACAGCCCAGCCAGTCAATCTATAAACTTCCTCTCCCCTGACTTCATTAGTTACTTGGAGCGATAAAAGGCCCACCCAGGCAAAATCCCACCCTTAGATTTGCACAGTTTCCGTAGTGTAGTGGTTATCGCGTTCGCCTAACACGCGAAAGGTCCCCGGTTCGAGACCGGGTGGAAACACATTTTAACTAATTAGACAGTAAGCCAATGTCTGAAAATACAGTAAAAATCGAGTATTCACTTAGGGCCCGATCCCGATATAGGAATTTATGCACTTCTCAGTATTTGGTATTCAGACTTACACTTCAAATAAGGGCTGTGTCTCCTCTAGGCTTATCCTGGCGTGACGTTTTGATAAGCATATAAAACTCTCTGACAAGGTGACTTTTATTAATATATTCGGCTCCATTTACTCTCAGATTCGAAAATGCTAATTAGCATCAAAGTAGACATCATGCAAAACTACAAATCCCTGCAAGTTCCTGCACTTCATATCTAACTGACACCTTTGCTAACAGGTATTGTGTCAATTTAAAACTTGTACAAGACAGTTCACAGAATTGTCCATTTAAAGAAATGTTGCCAATTGATTAATTACTACATGTAGCTAACATTCGATAGTTAATCCAGAGATTCTTACCTTTACCTCGATTCGGCAGTCTCGTCCAGATCATCATGGCATTTGTAGATCTTTATGACAGCCACATTAGCAGCTAATTAGCATTTACTTTTGGTGGGAGGGTGGGTGAATACAGGCAAATATTTCTGTAAAAGTCACCTTGTCCTAGAGAGATTACACGGTTACCATGCCAGGGTAAGCCTACAATAAACACAGCCCTTTTTTTAAGTGTTTCTAAAACCCCCTACGGGGACAATGAATGGTAGAAAAACGTTTGGAACCATTTCCCTGTTTGACCGCTAGTTTTTATGGGTATTATGACTCATACTGTGGTACTCTATTTAGGATATTATGGGTGGGCGACTTGTGGGCATTCCTAATCCTTTCCATTAGTTCATCCCTTTTGTGTCAGTTTCTGTAGTGTAGTGGTTATCACGTTCACCTCACACGCGAAAGGTCCCCGATTCTAAACCGGGCAGAAACAGATTTTAGCGAAACAGATAGGGTGATAACTGAAACCACTGAACAAATACATAGGCCTACAGCATACATAACTAGACCAGTCTCGAACATTTATGTAGTGTAGTGGTTATCACGTTCGCCTCACACGCGAAAGGTCCCCGATTCGAAACCGGGCAGAAACAGATTTTAGCGAAACAGATAGGGTGATAACTGAAACCACTGAACAAATACATAGGCCTACAGCATACATACCTAGACCAGTCTTGAACATTTCTTTAAATAACCAGAGGTAATGCAATGTTATAAAACAGGTTGTTTGGATCCTGGATGCTAATTGGTTGATAGCAGGGAGTTAAAGCTCCACAATACCCGCATTCTCTGGGCAGTGCCTGTTAACGGCTCCATTAGATTTATAAATGCTCATCCACTGTCCCACAGCCCAGCCAGTCAATCTATAAACTTCCTCTCCCCTGACTTCATTAGTTACTTGGAGCGATAAAAGGCCCACCCAGGCAAAATCCCACCCTTAGATTTGCACAGTTTCCGTAGTGTAGTGGTTATCACGTTCGCCTAACACGCGAAAGGTCCCCGGTTCGAGACCGGGTGGAAACACATTTTAACTAATTAGACAGTAAGCCAATGTCTGAAAATACAGTAAAAATTGAGTATTCACTTAGGGCCGGATCCCGATATAGGAATTTATGCACTTCTCAGTATTTGGTATTCAGACTTACACTTCAAATAAGGGCTGTGTCTCCTCTAGGCTTATCCTGGCGTGACGTTTTGATAAGCATATAAAACTCTCTGACAAGGTGACTTTTATTAATATATTCGGCTCCATTTACTCTCAGATTCGAAAATGCTAATTAGCATCAAAGTAGACATCATGCAAAACTACAAATCCCTGCAAGTTCCTGCACTTCATATCTAACTGACACCTTTGCTAACAGGTATTGTGTCAATTTAAAACTTGTACAAGACAGTTCACAGAATTGTCCATTTAAAGAAATGTTGCCAATTGATTAATTACTACATGTAGCTAACATTCGATAGTTAATCCAGAGATTCTTACCTTTACCTCGATTCGGCAGTCTCGTCCAGATCATCATGGCATTTGTAGATCTTTATGACAGCCACATTAGCAGCTAATTAGCATTTACTTTTGGTGGGAGGGTGGGTGAATACAGGCAAATATTTCTGTAAAAGTCACCTTGTCCTAGAGAGATTACACGGTTACCATGCCAGGGTAAGCCTACAATAAACACAGCCCTTTTTTTAAGTGTTTCTAAAACCCCCTACGGGGACAATGAATGGTAGAAAAACGTTTGGAACCATTTCCCTGTTTGACCGCTAGTTTTTATGGGTATTATGACTCATACTGTGGTACTCTATTTAGGATATTATGGGTGGGCGACTTGTGGGCATTCCTAATCCTTTCCATTAGTTTATCCCTTTTGTGTCAGTTTCTGTAGTGTAGTGGTTATCACGTTCACCTCACACGCGAAAGGTCCCCGATTCGAAACCGGGCAGAAACAGATTTTAGCGAAACAGATAGGGTGATAACTGAAACCACTGAACAAATACATAGGCCTACAGCATACATACCTAGACCAGTCTTGAACATTTCTTTAAATAACCAGAGGTAATGCAATGTTATAAAACAGGTTGTTTGGATCCTGGATGCTAATTGGTTGATAGCAGGGAGTTAAAGCTCCACAATACCCGCATTCTCTGGGCAGTGCCTGTTAACGGCTCCATTAGATTTATAAATGCTCATCCACTGTCCCACAGCCCAGCCAGTCAATCTATAAACTTCCTCTCCCCTGACTTCATTAGTTACTTGGAGCGATAAAAGGCCCACCCAGGCAAAATCCCACCCTTAGATTTGCACAGTTTCCGTAGTGTAGTGGTTATCACGTTCGCCTAACACGCGAAAGGTCCCCGGTTCGAGACCGGGTGGAAACACATTTTAACTAATTAGACAGTAAGCCAATGTCTGAAAATACAGTAAAAATTGAGTATTCACTTAGGGCCGGATCCCGATATAGGAATTTATGCACTTCTCAGTATTTGGTATTCAGACTTACACTTCAAATAAGGGCTGTGTCTCCTCTAGGCTTATCCTGGCGTGACGTTTTGATAAGCATATAAAACTCTCTGACAAGGTGACTTTTATTAATATATTCGGCTCCATTTACTCTCAGATTCGAAAATGCTAATTAGCATCAAAGTAGACATCATGCAAAACTACAAATCCCTGCAAGTTCCTGCACTTCATATCTAACTGACACCTTTGCTAACAGGTATTGTGTCAATTTAAAACTTGTACAAGACAGTTCACAGAATTGTCCATTTAAAGAAATGTTGCCAATTGATTAATTACTACATGTAGCTAACATTCGATAGTTAATCCAGAGATTCTTACCTTTACCTCGATTCGGCAGTCTCGTCCAGATCATCATGGCATTTGTAGATCTTTATGACAGCCACATTAGCAGCTAATTAGCATTTACTTTTGGTGGGAGGGTGGGTGAATACAGGCAAATATTTCTGTAAAAGTCACCTTGTCCTAGAGAGATTACACGGTTACCATGCCAGGGTAAGCCTACAATAAACACAGCCCTTTTTTTAAGTGTTTCTAAAACCCCCTACGGGGACAATGAATGGTAGAAAAACGTTTGGAACCATTTCCCTGTTTGACCGCTAGTTTTTATGGGTATTATGACTCATACTGTGGTACTCTATTTAGGATATTATGGGTGGGCGACTTGTGGGCATTCCTAATCCTTTCCATTAGTTCATCCCTTTTGTGTCAGTTTCTGTAGTGTAGTGGTTATCACGTTCACCTCACACGCGAAAGGTCCCCGATTCGAAACCGGGCAGAAACAGATTTTAGCGAAACAGATAGGGTGATAACTGAAACCACTGAACAAATACATAGGCCTACAGCATACATACCTAGACCAGTCTTGAACATTTCTTTAAATAACCAGAGGTAATGCAATGTTATAAAACAGGTTGTTTGGATCCTGGATGCTAATTGGTTGATAGCAGGGAGTTAAAGCTCCACAATACCCGCATTCTCTGGGCAGTGCCTGTTAACGGCTCCATTAGATTTATAAATGCTCATCCACTGTCCCACAGCCCAGCCAGTCAATCTATAAACTTCCTCTCCCCTGACTTCATTAGTTACTTGGAGCGATAAAAGGCCCACCCAGGCAAAATCCCACCCTTAGATTTGCACAGTTTCCGTAGTGTAGTGGTTATCACGTTCGCCTAACACGCGAAAGGTCCCCGGTTCGAGACCGGGTGGAAACACATTTTAACTAATTAGACAGTAAGCCAATGTCTGAAAATACAGTAAAAATCGAGTATTCACTTAGGGCCCGATCCCGATATAGGAATTTATGCACTTCTCAGTATTTGGTATTCAGACTTACACTTCAAATAAGGGCTGTGTCTCCTGTAGGCTTATCCTGGCGTGACGTTTTGATAAGCATATAAAACTCTCTGACAAGGTGACTTTTATTAATATATTCGGCTCCATTTACTCTCAGATTCGAAAATGCTAATTAGCATCAAAGTAGACATCATGCAAAACTACAAATCCCTGCAAGTTCCTGCACTTCATATCTAACTGACACCTTTGCTAACAGGTATTGTGTCAATTTAAAACTTGTACAAGACAGTTCACAGAATTGTCCATTTAAAGAAATGTTGCCAATTGATTAATTACTACATGTAGCTAACATTCGATAGTTAATCCAGAGATTCTTACCTTTACCTCGATTCGGCAGTCTCGTCCAGATCATCATGGCATTTGTAGATGTTTATGACAGCCACATTAGCAGCTAATTAGCATTTACTTTTGGTGGGAGGGTGGGTGAATACAGGCAAATATTTCTGTAAAAGTCACCTTGTCCTAGAGAGATTACACGGTTACCATGCCAGGGTAAGCCTACAATAAACACAGCCCTTTTTTTAAGTGTTTCTAAAACCCCCTACGGGGACAATGAATGGTAGAAAAACGTTTGGAACCATTTCCCTGTTTGACCGCTAGTTTTTATGGGTATTATGACTCATACTGTGGTACTCTATTTAGGATATTATGGGCGGGCGACTTGTGGGCATTCCTAATCCTTTCCATTAGTTCATCCCTTTTGTGTCAGTTTCTGTAGTGTAGTGGTTATCACGTTCACCTCACACGCGAAAGGTCCCCGATTCGAAACCGGGCAGAAACAGATTTTAGCGAAACAGATAGGGTGATAACTGAAACCACTGAACAAATACATAGGCCTACAGCATACATACCTAGACCAGTCTTGAACATTTCTTTAAATAACCAGAGGTAATGCAATGTTATAAAACAGGTTGTTTGGATCCTGGATGCTAATTGGTTGATAGCAGGGAGTTAAAGCTCCACAATACCCGCATTCTCTGGGCAGTGCCTGTTAACGGCTCCATTAGATTTATAAATGCTCATCCACTGTCCCACAGCCCAGCCAGTCAATCTATAAACTTCCTCTCCCCTGACTTCATTAGTTACTTGGAGCGATAAAAGGCCCACCCAGGCAAAATCCCACCCTTAGATTTGCACAGTTTCCGTAGTGTAGTGGTTATCACGTTCGCCTAACACGCGAAAGGTCCCCGGTTCGAGACCGGGTGGAAACACATTTTAACTAATTAGACAGTAAGCCAATGTCTGAAAATACAGTAAAAATCGAGTATTCACTTAGGGCCCGATCCCGATATAGGAATTTATGCACTTCTCAGTATTTGGTATTCAGACTTACACTTCAAATAAGGGCTGTGTCTCCTGTAGGCTTATCCTGGCGTGACGTTTTGATAAGCATATAAAACTCTCTGACAAGGTGACTTTTATTAATATATTCGGCTCCATTTACTCTCAGATTCGAAAATGCTAATTAGCATCAAAGTAGACATCATGCAAAACTACAAATCCCTGCAAGTTCCTGCACTTCATATCTAACTGACACCTTTGCTAACAGGTATTGTGTCAATTTAAAACTTGTACAAGACAGTTCACAGAATTGTCCATTTAAAGAAATGTTGCCAATTGATTAATTACTACATGTAGCTAACATTCGATAGTTAATCCAGAGATTCTTACCTTTACCTCGATTCGGCAGTCTCGTCCAGATCATCATGGCATTTGTAGATCTTTATGACAGCCACATTAGCAGCTAATTAGCATTTACTTTTGGTGGGAGGGTGGGTGAATACAGGCAAATATTTCTGTAAAAGTCACCTTGTCCTAGAGAGATTACACGGTTACCATGCCAGGGTAAGCCTACAATAAACACAGCCCTTTTTTTAAGTGTTTCTAAAACCCCCTACGGGGACAATGAATGGTAGAAAATTGTTTGGAACCATTTCCCTGTTTGACCGCTAGTTTTTATGGGTATTATGACTCATACTGTGGTACTCTATTTAGGATATTATGGGTGGGCGACTTGTGGGCATTCCTAATCCTTTCCATTAGTTCATCCCTTTTGTGTCAGTTTCTGTAGTGTAGTGGTTATCACGTTCACCTCACACGCGAAAGGTCCCCGATTCGAAACCGGGCAGAAACAGATTTTAGCGAAACAGATAGGGTGATAACTGAAACCACTGAACAAATACATAGGCCTACAGCATACATACCTAGACCAGTCTTGAACATTTCTTTAAATAACCAGAGGTAATGCAATGTTATAAAACAGGTTGTTTGGATCCTGGATGCTAATTGGTTGATAACAGGGAGTTAAAGCTCCACAATACCCGCATTCTCCGGGCAGTGCCTGTTAACGGCTCCATTAGATTTATAAATGCTCATCCACTGTCCCACAGCCCAGCCAGTCAATCTATAAACTTCCTCTCCCCTGACTTCATTAGTTTCTTGGAGCGATAAAAGGCCCACCCAGGCAAAATCCCACCCTTAGATTTGCATAGTTTCCGTAGTGTAGTGGTTATCACGTTCGCCTAACACGCGAAAGGTCCCCGGTTTGAGACTGGGCGGAAACAAATTTTAACTAATTAGACAGTAAGCCAATATCTGAAAATACAGTAAAAATCGAGTATTCACTTAGGGCTGATCCCGATATAGGAATTTATGCACTTCTCAGTATTTGGTATTCAGACTTACACTTCAAATATGGGCTGTGTCTCCTGTAGGCTTATCCTGGCGTGACGTTTTGATAAGCATATAAAACTCTCTGACAAGGTGACTTTTATTAATACATTCGGCTCCATTTACTCTCAGATTCGAAAATGCTAATTAGCATCAAAGTAGACATCATGCAAAACTACAAATCCCTGCAAGTTCCTGCACTTCATATCTAACTGACACCTTTGCTAACAGGTATTGTGTCAATTTAAAACTTGTACAAGCAGTTCACAGAATTGTCCATTTAAAGAAATGTTGCCAATTGATTAATTACTACATGTAGCTAACATTCGATAGTTAATCCAGAGATTCTTACCTTTACCTCGATTCGGCAGTCTCGTCCAGATCATCATGGCATTTGTAGATCTTTATGACAGCCACATTAGCAGCTAATTAGCATTTACTTTTGGTGGGAGGGTGGGTGAATACAGGCAAATATTTCTGTAAAAGCCACCGTGTCCTAGAGAGATTACACGGTTACCATGCCAGGGTAAGCCTACAATAAACACAGCCCTTTTTTTAAGTGTTTCTAAAACCCCCTACGGGGACAATGAATGGTAGAAAAACGTTTGGAACCATTTCCCTGTTTGACCGCTAGTTTTTATGGGTATTATGACTCATACTGTGGTACTCTATTTAGGATATTATGGGTGGGCGACTTGTGGGCATTCCTTTCCATTAGTTCATCCCTTTTGTGTCAGTTTCTGTAGTGTAGTGGTTATCACGTTCGCCTCACACGCAAAAGGTCCCCGATTCGAAACCGGGCAGAAACAGATTTTAGCGAAACAGATAGGGTGATAACTGAAACCACTGAACAAATACATAGGCCTACAGCATACATACCTAGACCAGTCTTGAACATTTCTTTAAATAACCAGAGGTAATGCAATGTTATAAAACAGGTTGTTTGGATCCTGGATGCTAATTGGTTGATAGCAGGGAGTTAAAGCTCCACAATACCCGCATTCTCTGGGCAGTGCCTGTTAACGGCTCCATTAGATTTATAAATGCTCATCCACTGTCCCACAGCCCAGCCAGTCAATCTATAAACTTCCTCTCCCCTGACTTCATTAGTTACTTGGAGCGATAAAAGGCCCACCCAGGCAAAATCCCACCCTTAGATTTGCACAGTTTCCGAAGTGTAGTGGTTATCACGTTCGCCTAACACGCGAAAGGTCCCCGGTTCGAGACCGGGTGGAAACACATTTTAACTAATTAGACAGTAAGCCAATGTCTGAAAATACAGTAAAAATCGAGTATTCACTTAGGGCCCGATCCCGATATAGGAATTTATGCACTTCTCAGTATTTGGTATTCAGACTTACACTTCAAATAAGGGCTGTGTCTCCTGTAGGCTTATCCTGGCGTGACGTTTTGATAAGCATATAAAACTCTCTGACAAGGTGACTTTTATTAATATATTCGGCTCCATTTACTCTCAGATTCGAAAATGCTAATTAGCATCAAAGTAGACATCATGCAAAACTACAAATCCCTGCAAGTTCCTGCACTTCATATCTAACTGACACCTTTGCTAACAGGTATTGTGTCAATTTAAAACTTGTACAAGCAGTTCACAGAATTGTCCATTTAAAGAAATGTTGCCAATTGATTAATTACTACATGTAGCTAACATTCGATAGTTAATCCAGAGATTCTTACCTTTACCTCGATTCGGCAGTCTCGTCCAGATCATCATGGCATTTGTAGATCTTTATGACAGCCACATTAGCAGCTAATTAGCATTTACTTTTGGTGGGAGGGTGGGTGAATACAGGCAAATATTTCTGTAAAAGCCACCGTGTCCTAGAGAGATTACACGGTTACCATGCCAGGGTAAGCCTACAATAAACACAGCCCTTTTTTTAAGTGTTTCTAAAACCCCCTACGGGGACAATGAATGGTAGAAAATTGTTTGGAACCATTTCCCTGTTTGACCGCTAGTTTTTATGGGTATTATGACTCATACTGTGGTACTCTATTTAGGATATTATGGGTGGGCGACTTGTGGGCATTCCTAATCCTTTCCATTAGTTTATCCCTTTTGTGTCAGTTTCTGTAGTGTAGTGGTTATCACGTTCACCTCACACGCGAAAGGTCCCCGATTCGAAACCGGGCAGAAACAGATTTTAGCGAAACAGATAGGGTGATAACTGAAACCACTGAACAAATACATAGGCCTACAGCATACATACCTAGACCAGTCTTGAACATTTCTTTAAATAACCAGAGGTAATGCAATGTTATAAAACAGGTTGTTTGGATCCTGGATGCTAATTGGTTGATAGCAGGGAGTTAAAGCTCCACAATACCCGCATTCTCCGGGCAGTGCCTGTTAACGGCTCCATTAGATTTATAAATGCTCATCCACTGTCCCACAGCCCAGCCAGTCAATCTATAAACTTCCTCTCCCATGACTTCATTAGGTTCTGGGAGCGATAAAAGTTCCACCCAGGCAAAATCCCACCCTTAGATTTGCACAGTTTCCGTAGTGTAGTGGTTATCACGTTCGCCTAACACGCGAAAGGTCCCCGGTTCGAGACCGGGCGGAAACACATTTTAACTAATTAGACAGTAAGCCAATGTCTGAAAATACAGTAAAAATCGAGTATTCACTTAGGGCCCGATCCCGATATAGGAATTTATGCACTTCTCAGTATTTGGTATTCAGAATTACACTTCAAATAAGGGCTGTGTCTCCTGTAGGCTTATCCTGGCGTGACGTTTTGATAAGCATATAAAACTCTCTGACAAGGTGACTTTTATTAATATATTCGGCTCCATTTACTCTCAGATTCGAAAATGCTAATTAGCATCAAAGTAGGCATCATGCAAAACTACAAATCCCTGCAAATTCCTGCACTTCATATCTAACTGACACCTTTGCTAACAGGTATTGTGTCAATTTAAAACTTGTACAAGACAGTTCACAGAATTGTCCATTTAAAGAAATGTTGCCAATTGATTAATTACTACATGTAGCTAACATTCGATAGTTAATCCAGAGATTCTTACCTTTACCTCGATTCGGCAGTCTCGTCCAGATCATCATGGCATTTGTAGATCTTTATGACAGCCACATTAGCAGCTAATTAGCATTTACTTTTGGTGGGAGGGTGGGTGAATACAGGCAAATATTTCTGTAAAAGTCACCTTGTCCTAGAGAGATTACACGGTTACCATGCCAGGGTAAGCCTACAATAAACACAGCCCTTTTTTTAAGTGTTTCTAAAACCCCCTACGGGGACAATGAATGGTAGAAAATTGTTTGGAACCATTTCCCTGTTTGACCGCTAGTTTTTATGGGTATTATGACTCATACTGTGGTACTCTATTTAGGATATTATGGGTGGGCGACCTGTGGGCATTCCTAATCCTTTCCATTAGTTCATCCCTTTTGTGTCAGTTTCTGTAGTGTAGTGGTTATCACGTTCACCTCACACGCGAAAGGTCCCCGATTCGAAACCGGGCAGAAACAGATTTTAGCGAAACAGATAGGGTGATAACTGAAACCACTGAACAAATACATAGGCCTACAGCATACATACCTAGACCAGTCTTGAACATTTCTTTAAATAACCAGAGGTAATGCAATGTTATAAAACAGGTTGTTTGGATCCTGGATGCTAATTGGTTGATAACAGGGAGTTAAAGCTCCACAATACCCGCATTCTCCGGGCAGTGCCTGTTAACGGCTCCATTAGATTTATAAATGCTCATCCACTGTCCCACAGCCCAGCCAGTCAATCTATAAACTTCCTCTCCCCTGACTTCATTAGTTTCTTGGAGCGATAAAAGGCCCACCCAGGCAAAATCCCACCCTTAGATTTGCATAGTTTCCGTAGTGTAGTGGTTATCACGTTCGCCTAACACGCGAAAGGTCCCCGGTTTGAGACTGGGCGGAAACAAATTTTAACTAATTAGACAGTAAGCCAATATCTGAAAATACAGTAAAAATCGAGTATTCACTTAGGGCTGATCCCGATATAGGAATTTATGCACTTCTCAGTATTTGGTATTCAGACTTACACTTCAAATATGGGCTGTGTCTCCTGTAGGCTTATCCTGGCGTGACGTTTTGATAAGCATATAAAACTCTCTGACAAGGTGACTTTTATTAATACATTCGGCTCCATTTACTCTCAGATTCGAAAATGCTAATTAGCATCAAAGTAGACATCATGCAAAACTACAAATCCCTGCAAGTTCCTGCACTTCATATCTAACTGACACCTTTGCTAACAGGTATTGTGTCAATTTAAAACTTGTACAAGCAGTTCACAGAATTGTCCATTTAAAGAAATGTTGCCAATTGATTAATTACTACATGTAGCTAACATTCGATAGTTAATCCAGAGATTCTTACCTTTACCTCGATTCGGCAGTCTCGTCCAGATCATCATGGCATTTGTAGATCTTTATGACAGCCACATTAGCAGCTAATTAGCATTTACTTTTGGTGGGAGGGTGGGTGAATACAGGCAAATATTTCTGTAAAAGCCACCGTGTCCTAGAGAGATTACACGGTTACCATGCCAGGGTAAGCCTACAATAAACACAGCCCTTTTTTTAAGTGTTTCTAAAACCCCCTACGGGGACAATGAATGGTAGAAAAACGTTTGGAACCATTTCCCTGTTTGACCGCTAGTTTTTATGGGTATTATGACTCATACTGTGGTACTCTATTTAGGATATTATGGGTGGGCGACTTGTGGGCATTCCTTTCCATTAGTTCATCCCTTTTGTGTCAGTTTCTGTAGTGTAGTGGTTATCACGTTCGCCTCACACGCAAAAGGTCCCCGATTCGAAACCGAGCAGAAACAGATTTTAGCGAAACAGATAGGGTGATAACTGAAACCACTGAACAAATACATAGGCCTACAGCATACATACCTAGACCAGTCTTGAACATTTCTTTAAATAACCAGAGGTAATGCAATGTTATAAAACAGGTTGTTTGGATCCTGGATGCTAATTGGTTGATAGCAGGGAGTTAAAGCTCCACAATACCCGCATTCTCTGGGCAGTGCCTGTTAACGGCTCCATTAGATTTATAAATGCTCATCCACTGTCCCACAGCCCAGCCAGTCAATCTATAAACTTCCTCTCCCCTGACTTCATTAGTTACTTGGAGCGATAAAAGGCCCACCCAGGCAAAATCCCACCCTTAGATTTGCACAGTTTCCGAAGTGTAGTGGTTATCACGTTCGCCTAACACGCGAAAGGTCCCCGGTTCGAGACCGGGTGGAAACACATTTTAACTAATTAGACAGTAAGCCAATGTCTGAAAATACAGTAAAAATCGAGTATTCACTTAGGGCCCGATCCCGATATAGGAATTTATGCACTTCTCAGTATTTGGTATTCAGACTTACACTTCAAATAAGGGCTGTGTCTCCTGTAGGCTTATCCTGGCGTGACGTTTTGATAAGCATATAAAACTCTCTGACAAGGTGACTTTTATTAATATATTCGGCTCCATTTACTCTCAGATTCGAAAATGCTAATTAGCATCAAAGTAGACATCATGCAAAACTACAAATCCCTGCAAGTTCCTGCACTTCATATCTAACTGACACCTTTGCTAACAGGTATTGTGTCAATTTAAAACTTGTACAAGCAGTTCACAGAATTGTCCATTTAAAGAAATGTTGCCAATTGATTAATTACTACATGTAGCTAACATTCGATAGTTAATCCAGAGATTCTTACCTTTACCTCGATTCGGCAGTCTCGTCCAGATCATCATGGCATTTGTAGATCTTTATGACAGCCACATTAGCAGCTAATTAGCATTTACTTTTGGTGGGAGGGTGGGTGAATACAGGCAAATATTTCTGTAAAAGCCACCGTGTCCTAGAGAGATTACACGGTTACCATGCCAGGGTAAGCCTACAATAAACACAGCCCTTTTTTTAAGTGTTTCTAAAACCCCCTACGGGGACAATGAATGGTAGAAAATTGTTTGGAACCATTTCCCTGTTTGACCGCTAGTTTTTATGGGTATTATGACTCATACTGTGGTACTCTATTTAGGATATTATGGGTGGGCGACTTGTGGGCATTCCTAATCCTTTCCATTAGTTTATCCCTTTTGTGTCAGTTTCTGTAGTGTAGTGGTTATCACGTTCACCTCACACGCGAAAGGTCCCCGATTCGAAACCGGGCAGAAACAGATTTTAGCGAAACAGATAGGGTGATAACTGAAACCACTGAACAAATACATAGGCCTACAGCATACATACCTAGACCAGTCTTGAACATTTCTTTAAATAACCAGAGGTAATGCAATGTTATAAAACAGGTTGTTTGGATCCTGGATGCTAATTGGTTGATAGCAGGGAGTTAAAGCTCCACAATACCCGCATTCTCCGGGCAGTGCCTGTTAACGGCTCCATTAGATTTATAAATGCTCATCCACTGTCCCACAGCCCAGCCAGTCAATCTATAAACTTCCTCTCCCATGACTTCATTAGGTTCTGGGAGCGATAAAAGTTCCACCCAGGCAAAATCCCACCCTTAGATTTGCACAGTTTCCGTAGTGTAGTGGTTATCACGTTCGCCTAACACGCGAAAGGTCCCCGGTTCGAGACCGGGCGGAAACACATTTTAACTAATTAGACAGTAAGCCAATGTCTGAAAATACAGTTAAAATCGAGTATTCACTTAGGGCCCGATCCCGATATAGGAATTTATGCACTTCTCAGTATTTGGTATTCAGAATTACACTTCAAAAAAGGGCTGTGTCTCCTGTAGGCTTATCCTGGCGTGACGTTTTGATAAGCATATAAAACTCTCTGACAAGGTGACTTTTATTAATATATTCGGCTCCATTTACTCTCAGATTCGAAAATGCTAATTAGCATCAAAGTAGACATCATGCAAAACTACAAATCCCTGCAAGTTCCTGCACTTCATATCTAACTGACACCTTTGCTAACAGGTATTGTGTCAATTTAAAACTTGTACAAGACAGTTCACAGAATTGTCCATTTAAAGAAATGTTGCCAATTGATTAATTACTACATGTAGCTAACATTCGATAGTTAATCCAGAGATTCTTACCTTTACCTCGATTCGGCAGTCTCGTCCAGATCATCATGGCATTTGTAGATCTTTATGACAGCCACATTAGCAGCTAATTAGCATTTACTTTTGGTGGGAGGGTGGGTGAATACAGGCAAATATTTCTGTAAAAGTCACCTTGTCCTAGAGAGATTACACGGTTACCATGCCAGGGTAAGCCTACAATAAACACAGCCCTTTTTTTAAGTGTTTCTAAAACCCCCTACGGGGACAATGAATGGTAGAAAATTGTTTGGAACCATTTCCCTGTTTGACCGCTAGTTTTTATGGGTATTATGACTCATACTGTGGTACTCTATTTAGGATATTATGGGTGGGCGACTTGTGGGCATTCCTAATCCTTTCCATTAGTTCATCCCTTTTGTGTCAGTTTCTGTAGTGTAGTGGTTATCACGTTCACCTCACACGCGAAAGGTCCCCGATTCGAAACCGGGCAGAAACAGATTTTAGCGAAACAGATAGGGTGATAACTGAAACCACTGAACAAATACATAGGCCTACAGCATACATACCTAGACCAGTCTTGAACATTTCTTTAAATAACCAGAGGTAATGCAATGTTATAAAACAGGTTGTTTGGATCCTGGATGCTAATTGGTTGATAACAGGGAGTTAAAGCTCCACAATACCCGCATTCTCCGGGCAGTGCCTGTTAACGGCTCCATTAGATTTATAAATGCTCATCCACTGTCCCACAGCCCAGCCAGTCAATCTATAAACTTCCTCTCCCCTGACTTCATTAGTTTCTTGGAGCGATAAAAGGCCCACCCAGGCAAAATCCCACCCTTAGATTTGCATAGTTTCCGTAGTGTAGTGGTTATCACGTTCGCCTAACACGCGAAAGGTCCCCGGTTTGAGACTGGGCGGAAACAAATTTTAACTAATTAGACAGTAAGCCAATATCTGAAAATACAGTAAAAATCGAGTATTCACTTAGGGCTGATCCCGATATAGGAATTTATGCACTTCTCAGTATTTGGTATTCAGACTTACACTTCAAATATGGGCTGTGTCTCCTGTAGGCTTATCCTGGCGTGACGTTTTGATAAGCATATAAAACTCTCTGACAAGGTGACTTTTATTAATACATTCGGCTCCATTTACTCTCAGATTCGAAAATGCTAATTAGCATCAAAGTAGACATCATGCAAAACTACAAATCCCTGCAAGTTCCTGCACTTCATATCTAACTGACACCTTTGCTAACAGGTATTGTGTCAATTTAAAACTTGTACAAGCAGTTCACAGAATTGTCCATTTAAAGAAATGTTGCCAATTGATTAATTACTACATGTAGCTAACATTCGATAGTTAATCCAGAGATTCTTACCTTTACCTCGATTCGGCAGTCTCGTCCAGATCATCATGGCATTTGTAGATCTTTATGACAGCCACATTAGCAGCTAATTAGCATTTACTTTTGGTGGGAGGGTGGGTGAATACAGGCAAATATTTCTGTAAAAGCCACCGTGTCCTAGAGAGATTACACGGTTACCATGCCAGGGTAAGCCTACAATAAACACAGCCCTTTTTTTAAGTGTTTCTAAAACCCCCTACGGGGACAATGAATGGTAGAAAAACGTTTGGAACCATTTCCCTGTTTGACCGCTAGTTTTTATGGGTATTATGACTCATACTGTGGTACTCTATTTAGGATATTATGGGTGGGCGACTTGTGGGCATTCCTTTCCATTAGTTCATCCCTTTTGTGTCAGTTTCTGTAGTGTAGTGGTTATCACGTTCGCCTCACACGCAAAAGGTCCCCGATTCGAAACCGGGCAGAAACAGATTTTAGCGAAACAGATAGGGTGATAACTGAAACCACTGAACAAATACATAGGCCTACAGCATACATACCTAGACCAGTCTTGAACATTTCTTTAAATAACCAGAGGTAATGCAATGTTATAAAACAGGTTGTTTGGATCCTGGATGCTAATTGGTTGATAGCAGGGAGTTAAAGCTCCACAATACCCGCATTCTCTGGGCAGTGCCTGTTAACGGCTCCATTAGATTTATAAATGCTCATCCACTGTCCCACAGCCCAGCCAGTCAATCTATAAACTTCCTCTCCCCTGACTTCATTAGTTACTTGGAGCGATAAAAGGCCCACCCAGGCAAAATCCCACCCTTAGATTTGCACAGTTTCCGAAGTGTAGTGGTTATCACGTTCGCCTAACACGCGAAAGGTCCCCGGTTCGAGACCGGGTGGAAACACATTTTAACTAATTAGACAGTAAGCCAATGTCTGAAAATACAGTAAAAATCGAGTATTCACTTAGGGCCCGATCCCGATATAGGAATTTATGCACTTCTCAGTATTTGGTATTCAGACTTACACTTCAAATAAGGGCTGTGTCTCCTGTAGGCTTATCCTGGCGTGACGTTTTGATAAGCATATAAAACTCTCTGACAAGGTGACTTTTATTAATATATTCGGCTCCATTTACTCTCAGATTCGAAAATGCTAATTAGCATCAAAGTAGACATCATGCAAAACTACAAATCCCTGCAAGTTCCTGCACTTCATATCTAACTGACACCTTTGCTAACAGGTATTGTGTCAATTTAAAACTTGTACAAGCAGTTCACAGAATTGTCCATTTAAAGAAATGTTGCCAATTGATTAATTACTACATGTAGCTAACATTCGATAGTTAATCCAGAGATTCTTACCTTTACCTCGATTCGGCAGTCTCGTCCAGATCATCATGGCATTTGTAGATCTTTATGACAGCCACATTAGCAGCTAATTAGCATTTACTTTTGGTGGGAGGGTGGGTGAATACAGGCAAATATTTCTGTAAAAGCCACCGTGTCCTAGAGAGATTACACGGTTACCATGCCAGGGTAAGCCTACAATAAACACAGCCCTTTTTTTAAGTGTTTCTAAAACCCCCTACGGGGACAATGAATGGTAGAAAATTGTTTGGAACCATTTCCCTGTTTGACCGCTAGTTTTTATGGGTATTATGACTCATACTGTGGTACTCTATTTAGGATATTATGGGTGGGCGACTTGTGGGCATTCCTAATCCTTTCCATTAGTTTATCCCTTTTGTGTCAGTTTCTGTAGTGTAGTGGTGATCACGTTCACCTCACACGCGAAAGGTCCCCGATTCGAAACCGGGCAGAAACAGATTTTAGCGAAACAGATAGGGTGATAACTGAAACCACTGAACAAATACATAGGCCTACAGCATACATACCTAGACCAGTCTTGAACATTTCTTTAAATAACCAGAGGTAATGCAATGTTATAAAACAGGTTGTTTGGATCCTGGATGCTAATTGGTTGATAGCAGGGAGTTAAAGCTCCACAATACCCGCATTCTCCGGGCAGTGCCTGTTAACGGCTCCATTAGATTTATAAATGCTCATCCACTGTCCCACAGCCCAGCCAGTCAATCTATAAACTTCCTCTCCCATGACTTCATTAGGTTCTGGGAGCGATAAAAGTTCCACCCAGGCAAAATCCCACCCTTAGATTTGCACAGTTTCCGTAGTGTAGTGGTTATCACGTTCGCCTAACACGCGAAAGGTCCCCGGTTCGAGACCGGGCGGAAACACATTTTAACTAATTAGACAGTAAGCCAATGTCTGAAAATACAGTTAAAATCGAGTATTCACTTAGGGCCCGATCCCGATATAGGAATTTATGCACTTCTCAGTATTTGGTATTCAGAATTACACTTCAAAAAAGGGCTGTGTCTCCTGTAGGCTTATCCTGGCGTGACGTTTTGATAAGCATATAAAACTCTCTGACAAGGTGACTTTTATTAATATATTCGGCTCCATTTACTCTCAGATTCGAAAATGCTAATTAGCATCAAAGTAGACATCATGCAAAACTACAAATCCCTGCAAGTTCCTGCACTTCATATCTAACTGACACCTTTGCTAACAGGTATTGTGTCAATTTAAAACTTGTACAAGACAGTTCACAGAATTGTCCATTTAAAGAAATGTTGCCAATTGATTAATTACTACATGTAGCTAACATTCGATAGTTAATCCAGAGATTCTTACCTTTACCTCGATTCGGCAGTCTCGTCCAGATCATCATGGCATTTGTAGATCTTTATGACAGCCACATTAGCAGCTAATTAGCATTTACTTTTGGTGGGAGGGTGGGTGAATACAGGCAAATATTTCTGTAAAAGTCACCTTGTCCTAGAGAGATTACACGGTTACCATGCCAGGGTAAGCCTACAATAAACACAGCCCTTTTTTTAAGTGTTTCTAAAACCCCCTACGGGGACAATGAATGGTAGAAAAACGTTTGGAACCATTTCCCTGTTTGACCGCTAGTTTTTATGGGTATTATGACTCATACTGTGGTACTCTATTTAGGATATTATGGGTGGGCGACTTGTGGGCATTCCTAATCCTTTCCATTAGTTCATCCCTTTTGTGTCAGTTTCTGTAGTGTAGTGGTTATCACGTTCACCTCACACGCGAAAGGTCCCCGATTCGAAACCGGGCAGAAACAGATTTTAGCGAAACAGATAGGGTGATAACTGAAACCACTGAACAAATACATAGGCCTACAGCATACATACCTAGACCAGTCTTGAACATTTCTTTAAATAACCAGAGGTAATGCAATGTTATAAAACAGGTTGTTTGGATCCTGGATGCTAATTGGTTGATAGCAGGGAGTTAAAGCTCCACAATACCCGCATTCTCTGGGCAGTGCCTGTTAACGGCTCCATTAGATTTATAAATGCTCATCCACTGTCCCACAGCCCAGCCAGTCAATCTATAAACTTCCTCTCCCCTGACTTCATTAGTTACTTGGAGCGATAAAAGGCCCACCCAGGCAAAATCCCACCCTTAGATTTGCACAGTTTCCGTAGTGTAGTGGTTATCACGTTCGCCTAACACGCGAAAGGTCCCCGGTTCGAGACCGGGTGGAAACACATTTTAACTAATTAGACAGTAAGCCAATGTCTGAAAATACAGTAAAAATCGAGTATTCACTTAGGGCCCGATCCCGATATAGGAATTTATGCACTTCTCAGTATTTGGTATTCAGACTTAGACTTCAAATAAGGGCTGTGTCTCCTGTAGGCTTATCCTGGCGTGACGTTTTGATAAGCATATAAAACTCTCTGACAAGGTGACTTTTATTAATATATTCGGCTCCATTTACTCTCAGATTCGAAAATGCTAATTAGCATCAAAGTAGACATCATGCAAAACTACAAATCCCTGCAAGTTCCTGCACTTCATATCTAACTGACACCTTTGCTAACAGGTATTGTGTCAATTTAAAACTTGTACAAGCAGTTCACAGAATTGTCCATTTAAAGAAATGTTGCCAATTGATTAATTACTACATGTAGCTAACATTCGATAGTTAATCCAGAGATTCTTACCTTTACCTCGATTCGGCAGTCTCGTCCAGATCATCATGGCATTTGTAGATCTTTATGACAGCCACATTAGCAGCTAATTAGCATTTACTTTTGGTGGGAGGGTGGGTGAATACAGGCAAATATTTCTGTAAAAGCCACCGTGTCCTAGAGAGATTACACGGTTACCATGCCAGGGTAAGCCTACAATAAACACAGCC
The DNA here is from genome assembly GCA_023634145.1 of Thymallus thymallus. Classification (NCBI taxonomy): domain Eukaryota; kingdom Metazoa; phylum Chordata; class Actinopteri; order Salmoniformes; family Salmonidae; genus Thymallus; species Thymallus thymallus. The sequence goes on along the minus strand of CM042399.1, from coordinate 7,413,479 downwards.
CTTTTTTTAAGTGTTTCTAAAACCCCCTACGGGGACAATGAATGGTAGAAAATTGTTTGGAACCATTTCCCTGTTTGACCGCTAGTTTTTATGGGTATTATGACTCATACTGTGGTACTCTATTTAGGATATTATGGGTGGGCGACTTGTGGGCATTCCTAATCCTTTCCATTAGTTTATCCCTTTTGTGTCAGTTTCTGTAGTGTAGTGGTTATCACGTTCACCTCACACGCGAAAGGTCCCCGATTCGAAACCGGGCAGAAACAGATTTTAGCGAAACAGATAGGGTGATAACTGAAACCACTGAACAAATACATAGGCCTACAGCATACATACCTAGACCAGTCTTGAACATTTCTTTAAATAACCAGAGGTAATGCAATGTTATAAAACAGGTTGTTTGGATCCTGGATGCTAATTGGTTGATAGCAGGGAGTTAAAGCTCCACAATACCCGCATTCTCCGGGCAGTGCCTGTTAACGGCTCCATTAGATTTATAAATGCTCATCCACTGTCCCACAGCCCAGCCAGTCAATCTATAAACTTCCTCTCCCATGACTTCATTAGGTTCTGGGAGCGATAAAAGTTCCACCCAGGCAAAATCCCACCCTTAGATTTGCACAGTTTCCGTAGTGTAGTGGTTATCACGTTCGCCTAACACGCGAAAGGTCCCCGGTTCGAGACCGGGCGGAAACACATTTTAACTAATTAGACAGTAAGCCAATGTCTGAAAATACAGTTAAAATCGAGTATTCACTTAGGGCCCGATCCCGATATAGGAATTTATGCACTTCTCAGTATTTGGTATTCAGAATTACACTTCAAAAAAGGGCTGTGTCTCCTGTAGGCTTATCCTGGCGTGACGTTTTGATAAGCATATAAAACTCTCTGACAAGGTGACTTTTATTAATATATTCGGCTCAATTTACTCTCAGATTCGAAAATGCTAATTAGCATCAAAGTAGACATCATGCAAAACTACAAATCCCTGCAAGTTCCTGCACTTCATATCTAACTGACACCTTTGCTAACAGGTATTGTGTCAATTTAAAACTTGTACAAGACAGTTCACAGAATTGTCCATTTAAAGAAATGTTGCCAATTGATTAATTACTACATGTAGCTAACATTCGATAGTTAATCCAGAGATTCTTACCTTTACCTCGATTCGGCAGTCTCGTCCAGATCATCATGGCATTTGTAGATCTTTATGACAGCCACATTAGCAGCTAATTAGCATTTACTTTTGGTGGGAGGGTGGGTGAATACAGGCAAATATTTCTGTAAAAGTCACCTTGTCCTAGAGAGATTACACGGTTACCATGCCAGGGTAAGCCTACAATAAACACAGCCCTTTTTTTAAGTGTTTCTAAAACCCCCTACGGGGACAATGAATGGTAGAAAAACGTTTGGAACCATTTCCCTGTTTGACCGCTAGTTTTTATGGGTATTATGACTCATACTGTGGTACTCTATTTAGGATATTATGGGTGGGCGACTTGTGGGCATTCCTAATCCTTTCCATTAGTTCATCCCTTTTGTGTCAGTTTCTGTAGTGTAGTGGTTATCACGTTCACCTCACACGCGAAAGGTCCCCGATTCGAAACCGGGCAGAAACAGATTTTAGCGAAACAGATAGGGTGATAACTGAAACCACTGAACAAATACATAGGCCTACAGCATACATACCTAGACCAGTCTTGAACATTTCTTTAAATAACCAGAGGTAATGCAATGTTATAAAACAGGTTGTTTGGATCCTGGATGCTAATTGGTTGATAGCAGGGAGTTAAAGCTCCACAATACCCGCATTCTCTGGGCAGTGCCTGTTAACGGCTCCATTAGATTTATAAATGCTCATCCACTGTCCCACAGCCCAGCCAGTCAATCTATAAACTTCCTCTCCCCTGACTTCATTAGTTACTTGGAGCGATAAAAGGCCCACCCAGGCAAAATCCCACCCTTAGATTTGCACAGTTTCCGTAGTGTAGTGGTTATCACGTTCGCCTAACACGCGAAAGGTCCCCGGTTCGAGACCGGGTGGAAACACATTTTAACTAATTAGACAGTAAGCCAATGTCTGAAAATACAGTAAAAATCGAGTATTCACTTAGGGCCCGATCCCGATATAGGAATTTATGCACTTCTCAGTATTTGGTATTCAGACTTACACTTCAAATAAGGGCTGTGTCTCCTGTAGGCTTATCCTGGCGTGACGTTTTGATAAGCATATAAAACTCTCTGACAAGGTGACTTTTATTAATATATTCGGCTCCATTTACTCTCAGATTCGAAAATGCTAATTAGCATCAAAGTAGACATCATGCAAAACTACAAATCCCTGCAAGTTCCTGCACTTCATATCTAACTGACACCTTTGCTAACAGGTATTGTGTCAATTTAAAACTTGTACAAGCAGTTCACAGAATTGTCCATTTAAAGAAATGTTGCCAATTGATTAATTACTACATGTAGCTAACATTCGATAGTTAATCCAGAGATTCTTACCTTTACCTCGATTCGGCAGTCTCGTCCAGATCATCATGGCATTTGTAGATCTTTATGACAGCCACATTAGCAGCTAATTAGCATTTACTTTTGGTGGGAGGGTGGGTGAATACAGGCAAATATTTCTGTAAAAGCCACCGTGTCCTAGAGAGATTACACGGTTACCATGCCAGGGTAAGCCTACAATAAACACAGCCCTTTTTTTAAGTGTTTCTAAAACCCCCTACGGGGACAATGAATGGTAGAAAATTGTTTGGAACCATTTCCCTGTTTGACCGCTAGTTTTTATGGGTATTATGACTCATACTGTGGTACTCTATTTAGGATATTATGGGTGGGCGACTTGTGGGCATTCCTAATCCTTTCCATTAGTTTATCCCTTTTGTGTCAGTTTCTGTAGTGTAGTGGTTATCACGTTCACCTCACACGCGAAAGGTCCCCGATTCGAAACCGGGCAGAAACAGATTTTAGCGAAACAGATAGGGTGATAACTGAAACCACTGAACAAATACATAGGCCTACAGCATACATACCTAGACCAGTCTTGAACATTTCTTTAAATAACCAGAGGTAATGCAATGTTATAAAACAGGTTGTTTGGATCCTGGATGCTAATTGGTTGATAGCAGGGAGTTAAAGCTCCACAATACCCGCATTCTCCGGGCAGTGCCTGTTAACGGCTCCATTAGATTTATAAATGCTCATCCACTGTCCCACAGCCCAGCCAGTCAATCTATAAACTTCCTCTCCCATGACTTCATTAGGTTCTGGGAGCGATAAAAGTTCCACCCAGGCAAAATCCCACCCTTAGATTTGCACAGTTTCCGTAGTGTAGTGGTTATCACGTTCGCCTAACACGCGAAAGGTCCCCGGTTCGAGACCGGGCGGAAACACATTTTAACTAATTAGACAGTAAGCCAATGTCTGAAAATACAGTTAAAATCGAGTATTCACTTAGGGCCCGATCCCGATATAGGAATTTATGCACTTCTCAGTATTTGGTATTCAGAATTACACTTCAAAAAAGGGCTGTGTCTCCTGTAGGCTTATCCTGGCGTGACGTTTTGATAAGCATATAAAACTCTCTGACAAGGTGACTTTTATTAATATATTCGGCTCAATTTACTCTCAGATTCGAAAATGCTAATTAGCATCAAAGTAGGCATCATGCAAAACTACAAATCCCTGCAAATTCCTGCACTTCATATCTAACTGACACCTTTGCTAACAGGTATTGTGTCAATTTAAAACTTGTACAAGACAGTTCACAGAATTGTCCATTTAAAGAAATGTTGCCATTTGATTAATTACTACATGTAGCTATTATTCGATAGTTAATCCAGAGATTCTTACCTTTACCTCGATTCGGCAGTCTCGTCCAGATCATCATGGCATTTGTAGATCTTTATGACAGCCACATTAGCAGCTAATTAGCATTTACTTTTGGTGGGAGGGTGGGTGAATACAGGCAAATATTTCTGTAAAAGTTACCTTGTCCTAGAGAGATTACACGGTTACCATGCCAGGGTAAGCCTACAATAAACACAGCCCTTTTTTTAAGTGTTTCTAAAACCCCCTACGGGGACAATGAATGGTAGAAAAACGTTTGGAACGATTTCCCTGTTTGACCGCTAGTTTTTATGGGTATTATGACTCATACTGTGGTACTCTATTTAGGATATTATGGGTGGGCGACTTGTGGGCATTCCTAATCCTTTCCATTAGTTCATCCCTTTTGTGTCAGTTTCTGTAGTGTAGTGGTTATCACGTTCACCTCACACGCGAAAGGTCCCCGATTCTAAACCGGGCAGAAACAGATTTTAGCGAAACAGATAGGGTGATAACTGAAACCACTGAACAAATACATAGGCCTACAGCATACATACCTAGACCAGTCTCGAACGTTTATGTAGTGTAGTGGTTATCACGTTCGCCTCACACGCGAAAGGTCCCCGATTCGAAACCGGGCAGAAACAGATTTTAGCGAAACAGATAGGGTGATAACTGAAACCACTGAACAAATACATAGGCCTACAGCATACATACCTAGACCAGTCTTGAACATTTCTTTAAATAACCAGAGGTAATGCAATGTTATAAAACAGGTTGTTTGGATCCTGGATGCTAATTGGTTGATAAAAGGGAGTTAAAGCTCCACAATACCCGCATTCTCCGGGCAGTGCCTGTTAACGGCTCCATTAGATTTATAAATGCTCATCCACTGTCCCACAGCCCAGCCAGTCAATCTATAAACTTCCTCTCCCCTGACTTCATTAGTTTCTTGGAGCGATAAAAGGCCCACCCAGGCAAAATCCCGCCCTTAGATTTGCATAGTTTCCGTAGTGTAGTGGTTATCACGTTCGCCTAACGCGCGAAAGGTCCCCGGTTTGAGACTGGGCGGAAACACATTTTAACTAATTAGACAGTAAGCCAATATCTGAAAATACAGTAAAAATCGAGTATTCACTTAGGGCTGATCCCGATATAGGAATTTATGCACTTCTCAGTATTTGGTATTCAGACTTACACTTCAAATATGGGCTGTGTCTCCTGTAGGCTTATCCTGGTGTGACGTTTTGATAAGCATATAAAACTCTCTGACAAGGTGACTTTTATTAATACATTCGGCTCCATTTACTCTCAGATTCGAAAAATGCTAATTAGCATCAAAGTAGACATCATTCAAAACTACAAATCCCTGCAAGTTCCTGCACTTCATATCTAACTGACACCTTTGCTAAGAGGTATTGTGTCAATTTAAAACTTGTACAAGACAGTTCACAGAATTGTCCATTTAAAGAAATGTTGCCAATTGATTAATTACTACATGTAGCTAACATTCGATAGTTAATCCAGAGATTCTTACCTTTACCTCGATTCGGCAGTCTCGTCCAGATCATCATGGCATTTGTAGATCTTTATGACAGCCACATTAGCAGCTAATTAGCATTTACTTTTGGTGGGAGGGTGGGTGAATACAGGCAAATATTTCTGTAAAAGTCACCTTGTCCTAGAGAGATTACACGGTTACCATGCCAGGGTAAGCCTACAATAAACACAGCCCTTTTTTTAAGTGTTTCTAAAACCCCCTACGGGGACAATGAATGGTAGAAAAACGTTTGGAACCATTTCCCTGTTTGACCGCTAGTTTTTATGGGTATTATGACTCATACTGTGGTACTCTATTTAGGATATTATGGGTGGGCGACTTGTGGGCATTCCTTTCCATTAGTTCATCCCTTTTGTGTCAGTTTCTGTAGTGTAGTGGTTATCACGTTCGCCTCACACGCGAAAGGTCCCCGATTCGAAACCGGGCAGAAACAGATTTTAGCGAAACAGATAGGGTGATAACTGAAACCACTGAACAAATACATAGGCCTACAGCATACATACCTAGACCAGTCTTGAACATTTCTTTAAATAACCAGAGGTAATGCAATGTTATAAAACAGGTTGTTTGGATCCTGTATGCTAATTGGTTGATAGCAGGGAGTTAAAGCTCCACAATACCCGCATTCTCTGGGCAGTGCCTGTTAACGGCTCCATTAGATTTATAAATGCTCATCCACTGTCCCACAGCCCAGCCAGTCAATCTATAAACTTCCTCTCCCCTGACTTCATTAGTTACTTGGAGCGATAAAAGGCCCACCCAGGCAAAATTCCACCCTTAGATTTGCACAGTTTCCGTAGTGTAGTGGTTATCACGTTCGCCTAACACGCGAAAGGTCCCCGGTTCGAGACCGGGTGGAAACACATTTTAACTAATTAGACAGTAAGCCAATGTCTGAAAATACAGTAAAAATCGAGTATTCACTTAGGGCCCGATCCCGATATAGGAATTTATGCACTTCTCAGTATTTGGTATTCAGACTTACACTTCAAATATGGGCTGTGTCTCCTGTAGGCTTATCCTGGCGTGACGTTTTGATAAGCATATAAAACTCTCTGACAAGGTGACTTTTATTAATACATTCGGCTCCATTTACTCTCAGATTCGAAAATGCTAATTAGCATCAAAGTAGACATCATTCAAAACTACAAATCCCTGCAAGTTCCTGCACTTCATATCTAACTGACACCTTTGCTAAGAGGTATTGTGTCAATTTAAAACTTGTACAAGACAGTTCACAGAATTGTCCATTTAAAGAAATGTTGCCAATTGATTAATTACTACATGTAGCTAACATTCGATAGTTAATCCAGAGATTCTTACCTTTACCTCGATTCGGCAGTCTCGTCCAGATCATCATGGCATTTGTAGATCTTTATGACAGCCACATTAGCAGCTAATTAGCATTTACTTTTGGTGGGAGGGTGGGTGAATACAGGCAAATATTTCTGTAAAAGCCACCGTGTCCTAGAGAGATTACACGGTTACCATGCCAGGGTAAGCCTACAATAAACACAGCCCTTTTTTTAAGTGTTTCTAAAACCCCCTACGGGGACAATGAATGGTAGAAAAACGTTTGGAACCATTTCCCTGTTTGACCGCTAGTTTTTATTGGTATTATGACTCATACTGTGGTACTCTATTTAGGATATTATGGGTGGGCGACTTGTGGGCATTCCTAATCCTTTCCATTAGTTCATCCATTTTGTGTCAGTTTCTGTAGTGTAGTGGTTATCACGTTCGCCTCACACGTGAAAGGTCCCCGATTCGAAACCGGGCAGAAACAGATTTTAGCGAAACAGATAGGGTGATAACTGAAACCACTGAACAAATACAGAGGCCTACAGCATACATACCTAGACCAGTCTTGAACATTTCTTTAAATAACCAGAGGTAATGCAATGTTATAAAACAGGTTGTTTGGATCCTGGATGCTAATTGGTTGATAGCAGGGAGTTAAAGCTCCACAATACCCGCATTCTCTGGGCAGTGCCTGTTAACGGCTCCATTAGATTTATAAATGCTCATCCACTGTCCCACAGCCCAGCCAGTCAATCTATAAACTTCCTCTCCCCTGACTTCATTAGTTACTTGGAGCGATAAAAGGCCCACCCAGGCAAAATCCCACCCGTAGATTTGCATAGTTTCCGTAGTGTAGTGGTTATCACGTTCGCCTAACACGCGAAAGGTCCCCGGTTCGAGACCGGGTGGAAACACATTTTAACTAATTAGACAGTAAGCCAATGTCTGAAAATACAGTAAAAATCGAGTATTCACTTAGGGCCCGATCCCGATATAGGAATTTATGCACTTCTCAGTATTTGGTATTCAGACTTACACTTCAAATAAGGGCTGTGTCTCCTGTAGGCTTATCCTGGCGTGACGTTTTGATAAGCATATAAAACTCTCTGACAAGGTGACTTTTATTAATATATTCGGCTCCATTTACTCTCAGATTCGAAAATGCTAATTAGCATCAAAGTAGACATCATGCAAAACTACAAATCCCTGCAAGTTCCTGCACTTCATATCTAACTGACACCTTTGCTAACAGGTATTGTGTCAATTTAAAACTTGTACAAGACAGTTCACAGAATTGTCCATTTAAAGAAATGTTGCCAATTGATTAATTACTACATGTAGCTAACATTCGATAGTTAATCCAGAGATTCTTACCTTTACCTCGATTCGGCAGTCTCGTCCAGATCATCATGGCATTTGTAGATCTTTATGACAGCCACATTAGCAGCTAATTAGCATTTACTTTTAGTGGGAAGGTGGGTGAATACAGGCAAATATTTCTGTAAAAGTCACCTTGTCCTAGAGAGATTACACGGTTACCATGCCAGGGTAAGCCTACAATAAACACAGCCCTTTTTTAAAGTGTTTCTAAAACCCCCTACGGGGACAATGAATGGTAGAAAATTGTTTGGAACCATTTCCCTGTTTGACCGCTAGTTTTTATGGGTATTATGACTCATACTGTGGTACTCTATTTAGGATATTATGGGTGGGCGACTTGTGGGCATTCCTAATCCTTTCCATTAGTTCATCCCTTTTGTGTCAGTTTCTGTAGTGTAGTGGTTATCACGTTCACCTCACACGCGAAAGGTCCCCGATTCGAAACCGGGCAGAAACAGATTTTAGCGAAACAGATAGGGTGATAACTGAAACCACTGAACAAATACATAGGCCTACAGCATACATACCTAGACCAGTCTTGAACATTTCTTTAAATAACCAGAGGTAATGCAATGTTATAAAACAGGTTGTTTGGATCCTGGATGCTAATTGGTTGATAGCAGGGAGTTAAAGCTCCACAATACCCGCATTCTCTGGGCAGTGCCTGTTAACGGCTCCATTAGATTTATAAATGCTCATCCACTGTCCCACAGCCCAGCCAGTCAATCTATAAACTTCCTCTCCCCTGACTTCATTAGTTACTCGGAGCGATAAAAGGCCCACCCAGGCAAAATCCCACCCTTAGATTTGCATAGTTTCTGTAGTGTAGTGGTTATCACGTTCGCCTAACACGCGAAAGGTCCCCGGTTCGAGACCGGGTGGAAACACATTTTAACTAATTAGACAGTAAGCCAATGTCTGAAAATACAGTAAAACTCGAGTATTCACTTAGGGCCCGATCCCGATATAGGAATTTATGCACTTCTCAGTATTTGGTATTCAGACTTACACTTCAAATAAGGGCTGTGTCTCCTGTAGGCTTATCCTGGCGTGACGTTTTGATAAGCATATAAAACTCTCTGACAAGGTGACTTTTATTAATATATTCGGCTCCATTTACTCTCAGATTCGAAAATGCTAATTAGCATCAAAGTAGACATCATGCAAAACTACAAATCCCTGCAAGTTCCTGCACTTCATATCTAACTGACACCTTTGCTAACAGGTATTGTGTCAATTTAAAACTTGTACAAGACAGTTCACAGAATTGTCCATTTAAAGAAATGTTGCCAATTGATTAATTACTACATGTAGCTAACATTCGATAGTTAATCCAGAGATTCTTACCTTTACCTCGATTCGGCAGTCTCGTCCAGATCATCATGGCATTTGTAGATCTTTATGACAGCCACATTAGCAGCTAATTAGCATTTACTTTTAGTGGGAGGGTGGGTGAATACAGGCAAATATTTCTGTAAAAGTCACCTTGTCCTAGAGAGATTACACGGTTACCATGCCAGGGTAAGCCTACAATAAACACAGCCCTTTTTTTAAGTGTTTCTAAAAACCCCTACGGGGACAATGAATGGTAGAAAATTGTTTGGAACCATTTCCCTGTTTGACCGCTAGTTTTTATGGGTATTATGACTCATACTGTGGTACTCTATTTAGGATATTATGGGTGGGCGACTTGTGGGCATTCCTAATCCTTTCCATTAGTTCATCCCTTTTGTGTCAGTTTCTGTAGTGTAGTGGTTATCACGTTCACCTCACACGCGAAAGGTCCCCGATTCGAAACCGGGCAGAAACAGATTTTAGCGAAACAGATAGGGTGATAACTGAAACCACTGAACAAATACATAGGCCTACAGCATACATACCTAGACCAGTCTTGAACATTTCTTTAAATAACCAGAGGTAATGCAATGTTATAAAACAGGTTGTTTGGATCCTGGATGCTAATTGGTTGATAACAGGGAGTTAAAGCTCCACAATACCCGCATTCTCCGGGCAGTGCCTGTTAACGGCTCCATTAGATTTATAAATGCTCATCCACTGTCCCACAGCCCAGCCAGTCAATCTATAAACTTCCTCTCCCCTGACTTCATTAGTTTCTTGGAGCGATAAAAGGCCCACCCAGGCAAAATCCCACCCTTAGATTTGCATAGTTTCCGTAGTGTAGTGGTTATCACGTTCGCCTAACACGCGAAAGGTCCCCGGTTTGAGACTGGGCGGAAACACATTTTAACTAATTAGACAGTAAGCCAATATCTGAAAATACAGTAAAAATCGAGTATTCACTTAGGGCTGATCCCGATATAGGAATTTATGCACTTCTCAGTATTTGGTATTCAGACTTACACTTCAAATATGGGCTGTGTCTCCTGTAGGCTTATCCTGGCGTGACGTTTTGATAAGCATATAAAACTCTCTGACAAGGTGACTTTTATTAATACATTCGGCTCCATTTACTCTCAGATTCGAAAATGCTAATTAGCATCAAAGTAGACATCATTCAAAACTACAAATCCCTGCAAGTTCCTGCACTTCATATCTAACTGACACCTTTGCTAAGAGGTATTGTGTCAATTTAAAACTTGTACAAGACAGTTCACAGAATTGTCCATTTAAAGAAATGTTGCCAATTGATTAATTACTACATGTAGCTAACATTCGATAGTTAATCCAGAGATTCTTACCTTTACCTCGATTCGGCAGTCTCGTCCAGATCATCATGGCATTTGTAGATCTTTATGACAGCCACATTAGCAGCTAATTAGCATTTACTTTTAGTGGGAGGGTGGGTGAATACAGGCAAATATTTCTGTAAAAGTCACCTTGTCCTAGAGAGATTACACGGTTACCATGCCAGGGTAAGCCTACAATAAACACAGCCCTTTTTTTAAGTGTTTCTAAAACCCCCTACGGGGACAATGAATGGTAGAAAATTGTTTGGAACCATTTCCCTGTTTGACCGCTAGTTTTTATGGGTATTATGACTCATACTGTGGTACTCTATTTAGGATATTATGGGTGGGCGACTTGTGGGCATTCCTTTCCATTAGTTCATCCCTTTTGTGTCAGTTTCTGTAGTGTAGTGGTTATCACGTTCACCTCACACGCGAAAGGTCCCCGATTCGAAACCGGGCAGAAACAGATTTTAGCGAAACAGATAGGGTGATAACTGAAACCACTGAACAAATACATAGGCCTACAGCATACATACCTAGACCAGTCTTGAACATTTCTTTAAATAACCAGAGGTAATGCAATGTTATAAAACAGGTTGTTTGGATCCTGTATGCTAATTGGTTGATAGCAGGGAGTTAAAGCTCCACAATACCCGCATTCTCTGGGCAGTGCCTGTTAACGGCTCCATTAGATTTATAAATGCCCATCCACTGTCCCACAGCCCAGCCAGTCAATCTATAAACTTCCTCTCCCCTGACTTCATTAGTTACTTGGAGCGATAAAAGGCCCACCCAGGCAAAATTCCACCCTTAGATTTGCACAGTTTCCGTAGTGTAGTGGTTATCATGTTCGCCTAACACACGAAAGGTCCCCGGTTCGAGACCGGGTGGAAACACATTTTAACTAATTAGACAGTAAGCCAATGTCTGAAAATACAGTAAAACTCGAGTATTCACTTAGGGCCCGATCCCGATATAGGAATTTATGCACTTCTCAGTATTTGGTATTCAGACTTACACTTCAAATAAGGGCTGTGTCTCCTGTAGGCTTATCCTGGCGTGACGTTTTGATAAGCATATAAAACTCTCTGACAAGGTGACTTTTATTAATATATTCGGCTCCATTTACTCTCAGATTCGAAAATGCTAATTAGCATCAAAGTAGACATCATGCAAAACTACAAATCCCTGCAAGTTCCTGCACTTCATATCTAACTGACACCTTTGCTAACAGGTATTGTGTCAATTTAAAACTTGTACAAGACAGTTCACAGAATTGTCCATTTAAAGAAATGTTGCCAATTGATTAATTACTACATGTAGCTAACATTCGATAGTTAATCCAGAGATTCTTACCTTTACCTCGATTCGGCAGTCTCGTCCAGATCATCATGGCATTTGTAGATCTTTATGACAGCCACATTAGCAGCTAATTAGCATTTACTTTTAGTGGGAGGGTGGGTGAATACAGGCAAATATTTCTGTAAAAGTCACCTTGTCCTAGAGAGATTACACGGTTACCATGCCAGGGTAAGCCTACAATAAACACAGCCCTTTTTTTAAGTGTTTCTAAAAACCCCTACGGGGACAATGAATGGTAGAAAATTGTTTGGAACCATTTCCCTGTTTGACCGCTAGTTTTTATGGGTATTATGACTCATACTGTGGTACTCTATTTAGGATATTATGGGTGGGCGACTTGTGGGCATTCCTAATCCTTTCCATTAGTTCATCCCTTTTGTGTCAGTTTCTGTAGTGTAGTGGTTATCACGTTCACCTCACACGCGAAAGGTCCCCGATTCGAAACCGGGCAGAAACAGATTTTAGCGAAACAGATAGGGTGATAACTGAAACCACTGAACAAATACATAGGCCTACAGCATACATACCTAGACCAGTCTTGAACATTTCTTTAAATAACCAGAGGTAATGCAATGTTATAAAACAGGTTGTTTGGATCCTGGATGCTAATTGGTTGATAACAGGGAGTTAAAGCTCCACAATACCCGCATTCTCCGGGCAGTGCCTGTTAACGGCTCCATTAGATTTATAAATGCTCATCCACTGTCCCACAGCCCAGCCAGTCAATCTATAAACTTCCTCTCCCCTGACTTCATTAGTTTCTTGGAGCGATAAAAGGCCCACCCAGGCAAAATCCCACCCTTAGATTTGCATAGTTTCCGTAGTGTAGTGGTTATCACGTTCGCCTAACACGCGAAAGGTCCCCGGTTTGAGACTGGGCGGAAACACATTTTAACTAATTAGACAGTAAGCCAATATCTGAAAATACAGTAAAAATCGAGTATTCACTTAGGGCTGATCCCGATATAGGAATTTATGCACTTCTCAGTATTTGGTATTCAGACTTACACTTCAAATATGGGCTGTGTCTCCTGTAGGCTTATCCTGGCGTGACGTTTTGATAAGCATATAAAACTCTCTGACAAGGTGACTTTTATTAATACATTCGGCTCCATTTACTCTCAGATTCGAAAATGCTAATTAGCATCAAAGTAGACATCATTCAAAACTACAAATCCCTGCAAGTTCCTGCACTTCATATCTAACTGACACCTTTGCTAAGAGGTATTGTGTCAATTTAAAACTTGTACAAGACAGTTCACAGAATTGTCCATTTAAAGAAATGTTGCCAATTGATTAATTACTACATGTAGCTAACATTCGATAGTTAATCCAGAGATTCTTACCTTTACCTCGATTCGGCAGTCTCGTCCAGATCATCATGGCATTTGTAGATCTTTATGACAGCCACATTAGCAGCTAATTAGCATTTACTTTTAGTGGGAGGGTGGGTGAATACAGGCAAATATTTCTGTAAAAGTCACCTTGTCCTAGAGAGATTACACGGTTACCATGCCAGGGTAAGCCTACAATAAACACAGCCCTTTTTTTAAGTGTTTCTAAAACCCCCTACGGGGACAATGAATGGTAGAAAATTGTTTGGAACCATTTCCCTGTTTGACCGCTAGTTTTTATGGGTATTATGACTCATACTGTGGTACTCTATTTAGGATATTATGGGTGGGCGACTTGTGGGCATTCCTTTCCATTAGTTCATCCCTTTTGTGTCAGTTTCTGTAGTGTAGTGGTTATCACGTTCACCTCACACGCGAAAGGTCCCCGATTCGAAACCGGGCAGAAACAGATTTTAGCGAAACAGATAGGGTGATAACTGAAACCACTGAACAAATACATAGGCCTACAGCATACATACCTAGACCAGTCTTGAACATTTCTTTAAATAACCAGAGGTAATGCAATGTTATAAAACAGGTTGTTTGGATCCTGTATGCTAATTGGTTGATAGCAGGGAGTTAAAGCTCCACAATACCCGCATTCTCTGGGCAGTGCCTGTTAACGGCTCCATTAGATTTATAAATGCCCATCCACTGTCCCACAGCCCAGCCAGTCAATCTATAAACTTCCTCTCCCCTGACTTCATTAGTTACTTGGAGCGATAAAAGGCCCACCCAGGCAAAATTCCACCCTTAGATTTGCACAGTTTCCGTAGTGTAGTGGTTATCATGTTCGCCTAACACACGAAAGGTCCCCGGTTCGAGACCGGGTGGAAACACATTTTAACTAATTAGACAGTAAGCCAATGTCTGAAAATACAGTAAAAATCGAGTATTCACTTAGGGCCCGATCCCGATATAGGAATTTATGCACTTCTCAGTATTTGGTATTCAGACTTACACTTCAAATATGGGCTGTGTCTCCTGTAGGCTTATCCTGGCGTGACGTTTTGATAAGCATATAAAACTCTCTGACAAGGTGACTTTTATTAATACATTCGGCTCCATTTACTCTCAGATTCGAAAATGCTAATTAGCATCAAAGTAGACATCATTCAAAACTACAAATCCCTGCAAGTTCCTGCACTTCATATCTAACTGACACCTTTGCTAAGAGGTATTGTGTCAATTTAAAACTTGTACAAGACAGTTCACAGAATTGTCCATTTAAAGAAATGTTGCCAATTGATTAATTACTACATGTAGCTAACATTCGATAGTTAATCCAGAGATTCTTACCTTTACCTCGATTCGGCAGTCTCGTCCAGATCATCATGGCATTTGTAGATCTTTATGACAGCCACATTAGCAGCTAATTAGCATTTACTTTTGGTGGGAGGGTGGGTGAATACAGGCAAATATTTCTGTAAAAGTCACCTTGTCCTAGAGAGATTACACGGTTACCATGCCAGGGTAAGCCTACAATAAACACAGCCCTTTTTTTAAGTGTTTCTAAAACCCCCTACGGGGACAATGAATGGTAGAAAAACGTTTGGAACCATTTCCCTGTTTGACCGCTAGTTTTTATGGGTATTATGACTCATACTGTGGTACTCTATTTAGGATATTATGGGTGGGCGACTTGTGGGCATTCCTTTCCATTAGTTCATCCCTTTTGTGTCAGTTTCTGTAGTGTAGTGGTTATCACGTTCGCCTCACACGCGAAAGGTCCCCGATTCGAAACCGGGCAGAAACAGATTTTAGCGAAACAGATAGGGTGATAACTGAAACCACTGAACAAATACATAGGCCTACAGCATACATACCTAGACCAGTCTTGAACATTTCTTTAAATAACCAGAGGTAATGCAATGTTATAAAACAGGTTGTTTGGATCCTGCATGCTAATTGGTTGATAGCAGGGAGTTAAAGCTCCACAATACCCGCATTCTCTGGGCAGTGCCTGTTAACGGCTCCATTAGATTTATAAATGCTCATCCACTGTCCCACAGCCCAGCCAGTCAATCTATAAACTTCCTCTCCCCTGACTTCATTAGTTACTTGGAGCGATAAAAGGCCCACCCAGGCAAAATTCCACCCTTAGATTTGCACAGTTTCCGTAGTGTAGTGGTTATCACGTTCGCCTAACACGCGAAAGGTCCCCGGTTCGAGACCGGGTGGAAACACATTTTAACTAATTAGACAGTAAGCCAATGTCTGAAAATACAGTAAAAATCGAGTATTCACTTAGGGCCCGATCCCGATATAGGAATTTATGCACTTCTCAGTATTTGGTATTCAGACTTACACTTCAAATATGGGCTGTGTCTCCTGTAGGCTTATCCTGGCGTGACGTTTTGATAAGCATATAAAACTCTCTGACAAGGTGACTTTTATTAATACATTCGGCTCCATTTACTCTCAGATTCGAAAATGCTAATTAGCATCAAAGTAGACATCATTCAAAACTACAAATCCCTGCAAGTTCCTGCACTTCATATCTAACTGACACCTTTGCTAACAGGTATTGTGTCAATTTAAAACTTGTACAAGACAGTTCACAGAATTGTCCATTTAAAGAAATGTTGCCAATTGATTAATTACTACATGTAGCTAACATTCGATAGTTAATCCAGAGATTCTTACCTTTACCTCGATTCGGCAGTCTCGTCCAGATCATCATGGCATTTGTAGATCTTTATGACAGCCACATTAGCAGCTAATTAGCATTTACTTTTGGTGGGAGGGTGGGTGAATACAGGCAAATATTTCTGTAAAAGTCACCTTGTCCTAGATAGATTACACGGTTACCATGCCAGGGTAAGCCTACAATAAACACAGCCCTTTTTTTAAGTGTTTCTAAAACCCCCTACGGGGACAATGAATGGTAGAAAAACGTTTGGAACCATTTCCCTGTTTGACCGCTAGTTTTTATGGGTATTATGACTCATACTGTGGTACTCTATTTAGGATATTATGGGTGGGCGACTTGTGGGCATTCCTTTCCATTAGTTCATCCCTTTTGTGTCAGTTTCTGTAGTGTAGTGGTTATCACGTTCGCCTCACACGCGAAAGGTCCCCGATTCGAAACCGGGCAGAAACAGATTTTAGCGAAACAGATAGGGTGATAACTGAAACCACTGAACAAATACATAGGCCTACAGCATACATACCTAGACCAGTCTTGAACATTTCTTTAAATAACCAGAGGTAATGCAATGTTATAAAACAGGTTGTTTGGATCCTGTATGCTAATTGGTTGATAGCAGGGAGTTAAAGCTCTACAATACCCGCATTCTCTGGGCAGTGCCTGTTAACGGCTCCATTAGATTTATAAATGCTCATCCACTGTCCCACAGCCCAGCCAGTCAATCTATAAACTTCCTCTCCCCTGACTTCATTAGTTACTTGGAGCGATAAAAGGCCCACCCAGGCAAAATTCCACCCTTAGATTTGCACAGTTTCCGTAGTGTAGTGGTTATCACGTTCGCCTAACACGCGAAAGGTCCCCGGTTCGAGACCGGGTGGAAACACATTTTAACTAATTAGACAGTAAGCCAATGTCTGAAAATACAGTAAAAATCGAGTATTCACTTAGGGCCCGATCCCGATATAGGAATTTATGCACTTCTCAGTATTTGGTATTCAGACTTACACTTCAAATATGGGCTGTGTCTCCTGTAGGCTTATCCTGGCGTGACGTTTTGATAAGCATATAAAACTCTCTGACAAGGTGACTTTTATTAATACATTCGGCTCCATTTACTCTCAGATTCGAAAATGCTAATTAGCATCAAAGTAGACATCATTCAAAACTACAAATCCCTGCAAGTTCCTGCACTTCATATCTAACTGACACCTTTGCTAAGAGGTATTGTGTCAATTTAAAACTTGTACAAGACAGTTCACAGAATTGTCCATTTAAAGAAATGTTGCCAATTGATTAATTACTACATGTAGCTAACATTCGATAGTTAATCCAGAGATTCTTACCTTTACCTCGATTCGGCAGTCTCGTCCAGATCATCATGGCATTTGTAGATCTTTATGACAGCCACATTAGCAGCTAATTAGCATTTACTTTTGGTGGGAGGGTGGGTGAATACAGGCAAATATTTCTGTAAAAGCCACCGTGTCCTAGAGAGATTACACGGTTACCATGCCAGGGTAAGCCTACAATAAACACAGCCCTTTTTTTAAGTGTTTCTAAAACCCCCTACGGGGACAATGAATGGTAGAAAAACGTTTGGAACCATTTCCCTGTTTGACCGCTAGTTTTTATTGGTATTATGACTCATACTGTGGTACTCTATTTAGGATATTATGGGTGGGCGACTTGTGGGCATTCCTAATCCTTTCCATTAGTTCATCCTTTTTGTGTCAGTTTCTGTAGTGTAGTGGTTATCACGTTCGCCTCACACGTGAAAGGTCCCCGATTCGAAACCGGGCAGAAACAGATTTTAGCGAAACAGATAGGGTGATAACTGAAACCACTGAACAAATACATAGGCCTACAGCATACATACCTAGACCAGTCTTGAACATTTCTTTAAATAACCAGAGGTAATGCAATGTTATAAAACAGGTTGTTTGGATCCTGGATGCTAATTGGTTTTTAGCATGGAGTTAAAGCTCCACAATACCCGCATTCTCTGGGCAGTGCCTGTTAACGGCTCCATTAGATTTATAAATGCTCATCCACTGTCCCACAGCCCAGCCAGTCAATCTATAAACTTCCTCTCCCCTGACTTCATTAGTTACTTGGAGCGATAAAAGGCCCACCCAGGCAAAATCCCACCCTTAGATTTGCATAGTTTCCGTAGTGTAGTGGTTATCACGTTCGCCTAACACGCGAAAGGTCCCCGGTTCGAGACCGGGTGGAAACACATTTTAACTAATTAGACAGTAAGCCAATGTCTGAAAATACAGTAAAAATCGAGTATTCACTTAGGGCCCGATCCCGATATAGGAATTTATGCACTTCTCAGTATTTGGTATTCAGACTTACACTTCAAATAAGGGCTGTGTCTCCTGTAGGCTTATCCTGGCGTGACGTTTTGATAAGCATATAAAACTCTCTGACAAGGTGACTTTTATTAATATATTCGGCTCCATTTACTCTCAGATTCGAAAATGCTAATTAGCATCAAAGTAGACATCATGCAAAACTACAAATCCCTGCAAGTTCCTGCACTTCATATCTAACTGACACCTTTGCTAACAGGTATTGTGTCAATTTAAAACTTGTACAAGACAGTTCACAGAATTGTCCATTTAAAGAAATGTTGCCAATTGATTAATTACTACATGTAGCTAACATTCGATAGTTAATCCAGAGATTCTTACCTTTACCTCGATTCGGCAGTCTCGTCCAGATCATCATGGCATTTGTAGATCTTTATGACAGCCACATTAGCAGCTAATTAGCATTTACTTTTAGTGGGAGGGTGGGTGAATACAGGCAAATATTTCTGTAAAAGTCACCTTGTCCTAGAGAGATTACACGGTTACCATGCCAGGGTAAGCCTACAATAAACACAGCCCTTTTTTTAAGTGTTTCTAAAACCCCCTACGGGGACAATGAATGGTAGAAAATTGTTTGGAACCATTTCCCTGTTTGACCGCTAGTTTTTATGGGTATTATGACTCATACTGTGGTACTCTATTTAGGATATTATGGGTGGGCGACTTGTGGGCATTCCTAATCCTTTCCATTAGTTCATCCCTTTTGTGTCAGTTTCTGTAGTGTAGTGGTTATCACGTTCACCTCACATGCGAAAGGTCCCCGATTCGAAACCGGGCAGAAACAGATTTTAGCGAAACAGATAGGGTGATAACTGAAACCACTGAACAAATACATAGGCCTACAGCATACATACCTAGACCAGTCTTGAACATTTCTTTAAATAACCAGAGGTAATGCAATGTTATAAAACAGGTTGTTTGGATCCTGGATGCTAATTGGTTGATAGCAGGGAGTTAAAGCTCCACAATACCCGCATTCTCCGGGCAGTGCCTGTTAACGGCTCCATTAGATTTATAAATGCTCATCCACTGTCCCAGAGCCCAGCCAGTCAATCTATAAACTTCCTCTCCCCTGACTTCATTAGTTTCTTGGAGCGATAAAAGGCCCACCCAGGCAAAATCCCACCCTTAGATTTGCACAGTTTCCGTAGTGTAGTGGTTATCACGTTCGCCTAACACGCGAAAGGTCCCCGGTTCGAGACAGGGCGGAAACACATTTTAACTAATTAGACAGTAAGCCAATATCTGAAAATACAGTAAAAATCGAGTATTCACTTAGGGCTGATCCCGATATAGGAATTTATGCACTTCTCAGTATTTGGTATTCAGACTTACACTTCAAATATGGGCTGTGTCTCCTGTAGGCTTATCCTGGCGTGACGTTTTGATAAGCATATAAAACTCTCTGACAAGGTGACTTTTATTAATATATTCGGCTCCATTTACTCTCAGATTCGAAAATGCTAATTAGCATCAAAGTAGACATCATGCAAAACTACAAATCCCTGCAAGTTCCTGCACTTCATATCTAACTGACACCTTTGCTAACAGGTATTGTGTCAATTTAAAACTTGTACAAGACAGTTCACAGAATTGTCCATTTAAAGAAATGTTGCCAATTGATTAATTACTACATGTAGCTAACATTCGATAGTTAATCCAGAGATTCTTACCTTTACCTCGATTCGGCAGTCTCATCCAGATCATCATGGCATTTGTAGATCTTTATGACAGCCACATTAGCAGCTAATTAGCATTTACTTTTGGTGGGAGGGTGGGTGAATACAGGCAAATATTTCTGTAAAAGTCACCTTGTCCTAGAGAGATTACACGGTTACCATGCCAGGGTAAGCCTACAATAAACACAGCCCTTTTTTTAAGTGTTTCTAAAACCCCCTACGGGGACAATGAATGGTAGAAAAACGTTTGGAACCATTTCCCTGTTTGACCGCTAGTTTTTATGGGTATTATGACTCATACTGTGGTACTCTATTTAGGATATTATGGGTGGGCGACTTGTGGGCATTCCTAATCCTTTCCATTAGTTCATCCCTTTTGTGTCAGTTTCTGTAGTGTAGTGGTTATCACGTTCGCCTCACACGCGAAAGGTCCCCGATTCGAAACCGGGCAGAAACAGATTTTAGCGAAACAGATAGGGTGATAACTGAAACCACTGAACAAATACATAGGCCTACAGCATACATACCTAGACCAGTCTTGAACATTTCTTTAAATAACCAGAGGTAATGCAATGTTATAAAACAGGTTGTTTGGATCCTGGATGCTAATTGGTTGATAGCAGGGAGTTAAAGCTCCACAATACCCGCATTCTCTGGGCAGTGCCTGTTAACGGCTCCATTAGATTTATAAATGCTCATCCACTGTCCCACAGCCCAGCCAGTCAATCTATAAACTTCCTCTCCCCTGACTTCATTAGGTTCTGGGAGCGATAAAAGGCCCACCCAGGCAAAATCCCACCCTTAGATTCACACAGTTTCCGTAGTGTAGTGGTTATCACGTTTGCCTAACACGCTAAAGGTCCCCGGTTCGAGACCGGGTGGAAACACATTTTAACTAATTAGACAGTAAGCCAATGTCTGAAAATACAGTAAAAATCGAGTATTCACTTAGGGCCCGATCCCGATATAGGAATTTATGCACTTCTCAGTATTTGGTATTCAGAATTACACTTCAAATAAGGGCTGTGTCTCCTGTAGGCTTATCCTGGCGTGACGTTTTGATAAGCATATAAAACTCTCTGACAAGGTAACTTTTATTAATATATTCGGCTCCATTTACTCTCAGATTCGAAAATGCTAATTAGCATCAAAGTAGACATCATGCAAAACTACAAATCCCTGCAAGTTCCTGCACTTCATATCTAACTGACACCTTTGCTAACAGGTATTGTGTCAATTTAAAACTTGTACAAGACAGTTCACAGAATTGTCCATTTAAAGAAATGTTGCCAATTGATTAATTACTACATGTAGCTAACATTCGATAGTTAATCCAGAGATTCTTACCTTTACCTCGATTCGGCAGTCTCGTCCAGATCATCATGGCATTTGTAGATCTTTATGACAGCCACATTAGCAGCTAATTAGCATTTACTTTTGGTGGGAGGGTGGGTGAATACAGGCAAATATTTCTGTAAAAGTCACCTTGTCCTAGAGAGATTACACGGTTACCATGCCAGGGTAAGCCTACAATAAACACAGCCCTTTTTTTAAGTGTTTCTAAAACCCCCTACGGGGACAATGAATGGTAGAAAAACGTTTGGAACCATTTCCCTGTTTGACCGCTAGTTTTTATGGGTATTATGACTCATACTGTGGTACTCTATTTAGGATATTATGGGTGGGCGACTTGTGGGCATTCCTAATCCTTTCCATTAGTTCATCCCTTTTGTGTCAGTTTCTGTAGTGTAGTGGTTATCACGTTCGCCTTCCACGCGAAAGGTCCCCGATTCGAAACCGGGCAGAAACAGATTTTAGCGAAACAGATAGGGTGATAACTGAAACCACTGAACAAATACATAGGCCTACAGCATACATACCTAGACCAGTCTTGAACATTTCTTTAAATAACCAGAGGTAATGCAATGTTATAAAACAGGTTGTTTGGATCCTGGATGCTAATTGGTTGATAGCAGGGAGTTAAAGCTCCACAATACCCGCATTCTCTGGGCAGTGCCTGTTAACGGCTCCATTAGATTTATAAATGCTCATCCACTGTCCCACAGCCCAGCCAGTCAATCTATAAACTTCCTCTCCCCTGACTTCATTAGGTTCTGGGAGCGATAAAAGGCCCACCCAGGCAAAATCCCACCCTTAGATTCGCACAGTTTCCGTAGTGTAGTGGCTATCACGTTTGCCTAACACGCTAAAGGTCCCCGGTTCGAGACCGGGTGGAAACACATTTTAACTAATTAGACAGTAAGCCAATGTCTGAAAATACAGTAAAAATCGAGTATTCACTTAGGGCCCGATCCCGATATAGGAATTTATGCACTTCTCAGTATTTGGTATTCAGAATTACACTTCAAATAAGGGCTGTGTCTCCTGTAGGCTTATCCTGGCGTGACGTTTTGATAAGCATATAAAACTCTCTGACAAGGTAACTTTTATTAATATATTCGGCTCCATTTACTCTCAGATTCGAAAATGCTAATTAGCATCAAAGTAGACATCATGCAAAACTACAAATCCCTGCAAGTTCCTGCACTTCATATCTAACTGACACCTTTGCTAACAGGTATTGTGTCAATTTAAAACTTGTACAAGACAGTTCACAGAATTGTCCATTTAAAGAAATGTTGCCAATTGATTAATTACTACATGTAGCTAACATTCGATAGTTAATCCAGAGATTCTTACCTTTACCTCGATTCGGCAGTCTCGTCCAGATCATCATGGCATTTGTAGATCTTTATGACAGCCACATTAGCAGCTAATTAGCATTTACTTTTGGTGGGAGGGTGGGTGAATACAGGCAAATATTTCTGTAAAAGTCACCTTGTCCTAGAGAGATTACACGGTTACCATGCCAGGGTAAGCCTACAATAAACACAGCCCTTTTTTTAAGTGTTTCTAAAACCCCCTACGGGGACAATGAATGGTAGAAAAACGTTTGGAACCATTTCCCTGTTTGACCGCTAGTTTTTATGGGTATTATGACTCATACTGTGGTACTCTATTTAGGATATTATGGGTGGGCGATTTATGGGCATTCCTAATCCTTTCCATTAGTTCATCCCTTTTGTGTCAGTTTCTGTAGTGTAGTGCTTATCACGTACGCATCACACGCGAAAGCATTTACTTTTGGTGGGAGGGTGGGTGAATACAGGCAAATATTTCTGTAAAAGTCACCTTGTCCTAGAGAGATTACACGGTTACCATGCCAGGGTAAGCCTACAATAAACACAGCCCTTTTTTTAAGTGTTTCTAAAACCCCCTACGGGGACAATGAATGGTAGAAAAACGTTTGGAACCATTTCCCTGTTTGACCGTTAGTTTTTATGGGTATTATGACTCATACTGTGGTACTCTATTTAGGATATTATGGGTGGGCGACTTGTGGGCATTCCTAATCCTTTCCATTAGTTCATCCCTTTTGTGTCAGTTTCTGTAGTGTAGTGGTTATCACGTTCGCCTCACACGTGAAAGGTCCCCGATTCGAAACCGGGCAGAAACAGATTTTAGCGAAACAGATAGGGTGATAACTGAAACCACTGAACAAATACATAGGCCTACAGCATACATACCTAGACCAGTCTTGAACATTTCTTTAAATAACCAGAGGTAATGCAATGTTATAAAACAGGTTGTTTGGATCCTGGATGCTAATTGGTTGATAGCAGGGAGTTAAAGCTCCACAAGACCCGCATTCTCTGGGCAGTGCCTGTTAACGGCTCCATTAGATTTATAAATGCTCATCCACTGTCTCACAGCCCAGCCAGTCAATCTATAAACTTCCTCTCCCCTGACTTCATTAGGTTCTGGGAGCGATAAAAGGCCCACCCAGGCAAAATCCCACCCTTAGATTCGCACAGTTTCCGTAGTGTAGTGGTTATCACGTTTGCCTAACACGCTAAAGGTCCCCGGTTCGAGACCGGGTGGAAACACATTTTAACTAATTAGACAGTAAGCCAATGTCTGAAAATACAGTGAAAAATCGAGTATTCACTTAGGGCCCGATCCCGATATAGGAATTTATGCACTTCTCAGTATTTGGTATTCAGAATTACACTTCAAATAAGTGCTGTGTCTCCTGTAGGCTTATCCTGGCGTGACGTTTTGATAAGCATATAAAACTCTCTAACAAGGTAACTTTTATTAATATATTCGGCTCCATTTACTCTCAGATTCGAAAATGCTAATTAGCATCAAAGTAGACATCATGCAAAACTACAAATCCCTGCAAGTTCCTGCACTTCATATCTAACTGACACCTTTGCTAACAGGTATTGTGTCAATTTAAAACTTGTACAAGACAGTTCACAGAATTGTCCATTTAAAGAAATGTTGCCAATTGATTAATTACTACATGTAGCTAACATTCGATAGTTAATCCAGAGATTCTTACCTTTACCTCGATTCGGCAGTCTCGTCCAGATCATCATGGCATTTGTAGATCTTTATGACAGCCACATTAGCAGCTAATTAGCATTTACTTTTGGTGGGAGGGTGGGTGAATACAGGCAAATATTTCTGTAAAAGTCACCTTGTCCTAGAGAGATTACACGGTTACCATGCCAGGGTAAGCCTACAATAAACACAGCCCTTTTTTTAAGTGTTTCTAAAACCCCCTACGGGGACAATGAATGGTAGAAAAACGTTTGGAACCATTTCCCTGTTTGACCGCTAGTTTTTATGGGTATTATGACTCATACTGTGGTACTCTATTTAGGATATTATGGGTGGGCGATTTATGGGCATTCCTAATCCTTTCCATTAGTTCATCCCTTTTGTGTCAGTTTCTGTAGTGTAGTGGTTATCACGTTCGCCTCACACGCGAAAGGTCCCCGATTCGAAACCGGGCAGAAACAGATTTTAGCGAAACAGATAGGGTGATAACTGAAACCACTGAACAAATACATAGGCCTACAGCATACATACCTAGACCAGTCTTGAACATTTCTTTAAATAACCAGAGGTAATGCAATGTTATAAAACAGGTTGTTTGGATCCTGGATGCTAATTGGTTGATAGCAGGGAGTTAAAGCTCCACAATACCCCCATTCTCTGGGCAGTGCCTGTTAACGGCTCCATTAGATTTATAAATGCTCATCCACTGTCCCACAGCCCAGCCAGTCAATCTATAAACTTCCTCTCCCCTGACTTCATTAGGTTCTGGGAGCGATAAAAGGCCCACCCAGGCAAAATCCCACCCTTAGATTCGCACAGTTTCCGTAGTGTAGTGGTTATCACGTTTGCCTAACACGCTAAAGGTCCCCGGTTCGAGACCGGGTGGAAACACATTTTAACTAATTAGACAGTAAGCCAATGTCTGAAAATACAGTAAAAATCGAGTATTCACTTAGGGCCCGATCCCGATATAGGAATTTATGCACTTCTCAGTATTTGGTATTCAGAATTACACTTCAAATAAGGGCTGTGTCTCCTGTAGGCTTATCCTGGCGTGACGTTTTGATAAGCATATAAAACTCTCTGACAAGGTAACTTTTATTAATATATTCGGCTCCATTTACTCTCAGATTCGAAAATGCTAATTAGCATCAAAGTAGACATCATGCAAAACTACAAATCCCTGCAAGTTCCTGCACTTCATATCTAACTGACACCTTTGCTAACAGGTATTGTGTCAATTTAAAACTTGTACAAGACAGTTCACAGAATTGTCCATTTAAAGAAATGTTGCCAATTGATTAATTACTACATGTAGCTAACATTCGATAGTTAATCCAGAGATTCTTACCTTTACCTCGATTCGGCAGTCTCGTCCAGATCATCATGGCATTTGTAGATCTTTATGACAGCCACATTAGCAGCTAATTAGCATTTACTTTTGGTGGGAGGGTGGGTGAATACAGGCAAATATTTCTGTAAAAGTCACCTTGTCCTAGAGAGATTACACGGTTACCATGCCAGGGTAAGCCTACAATAAACACAGCCCTTTTTTTAAGTGTTTCTAAAACCCCCTACGGGGACAATGAATGGTAGAAAAACGTTTGGAACCATTTCCCTGTTTGACCGCTAGTTTTTATGGGTATTATGACTCATACTGTGGTACTCTATTTAGGATATTATGGGTGGGCGATTTATGGGCATTCCTAATCCTTTCCATTAGTTCATCCCTTTTGTGTCAGTTTCTGTAGTGTAGTGGTTATCACGTTCGCATCACACGCGAAAGCATTTACTTTTGGTGGGAGGGTGGGTGAATACAGGCAAATATTTCTGTAAAAGTCACCTTGTCCTAGAGAGATTACACGGTTACCATGCCAGGGTAAGCCTACAATAAACACAGCCCTTTTTTTAAGTGTTTCTAAAACCCCCTACGGGGACAATGAATGGTAGAAAAACGTTTGGAACCATTTCCCTGTTTGACCGTTAGTTTTTATGGGTATTATGACTCATACTGTGGTACTCTATTTAGGATATTATGGGTGGGCGACTTGTGGGCATTCCTAATCCTTTCCATTAGTTCATCCCTTTTGTGTCAGTTTCTGTAGTGTAGTGGTTATCACGTTCGCCTCACACGCGAAAGGTCCCCGATTCGAAACCGGGCAGAAACAGATTTTAGCGAAACAGATAGGGTGATAACTGAAACCACTGAACAAATAAATAGGCCTACAGCATACATACCTAGACCAGTCTTGAACATTTCTTTAAATAACCAGAGGTAATGCAATGTTATAAAACAGGTTGTTTGGATCCTGGATGCTAATTGGTTGATAGCAGGGAGTTAAAGCTCCACAATACCCGCATTCTCCGGGCAGTGCCTGTTAACGGCTCCATTAGATTTATAAATGCTCATCCACTGTCCCACAGCCCAGCCAGTCAATCTATAAACTTCCTCTCCCCTGACTTCATTAGTTACTTGGAGCGATAAAAAGCCCACCCAGGCAAAATCCCACCCTTAGATTCGTACAGTTTCCGTAGCGTAGTGGTTATCATGTTCGCCTAACACACGAAAGGTCCCCGGTTCGAGACCGGGTGGAAACACATTTTAACTAATTAGACAGTAAGCCAATGTCTGAAAATACAATAAAAATCGAGTATTCACTTAGGGCCCGATCCCGATATAGGAATTTATGCACTTCTCAGTATTTGGTATTCAGACTTACACTTCAAATAAGGGCTGTGTCTCCTGTAGGCTTATCCTGGCGTGACGTTTTGATAAGCATATAAAACTCTCTGACAAGGTGACTTTTATTAATATATTCGGCTCCATTTACTCTCAGATTCGAAAATGCTAATTAGCATCAAAGTAGACATCATGCAAAACTACAAATCCCTGCAAGTTCCTGCACTTCATATCTAACTGACACCTTTGCTAACAGGTATTGTGTCAATTTAAAACTTGTACAAGACAGTTCACAGAATTGTCCAGTTAAAGAAATGTTGACAATTGATTAATTACTACATGTAGCTAATATTCGATAGTTAAATCAGAGATTCTTACCTTTACCTCGATTAGGCAGTCTCGACCAGATCATCATGGCATTTGTAGATCTTTATGATAGCCACATTAGCAGCTAATTAGCGTTTACTTTTGGTGGGAGGGGGGGTGAATACAGGCAAATATTTCTGTAAAAGTCACCTTGTCCTAGAGAGATTACACGGTTACCATGCCAGGGTAAGCCTACAATAAACACAGCCCTTTTTTTAAGTGTTTCTAAAATCCCCTACGGGGACAATGAATGGTGGAAAAACGTTTGGAACCATTTCCCTGTTTGACCTCTAGTTTTTATGGGTATTATGACTCATACTGTGGTACTCTATTTAGGATATTATGGGTGGGCGACTTGTGGGCATTCCTAATCCTTTCCATTAGTTCATCTCTTTTGTATCAGTTTCTGTAGTGTAGTGGTTATCATGTTCGCCTCACACGCGAAAGGTCCCCGATTCGAAACCGGGCAGAAACAGATTTTAGCGAAACAGATAGGGTGATAACTGAAACCACTGATTAAATACATAGGCCTACAGCATACATACCTAGACCAGTCTTGAACATTTCTTTAAATAACCAGAGGTAATGCAATGTTATAAAACAGGTTGTTTGGATCCTGGATGCTAATTGGTTGATAGCAGGGAGTTAAAGCTCCACAATACCCGCATTCTCCGGGCAGTGCCTGTTAACGGCTCCATTAGATTTATAAATGCTCATCCACTGTCCCACAGCCCAGCCAGTCAATCTATAAACTTCCTCTCCCCTGACTTCATTAGGTTCTGGGAGCGATAAAAGTTCCACCCAGGCAAAATCCCACCCTTAGATTTGCACAGTTTACGTAGTATAGTGGTTATCACATTCGCCTAACACGCGAAAGGTCCCTGGTTTGAGACCGGGCAGAAACACATTTTAACTAATTAGACAGTAAGCCAATGTCTGAAAATACAATAAAAATCGAGTATTCACTTAGGGCCCGATCCCGATATAGGAATTTATGCACTTCTCAGTATTTGGTATTCAGACTTACACTTCAAATAAGGGCTGTGTCTCCTGTAGGCTTATCCTGGCGTGACCTTTTGATAAGCATATAAAACTCTCTGACAAGGTGACTTTTATTAATATATTCGGCTCCATTTACTCTCAGATTCGAAAATGCTAATTAGCATCAAAGTAGACATCATGCAAAACTACAAATCCCTGCAAGTTCCTGCACTTCATATCTAACTGACACCTTTAATAACAGGTATTGTGTCAATTTAAAACTTGTACAAGACAGTTCACAGAATTGTCAATTTAAAGAAATGTTGCCAATTGATTAATTACTACATGTAGCTAACATTCGATAGTTAATCCAGAGATTCTTACCTTTACCTCGATTTGGCAGTCTCGTCCAGATCATCATGGCATTTGTAGATCTTTATGATAGCCACATTAGCAGCTAATTAGCGTTTACTTTTGGTGGGAGGGGGGGTGAATACAGGCAAATATTTCTGTAAAAGTCACCTTGTCCTAGAGAGATTACACTTTTACCATGCCAGGGTAAGCCTACAATAAACACAGCCCTTTTTTTAAGTGTTTCTAAAACCCCCTACAGGGACAATGAATGGTGGAAAAACGTTTGGAACCATTTCCCTGTTTGACCGCTAGTTTTTATGGGTATTATGACTCATACTGTGGTACTCTGTTTAGGATATTATGGGTGGGCGACTTGTG
This sequence comes from Thymallus thymallus, assembly GCA_023634145.1. Classification (NCBI taxonomy): domain Eukaryota; kingdom Metazoa; phylum Chordata; class Actinopteri; order Salmoniformes; family Salmonidae; genus Thymallus; species Thymallus thymallus. Next base: position 7,384,080 of record CM042399.1, on the reverse strand, counting down.
GGCATTCCTAATCCTTTCCATTAGTTCATCCCTTTTGTGTCAGTTTCTGTAGTGTAGTGGTTATCACGTTTGCCTCACACGTGAAAGGTTCCCGATTCGAAACCGGGCAGAAACAGATTTTAGCGAAACAGATAGGGTGATAACTGAAACCACTGATTAAATACATAGGCCTACAGCATACATACCTAGACCAGTCTTGAACATTTCTTTAAATAACCAGAGGTAATGCAATGTTATAAAACAGGTTGTTTGGATCCTGGATGCTAATTGGTTGATAGCAGGGAGTTAAAGCTCCACAATACCCGCATTCTCCGGGCAGTGCCTGTTAACGGCTCCATTAGATTTATAAATGCTCATCCACTGTCCCACAGCCCAGCCAGTCAATCTATAAACTTCCTCTCCCCTGACTTCATTAGGTTCTGGGAGCGATAAAAGTTCCATCCAGGCAAAATCCCACCCTTAGATTTGCACAGTTTACGTAGTGTAGTGGTTATCACATTCGCCTAACACGCGAAAGGTCCCTGGTTTGAGACCGGGCAGAAACACATTTTAACTAATTAGACAGTAAGCCAATGTCTGAAAATACAATAAAAATCGAGTATTCACTTAGGGCCCGATCCCGATATAGGAATTTATGCACTTCTCAGTATTTGGTATTCAGACTTACACTTCAAATAAGGGCTGTGTCTCCTGTAGGCTTATCCTGGCGTGACCTTTTGATAAGCATATAAAACTCTCTGACAAGGTGACTTTTATTAATATATTCGGCTCCATTTACTCTCAGATTCGAAAATGCTAATTAGCATCAAAGTAGACATCATGCAAAACTACAAATCCCTGCAAGTTCCTGCACTTCATATCTAACTGACACCTTTAATAACAGGTATTGTGTCAATTTAAAACTTGTACAAGACAGTTCACAGAATTGTCAATTTAAAGAAATGTTGCCAATTGATTAATTACTACATGTAGCTAACATTCGATAGTTAATCCAGAGATTCTTACCTTTACCTCGATTTGGTAGTCTCGTCCAGATCATCATGGCATTTGTAGATCTTTATGATAGCCACATTAGCAGCTAATTAGCGTTTACTTTTGGTGGGAGGGGGGGTGAATACAGGCAAATATTTCTGTAAAAGTCACCTTGTCCTAGAGAGATTACACGGTTACCATGCCAGGGTAAGCCTACAATAAACACAGCCCTTTTTTAAGTGTTTCTAAAATCCCCTACAGGGACAATGAATGGTGGAAAAACGTTTGGAACCATTTCCCTGTTTGACCGCTAGTTTTTATGGGTATTATGACTCATACTGTGGTACTCTATTTGGGATATTATGGGTGGTCGACTTGTGGGCATTCCTAATCCTTTCCATTAGTTCATCTCTTTTGTGTCAGTTTCTGTAGTGTAGTGGTTATCACGTTCGCCTCACACGCGAAAGGTCCCCGATTCGAAACCGGGCAGAAACAGATTTTAGCGAAACAGATAGGGTGATAACTGAAACCACTGAACAAATACATAGGCCTACAGCATACATACCTAGACCAGTCTTGAACATTTCTTTAAATAACCAGAGGTAATGCAATGTTATAAAACAGGTTGTTTGGATCCTGGATGCTAATTGGTTGATAGCAGGGAGTTAAAGTTCCACAATACCCGCATTCTCCGGGCAGTGCCTGTTAACGGCTCCATTCGATTTATAAATGCTCATCCACTGTCCCACAGCCCAGCCAGTCAATTTATAAACTTCCTCTCCCCTGACTTCATTAGTTTCTTGGAGCGATAAAAGGCCCACCCAGGCAAAACCCCACCCTTAGATTTGCACAGTTTCCGTAGTGTAGTGGTTATCACGTTCGCCTAACACGCGAAAGGTCCCCGGTTCGAGACCGGGCAGAAACACATTTTAACTAATTAGACAGTAAGCCAATATCTGAAAATACAGTAAAAATCGAATATTCACTTAGGGCTGATCCCGATATAGGAATTTATGCACTTCTCAGTATTTGGTATTCAGACTTACACTTCAAATATGGGCTGTGTCTCCTGTAGGCTTATCCTGGCGTGACGTTTTGATAAGCATATAAAACTCTCTGACAAGGTGACTTTTATTAATATATTCGGCTCCATTTACTCTCAGATTCGAAAATGCTAATTAGCATCAAAGTAGGCATCATGCAAAACTACAAATCCCTGCAAGTTCCTGCACTTCATATCTAACTGACACCTTTGCTAACAGGTATTGTGTCAATTTAAAACTTGTACAAGACAGTTCACAGAATTGTCCAGTTAAAGAAATGTTGACAATTGATTAATTACTACATGTAGCTAACATTCGATAGTTAATCCAGAGATTCTTACCTTTACCTCGATTCGGCAGTCTCGTCCAGATCATCATGGCATTTGTAGATCTTTATGATAGCCACATTAGCAGCTAATTAGCGTTTACTTTTGGTGGGAGGGGGGGTGAATACAGGCAAATATTTCTGTAAAAGTCACCTTGTCCTAGAGAGATTACACTTTTACCATGCCAGGGTAAGCCTACAATAAACACAGCCCTTTTTTTAAGTGTTTCTAAAATCCCCTACGGGGACAATGAATGGTGGAAAAACGTTTGGAACCATTTCCCTGTTTGACCTCTAGTTTTTATGGGTATTATGACTCATACTGTGGTACTCTATTTAGGATATTATGGGTGGGCGACTTGTGGGCATTCCTAATCCTTTCCATTAGTTCATCTCTTTTGTATCAGTTTCTGTAGTGTAGTGGTTATCATGTTCGCCTCACACGCGAAAGGTCCCCGATTCGAAACCGGGCAGAAACAGATTTTAGCGAAACAGATAGGGTGATAACTGAAACCACTGATTAAATACATAGGCCTACAGCATACATACCTAGACCAGTCTTGAACATTTCTTTAAATAACCAGAGGTAATGCAATGTTATAAAATAGGTTGTTTGGATCCTGGATGCTAATTGGTTGATAGCAGGGAGTTAAAGCTCCACAATACCCGCATTCTCCGGGCAGTGCCTGTTAACGGCTCCATTAGATTTATAAATGCTCATCCACTGTCCCACAGCCCAGCCAGTCAATCTATAAACTTCCTCTCCCCTGACTTCATTAGGTTCTGGGAGCGATAAAAGTTCCACCCAGGCAAAATCCCACCCTTAGATTTGCACAGTTTACGTAGTATAGTGGTTATCACATTCGCCTAACACGCGAAAGGTCCCTGGTTTGAGACCGGGCAGAAACACATTTTAACTAATTAGACAGTAAGCCAATGTCTGAAAATACAATAAAAATCGAGTATTCACTTAGGGCCCGATCCCGATATAGGAATTTATGCACTTCTCAGTATTTGGTATTCAGACTTACACTTCAAATAAGGGCTGTGTCTCCTGTAGGCTTATCCTGGCGTGACCTTTTGATAAGCATATAAAACTCTCTGACAAGGTGACTTTTATTAATATATTCGGCTCCATTTACTCTCAGATTCGAAAATGCTAATTAGCATCAAAGTAGACATCATGCAAAACTACAAATCCCTGCAAGTTCCTGCACTTCATATCTAACTGACACCTTTAATAACAGGTATTGTGTCAATTTAAAACTTGTACAAGACAGTTCACAGAATTGTCAATTTAAAGAAATGTTGCCAATTGATTAATTACTACATGTAGCTAACATTCGATAGTTAATCCAGAGATTCTTACCTTTACCTCGATTTGGCAGTCTCGTCCAGATCATCATGGCATTTGTAGATCTTTATGATAGCCACATTAGCAGCTAATTAGCGTTTACTTTTGGTGGGAGGGGGGGTGAATACAGGCAAATATTTCTGTAAAAGTCACCTTGTCCTAGAGAGATTACACTTTTACCATGCCAGGGTAAGCCTACAATAAACACAGCCCTTTTTTTAAGTGTTTCTAAAACCCCCTACAGGGACAATGAATGGTGGAAAAACGTTTGGAACCATTTCCCTGTTTGACCGCTAGTTTTTATGGGTATTATGACTCATACTGTGGTACTCTGTTTAGGATATTATGGGTGGGCGACTTGTGGGCATTCCTAATCCTTTCCATTAGTTCATCCCTTTTGTGTCAGTTTCTGTAGTGTAGTGGTTATCACGTTTGCCTCACACGTGAAAGGTTCCCGATTCGAAACCGGGCAGAAACAGATTTTAGCGAAACAGATAGGGTGATAACTGAAACCACTGATTAAATACATAGGCCTACAGCATACATACCTAGACCAGTCTTGAACATTTCTTTAAATAACCAGAGGTAATGCAATGTTATAAAACAGGTTGTTTGGATCCTGGATGCTAATTGGTTGATAGCAGGGAGTTAAAGCTCCACAATACCCGCATTCTCCGGGCAGTGCCTGTTAACGGCTCCATTAGATTTATAAATGCTCATCCACTGTCCCACAGCCCAGCCAGTCAATCTATAAACTTCCTCTCCCCTGACTTCATTAGGTTCTGGGAGCGATAAAAGTTCCATCCAGGCAAAATCCCACCCTTAGATTTGCACAGTTTACGTAGTGTAGTGGTTATCACATTCGCCTAACACGCGAAAGGTCCCTGGTTTGAGACCGGGCAGAAACACATTTTAACTAATTAGACAGTAAGCCAATGTCTGAAAATACAATAAAAATCGAGTATTCACTTAGGGCCCGATCCCGATATAGGAATTTATGCACTTCTCAGTATTTGGTATTCAGACTTACACTTCAAATAAGGGCTGTGTCTCCTGTAGGCTTATCCTGGCGTGACCTTTTGATAAGCATATAAAACTCTCTGACAAGGTGACTTTTATTAATATATTCGGCTCCATTTACTCTCAGATTCGAAAATGCTAATTAGCATCAAAGTAGACATCATGCAAAACTACAAATCCCTGCAAGTTCCTGCACTTCATATCTAACTGACACCTTTAATAACAGGTATTGTGTCAATTTAAAACTTGTACAAGACAGTTCACAGAATTGTCAATTTAAAGAAATGTTGCCAATTGATTAATTACTACATGTAGCTAACATTCGATAGTTAATCCAGAGATTCTTACCTTTACCTCGATTTGGTAGTCTCGTCCAGATCATCATGGCATTTGTAGATCTTTATGATAGCCACATTAGCAGCTAATTAGCGTTTACTTTTGGTGGGAGGGGGGGTGAATACAGGCAAATATTTCTGTAAAAGTCACCTTGTCCTAGAGAGATTACACGGTTACCATGCCAGGGTAAGCCTACAATAAACACAGCCCTTTTTTAAGTGTTTCTAAAATCCCCTACAGGGACAATGAATGGTGGAAAAACGTTTGGAACCATTTCCCTGTTTGACCGCTAGTTTTTATGGGTATTATGACTCATACTGTGGTACTCTATTTGGGATATTATGGGTGGTCGACTTGTGGGCATTCCTAATCCTTTCCATTAGTTCATCTCTTTTGTGTCAGTTTCTGTAGTGTAGTGGTTATCACGTTCGCCTCACACGCGAAAGGTCCCCGATTCGAAACCGGGCAGAAACAGATTTTAGCGAAACAGATAGGGTGATAACTGAAACCACTGAACAAATACATAGGCCTACAGCATACATACCTAGACCAGTCTTGAACATTTCTTTAAATAACCAGAGGTAATGCAATGTTATAAAACAGGTTGTTTGGATCCTGGATGCTAATTGGTTGATAGCAGGGAGTTAAAGTTCCACAATACCCGCATTCTCCGGGCAGTGCCTGTTAACGGCTCCATTCGATTTATAAATGCTCATCCACTGTCCCACAGCCCAGCCAGTCAATTTATAAACTTCCTCTCCCCTGACTTCATTAGTTTCTTGGAGCGATAAAAGGCCCACCCAGGCAAAACCCCACCCTTAGATTTGCACAGTTTCCGTAGTGTAGTGGTTATCACGTTCGCCTAACACGCGAAAGGTCCCCGGTTCGAGACCGGGCAGAAACACATTTTAACTAATTAGACAGTAAGCCAATATCTGAAAATACAGTAAAAATCGAATATTCACTTAGGGCTGATCCCGATATAGGAATTTATGCACTTCTCAGTATTTGGTATTCAGACTTACACTTCAAATATGGGCTGTGTCTCCTGTAGGCTTATCCTGGCGTGACGTTTTGATAAGCATATAAAACTCTCTGACAAGGTGACTTTTATTAATATATTCGGCTCCATTTACTCTCAGATTCGAAAATGCTAATTAGCATCAAAGTAGGCATCATGCAAAACTACAAATCCCTGCAAGTTCCTGCACTTCATATCTAACTGACACCTTTGCTAACAGGTATTGTGTCAATTTAAAACTTGTACAAGACAGTTCACAGAATTGTCCAGTTAAAGAAATGTTGCCAATTGATTAATTACTACATGTAGCTAACATTCGATAGTTAATCCAGAGATTCTTACCTTTACCTCGATTCGGCAGTCTCGTCCAGATCATCATGGCATTTGTAGATCTTTATGATAGCCACATTAGCAGCTAATTAGCGTTTACTTTTGGTGGGAGGGGGGGTGAATACAGGCAAATATTTCTGTAAAAGTCACCTTGTCCTAGAGAGATTACACTTTTACCATGCCAGGGTAAGCCTACAATAAACACAGCCCTTTTTTTAAGTGTTTCTAAAACCCCCTACAGGGACAATGAATGGTGGAAAAACCTTTGGAACCATTTCCCTGTTTGACCGCTAGTTTTTATGGGTATTATGACTCATACTGTGGTACTCTGTTTAGGATATTATGGGTGGGCGACTTGTGGGCATTCCTAATCCTTTCCATTAGTTCATCCCTTTTGTGTCAGTTTCTGTAGTGTAGTGGTTATCACGTTCGCCTCACACGTGAAAGGTTCCCGATTCGAAACCGGGCAGAAACAGATTTTAGCGAAACAGATAGGGTGATAACTGAAACCACTGAACAAATACATAGGCCTACAGCATACATACCTAGACCAGTCTTGAACATTTCTTTAAATAACCAGAGGTAATGCAATGTTATAAAATAGGTTGTTTGGATCCTGGATGCTAATTGGTTGATAGCAGGGAGTTAAAGCTCCACAATACCCGCATTCTCTGGGCAGTGCCTGTTAACGGTTCCATTAGATTTATAAATGCTCATCCACTGTCCCACAGCCCAGCCAGTCAATCTATAAACTTCCTCTCCCCTGACTTCATTAGTTTCTTGGAGCGATAAAAGGCCCACCCAGGCAAAATCCCACCCTTAGATTTGCACAGTTTCCGTAGTGTAGTGGTTATCACGTTCGCCTAACACGTGACAGGTCCCCGGCTCGAGACCGGGCGGAAACACATTTTAACTAATTAGACAGTAAGCCAATGTCTGAAAATACAGTAAAAATCGAGTATTCACTTAGGGCTGATCCCGATATAGGAATTTATGCACTTCTCAGTATTTGGTGTTCAGACTTACACTTCAAATATGGGCTGTGTCTCCTGTAGGCTTATCCTGGCGTGACGTTTTGATAAGCATATAAAACTCTCTGACAAGGTGACTTTTATTAATATATTCGGCTCCATTTACTCTCAGATTCGAAAATGCTAATTAGCATCAAAGTAGACATCATGCAAAACTACAAATCCCTGCAAGTTCCTGCACTTCATATCTAACTGACACCTTTGCTAACAGGTATTGTGTCAATTTAAAACTTGTACAAGACAGTTCACAGAATTGTCCAGTTAAAGAAATGTTGCCAATTGATTAATTACTACATGTAGCTAACATTCGATAGTTAATCCAGAGATTCTTACCTTTACCTCGATTCGGCAGTCTCGTCCAGATCATCATGGCATTTGTAGATCTTTATGATAGCCACATTAGCAGCTAATTAGCGTTTACTTTTGGTGGGAGGGGGGGTGAATACAGGCAAATATTTCTGTAAAAGTCACCTTGTCCTAGAGAGATTACACTTTTACCATGCCAGGGTAAGCCTACAATAAACACAGCCCTTTTTTTAAGTGTTTCTAAAACCCCCTACAGGGACAATGAATGGTGGAAAAACGTTTGGAACCATTTCCCTGTTTGACCGCTAGTTTTTATGGGTATTATGACTCATACTGTGGTACTCTATTTGGGATATTATGGGTGGTCGACTTGTGGGCATTCCTAATCCTTTCCATTAGTTCATCTCTTTTGTGTCAGTTTCTGTAGTGTAGTGGTTATCATGTTCGCCTCACACGCGAAAGGTCCCCGATTCGAAACCGGGCAGAAACAGATTTTAGCGAAACAGATAGGGTGATAACTGAAACTACTGAACAAATACATAGGCCTACAGCATACATACCTAGACCAGTCTTGAACATTTCTTTAAATAACCAGAGGTAATGCAATGTTATAAAACAGGTTGTTTGGATCCTGGATGCTAATTGGTTGATAGCAGGGAGTTAAAGCTCCACAATACCCGCATTCTCCGGTCAGTGCCTGTTAACGGCTCCATTAGATTTATAAATGCTCATCCACTGTCCCACAGCCCAGCCAGTCAATCTATAAACTTCCTCTCCCCTGACTTCATTAGTTTCTTGGAGCGATAAAAGGCCCACCCAGGCAAAATCCCACCCTTAGATTTGCACAGTTTCCGTAGTGTAGTGGTTATCACGTTCGCCTAACACGCGAAAGGTCCCCGGTTCGAGACCGGGAGGAAACACATTTTAACGAATTAGACAGGAAGCCAATGTCTGAAAATACAGTAAAAATCGAGTATTCCTGATATAGGAATTTATGCACTTCTCAGTATTTGGTATTCAGAATTACACTTCAAATAAGGGCTGTGTGTCCTGTAGGCTTATCCTGGTGTGACGTATATATAAAACTCTCTGACAAGTGTAATAAATATATTCTTGATGTTGCTTATTACCAACGCTGTATTACACACATTAGCTCGAAACATTACACAAACCGTATGCCAACACATCTTTTAGAATAGCTAATCCTAAACACACACACACACACAGACTTATGAGGGCTGGACTCCGAGGACAAAGAACACTGCCAAGAGTCAATGGGAAGTCGACACTGCCCGAGGAGGGACTGCCCCTCCATAACAACGACCAGTCAGGCGTGTGAATCTACCAGACTCTACCTACGTCATTTTATTACTATTGCTCTGTATAAATATGTGTGCCACATGTTTAGGAGGTCTCTTTGTTCCGGACGACTCCCTAAGAGCTGAAGGAACGAGCCCGTGCACGAGTTACCAAATATCTTTGCATCTAATAAACCGCTTGATTGAATATCAATTCCACCTGGTCCCGAGTTATGACTTGTCTCCTTCTCGAATAATTTTGAACATCAACACAAGGTGACTTTTATTAATATATTCGGCTCCATTTACTCTCAGATTCGAAAATGCTAATTAGCATCAAAGTAGACATCATGCAAAACTACAAATCCCTGCAAGTTCCTGCACTTCATATCTAACTGACACCTTTGCTAACAGGTATTGTGTCAATTTAAAACTTGTACAAGACAGTTCACAGAATTGTCCAGTTAAAGAAATGTTGCCAATTGATTAATTACTACATGTAGCTAACATTCGATAGTTAATCCAGAGATTCTTACCTTTACCTCGATTCGGCAGTCTCGTCCAGATCATCATGGCATTTGTAGATCTTTATGATAGCCACATTAGCAGCTAATTAGCGTTTACTTTTGGTGGGAGGGGGGGTGAATACAGGCAAATATTTTTGTAAAAGTCACCTTGTCCTAGAGAGATTACACGGTTACCATGCCAGTGTAAGCCTACAATAAACACAGCCCTTTTTTAAGTGTTTCTAAAATCCCCTACAGGGACAATGAATGGTGGAAAAACGTTTGGAACCATTTCCCTGTTTGACCGCTAGTTTTTATGGGTATTATGACTCATACTGTGGTACTCTATTTAGGATATTATGGGTGGGCGACTTGTGGGCATTGCTAATCCTTTCCATTAGTTCATCCCTTTTGTGTCAGTTTCTGTAGTGTAGTGGTTATCACGTTTGCCTCACACGCGAAAGGTCCCCGGTTCGAAACCGGGCAGAAACAGATTTTAGCGAAACAGATAGGGTGATAACTGAAACCACTGAACAAATACATAGGCCTACAGCATACATACCTAGACCAGTCTTGAACATTTCTTTAAATAACCAGAGGTAATACAATGTTATAAAACAGGTTGTTTGGATCCTGGATGCTAATTTGTTGAGAGCAGGGAGTTAAAGCTCCACAATACCCGCATTCTCCGGGCAGTGCCTGTTAACGGCTCCATTAGATTTATAAATGCTCATCCACTGTCCCACAGCCCAGCCAGTCAATCTATAAACTTCCTCTCCCCTGACTTCATTAGGTTCTGGGAGCGATAAAAGGCCCACCCAGGCAAAACCCCACCCTTAGATTTGCACAGTTTCCGTAGTGTAGTGGTTATCACGTTCGCCTAACACGTGAAAGGTCCCCGGTTCGAGACCGGGCGGAAACACATTTTAACTAATTAGACAGTAAGCCAATGTCTGAAAATACAGTAAAAATCGAGTATTCACTTAGGGCTGATCCCGATATAGGAATTTATGCACTTCTCAGTATTTGGTATTCAGACTTACACTTCAAATATGGGCTCTGTCTCCTGTAGGCTTATCCTGGCGTGACGAGGCTTATCCTGGCGTGACGTTTTGATAAGCATATAAAACTCTCTGACAAGGTGACTTTTATTAATATATTCGGCTCCATTTACTCTCAGATTCGAAAATGCTAATTAGCATCAAAGTAGACATCATGCAAAACTACAAATCCCTGCAAGTTCCTGCACTTCATATCTAACTGACACCTTTGCTAACAGGTATTGTGTCAATTTAAAACTTGTACAAGACAGTTCACAAAATTGTCCAGTTAAAGAAATGTTGCCAATTGATTAATTCAACCTGATCTCTCAGAAATACGTGAAATGAACACGACCCCGTAACCCCGATTTACGTGGTGGTGGCACGGAATGTGTTGAAATTACGTGTCGGCACCACGGAAACAACACCCATACAAAGTCAATGAGGCTCATTTTTCGTGGTGGACACACGTATTCCCTGGTTCAGCAACGTCACACAGTGGGCGGTAAATGTTGTTTTATAGTTTACGAAACGTCCTCCTTTTATAATGTATTATAGTGAATTTGTTCCGATTTTTGTTGTCTAAATAACAGTAAATTGTTTGTGATATAACTATCAATTTATAGATGGAGTAGTTTTAAAGAATGGCCCGAGGCTGTGTTGTTCCCTTTACGTTATTTAACCCTTTAGGATATTTTATTATTTTCAAATTTATTTTCTGTCATAGCAGCGAATATTATTAATAATTATTCGTATTAATCAGAAGACTTTCAGTGGTTACCACGGCAACGATACGTCACGTTACGCACGCTTCTTACCCATAATCACCTTTACCGCTCATTTCACCCGCCAATTAACTACAGTAAGTATCTCAACCCAATTGGTGTTTGTTTGTTAAAAAGCACGCAAAACCTTTGCTTTTATTTCTTTAGTTGTAGCCCGATCTGTGTAGCGTTTCATCCCTGGAGATTAGGTTGAATTTGTTAGTGTTGCATTATCATTTACACGGCTACCCGCCGAAGTAGTTAGTTATCCAGCCAAATGACAGGTGTCCCCGGCACAGTTGGATTGTGGCACTGCCAGCTACCAAAATCAGTTTAAACTCATGTATTTGTCCATGTGTTGTGAAGACAACAATTAACAACGTGTTGTTGCAGTGGTTAAAGTTTTATTCAAAGTGCAAAGTAAATGTCAGAAGTGTAACTAAGGGGAATTACCGCAATCAGGGATGGACTGGAATAAAAAAGTGGACCTGGAGTCTTTCCAGAGGATTGGACTGCTCAGTGCGACTCAATGTCAATGACCGTTCATACCTGATATAATGAATGCATAATTAAATAGAGAGACGACCCACCACTAACTTATAGATAGAATATCCTGTAACACTATGGTGCCATACTTTTGTAAGACTTTGCCATTTTAGAAGACACTGAAATCATCATGAGATAATTGAGGGTAATTGTTACTTTAGTTATTTGTGACATTGAGAAGCGAGAGCAGTGGATATTATGAGAAGCATTTTACGCAACAGGACAGAAGAAGACCACTGTTTCCATTATTTGTAGGCCTAAATAAAAATAGATTTGTGTATGTACTTGCTTGTGTCAAGTGAATGTGCTACAAATCTGATATTTGTACAGTAAGGGTTGATTTGTATTGTACGTAGTGGTTGTGATTGATTAATATTTAATTAATAATTACAATTACTCTGTCCTAACAATTAAGAAATGCTCATTTACGACAAAGGCTATTCTAATAATCTTTTGCTTTTTCCTGTTTTACAGCTTTATTGCAACACTTTTTGACTTCACCAACACACACACAAATCAAAACAACGGCACTTTTAAGAGCCTCTCTCTCTTTCTCACTTGTCTCTTTCTCTCTTTCTTCATTTTGTGTTTTTTTAAATATTGTGTCTGTATTGTTTCTATTTGTGTGTGATGTCCCTCAATTCTGACGTGAGGGTCTTTGATGATCCCAATGATGCCATTTTCCACATGGCAGCATTAATTAGTGATGCTTATCTCCGTGATGCCAGGGTAAGGCTTGTCATGAGAAGCAAATACCTAAGTCTGAAAATACAAATTGCTATTGCTGTTTATAGATGTGATGAAAAGGGTTAGTAAGACCCTTTTATGCAACTACTGAATAATGCTCAATTATAAGTGCTGCTGATATGTGCTCTGTAAATATATAGGCTGCCATGGCCATGAAAAACCCTGCCTTTCCTCAAAGAAAAACAAGAAAAAGCAGGAAGAGATCCCTCACTAATCCACTGGTCACAGGCAGGCGTGAGAAACGTCGGGAAACACACTGCCCTGGATCAGGTTTGTTCTTTACTAAAATATGATTACTGTGTCTAAGAATAAAGATAATTCATTAAATAGTGTTTTGGTGGTTTACACGTATTAAAAAATGAGAGTCAGATACCACTTTGACAAAATGGTGTTGCAATGTTTGAATTTTTTCTCACTAATATATAAGATTGTTTAAGAGCATGCGACTGATAATCCTTACTTGTGTTGTGTTTTAATACTTTTTGCTTAGTTTCCCTCCAGTCCTTATGGAATATTTTAATTTTTAAATGAATTGGTTTCATGTTATATTGATCAAAGGGTTAAGCAAAATGACTGTCTCTGCAGCTGCTTCTCAATCCAGAAGAAGGGATCCTGTGCATGAGGAAGGCCTTCAGATAGAAGATCAAGAGTTGGCAAGTCTTGGTGAGGATACTGAGTGTTACAGTAGTAACACTACACTACAGTTTCCAATTCCCACCATTTATTTTATCATAATCAAGGATTATGTTTTGTCAGTTCCATTACAGACTCACAGTATAACTGATATACACTTGTGTGTGATCATAATCATGAGTATAGACCTTTTAAGGACAAGTGAATGTATATTTTTGTTTTTTAGAAACAAGACTCCAAGAGTTAAGGGACACCATAACTGCAGTCCAGGTTCCGGAGGGAACAGACAGAATGGTTTCTGCTTGGGAACAAAGGCAGCTTCTCACAGATGTGAGAATGAAAACTGCTAGGCCTATGCTTTTTGATGCAAAGCTCTCAGCCGAGAGAGTATTCATCCAAAATTGTCACAGATGCTGTGCTGTAGAAGCTGTGATTAGGTGCCTGGACTGTGTACCACTGGACATGGAGTTCCTCTGTGCTACCTGTGACATGGAGGCCCACAAGAGAAATGTCTTCCATGACAGAGAGGCTGTGTTCCATGGATTTCTTGAGCCCATTCCCCCTACCACTGCTGTGGTGGTGAATGAAAATGGCCAGCCTCAGTTTTGTGAACAAAGTATGTTAAAATTAGCATTATATCAAATTGTCTCATACTTATAGTGTAATTCCCCAAATGTTGTTGTAGATTGGCACATGTTTATATTTAACAGTGTTTCTAAATGGCTTAGACATTTTTTTGTAAAATGCTAATCTCATTCTAAGATTATTCTCAAAACTCTAAAGTGCAAGTGTGAAATTGAATAGGTGAATAACAAAAGTATGATTGTTTTTTTTGACAGTTCTGACCAGCATATCTTTGACCAGCTAAGTCATTGCGTCTTAATAAATGTGTTTAAGCATTTACTTGTTTCTACATAGTGACAATTACAGTTGGAATAGTGGTGTGGCCAGTTTGGATTAATTGTTGTGTTTTAAAGCACTATTTTGAAAATGAGGTTAGCGTTTTGGGCAATGCATCTAAGGGACTGAAGAGAAGCTGTAAATACACCCTTCATAACTTCTTTCTGTTTTGCAGTATGTCAACTGCCTGTTCCTGCACCAAGGTCAATTTGTGAATGCACTCATGACTTCACAATCACTCCAGGGAAGCATATTTCTGTGGTCACCATCAATGGTATGTTGTTCTGAAAGCCCTCCTTTTTGTTCAAGTATTATTGTACTAGAACTTCAACACTGTGTGCAAAGCAAAGCGTTGCCCAAATGCCATGTCAAATAGCTAATATATCATATATTTGTATCTCTGTATAGAAGGCAATTTGATTACTGAAATTATTTTAGTCTTTACTACAGTATATTCACTTGTTCACAGGACGATACGATGTCTGCTTGCCTCGGAAATCCTGTTCATCATGCTTTGCAGAATGGACTCCCGAGGTGAAGGACCTGCTCGTTTATCGGTACTGGCCAGCTAGCACCAGCTGCCAGACCCTATACAAGTTTGATGTCTTCACCTCGTTTGAACATATGAAGGTGACGGCACCAGCCTTGTCCAGGCAGGCCTTCCTGAAAATGTTGGAGCACAGATCTGTTCAAGCTGGAAGGGTAAATCTGCCTGAATATCACTGAAACATATAACAAACAAAAATATAATACTGTATACCTAATATTTAATTGTGGGCATTGCTTCAAAAAATCCTAACCAATCATTTCTTAATATACAGACAGGTAGTATCTGTGCTGATACATTTCAGCGAAGCTTCTTTGAGTTTACCTTCTGTCAATACAAAGAAGAGGATATGTGCCAGGTCCATCATTTTGAGTGTCCAGCATGTTCTCCAGACATGTTGGCTGTCTGCTCTGATGGAAACCGAAAACATTACCGCTTCAGCAAGTCAAAAGGGTAGGTTTTCAGAAGTTTATTTTAGACTTGTCTAACACAAATAGTAGCTCTTCGGGTTGTCTTTGAGTGATCAAAACTTACATTTTAACAAATAGGAAATGTAGTACTTGTGATTTTTATTACTGACGCATGTTATCTTATCATGGACAGGACTGAGGAGCCACCCATATATGAGGGCTTGTTCCTGGCCAAGGACGAGGAAGTTGCTACCTTTGTTGACCTTGTCAGAGGCAACATGAGAAGTGTACGAACATTTGATTTGTTTTTTTTATATAATAGTTGTTTATACAGATGTTTTAGTTTAGTGTTTTTATGTTTCTTAAAATGTGTTATAAACTGACTTTATAGGCAAATGACAGTGCTGTCTGCGGTACTGCCAAGTTCACCGCTGGCAGAGAGATGTCAAAAAAGTCTGGTGCTCAGATAGATGAGGAGGGCATTCAAGTTGCAGTTTGCAGGTATGTATGTGTTTATGTGTATGATTTTTGAGTCTGAGTCTGATATTTGAGTTTTAATGGTAATCCAAGTCTTAAGGCCCTTGCACACTGAGCGTTTTTTCGTATTCGTGATTCGGTGGCTCTGAATTGTCAAAACACCATTCAAACTGCTTGCTACGGATGCAAAAAACGCAGAAAATCGAACCTGATTTGATATTTTTTTATGACGGACGAAAGTTTCGGAGGGAGTCTAACCACTAGATTTTCTTCTGATGTTTCAGACATGGGTTTCTCTTACGAGGACTGAACCATTACCGTGGAGAAATATTTGCTTACCCGATGTTTCTTCAAAGAGAGATGTCAAAGAAGGCAAATGTTACCTTCTTCTGTATGGATGTTACATGCAGGTAATCCTCATTGTCATATTGCAAATCCAACTCCATGATTAAAAATGTATTGTTTCTCAGCTTTACAGTGATTTTAGTCATTTTAGATTTCAATTAGAAATGGATCTTTGTCTCACATGATGCTGCTCCTGCTTTTTAGGTACTGGCCCTACCTTAACAAAGTAGCAGAGGGTTTACCAGAGCTTCTGCCATTGACAGAAATGAGGCCATTCCTGAGCGTCATGCATGCCAAAGCCCATACAGCAAAATGCGAGGTACATGCAATAACTTTAAGTCTGGTATGGCTGTAGCTATAGGGAAATAATAATGGGTCGGATAATAGAACGTGCTGTGTGTTATCTTTCTCCTACTGCTTTTCAGCTGCTTGTTCAAATTTGTAGGACAGGGATTTTGTGTCATGACATGTTTTAGAGATAATTGTATGCATTAATGTAGATATAACATTCAAGCAATCTTCAATGCAAAGGATTATTTTTACATTTGTGCATGTTATGCCTGATTGGATGATGTTATATCAAAACTTCTGAAGTACTGCTACATAACACTTCTCATTCTGTGTTGCAGGTGAGATGGGGTGGCAGAAGCCAGGACGGAGCAGGAAACACAGTGGGAGAGGAAGTGGAGCAGGTATGGTATTATTGTCAGTATTTTATCTATGGCTTTAAAGAGTCTTAATAGAAACCATAACACCAAAAGGTACTTATTTGTCATCTAAGTAACAAGCCTGGTGTGAGGGTTAAAGTACATCCTTTATGTTTGAATTAAAATAAAAAATAGGCAGTTCAGTTGTTTTCAGCAATTCAAAATGCATGCATGCGTAAGGGGTCCCAAATTCCTAGGATAATACAGTACACATGTTTTCTGTTAAACCACAACCACAAGATCTATGGTGTGTAGGTAATATTTTTATGTAATGGAGACCAACATTTAATTGTATTTTCTTTATAGGTGAACAGCTTTCTCTCCAGGGCAGCACTTGTCACAAAATACATGACAAAGGCTGGTTGGTGTTACACTTACACTTCACGCTGTCATAGCCTAAATAAATAATAATAAATACTTAATTGTGTTTTTAAGTTTCTCTGTTCTGTTCTTACGAAAGTTATCATTGTTTTACTTCAAGATAATTACCTGTTCAACTAACTTTTAGTGATAGGGTTTAGGCATGTCTGTTGGGTTTCTCTTATTGCCTTTTAATGTGAAATCTTACCTTTTGGCTTGTGGGTGCATTATTGTTTTCATTAGGAAGAGTAAACATGCTAACGCGACAGGCCATGGGTTGGAACAGAAGAAAGAGGGACAACCTTCATCAAGTGTTAGCCCACAGATATGTCAAAGTAAGGGTGAATTATAATTGAGATCATAAGCCCCGCCCCTTTCCCTCAATGCACCAACTACAGCTGGATCTGAAACTATTGGTTGATTAATTGTTTAATCATTGTTACAGAAAATAAATATGCAACTATTTTGATAATAATCATGTTTTATTCATTTTAAGTAACTGAGGGGAGGGTTGTGCTTAGGATTGGTCAGTTATCTTCTAAGATTGTATTTGTAACCTGACATTTGTCTCCTATTTACAAGTCTGCTTGGTAGTATGCACAGATATTTAATGTGTTATTTAATGTTACACCTGTTCTGATGAATGTCTTGTGGCAAAAGCTCAAGTAAAATGTGTGTTTTTTGTATTGTGGTGCGTAGAGCTTTTCTTCTGACATTTTGTTATTTGTTCTCTTTAAAAGATCACAGAGAGGGCAAAGGTGGAAGCTGCCAGCCTAAGCAACATCAAGAAGGAGCACAACCTTGATCAGGAGACAATACAGCAGTGGGTGTGTGATGTCAGACAATGGGCGGTTACAGGTAAAACAGGTTCCAAACAAGGTGGCTATATTTTGAAAATGTCACTAATTGTCTCTTGTCCAATTGTTTTGTTTCACCTATTTAGAGAGAGTCTACACTCCAGGTTGTATTGAAGAGCTAAGGGCTGACATTGAGAACATCACTGTAACCCTTTTGCGCAAGAAGAAAGATCTGTATCGTCGGCATGGTTTGTTGTCAAATCAAGTTATTTAAATTAATAACACTTAAAAAAACAATAATATTCTGGGATTATGACACAGTTTTCTTTTTGTTTCGATTTGCAGATAGCAACCAGGCAAGACAAAGAAAGAGAAAGAAAATGACAGAGTTGAAAAAGAAGCTTTGCGAAAAGGTCTTGCAATACAACACCGTAGTGGAAGGAGATCCGATTGACGAGGAGTTGGCTTGCAGTCTGACAGAGGGATACATCCTACCATGGGATAGACATGAAGATGGTATGATATGTATGAATTGCTAGTTTAGCTTGTTGTTCTTGTAGTTGATTTCCATAGTATAAGCCTATGGCATCACTCTACATTTTACAAATGACCCTTTTCGATCTTCACATGTAGTAATGGTTCCAACCACATTTCCATATTTACCATAGTCCTTTTTGTTACTTTCCGTGCAACAACACAGGAATGGGTTGATACATTGAAATAAAAAATATCATGAATACCAAAATATGGAAATATTTATCACGGAGCATAAACATTGAATGGTGACATCAACACCATGTTATTCTGCTGTAGTAATCGCAAATAAAATGCTTGACCATCACAATTTCACAAGCTCTCCATCCAAATTATAGTATTGTGACTTGTATTCATATTTTTTAATTGTTTATATTCTACAGAACCAATGCTGTCACTAAAAAGATTTCTCAGAAATAACATAATTCTGTTATACTTATATAATATAATAATAAACATTCCTTGTCCACTATTCCATTCCTTTCCCCAACCAAAGGCAACACCTTCAGGTTGAAGAGATCTATCTTCGACCAGGCAATGCTGCTGAAACGCTTGGAGGAGGAGCAGAGCATCCTGGTAAAGGAGATGTCTCAGCACATCAAGTACCTTCTGAAGCAAGTGCAAGAAGTGGAGTCACTCAGAGGACAGACTTTGGAGCGCATCAAAACCAGCAGTATGTACAAGATCTTTAGATTTTAGTATCATGTATTTATTTATAATATATATATATATATAGATAATATAGATTTATAGATATATAGATTTATAGATATATATATATATATATCTCCAGGGAACTCTACTTTATACATTGAGTTGTGATCAGGCACTGAGCTGACCAGCTGTTTGCCACCAGTGTGCACAATGTAAAAGTTGTAAATATAATGACTAAAAGGTAATAGGTAATGTTGAAGTTGTAAAAAGCAAAAATAGTTACAAATGTCATGTTTTGTTTGATGTGTCATCTTTCTCTTTACATTTTTTTCCACAATTCCTCTACAGGTTTCGGTGACCTGACAGAGGACGCTACACATGGGCTCAACAGTTTCCTCAATCGGAGGGGTCACTCACTTAGAAGTCAACACAAACAGGCTGTTAATGCATACAGCAGTATAGCCACTATGGAATGTGATTTTCTTTCCATACAGGAGGACATTGAGGAGTGGGATGACAATGGCTTCACCAGCCCCGAGTCTGAGGAAGAAGACAACTAAAGACTGCTGCCAAACAACACAGAGGAACTGGAGATTTGCACAAAAAATCTTGCCTTTGTTTTAAATAGCTGTACCAAAGTATCTACAGGAACGTTTTTGTAGATTCTGTATGTATTTTTATTTTGAAAAAATAGAAAAACATTGTTTTATTTCTCTCTTCTAACATTTTGCTGGTTTCAGACCAAAACGGCTTATTGCTACTTTAAATAATTCATTGTCATCTTTGAGTGGAAAAATCTAATGAAGATTCAATGGCAGTTTGTGTAACAAGTATAATACTAATGTACTTTGGTATTTCCATAATATATGTGGATTTATATTTGTTTGCAATATGCAAATAGTACCCATATTATTTTGTTGTTATTTGTAGTTATAGCATACTGAATACCGTCAAATAGCTTGAAACCATAAATGTTTTTCTTTTATGTTTTCTATATGACATCATCTACATGTACATACATAAATACAGACAGACAAACCCAAACATTTTTCACTTACATCCTGTAAAACTGTATAAAGAAATGTCGTACATATGCACCACTGTAATAAACCCATTTGATGGAATTGTCTGTTGTGTGAAATTAATATTCCAGTTAAATCCTTCAGTGGTGGACCCGGCCGTAACTAAGTACATTTACTCAAGTACTGTAATTCAGTGGTGGACCCGGCCGTAACTAAGTTCATTTACTCAAGTACTGTAATTAAGTACAAAATACTGGTATTTGTACTTGTGTATTTTATTTTCAGAAAACTGCTCTAGTTACTATTTACTTCACAAAGGTGGAGTTTTGCACACAAACGATATGAAGAGTATAAATGAAGGTACTCAACAGTTTATACAAGTACAGCTAGTACATTAGTTGATCGACAGAACTTTAATTGCCAGCTATTTAGATAATTGTTTAAGTCATGTCATGTAAAAACATTTCATGGTTCCAGCTTCACAAATGTGAAGATTTTCTTTTCATTTGGTTATTTTAATATATATATATTTTTAAAGATTTTTAGGTTTAGACTGACGAAACAAGCAGTGTGAAGGTGTTACTTTTGGGCTATGGGTTCTTGATTAAGGGTTAGGGTTAACTCTACCCTAACCCTTTACTTACAGTGGGGAGAACAAGTATTTGATACACTGCCGATTTTGCAGGTTTTCCTACTTACAAAGCATGTACAGGTCTGTAATTTTTATCATAGGTACATTCATGCATTTTATTGCATGACATAAGTATTTGATCACGTACCAACCAGTAAGAATTCTGGCTCTCACAGACTTGTTAGTTTTTCTTTAAGAAGCCCTCCTGTTCTCCACTCATTACCTGTATTAACTGCACCTGTTTGAACTCGTTACCTGTATAAAAGACACCTGTCCACACACTCAATCAAACAGACTCCAACCTCTCCACAATGGCCAAGACCAGAGAGCTGTGTAAGGACATCAGGGATAAAATTGTAGACCTGCACATGGCTGGGATGGGCTACAGGACAATAGGCAAGCGGCTTGGTGAGAAGGCAACAACTGTAGGCGCAATTATTAGAAAATGGAAGAAGTTCAAGATGACGGTCAATCTCCCTCGGTCTGGGGCACCATCGTCATGCAATAAAATGCAAATTAATTACTTAAAAATCATACAATGTGATTTTCTGGATTTTTGTTTTAGATTCCGTCACTCACAGTTGAAGAGTACCTATGATAAAAATTACAGACTTCTACATGCTTTGTAAGTAGGAAACACTGACGATTTTGCAGGTTATCAAATACGTGTTCTCCCCACTGTAAGTAACATTATCAATGCGTTATTTTGCAGAGTATTTGTCCAGCAAATTATTAGTACTTTTACTTAAGTAAATGATCTGAAAACGTCATCCACCACCGACATCATTTGAAAGTACTATTTGGACACCTAATTGCATCTTTTAGACTAATGCTGATGCTTTTAGACTAATGCTGATGCTCATAAGTTTATGACTCTGGCCAAAACACTCAAATAGTCTGTTTGTTGCTTGGCTGCGGTACATACATATGTACAGTATTGTTATAATAATACATTTAAAGTTTATATAAAAGTTTAGGTCGGGGCCTCAAAGTCCTCACTGAAACTATGCCTGAGCCAAGGCTAATTCCATGAAGTTAAAATTTAAACTTTGTCGTAGGACTAAACCAAATATATATTGTTGGAAAGGGCTCGACCTGGAGAGTAACATATGTCAGTCTGAAGGTTGTAAATGGCTCCTGCTTTGAAATATTTACCTCTAAACCTCGACCTTGGTGTATGTTGGAAAGCTTGTCTTTCAGGAACAGAAAGGGCCACATACATGAAACCAAATGTTATAAATAGCTCTTGACTTCAGCTATATGACTATACCCATATGGATAGAGTCATCAAGAGGGGGTGCTGTCAAAAATGGTCAAACTTGATTTTCACCTATTTAACAGTAAAGTATTTAACATTTTATTACACAAATGTGATTCCCATCCCCTTTAACCCATCATTGTACTCTTACATCATTATTTACATAAAATAATAAAATTGCTCCTGTGTGCTTAGTAATGTTATCAGTAGCCTACCTACACAATACTGCATTGTGTTAGTAAGGATTAAGGTGCTAGTAAATTACCTAGTCAATGATATGAACAGTGTATGGTCAATGATATATGGACAGACCTGAAAAACACCCATATTAAATTAAAACATTTACAGTGCGTACTCACGTTGTTTGTAATAGAGGCTAAACTTACTAATATAAGGCTACAAATTACTCCTAAATGTGTAAATATGTATATATCATTTCCTTTCTCTTTTCCTTGTTGTTATACAGGTATACATTACCTTTTTCAAAGTCTCAATAGGCTATTAACTTTGCTTAAACTCTATTTTGATATGAATAACAGAAATGGCAAATGAACAAGAAAATGTAGTACCAAAAACTCTAAGATTATGTCAATTCCCATATTTGAAGTTTGTGAAATGCACATTTTCATTCCCATCAAAACTTTAAATAGTTATTTTACATTGTCAACACACAACCAGCTTCAAGGTGAGTAACTGCTACATAGGGTTAGTCCAAACAGTATGTTATGCAAATTAGGATATGGCATGATTTCATAGTTAATTACGGTAATTTAGCACAAGAGGTTGAAAGATTGCTAATAAAAAAATTTGAAGCCTGTGAATAAAATGGGAAGTTGCTCATTTAGTTTAATTGTATATTTGTGGCGGAGGTTATTTAATATGAAATCTTAAATGAAACAGTGTCCTCTTCAATATTGAGCATATATATATATATATATATGAATATATTGAATATTGTCCTCCAATAAAGCACTCCAACTGTGTGTGTCATCAGTGGACTGAACATGTTGGTAGTTGTGAAAGGATCAGTTGTTGCACATAGTTTAGCTTGTCTGAGTCAAAATATGATCAAGTTTAACTTTTCCATGGTCTGTTAACCACAAAACAATCCATATAGGAGTCCTTCAAGTTTAAGAAATGTTAAGTCTGTTGACCGTTGCACTTTATTGAATCCATACAGATAAAAGAGGGTGTAACAAGCTTGAAGAAAAAACATGAAGAATATTAAAGTTCAAATTACATTACAAACTGCTTAGCTGATGTAACATGACAATGTTATGGAACAATACAAGTGGACAACACAAAAATATGTCAAGAAAATACACTTAACAAGAACAAGGAAAAAATGCATGTTTGCAATGTATGTTGCATATTTGCAGGCAGCTGCATGGGATGGGAATCAGGCTGGCTGCCAGGATGGAGGCCAGGTCTTTCCACTGAGAAAAACAAAGAAATAAAGAGAGGGAAGTTGAAGGACAATTAGTAAGTATAATACACAATGAATTGATTGTCATGATTGTAACATTTACTGTTTTACAATACTTTGCAGAGTAGTGCAGTGCATCAAGAATCTGTTGTTCCAGAGTGGGGACGAGGCGATACAATGATGTAACTGTTAAGAATCCAAGATGGCGTAACAGTGTAGACGTATTTTTTGTTGTCCCGTCGTATGTCCCGTGTAAATAGTTTGTAATTTGTCTTTACATACATTTTTATTTGTTCCTGTTTTTACCCCTCCTGCAAGCCACCTTACCCGATGCGATACGGACCAAATATCGGATCAAATATCCGTGCTTTTCCACTATTTAACTGAACCGCAGTCAAAAGTTAGCCTGCTAGCTAGCTTGCTAACCAGCCATCGCTAACCACTGCTAGCGGTCCTCACCTCCGCTCTGGTTTGCTCAGACAGCTTTCAGTTCGGACAATATTGGCCAGTCTGCTCAGCGCGCTACCAACCCAGCGCTTATTGGACTGCGTTCCCGTCCACCTCACCGGATTTCCACTGAAAGTACCGGACCACCACACCGGATCATCACAGCTAGCTAGCTGCATTCGAGTGACCGACGCTTATAGCTAACCTCCATTGTTTACACGCTACCAATGCTAGCGTGAGCTAGGCTCATCTCCCGGACATCCGACGTGTGCTAGCTACTCTCCCGGGCCCCAGTACCTTGTCAACCTACCTGGACCTTCTACTGTCGACACGGAACCCCACCGAGCCACCGTGACTGGTCTGCCGACGAAATTGTCCGACGTGGTCTTAACAGGGTTCTCCTCTGCGACGTCGCCGAAGATCCATCTGCTAGCTCCGGCCTGCTAGCTCCGGCCTGCTAGCCCAGCCTGCTGGCCCAGCCTGCTAGCCCAGCCTGCTAGTTCAGCCTGCTTACACTCTGAACGCCGTGCCCATTTGATCTGATCCCCGGCTCACCACTTTGCTATTCATCGGATCCTATGATTGCTCAGCTCCACAGCTGATGCCTGCAGGACTGTTTGGTTATATGGTATTTTCTTTCTGTTTAACTACCAGGCCTCAGGTCCTGTGTGTAGTACATCACTTGTTCTAACTGACCCTCTTTGTCCATTCATCTCCATTACCCGTCGTTGTCTTAGCCCTCTTAATTAACTGTTACTTTTTTTATTTATTTAATTTTTTTTTTCTGCCCCTTTCTTATTTCAATATGCCTTGTCTTTTGCTGTTCAGGCTAGCTATTATTGTTTTATTTCACTGTAGAGCCCCCAGTCCTGCTCAACTGGCCTCTGATAGCTCCTTTGTTCCTCCCCCCACTCATGCGGAGACCTCACCTGGCGTAACTGGTGTCTCCAGAGATGCAACCTCTCTCTTCATTACCCAACGCCTAGGTTTACCTCCACTGAACTCACATCCTACCATACCCTTGTCTGTACATTATGCCCTCAACCTATTCCACCACGCCCAGAAATCTGCTCCTTTTATTCTATGTAGCCAACGTACTAGACGTCCAGTTCTGAAAGCCCTCAGCCGAACACTGATTCTATTACTCCTCTGTTCCTCTGGTGATGTAGAGGTAAACCCAGGTCCTGTAACCCCCAGTACTACACCTATTCCCCAGGCGCTCTCATTTGTTGATTTCTGTAACCGTAAAAGCCTTGGTTTCATGCATGTTAACATTAGAAGCCTCCTCCCTAAGTTTGATTTATTCACCGCTTTAGCACACTCCGCCAACCCGGATGTCCTAGCTGTGTCAGAATCCTGGCTTAGGAAGGCTACCAAAAATTCGGAAATTTCCATCCCCAACTACAACATTTCCCGTCAAGATAGAACTGCCAAAGGTGGCGGAGTTGCAATCTACTGCAGAGATAACCTGCAGAGCTCTGTCATACTGTCCAGGTCTGTGCCCAAACAGTTTGAGCTTCTACTCTTAAAAATCCACCTTTCCAGAAATAAGTCTCTCACTGTTGCTGCTTGTTACAGACCCCCCTCAGCCCCCAGCTGTGCACTGGACTCCATATGTGAATTGATTGCCCCCCATCTATCTTCAGAGTTTGTACTGTTAGGTGACTTAAACTGGGATATGCTTAACACCCCGGCTGTACTTCAATCTAAGATAGATGCCCTCAATCTCACACAAATTATCAAGGAACCCACCAGGTACAACCCAAAATCCGTTAACATGGGTACCATTATTGATATCATTCTGACTAACTTGCCCTCCAAATACACCTCCTCTGTCTTCAACCAGGATCTCAGCGATCACTGCCTCATCGCCTGCATTCGCAATGGGTCAGCGGTCAAACGACCACCCCTTATCACTGTCAAACGCTCCCTAAAACACTTTTGCGAGCAGGCCTTTCTATTAGATCTGGCCCAGGTATCCTGGAAGGATATTGACCTCATCCCGTCAGTAGAGGACGCCTGGTTTTTCTTTAAAAGTGCTTTCCTCACCATCCTAAATAAGCATGCCCCTTTCAAAAAACGTAGAACTAAGAATAGATATAGCCCTTGGTTCACCCCAGACTTGACTGCCCTTGACCAACACAAAAATATCCTGTGGCGCACTGCATTAGCATCGAACAGCCCCCGCGATATGCAGCTATTCAGGGAAGTCAGGAACAAGTACACACAGTCAGTTAGAAAAGCAAAGGCCAGCTTTTTCAAACAAAAATTTGCTTCCTGTAGCACTAACTCCAAAAAGTTCTGGGACACTGTAAAGTCCATGGAGAATAAGAGCACCTCCTCCCAGTTGCCCACTGCATTGAGGCTCGGAAACACTGTTACCACCGATAAATCCACGATTATCGAAAATTTCAATAAGCATTTTGCTACAGCTGGCCATGCTTTCCACCTGGCTACCCCTACCCCGGCTAACAGCTCTGCACCCCCGGCAGCTACTTGCCCAAGCCCCCCCCGCTTCTCCTTCACCCAAATCCAGACGGCTGATGTTCTGAAAGAGCTGCTAAGTCTGGACCCCTACAAATCTGCTGGGCTAGATAATCTGGACCCTCTCTTTCTGAAATTATCAGCCAAAATTGTTGCAACACCTATCACTAGCCTGTTCAACCTCTCTTTCGTATCGTCTGAGATCCCTAGAGATTGGAAAGCTGCTGCGGTCATCCCCCTATTCAAAGGAGGAGACACTCTAGACCCAAACTGTTATAGACCAATATCCATCCTGCCCTGCCTTTCTAAAGTTTTCGAAAGCCAAGTTAACAAACAGATAACTGACCACTTCGAATCCCACCGTACCTTCTCTGCTATGCAATCTGGTTTCCGAGCTGGTCATGGGTGCACCTCAGCTACGCTCAAGGTACTGAACGATATCATAACCGCCATCGATAAAAGACAGTACTGTGCAGCCGTTTTCATCGACCTGGCCAAGGCTTTCGACTCTGTCAATCACCGCATTCTTATTGGCAGACTCAACAGCCTTGGTTTCTCAAGTGACTGCCTTGCCTGGTTCGCTAACTACTTTGCAGACAGAGTTCAGTGTGTCAAATCGGAGGGCCTATTGTCTGATCCTCTGGCAGTCTCTATGGGGGTGCCACAGGGTTCAATTCTTGGGCCAACCCTTTTCTCTATATACATCAACGATGTCGCTCTCGCTGCTGGTGACTCTCTGATCCATCTCTACGCAGATGACACCATTCTGTATACATCTGGCCCCTCTTTGGACACTGTGTTTACTAACCTTCAATCAAGCTTCAATGCCATACAACACTCCTTCCGTGGCCTCCAACTGCTCTTAAACGCTAGTAAAACTAAGTGCATGCTTTTCTATCGAACGCTGCCAGCACCCGCCCACCGGACTATCATCACTACTCTCGACGGATCCGAATTAGAATACGTGGACACCTACAAATACCTAGGCATCTGGTTAGACTATAAACTCAACTTCCAGACTCACATCAACCATCTCCAATCCAAAATTAAATCCAGAATTGGCTTCCTATTTCGCAACAAAGCCTCCTTCACTCATGCTGCCAAACATGCCCTTGTAAAACTGACTATCCTACCGATCCTTGATTTCGGCGATGTCATTTACAAACTAGCCTCCAATACTCTACTTAGCAAATTGGATGTAGTCTATCACAGTGCCATCCGTTTTGTCACCAAAGCCCCATACACTACCCACCACTGCGACCTGTATGCTCTCGTTGGCTGGCCTTCATTATATATTCGCCGCCAAACCCACTGGCTCCAGGTCATCTATAAGTCTTTATTAGGTAAATCCCCGCCCTATCTCAGCTCACTGGTCACTATAGCAACACCCACCCGTAGCATGCGCTCCAGCAGGTATATCTCACTGGTCACCCCCAAAGCCAACACCTCCTTTGGCCGCCATTCCTTCCAGTTCTCTGCTGCCAATGACTGGAACGAATTGCAAAAATCATTGAAGCTAGAGGTTCCTATCTCCCTCAATAACTTTAAGCATCAGCTGTCAAAGCTGCTTATCGATCACTGCACCTGTATATAGCCCTTCTGTAAATAGCCCACACTACTACCTCATCCCCATATTTATTTTTTTTGTTTATTTTCACTAATCTTGCACTCCAGTATCTCTATTTGCACATCATAATTTGCACACTTTTCATTCCTGTGTTAATAATGATAATTCTGTAATTTATGTCACCACTATAGTCTATTTATTGTTCTACCTCTTAACCTTACTGCATTTTTGCACTACATTTTGCACTCTGTATATAGATTTTTCTATTGTGTTTTTGACTGTTTGTTTAATGTGTAACTCTGTGTTGTTATTTGTCACACTGCTTTGCTTTGTCTTGGCCAGGTCGCAGTTGCAAATGAGAACTTGTTCTCAACTGACCTACCTGGTTAAATAAAGGTGAAATAAAAAAATAAAAAAATAAAAAAAACCTAGTCTTGCATAGCCAGACCTATCTCCACACTAGAGCTGTGCCAGAGTTGGAGGAAGGTCTTGCTGAACCCATTATCATTCTGGTGTATCTGGTTTCCATGTGCGTAAGATTACTTTTAAACAAGATATAAAACATCACGTTACTCACAGTAACTGTTGCTCATGGAAAAATAAACAAAACTAGATAATCGTGTAAAAAAATGTAGATAGGCACAATACAGCTGGCAGGTGGACCAGAAATGGTCTTAAAATGTCATAAATGTTGTGGAAAAATAACATAAATCCTCTAACTTACAAATAAATGTATCCATACTAATCGTCAAACCCTGAAACCCTGATGTTTCCTCTGACTATACCATAAACATCTCCAATCACTGCATTGAAATAGTGAATTTCACTTTTGGTTTCATATGGCTGTGGATGCACAGTACAACATATCAGTATCCTCACTATTGTAAACAGCATACAAAAACTGTTTGCATTACCGTTTTTCTTTAATAATCTCTACACAAGACAATGGCTTGTCAACAATCCCAACAAATGAAAACAGTACATTACATTACATTTATTCATTTAGCTGACACTTTTATCCAAAGCGACTTACAATTGCTGTTTATGTCAAAGGTCGCATGCCTCTGGAGCAACTAGGGGTTAAGTGTCTTGCTCAGGGACACATTGGTGTGAATGCTTTCTGCCAGTACAGAGAGATCCAGGCACAGAGAGATCCAGGAGCCCAATAATAAAATGCATGTAATCGTACATAACCAGAAGCTATTTAACATACCACATTGTGCAGGGCTGCCAGTCACAAAGATGTTCTGTCCTCCCCTGTGGCAGGAAGACAGAGACATTGTATTACTGTATGTTATTTAAATGTTGTACTTTAACAAGGAGTGAAAATATATTCATTGTTGACAGTTTATATACTGCATATTTTGAATCATAGTAATCTAATAAGATCCATAAGTGACACTTCAAGCTAAAGGTATTTACAGGATGCCTAGCTATACAGCTCAATGTTGTAGATAGATAGATAGATAGATAGATAGATAGATAGATATATAGATAGATAGATAGATAGATAGATAGATAGATAGATAGATAGATAGATAGATAGATAGATAGATAGATAGATAGATAGATAGATAGATAGATAGATAGATAGATAGATAGATAGATAGATAGATAGATAGATAGATAGATAGATAGATAGGTGCAAAATGCCACAACGAAAGTACACAAAAGACAGATACATGGTACATGATACATAGAGCGGCAGTATGAAAAAGTATGACTTAGACAACAGCATTTTGTCAAGGTAACATTAAGTAATTTCAAAACAAGTTATCCAACAGTTTTAGAAAGTCATCCAGTGTTTCCTTTGTATTGTTTTTAGGGTGGAGGGGGGTGGGTGTCTTTAGGGGTAATGTTTGTTTTTTGGTAAATAATAAAAGCGATAAAAGCATTGTTTTTAATCACATATTTGTTTCTACATTTTAAGTGAAATTTTACTTCGTTAAGGTTTTGAAAGGACAATTCCAATAGCATTATTTAACTAATTGAGAGGAAACACTGTTTTCCAGTTAGTCATTGTCCTACCTTTCTTTTCCTTGTCTTTATTATTTCACGGACTGGGAATATTTCAAGCCGATTGTGAGGGCAATCTGTAATTGTAAGGAATATATTATTTGCACCAATGTCCACAATATGTGAGGTACTTTTTGTGCAGGAATCAATTCACAAATGTAAGCATTTTTTCCACTGTTTGTCATCAGCTCATTTAGCTCGTCCTGGTGAGATTTGAAAACCACAGGAGTATCAAAGGCTGCACATGGTTCTATTCAAAATCTTTGTTTCTTTGCCATCCCTTCTTTCTGTTGTGTCTCCTAATGGACTGTTTACATTTTACATCACTTGCCACAAAGGCAGATATATTTTACACTGGTATTCTTTACACTGGGACTTTAACTTTGCAGCTCTCTAATTACATGAAGCAGGGATGTGTAGAGAACCATCAATTAAATTATTACTTATAGAAAATAATAATAAAATAAGATAGCATCTAGGCATACAGTATAATTGCAATCCTGAATCAGATCCATAATAAATCAATGTTTGGAGGGTTTACAAAAATCACAAACTTCATGACGATTATACAGGGGTAAAATGTCTGTACAATACATGCCGTGCATAGACTAAAACACACCTTTCATTTTGTGTAGTCTTTTACGTTGCTGTGGACCCCGCAGTGGTGGCTGCACAGCTGGGACCTGGTGTGCTGGTTCCTGGATAGGTGGAGCCTGGTGTGCTGGTTCCTGGATAGGTGGAGCCTGGTGTGCTGGTTCCTGGATAGGTGGAGCCTGGTGTGCTGGTTCCTGGATAGGTGGAGCCTGGTGTGCTGGTTCCTGGATAGGTGGAGCCTGGTGTGCTGGTTCCTGGATAGGTGGAGCCTGGTGTGCTGGTTCCTGGATGGGTGGAGCTGTGTGTGGTGGTGTGTGGCTGGAAAGAGCCAGGTGTGCTGGTTCCTGGATGGGTGGAGCCTGGTGTGCTGGTTCCTGGATGGGTGGAGCCTGGTGTGCTGGTTCCTGGATGGCTGGAGCCTGGTGTGCTGGTTCCTGGATGGCTGGAGCCTGGTGTGCTGGTTCCTGGATGGGTGGAGCCTGGTGTGCTGGTTCCTGGATGGGTGAACCACACGACACCAAATTTAGAATGAAGTTCTCCTCGTCTTCTTGAGGCAGTTGGTCTGGGTTGAGTCTTGTCCAACCTATAAATGGACATGGAATACACACAAATATAATATATAATATGCAATTAGGGAAAATAAATGCAACCCCAAATCAACCTAGACGGTAAAAAAAAGATGGACGTAGTGAATGTGATTATACCCACAGGATTCTGAAAGGCATGGGGCAGAGGAGTCAAGGAAGAATGGAGAATGGGTTGGATATGTGTTCTTTCAACAGCTGTTAAGTATCGGCATTATTGTGTCACAGTCTAAGATGCAAAGAACATTGTAATCCATTGTAAACTTTGTGCGACCAGCAAAAGGTCTACAACCGCTAACAATTCTAAATGTAATTTATTGAAGCACCGCCATGTAAAACGTATAAAATAAAACGCCGGCGCTGACCGGTAGGATGCTACTGCCAGTGATGCATGCACTCGTCGGGAGAGTGGCATTAAGCAAAGTTGAATCTTCTGTAAAAACACTGAATACTGCTCTTATAAATACATGTGCAGAAAAAACATTAGTTCAAAAATCAGGGTTGACTTGCTTTATTTTTTATTTCAGCCAGTGATGTTAGGGAACGTTATATGTTTTGTAAAAAAACATACTCCATGCTGCTCTTATCAATATGATATTAGTTAAAGAGCATTAGATAGCTATTAGTGGTGAGAGACTGTCTATTAATTTTAAATATGCTTCTCTGTATAGCATCACCTGGTCGTAGAGGCAGCAATGTGTAAAGATTGGCTGATTGTTGACTCCTAATGTTAATTATTGTTCCAGTAAAGTGGATTCATTTCTAAAATAAGCAGACTAAACAGGTTATCTGTCACTTTTTAGAGCGGGATAGTAAAAGTAATATAGTAACGTGACGAGTAACGTAAATAGTAACTTTTAATTCCCTGTAATAAGTAAAGTAATATTATAATTTTTATAGGAGGAGTAACAATTCCTGAGTAACTTGCCCAACACTGGTTGTGGTCTCTGGATGTGCAAAAAAGTACCTAACAATCTCTATTCACAAGTAGTAGATTTACTTTGACTACCATTGTTTTTAAAAAATACATTAACATTAACACAAGTTAGTCTTAAAGGGCAAAATGAGTAGGATTGTCTCTTGCTGTTTGTAAACACATGATTCAAAGTTGGCCCCATGCAGAGAGAGCGGCGATTGAGTGAGCTAGAAAAAGAGATTGAAGAGAGTGAGCAGGTGTTAGCGAGAACAAAGCAGTGAATCAGAGAAATAAAAGGTCTTCTGATTGTTTCACTTCGGTTACATTCTAAAGCACAAATAAACATGACCCCACCTCCACAGAACCCTGTTGGAAGGAGCCACATTGGCAGATTTTTTGTGAATATAGCCGAAGCCACCGTCAGCTTTTAATATAGGCCTGCTATAAGTGTGTGTGTAGCTCAGACACACATACCTGCATGACAGAGACAGATCACAGAGGAGAGAAATGGAGACAGCAATGTAACCTGGTTGCTAAGTTACTATAGAGTCAAGAGTCGCTGCTTTTATTTTATGAGAAACCACAGGAAGTCCTGATTCCCAATTGCGCTAGCTTCCCAGCTGAGTGTTTAGGCCCAGTCAAAACAATGCAGCCTCTATGCAGGAGCTTATCGA
Organism: Thymallus thymallus; assembly: GCA_023634145.1. Taxonomy (NCBI): domain Eukaryota; kingdom Metazoa; phylum Chordata; class Actinopteri; order Salmoniformes; family Salmonidae; genus Thymallus; species Thymallus thymallus. The sequence continues at coordinate 7,351,458 of CM042399.1, read as the reverse complement.
CATACAGCTGCATCAATTTACATAATCCAAGTACTGACATTTTTAATGATTGGATTTAGCTGGAGGTCACTAATTTAGCTTTAGCACACATCCAGTGTCCTGCTTTGCTTGTCATCTGGCTGAAATGCAAACTGTGACTACATAAGTCTGCTGGTGGTCTGATGGAGCTTCCAGCATATTTGATTTGACAGTGAGTGTGACTCATTAAAAAGTTCAGCCTCAAAAAAGCGCTCCCACTTTAGCTGCGGATTTCAAAAGTTCCAATAACTTAAAACTACCAAGGAGGTAGAAGTGAGGTATTTTAAAGCACAGGTGACCCCTGCCAAAGCAATTTTTGTTCTTGTTTTCCACAATACCAGATCTTTAAAATGACTCTAGGTTGCAGCAAAGGCTACAGCCAGATCAGAATTTCTAGTCTTTGCTGTTTGGAAATGTACAGGACAACACCAACAATTGTACAATTGATAGAGAATATATGCATGTGTATGCATTTCAAGGTTAAATAAATGCAATCTCACCTTGAACCATCAATTTGTAGATGGCATCCAAATTCTCTAAGCATGTCTTAGCGGATGTGCTAAGTTGGGCATGCATTGGCAGCATTATTTTAGTCTGGTACTTGTGCGTCCCTGTCACCACCTTAGGAGGATGTGCAATCAGCAGCAGGGGCTTCATGCCAAGGGTATACAACTTCTCAAGCTGGAACAGAGAGGTAGAGAGATCAATTGGATACATACACAAAACTGTAGTTTACAGCTGAATTTGTCCTCAAGCTTGATCTGAAGTTACATCAAAGCTAGAAAACATCTACAAATAATCAAATTATGGTTTTTACATAATTTGGATAGATAAATGTGAGGATTTTTATGAGTTTCAACTCCCTATACATAATATTTTGGAAAAACCAGTAAACATGAATTATATTCTTATTAATAGTGTGGATGTGTGAGGCAATATATTATACCAGTTATTATACCAAGTAATTTATTTGCTTATGTCAAAAAAATAAAACACTTTTGGTGAATGAGATGATTGGAAAACTACATACCAGAATGGCAGCATCATCAAGGACGTGGGACTTTATTTTATTTTTTTTCATGGATGCCAACCACTGCTTCTGCTGAATTTTAAATTTTTTCAGCTTTTTTTGAAGTCTGACGTGTTGGGGTTGTGGATGTTTGCAAAATGAACAAATTTTAAGTCCACAGTATAATTTTTCCCTGCAGTTTGGGCAGGTCTTTTTTTGTGATCCTCCAGCCATTACAGAACAGAAATAACTGGGAGTGAGATAGATAGATTTAAAGAGTGATTAAAAGAGAGAGACAATAACAGAAAGAGAGAGAGAGAGAGAGAGAGAGAGAGAGAGAGGCTCTTAAAAGTGCCGTTGTTTTGATTTGTGTGTGTGTGTGTGTGTGTTGGTGAAGTCAAAAAGTGTTGCAATAAAGCTGTAAAACAGGAAAAAGCAAAAGATTATTAGAATAGCCTTTGTCGTAAATGAGCATTTCTTAATTGTTAGGACAGAGTAATTGTAATTATTAATTAAATATTAATCAATCACAACCACTACGTACAATACAAATCAATCCTTACTGTACAAATATCAGATTTGTAGCACATTCACTTGACACAAGCAAGTACATACACAAATCTATTTTTATTTAGGCCTACAAATAATGGAAACAGTGGTCTTCTTCTGTCCTGTTGCGTAAAATGCTTCTCATAATATCCACTGCTCTCGCTTCTCAATGTCACAAATAACTAAAGTAACAATTACCCTCAATTATCTCATGATGATTTCAGTGTCTTCTAAAATGGCAAAGTCTTACAAAAGTATGGCACCATAGTGTTACAGTATATTCTATCTATAAGTTAGTGGTGGGTCGTCTCTCTATTTAATTATGCATTCATTATATCAGGTATGAACGGTCATTGACATTGAGTCGCACTGAGCAGTCCAATCCTCTGGAAAGAATCCAGGTCCACTTTTTTATTCCAGTCCAATCCTCTGGAAAGAATCCAGGTCCACTTTTTTATTCCAGTCCATCCCTGATTGCGGTAATTCCCTTTAGTTACACTTCTGACATTTACTTTGCACTTTGAATAAAACTTTAACCACTGCAACAACACGTTGTTAATTGTTGTCTTCACAACACATGGACAAATACATGAGTTTAAACTGATTTTGGTAGCTGGCAGTGCCACAATCCAACTGTGCCGGGGACACCTGTCATTTGGCTGGATAACTAACTACTTCGGCGGGTAGCCGTGTAAATGATAATGCAACACTAACAAATTCAACCTAATCTCCAGGGATGAAACGCTACACAGATCGGGCTACAACTAAAGAAATAAAAGCAAAGGTTTTGCGTGCTTTTTAACAAACAAACACCAATTGGGTTGAGATACTGTAGTTAATTGGCGGGTGAAATGAGCGGTAAAGGTGATTATGGGTAAGAAGCGTGCGTAACGTGACGTATCGTTGCCGTGGTAACCACTGAAAGTCTTCTGATTAATAAGAATAATTATTAATAATATTCGCTGCTATGACAGAAAATAAATGTGAAAATAATAAAATATCCTAAAGGGTTTAATAACGTAAAGGGAACAACACAGCCTCGGGCCATTCTTTAAAACTACTCCATCTATAAATTGATAGTTATATCACAAACAATTTACTGTTATTTAGACAACAAAAATCGGAACAAATTCACTATAATACATTATAAAAGGAGGACGTTTCGTAAACTATAAAACAACATTTACCGCCCACTGTGTGACGTTGCTGAACCAGGGAATACGTGTGTCCACCACGAAAAATGAGCCTCATTGACTTTGTATGGGTGTTGTTTCCGTGGTGCCGACACGTAATTTCAACACATTCCGTGCCACCACCACGTAAATCGGGGTTACGGGGTCGTGTTCATTTCACGTATTTCTGAGAGATCAGGTTGATCCTGGATGCTAATTGGTTGAGAGCAGGGAGTTAAAGCTCCACAATACCCGCATTCTCCGGGCAGTGCCTGTTAACGGCTCCATTAGATTTATAAATGCTCATCCACTGTCCCACAGCCCAGCCAGTCAATCTATAAACTTCCTCTCCCCTGACTTCATTAGTTTCTTGGAGCGATAAAAGGCCCACCCAGGCAAAATCCCACCCTTAGATTTGCATAGTTTCCGTAGTGTAGTGGTTATCACGTTCGCCTAACATGCGAAAGGTCCCCGGTTTGAGACCGGGCAGAAAAACATTTTAACTAATTAGACAGTAAGCCAATATCTGAAAATACAGTAAAAATCGAGTATTCACTTAGGGCTGATCCCGATATAGGAATTTATGCACTTCTCAGTATTTGGTATTCAGACTTACACTTCAAATAAGGGCTGTGTCTCCTGTAGGCTTATCCTGGCGTGACGTTTTGATAAGCATATAAAACTCTCTGACAAGGTGACTTTTATTAATATATTCGGCTCCATTTACTCTCAGATTCGAAAATGCTAATTAGCATCAAAGTAGACATCATGCAAAACTACAAAACCCTGCAAGTTCCTGCACTTCATATCTAACTGACACCTTTGCTAACAGGTATTGTGTCAATTTAAAACTTGTACAAGACAGTTCACAGAATTGTCCATTTAAAGAAATGTTGCCAATTGATTAATTACTACATGTAGCTAACATTCGATAGTTAATCCAGAGATTCTTACCTTTACCTCGATTCGGCAGTCTCGTCCAGATCATCATGGCATTTGTAGATCTTTATGATAGCCACATTAGCAGCTAATTAGCGTTTACTTTTGGTGGGAGGGGGGGTGAATACAGGCAAATATTTCTGTAAAAGTCACCTTGTCCTAGAGAGATTACACGGTTACCATGCCAGGGTAAGCCTACAATAAACATAGCCCTTTTTTTAAGTGTTTCTAAAACCCCCTACGGGGACAATGAATGGTGGAAAAAAGTTTGGAACCATTTCCCTGTTTGACCGCTAGTTTTTATGGGTATTATGACTCATACTGTGGTACTCTATTTAGGATATTATGGGTGGGCGACTTGTGGGCATTCCTAATCCTTTCCATTAGTTCATCCCTTTTGTGTCAGTTTCTGTGGTGTAGTGGTTATCACGTTCGCCTCACACGCGAAAGGTCCCCGATTCGAAACCGGGCAGAAACAGATTTTAGCGAAACAGATAGGGTGATAACTGAAACCACTGAACAAATACATAGGCCTACAGCATACATACCTAGACCAGTCTTGAACATTTCTTTAAATAACCAGAGGTAATGCAATGTTATAAAACAGGTTGTTTGGATCCTGGATGCTAATTGGTTGATAGCAGGGAGTTAAAGCTCCACAATACCCTCATTCTCCGGGCAGTGCCTGTTAACGGCTCCATTAGATTTATAAATGCTCATCCACTGTCCCACAGCCCAGCCAGTCAATCTATAAACTTCCTCTCCCCTGACTTCATTAGTTTCTTGGAGCGATAAAAGGCCCACCCAGGCAAAATCCCACCCTTAGATTTGCATAGTTTCTGTAGTGTAGTGGTTATCACGTTCGCCTAATACGCGAAAGGTCCCCGGTTCGAGACCGGGCGGAAACACATTTTAACTAATTAGACAGTAAGCCAATGTCTGAAAATACAGTAAAAATCGAGTATTCACTTAGGGCTGATCCCGATATAGGAATTTATGCACTTCTCAGTATTTGGTTTTCAGACTTACACTTCAAATAAGGGCTGTGTCTCCTGTAGGCTTATCCTGGCGTGACGTTTTGATAAGCATATAAAACTCTCTGACAAGGTGACTTTTATTAATATATTCGGCTCCATTTACTCTCAGATTCGAAAATGCTAATTAGCATCAAAGTAGGCATCATGCAAAACTACAAATCCCTGCAAGTTCCTGCACTTCATATCTAACTAACACCTTTGCTAACAGGTATTGTGTCAATTTAAAACTTGTACAAGACAGTTCACAGAATTGTCCATTTAAAGAAATGTTGCCAATTGATTAATTACTACATGTAGCTATTATTCGATAGTTAATCCAGAGATTCTTACCTTTACCTCGATTCGGCAGTCTCGTCCAGATCATCATGGCATTTGTAGATCTTTATGATAGCCACATTAGCAGCTAATTAGCGTTTCCTTTTGGTGGGAGGGGGGGTGAATACAGGCAAATATTTCTGTAAAAGTCACCTTGTCCTAGAGAGATTACACGGTTACCATGCCAGGGTAAGCCTACAATAAACACAGCCCTTTTTTTAAGTGTTTCTAAAACCCCCTACGGGGACAATGAATGGTGGAAAAACGTTTGGAACCATTTCCCTGTTTCACCGCTAGTTTTTATGGGTATTATGACTCATACTGTGGTACTCTATTTAGGATATTATGGGTGGGCGACTTGTGGGCATTCCTAATCCTTTCCATTAGTTCATCCCTTTTGTGTCAGTTTCTGTAGTGTAGTGGTTATCACGTTCGCCTCACACGCGAAAGGTCCCCGATTCGAAACCGGGCAGAAACAGATTTTAGCGAAACAGATAGGGTGATAACTGAAACCACTGAACAAATACATAGGCCTACAGCATACATACCTAGACCAGTCTTGAACATTTCTTTAAATAACCAGAGGTAATGCAATGTTATAAAACAGGTTGTTTGGATCCTGGATGCTAATTGGTTGATAGCAGGGAGTTAAAGCTCCACAATACCCGCATTCTCCGGGCAGGGCCTGTTAACGGCTCCATTAGATTTATAAATGCTCATCCACTGTCCCACAGCCCAGCCAGTCAATTGTAAGGGCTGATCTATGTTTTAGCTAATGAATATGTTAATCTACAACAAGAGTTATTAACTGAATGTATTGTGTGATCATAGATCTTTAGAACTGCTGTAGGTTTGGGTAAGGGGGAGCTATGTGGAAGGAATGTGCTAGCTGGGGGTTTTACGATAGAACTGTGTCTTGTAATATGAAGCTTGGACATCTACTGAGAAGACCACTACTTCCGTCAACTGGATTGCGTCACGAGGCTGGGACCAGCCTGCACGCCAACGATAGGCTGAGTAAGTTTAAACCACACTCAGCCTCTACTCCGACAGGTCAGCAAGGAGCGGAAACGATTCTGTCAGAGTATTTAAGGAAGAACAAAGGATAGGGGCGCTTCTCTTCTCTAGGCTATGCTCTTCTATAGCGCTGCTCGCTGACTCTCTCTCGCGCTCTCTTTTTCTCTCTCTCTCTCTCTCTCTCTCTCTCTCTTCTCATGCACTGTTTGCCCTGCGTGGTGTCACAGTGAGCCTGTATATACGAACTTCATATTTACCATTTAAGGGTTTGCTAGAATAAAATACATAGATGATTTAAATGGCGTAGTAATCCTTTTGTTCCAATACCAGATTTGAATTGACGCGACCTCGACAATTGGTGACCCCGACGTGATCTGGTAGCGGGACTTTGCGGGGGATTGACCAGCCGATTGGACATCACTATCGTTGAACGGTGTTTCATAAAGAGTCAACTAAAAAGGTAAGCAGACACCTATTGTGAATAACTAAAGTTCTGCACATTGGCTTTATCCAAATTAATTTTGAGAAACACCTGTTTGATGTAAGTGAACTGAATTATGAATTATTATGAATAGATAAGTAATATGATACCATGCAAACCTGTGATTTGGTGAATGTCATGCTATGAATAGATAAATAATACCATGCAAACCTGTGATTTGGTGAATGTGAATGTCATGCTATGAATAGATAAGTAATACCATGCAACCCTCTGATTTGGTGAATGTCAAGCTATGAATAGATAAATAATACCATGCAAACCTGTGATTTGGTGAATGTGAATGTCATGCTATGAATAGATAAGTAATACCATGCAACCCTCTGATTTGGTGAATGTCAAGCTATGAATAGATAAGTAATACCATGAAAACCTGTGATTTGGTTAAAGTAAAGTTGGAGGGAGTGGTTAGTAACATAAAGGTTATCATTACAAAGTACAGAATATAAGTATTTAAAACTGTCCTATAAATCTATAAAATGAAGAGGATAATTAACAGGTTGAAATCTAGTAATAAAATGGCATTAAAAGAATCAGACAGAATATTGGAGACGTTGAAATCCACATTGGAAATCCACGGGGGAAAGGATGGAAAAGAATGGAAACGAAGAGGAGAAAAATTGTATAGGGAGTGGCTAGAAGATGGCTGGATCCAATCTTCTGATTGGCATTCCTATTGAAGGCGAACCAGGTAGAATATTGGAAACATTGAAACGCAGAATCAAAAAAGTAGAGGAGAAATGGAAGAAAGAAGGTGAACCAAATAAAGGTAAACTCAAGGGAGTAATGGAAAAAGCCAGACTGGAGGAGAAAATAGTACTGGCCATGTTAGTGAAACTAAAGAACATATGGGAAGAAGGACAGAACAAAGACAAGAAAAAAGAAGAGGTCATAAAACTTCAACTATACCCAGTCCGGCCACCGACACCTCCCCCGTATGGGACACCAAAAGTGATGGCTCCAGTGTTGGACATTGTGGGAGAGGTCAAATATCACAAGCGACCAGATGATGAAGAGGGGGAACAATGGGTAAGAGTGAATGATATGGGAAAATGGAGACAGGAGGTGGCAGTATTATTAGAGGCAGCAAAAGCCATACAAAAGGTGGTTTCCAACTTGACCAGAATATCGACGGATGCGACCAGTATGAGTTTAACGGGTGGCAGTGAAAGTGGAGAACTGGTGCAGCAGGAATGGACTCAGATGGACCAAGAGGAAGGAGAAAGGGAGAGAATGGTGATAGAAAAGAATAGAAGAAAGCTGAAAGAAATGGAAGAGGAAGTGAGAAGAGGGGCAGAGCAGCTACAGGAAATGGAGAAAACGAGAAGGGACCTGAGTGAGGAGAGAAAGAAGGGAAGTAGAGTTAGTACACCACCATGGAGGTACAGAACACCCACACCTCCGAGGGGACACTTTATTGACTTAGGGGAACAGGAGGAACCAGTGGAGCAAGAGAGAAGTGATTTCAAAGTACTTTGTGGAAAATGTGAAGGAAAGGTGTGGGACCCATGTGATGCCCCTGCCCACCACACTAGAGCCAGAACCCGGGAGCAAGAAACCAGGGGCCAATACCCAATGAGAGACACACCAGGGGGTGGTGCCATTTACAAGCCATGGGCCCACAGAGACATACAAACCCTGGTGGACGTTCTCCCTACCCCAGAAGAGTCTGGAGATAGGTGGGTCAAAGCTTTTGAAAGCCTAACTGCTGCAGATGAACTTACATTAGGAGACATGGCAGCGGTTATGAACAGATGCATGGGCGATCAAGAATGTCGGGAGATCATGACACAGGGGGGAGTAAGAGGAATGGTGGCATCAGCAACTCGATTTGATCAGCATCGCGGACAAATATGGGATGCCATAAGATGCAAATATCCGACCCAACCAAGACCTCAGTTGATGAAAACGCTGACACTGGACGGAGAGGAGAGTGTGCCAGTGTATATGAAAAAGGCAAAAAACCTGTGGAGACAGGCCTGGAATGAAGAACCAGGAAAGGAAACCACCAAATACCTATTCCTGGCTAGCTGTTTGGAGGGACTCCCAGATCAGGTGAGGCTGGAATGCGAGAAAATGGTGGGCATCACTGCAAAGAGTGTGTTGGAGTTCACTGATATAGTCCAACACCATGTGGAAAGATGGAGGGAAGGTAAGCGAAAAGAAGAGGATGAAATTAAACAGCTACAGAAGAAGGTCTTAGAAAAGCAACTGATGGAGGATAAGCCCAGCAAGCAAATGGTGGTGACCAGTACACCTACGAGTGGGGCTACGACACTCACTCCCGATGTGGCAGCGTTAACTACAGCAGTTCAGGCTATGGCAGGGTTGATGGCCCTGGAAAGAGCACCATATCAGCCCCCGTCACCACCCACACCCCTGGTGTATGCTGAACCTTTATATCAACAGTCAGCCTACATGCCGCTATCAACCCAGCCACATGATCTCAGATATGGGAACCAAGGATTTCAACTGTGGAAGACCCGGACACATGGCTAGACACTGCAATCTGCCAAGACAACCATTCCAGGCTAGAAGAAGAGGACAGTGGGCACCACGGGACAGTGGTAACTGGCATGGAGGACGAGATGGACAGAAGCAAGGGCCCCTACAACAGCCATCCCAGCAACAGGGCAAATATCAGCCCGTGCCGAACCCAGCCCTGATCCCCAATATGGCCTGGGCTGGAGAAGGTGGCAACCAATGAAGCTGCCCAGAAACCCCAAATAGCACCACCACCAATATCTACACTTTTCCACCAGATGTGGAACCAGTGGTGAAGTGCGTAATAGGAGGAAGGGAGCATGGTATGCTGATTGACACAGGATGCACCTGGTCTTCTGTGCAGACAGCATATCAACTCACAACGAAAAAACAAGCTTTTTCTGGGGTTTCAGGGACAATTATGAGAAAGCCATACACAGTACCACTGGAAGTGGTATGGGATGACCTTAAAGTAACACATCAGTTCCTACACAACCCAGAATGCTCCGTTGGACTGATGGGCAGGGACTTGCTATCAAAAATGGGATGTAGTATATACTGTAATCAGGCTGGGATGCATATCTCAACCACCCCTATACACCAACTCATGCCGATTATAATGAACAAGCTGTCCGACCCTCCACGTATGTTATATATGGGAGGATGTTCTGAAAATGAGGAGGAAGAAAAGACTTATGTTTATTGGCTTAGGTTGATGGACTAGACACACCCAGAGTTTGTAGAACTTTCCAGCAGTGGAAGGCATGGATACAGACCATAAATGCTTACTACCCACCAGAAGACCCTCCCCATGTGACTATGAACTATTCCAGGGAGTTGGATGAGATATATGATGAAGCATGGGAAACTGAGATGGAGGATCGATGCCCGATTGTGACTAGCAATCATATGTACATACTCAAGGAAGGGGTGGCAACAAGCTGTGTGGTTGTGGATGGTGATGTTAACCTTGATGACAAATGGTTTGCGTTAACGAGCGATTCGGTTCCACATGTGACCTTAATGGTTGGTTTTGGTCACGAGGCTAGGTCACTGGGTCCAGCAGTTGAAACAGCAATCTACCTGAAATGGGAAGAAACACAGCTGCCTAATGTGGAGGCATCCTACATGGATGGTGTGGCAGTCTGGAGAGTCAAACTAAATCTTGATGATGTCTCCCGACCTGAGGTGGTGAGGAGATCGCGTTACCATGGAAGGGAAATGTCAGACCACCCAGACTCTTCTAATCTCCTGGCGCAGGTACCTGCTATCCTGTGGACCACTAGTGCTGAGGACGTGGGTTTGGTTGAGGTTGATCCAGTTCTGATTTCGGTGCGTGAAGACAGTCTACTGACTATCCCTGTGTGGAGATCTCAATATCCATTGAATGAGGAAAAGACGAAAGGCATTGAACATACCCTGAAAGGTCTGCTGGGTGGTAGTGTACTCTACCCAACTGTGTCACAATGGAACACTCCTATACTTCCCGTGGAAAAGGGGGATACAGGCAAATGGAGGATGGTTCAAGATTTAAGACCAATCAATGAGGTGACTGTTCCGGATGTACGACCAGTACCAGACCCGTATCTCGCCCTACAAAACATCTCTCCAACTCAAGACTGGTTTACAGTAATAGATCTTGCTAATGCTTTCTTCTGCATACCACTACATGTTGACTCCCAGCCATTGTTTGCGTTTACATACGAGAACCAACAGTACACGTACTCTCGTCTTCCGCAGGGGTACAGGGACTCCCCAGGAATCTTCAATTCCATCCTGAAGGACCATCTCGAGGAGCTCACCCTGCCAGAAGGGGTAACACTGTTGCAATATGTGGATGACCTTCTACTTGCTGCACCTACTGCTGAATCATGTTTACAAGCGACAAAAGCACTGTTGAACCACGTGGCAGACAAAGGCTACAAAGTCAAGAGGGAGAAAGTCCAATGTTGCAGAAGAACGGTTCAGTTTCTTGGAAGGGTCCTGTCAGGCAAAGGACAGGCGGTCTCCATGGCACAAAGGACATCCATTTTGGAACATCCTAAGCCAGACACCGTCCAGCATCTGCTCTCATTCCTTGGACTCACGGGATATAGTAGAACACATGTCCCAGAGTACTGCCTTAAAGTTGAGCCACTCAGAGATATCCTAAGGGAAGCGGGAAATAGGAATCTCACTGCAGTCCTAAAGTGGACTACTGAAGCAGAAACGGCATTCATTCAGCTCAAACAAACCTTAGCACAAGCAGAAGCACTGTCTCTACCTGACTACACGACACCATTCCATCTTGATGTTTCAGAACAAGACGGGTTTGTTCATTCCGTCCAGTATCAGAAACAAAAGGGGGAGAGGAGAGTATTGCATTATTACAGTGCAAAATTGGACAACATTGAAACAGGCCAAACAGACTGTGCCAGACATATGGCTGCACTGGCAAAAGCAGTGGGAAAAACAGCACACATAGTGATGCGACATCCATTGGAAATCAACACAGACCATGGGGTAGCAGCTTTTATCGGTTCCAAGCTTTTTGCCCTGTCTAGCAAGAGAAACTCCGACATAACCAAGACAATTACGGCAAAACACATCACATATGTGACAACAGTCGCCAACATGACCGATGGCATGGGCAAGGGGGAACCACACGTTTGTGAAGACAGGGCAGCCAAGCAAATAAAGGTTCGAATGGATCTCGGAAACACACCACTGGATGGAATGAAGGAAACCCTATTTACGGACGGGTGCTGTTATAGGTCGAAGAATCCGAGTGAAGGAAACATTGCTGCCTATGCTGTGGTGTGCCAGGGAAAGAACGGAGATCATGAAGTGATGGAAGCAGGAAGATTGGAGCCAGCAGGAACCTCGGCACATCTAGCAGAACTGAGAGCATTGCGGAGAGCACTAGAGCTCTGCCAAGGAAGAGAGGTAGACATCTATACCGATTCTGCATACGCCCATGGAATTGCTCACATTGATGGCCCTCAATGGATGAGGAGAGGGTTCCTAACCAGCTCAAACGAACCTATAAAACACAAACAAGAGATCCAGAAATTGATTGAGGCAATCAAGCTGCCAAAACGGGTGTCAATCATGAAATGTAAAGGACACAGTAAAGAAAGCACTAGGGAACGTGAAGGGAATGATCAAGCAGACCTTGCAGCTAAGGAAGCGGAAGGTTACACTGCACAACAGATGGTGCAGAGGACAACCCATAGCCAGGAAGAGCTGACAGAAGATACAGTAAGACAGTTACAAGAGGCTGCTGATGTTTATGAACAGAATGTGTGGAGCAGGCAGGGGGCAAGAAGGGATCACCAAGGAATCTGGAGGGCTACCACGGGAGAAACAGTGGCTCCTGCCAAACTCCTCAGATCTATCATCAGAGAAGAGCATGAGAAAGCACATGGAGGGTGGAAGAGTGTGGGAAAGGCAATTGAGAAGGCATGGTACCACCCCAACATGATGGACATGGCCAGGGAAACATCTGAAAGCTGTGAAATATGCAAAAGTTACAACAACAGAGTGAGAAACTCCCCAGGCTCTGACACACATCTAACCCCTCATGAACTATTGACAGGGCGTAGGATGCTAGGGCCACCAGCAGATAATCTTAGCATGCCTAGACTAGACATAGCTAAAATCAGATACACAGACTATATGCAGGCGTTAACTTCTCTTGTCGAAAGACTGTCCAAACAGGTGGTGGAGGTCCGAACTCCTGCAGTAGAAACCACAGACGAAAACAGAGATATCCTGGTGGGAGACCTGGTGAGCGTAAAGGTGCATTCCATAAAGTGGACGGAGCCCAGGTGGGAAGGACCGTACCAGGTGAAAGAGGTATCAAGTCACTCATTGAGAGTGAATTCAAACAAAAGAGATTCGTGGTACCATAGAAATCACTGTGCAAAAGACAAAGGCCCAAATCGCTCATTAGAAGAGACAGGGCGAGACTTGAGCAAGTTGACAGATTCAGGCAAGAACATGTGGGGGATATGGGTGATATACATGATGGGGGGGGTAACTCACTCTGCAGGAAGTATAGTTATCACTGTGTTTTTGCTTTTAATGTGCTGTGCTGCTTGTATCATCCCATGTTTGAAAAAGTCTGTTACAGATGTGGTGCAGGCTGTTGGTATGATGCCCCTCCTTGGAGCTCAAGTAGCTGATGCTGATACCGAATCAAGTCTTCATAGGAAGATGAGTCTGACTGAGGATGACCCTTGGTTTGCTATACGGGAGGTGGTTGAATAAAGTGGGGTTGAATAAGGTGTTTTCATAAGTCATTTTTTCCACGGGTTAAAAAAAATAAATAAAAATATGTGTGTGTATGTGCATGTATGTACGTATGTATATATATATATATGTGTATGTGTACATATATATGTATATATATATAATCTCAATATTTCCTAGTATGTTAAGTGTCAGTGCTGTCCTAAACACCTAAGAGGGTTTTACGTTCTTGGGTGGCTGGTAGCCACTCAGCATTAAGGGTGGAGAAACGAAGGATGAGCGGGTTGGTTGATTTGCTGTTACAGATGTGAGGGTTGTAAGTTTTGGAGTGACTGGTAGTTCTCTTTATATCCAGTAGGTGTAGCTGTAACAGGTTGAGGGTTTTTTACTTTTCTTAATGCATAAGCTCTGTATTTTTTGTATTGGGGTGAGTGACACCCGGGGGACTGTAAGGGCTGATACATGTTTAGCTAATGAATATGTTAATCTACAACAAGAGTTATTAACTGAATGTATTGTGTGATCATAGATCTTTAGAACTGCTGTAGGTTTGGGTAAGGGGGAGCTATGTGGAAGGAATGTGCTATCTGGGGGTTTTACGATAGAACTGTGTCTTGTAATATGAAGCTTGGACATCTACTGAGAAGACCACTACTTCCGTCAACTGGATTGCGTCACGAGGCTGGGACCAGCCTGCACGCCAACGATAGGCTGAGTAAGTTTAAACCACACTCAGCCTCTACTCCGACAGGTCAGCAAGGAGCGGAAACGATTCTGTCAGAGTATTTAAGGAAGAACAAAGGATAGGGGCGCTTCTCTTCTCTAGGCTATGCTCTTCTATAGCGCTGCTCGCTGACTCTCTCTCGCGCTCTCTTGCGCTCTCTTTTTCTCTCTCTCTCTCTCTCTCTCTCTCTCTCTCTCTCTCTCTCTCTCTCTTCTCATGCGCTGTTTGCCCTGCGTGGTGTCACAGTGAGCCTGTATATACGAACTTCATATTTACCATTTAAGGGTTTGCTAGAATAAAATACATAGATGATTTAAATGGCGTAGTAATCCTTTTGTTCCAATACCAGATTTGAATTGACGCGACCTCGACACAATCTATAAACTTCTTCTCCCCTGATCCCGATATAGGAATTTATGCACTTCTCAGTATTTGGTATTCAGACTTACACTTCAAATAAGGGCTGTGTCTCCTGTAGGCTTATCCTGGCGTGACGTTTTGATAAGCATATAAAACTCTCTGACAAGGTGACTTTTATTAATATATTCGGCTCCATTTACTCTCAGATTCGAAAATGCTAATTAGCATCAAAGTAGACATCATGCAAAACTACAAAACCCTGCAAGTTCCTGCACTTCATATCTAACTGACACCTTTGCTAACAGGTATTGTGTCAATTTTAAACTTGTACAAGACAGTTCACAGAATTGTCCAGTTAAAGAAATGTTGCCAATTGATTAATTACTACATGTAGCTAACATTCGATAGTTAATCCAGAGATTCTTACCTTTACCTCGATTCGGCAGTCTCGTCCAGATCATCATGGCATTTGTAGATCTTTATGATAGCCACATTAGCAGCTAATTAGCGTTTACTTTTGGTGGGAGGGGGGGTGAATACAGGCAAATATTTTTGTAAAAGTCACCTTGTCCTAGAGAGATTACACGTTTACCATGCCAGGGTAAGCCTACAATAAACACAGCCCTTTTTTAAGTGTTTCTAAAATCCCCTACAGGGACAATGAATGGTGGAAAAACGTTTGGAACCATTTCCCTGTTTGACCGCTAGTTTATATGGGTATTATGACTCATACTGTGGTACTCTATTTAGGACATTATGGGTGGGCGATTTATGGGCATTCCTAATCCTTTCCATTAGTTCATCCCTTTTGTGTCAGTTTCTGTAGTGTAGTGGTTATCACGTTCGCCTCACACGCGAAAGGTCCCCGATTCGAAACCGGGCAGAAACAGATTTTAGCGAAACAGATAGGGTGATAACTGAAACCACTGAACAAATACATAGGCCTACAGCATACATACCTAGACCAGTCTTGAACATTTCTTTAAATAACCAGAGGTAATGCAATGTTATAAAACAGGTTGTTTGGATCCTGGATGCTAATTGGTTGAGAGCAGGGAGTTAAAGCTCCACAATACCCGCATTCTCCGGGCAGTGCCTGTTAACGGCTCCATTAGATTTATAAATGCTCATCCACTGTCCCACAGCCCAGCCAGTCAATCTATAAACTTCCTCTCCCCTGACTTCATTAGTTTCTTGGAGCGATAAAAGGCCCACCCAGGCAAAATCCCACCCTTAGATTTGCATAGTTTCCGTAGTGTAGTGGTTATCACGTTCGCCTAACACGCGAAAGGTCCCCGGTTTGAGACCGGGCGGAAACACATTTTAACTAATTAGACAGTAAGCCAATGTCTGAAAATACAGTAAAAATCGAGTATTCACTTAGGGCCCGATCCCGATATAGGAATTTATGCACTTCTCAGTATTTGGTATTCAGACTTACACTTCAAATAAGGGCTGTGTCTCCTGTAGGCTTATCCTGGCGTGACGTTTTGATAAGCATATAAAACTCTCTGACAAGGTGACTTTTATTAATATATTCGGCTCCATTTACTCTCAGATTCGAAAATGCTAATTAGCATCAAAGTAGACATCATGCAAAACTACAAAACCCTGCAAGTTCCTGCACTTCATATCTAACTGACACCTTTGCTAACAGGTATTGTGTCAATTTAAAACTTGTACAAGACAGTTCACAGAATTGTCCATTTAAAGAAATGTTGCCAATTGATTAATTACTACATGTAGCTAACATTCGATAGTTAATCCAGAGATTCTTACCTTTACCTCGATTCGGCAGTCTCGTCCAGATCATCATGGCATTTGTAGATCTTTATGATAGCCACATTAGCAGCTAATTAGCGTTTACTTTTGGTGGGAGGGGGGGTGAATACAGGCAAATATTTCTGTAAAAGTCACCTTGTCCTAGAGAGATTACACGGTTACCATGCCAGGGTAAGCCTACAATAAACACAGCCCTTTTTTTAAGTGTTTCTAAAACCCCCTACGGGGACAATGAATGGTGGAAAAACGTTTGGAACCATTTCCCTGTTTGACCGCTAGTTTTTATGGGTATTATGACTCATACTGTGGTACTCTATTTAGGATATTATGGGTGGGCGACTTGTGGGCATTCCTAATCCTTTCCATTAGTTCATCCCTTTTGTGTCAGTTTCTGTAGTGTAGTGGTTATCATGTTCGCCTCACACGCGAAAGGTCCCCGATTCGAAACCGGGCAGAAACAGATTTTAGCGAAACAGATAGGGTGATAACTGAAACCACTGAACAAATACATAGGCCTACAGCATACATACCTAGACCAGTCTTGAACATTTCTTTAAATAACCAGAGGTAATGCAATGTTATAAAACAGGTTGTTTGGATCCTGGATGCTAATTGGTTGATAGCAGGGAGTTAAAGCTCCACAATACCCGCATTCTCCGGGCAGTGCCTGTTAACGGCTCCATTAGATTTATAAATGCTCATCCACTGTCCCACAGCCCAGCCAGTCAATCTATAAACTTCCTCTCCCCTGACTTCATTAGTTTCTTGGAGCGATAAAAGGCCCACCCTTAGATTTGCATAGTTTCTGTAGTGTAGTGGTTATCACGTTCGCCTAACACGCGAAAGGAGACCGGGCGGAAACACATTTTAACTAATTAGACAGTAAGCCAATGTCTGAAAATACAGTAAAAATCGAGTATTCACTTAGGGCCCGATCCCGATATAGGAATTTATGCACTTCTCAGTATTTGGTATTCAGACTTACACTTCAAATATGGGCTGTGTCTCCTGTAGGCTTATCCTGGCGTGACGTTTTGATAAGCATATAAAACTCTCTGACAAGGTGACTTTTATTAATATATTCGGCTCCATTTACTCTCAGATTCGTAAATGCTAATTAGCATCAAAGTAGACATCATGCAAAACTACAAATCCCTGCAAGTTCCTGCACTTCATATCTAACTGACACCTTTGCTAACAGGTATTGTGTCAATTTAAAACTTGTACAAGACAGTTCACAAAATTGTCCAGTTAAAGAAATGTTGCCAATTGATTAATTACTACATGTAGCTAACATTCGATAGTTAATCCAGAGATTCTTACCTTTACCTCGATTCGGCAGTCTCGTCCAGATCATCATGGCATTTGTAGATCTTTATGATAGCCACATTAGCAGCTAATTAGCGTTTACTTTTGTGGGAGGGGGGGTGAATACAGGCAAATATTTCTGTAAAAGTCACCTTGTCCTAGAGAGATTACACGGTTACCATGCCAGGGTAAGCCTACAATAAACACAGCCCTTTTTTAAAGTGTTTCTAAAACCCCCTACGGGGACAATGAATGGTGGAAAAACGTTTGGAACCATTTCCCTGTTTGACCGCTAGTTTTTATGGGTATTATGACTCATACTGTGTTACTCTATTTAGGATATTATGGGTGGGCGACTTGTGGGCATTCCTAATCCTTTCCATTAGTTCATCCCTTTTGTGTCAGTTTCTTTAGTGTAGTGGTTATCACGTTCGCCTCACACGCGAAAGGTCCCCGATTCGAAACCGGGCAGAAACAGATTTTAGCGAAACAGATAGGGTGATAACTGAAACCACTGAACAAATACATAGGCCTACAGCATACATACCTAGACCAGTCTTGAACATTTCTTTAAATAACCAGAGGTAATGCAATGTTATAAAACAGGTTGTTTGGATCCTGGATGCTAATTGGTTGATAGCAGGGAGTTAAAGCTCCACAATACCAACATTCTCCGGGCAGTGCCTGTTAACGGCTCCATTAGATTTATAAATGCTCATCCACTGTCCCACAGCCCAGCCAGTCAATCTATAAACTTCCTCTCCCCTGACTTCATTAGTTTCTTGGAGCGATAAAAGGCCCACCCAGGCAAAATCCCACCCTTAGATTTGCACAGTTTCCGTAGTGTAGTGGTTATCACGTTCGCCTAACACGCGAAAGGTCCCCGGTTCGAGACCGGGCGGAAACACATTTTAACTAATTAGACAGTAAGCCAATGTCTGAAAATAAAGTAAAAATCGAGTATTCACTTAGGGCTGATCCCGATATAGGAATTTATGCACTTCTCAGTATTTGGTATTCAGACTTACACTTCAAATATGGGCTGTGTCTCCTGTAGGCTTATCCTGGCGTGACGTTTTGATAAGCATATAAAACTCTCTGACAAGGTGACTTTTATTAATATATTCGGCTCCATTTACTCTCAGATTCGTAAATGCTAATTAGCATCAAAGTAGACATCATGCAAAACTACAAATCCCTGCAAGTTCCTGCACTTCATATCTAACTGACACCTTTGCTAACAGGTATTGTGTCAATTTAAAACTTGTACAAGACAGTTCACAAAATTGTCCAGTTAAAGAAATGTTGCCAATTGATTAATTACTACATGTAGCTAACATTCGATAGTTAATCCAGAGATTCTTACCTTTACTTCGATTCGGCAGTCTCGTCCAGATCATCATGGCATTTGTAGATCTTTATGATAGCCACATTAGCAGCTAATTAGCATTTACTTTTGGTGGGAGGGTGGGTGAATACAGGCAAATATTTCTGTAAAAGTCACCTTGTCCTAGAGAGATTACACGGTTACCATGCCAGGGTAAGCCTACAATAAACACAGCCCTTTTTTTAAGTGTTTCTAAAACCCCCTACGGGGACAATGAATGGTGGAAAAACGTTTGGAACCATTTCCCTGTTTGACCGCTAGTTTTTATGGGTATTATGACTCATACTGTGGTACTCTATTTAGGATATTATGGGTGGGCAATTTATGGGCATTCCTAATCCTTTCCATTAGTTCATCCCTTTTGTGTCAGTTTCTGTAGTGTAGTGGTTATCACGTTCGCCTCACACGCGAAAGGTCCCCGATTCGAAACCGGGCAGAAACAGATTTTAGCGAAACAGATAGGGTGATAACTGAAACCACTGAACAAATACATAGGCCTACAGCATACATACCTAGACCAGTATTGAACATTTCTTTAAATAACCAGAGGTAATGCAATGTTATAAAACAGGTTGTTTGGATCCTGGATGCTAATTGGTTGAGAGCAGGGAGTTAAAGCTCCACAATACCCGCATTCTCCGGGCAGTGCCTGTTAACGGCTCCATTAGATTTATAAATGCTCATCCACTGTCCCACAGCCCAGCCAGTCAATCTATAAACTTCCTCTCCCCTGACTTCATTAGTTTCTTGGAGCGATAAAAGGCCCACCCTTAGATTTGCATAGTTTCTGTAGTGTAGTGGTTATCACATTCGCCTAACACGCGAAAGGAGACCGGGCGGAAACACATTTTAACTAATTAGACAGTAAGCCAATGTCTGAAAATACAGTAAAAATCGAGTATTCACTTAGGGCCCGATCCCGATATAGGAATTTATGCACTTCTCAGTATTTGGTATTCAGACTTACACTTCAAATATGGGCTGTGTCTCCTGTAGGCTTATCCTGGCGTGACGTTTTGATAAGCATATAAAACTCTCTGACAAGGTGACTTTTATTAATATATTCGGCTCCATTTACTCTCAGATTCGTAAATGCTAATTAGCATCAAAGTAGACATCATGCAAAACTACAAATCCCTGCAAGTTCCTGCACTTCATATCTAACTGACACCTTTGCTAACAGGTATTGTGTCAATTTAAAACTTGTACAAGACAGTTCACAAAATTGTCCAGTTAAAGAAATGTTGCCAATTGATTAATTACTACATGTAGCTAACATTCGATAGTTAATCTAGAGATTCTTACCTTTACCTCGATTCGGCAGTCTCGTCCAGATCATCATGGCATTTGTAGATCTTTATGATAGCCACATTAGCAGCTAATTAGCGTTTACTTTTGTGGGAGGGGGGGTGAATACAGGCAAATATTTCTGTAAAAGTCACCTTGTCCTAGAGAGATTACACGGTTACCATGCCAGGGTAAGCCTACAATAAACACAGCCCTTTTTTAAAGTGTTTCTAAAACCCCCTACGGGGACAATGAATGGTGGAAAAACGTTTGGAACCATTTCCCTGTTTGACCGCTAGTTTTTATGGGTATTATGACTCATACTGTGTTACTCTATTTAGGATATTATGGGTGGGCGACTTGTGGGCATTCCTAATCCTTTCCATTAGTTCATCCCTTTTGTGTCAGTTTCTGTAGTGTAGTGGTTATCACGTTCGCCTCACACGCGAAAGGTCCCCGATTCGAAACCGGGCAGAAACAGATTTTAGCGAAACAGATAGGGTGATAACTGAAACCACTGAACAAATACATAGGCCTACAGCATACATACCTAGACCAGTCTTGAACATTTCTTTAAATAACCAGAGGTAATGCAATGTTATAAAACAGGTTGTTTGGATCCTGGATGCTAATTGGTTGATAGCAGGGAGTTAAAGCTCCACAATACCAACATTCTCCGGGCAGTGCCTGTTAACGGCTCCATTAGATTTATAAATGCTCATCCACTGTCCCACAGCCCAGCCAGTCAATCTATAAACTTCCTCTCCCCTGACTTCATTAGTTTCTTGGAGCGATAAAAGGCCTACCCAGGCAAAATCCCACCCTTGGATTTGCACAGTTTCCGTAGTGTAGTGGTTATCACGTTCGCCTAACACGCGAAAGGTCCCCGGTTCGAGACCGGGCGGAAACACATTTTAACTAATTAGACAGTAAGCCAATGTCTGAAAATACAGTAAAAATCGAGTATTCACTTAGGGCCCGATCCCGATATAGGAATTTATGCACTTCTCAGTATTTGGTATTCAGACTTACACTTCAAATATGGGCTGTGTCTCCTGTAGGCTTATCCTGGCGTGACGTTTTGATAAGCATATAAAACTCTCTGACAAGGTGACTTTTATTAATATATTCGGCTCCATTTACTCTCAGATTCGTAAATGCTAATTAGCATCAAAGTAGACATCATGCAAAACTACAAATCCCTGCAAGTTCCTGCACTTCATATCTAACTGACACCTTTGCTAACAGGTATTGTGTCAATTTAAAACTTGTACAAGACAGTTCACAAAATTGTCCAGTTAAAGAAATGTAGCCAATTGATTAATTACTACATGTAGCTAACATTCGATAGTTAATCCAGAGATTCTTACCTTTACTTAGATTCGGCAGTCTCGTCCAGATCATCATGGCATTTGTAGATCTTTATGATAGCCACATTAGCAGCTAATTAGCGTTTACTTTTGTGGGAGGGGGGGTGAATACAGGCAAATATTTCTGTAAAAGTCACCTTGTCCTAGAGAGATTACACGGTTACCATGCCAGGGTAAGCCTACAATAAACACAGCCCTTTTTTTAAGTGTTTCTAAAACCCCCTACGGGGACAATGAATGGTGGAAAAACGTTTGGAACCATTTCCCTGTTTGACCGCTAGTTTTTATGGGTATTATGACTCATACTGTGGTACTCTATTTAGGATATTATGGGTGGGCAATTTATGGGCATTCCTAATCCTTTCCATTAGTTCATCCCTTTTGTGTCAGTTTCTGTAGTGTAGTGGTTATCACGTTCGCCTCACACGCGAAAGGTCCCCGATTCGAAACCGGGCAGAAACAGATTTTAGCGAAACAGATAGGGTGATAACTGAAACCACTGAACAAATACATAGGCCTACAGCATACATACCTAGACCAGTATTGAACAGTTCTTTAAATAACCAGAGGTAATGCAATGTTATAAAACAGGTTGTTTGGATCCTGGATGCTAATTGGTTGAGAGCAGGGAGTTAAAGCTCCACAATACCCGCATTCTCCGGGCAGTGCCTGTTAACGGCTCCATTAGATTTATAAATGCTCATCCACTGTCCCACAGCCCAGCCAGTCAATCTATAAACTTCCTCTCCCCTGACTTCATTAGTTTCTTGGAGCGTTAAAAGGCCCACCCTTAGATTTGCATAGTTTCTGTAGTGTAGTGGTTATCACATTCGCCTAACACGCGAAAGGAGACTGGGCGGAAACACATTTTAACTAATTAGACAGTAAGCCAATGTCTGAAAATACAGTAAAAATCGAGTATTCACTTAGGGCCCGATCCCGATATAGGAATTTATGCACTTCTCAGTATTTGGTATTCAGACTTACACTTCAAATATGGGCTGTGTCTCCTGTAGGCTTATCCTGGCATGACGTTTTGATAAGCATATAAAACTCTCTGACAAGGTGACTTTTATTAATATATTCGGCTCCATTTACTCTCAGATTCGTAAATGCTAATTAGCATCAAAGTAGACATCATGCAAAACTACAAATCCCTGCAAGTTCCTGCACTTCATATCTAACTGACACCTTTGCTAACAGGTATTGTGTCAATTTAAAACTTGTACAAGACAGTTCACAAAATTGTCCAGTTAAAGAAATGTTGCCAATTGATTAATTACTACATGTAGCTAACATTCGATAGTTAATCCAGAGATTCTTACCTTTACCTCGATTCGGCAGTCTCGTCCAGATCATCATGGCATTTGTAGATCTTTATGATAGCCACATTAGCAGCTAATTAGCGTTTACTTTTGTGGGAGGGGGGGTGAATACAGGCAAATATTTCTGTAAAAGTCACCTTGTCCTAGAGAGATTACACGGTTACCATGCCAGGGTAAGCCTACAATAAACACAGCCCTTTTTTAAAGTGTTTCTAAAACCCCCTACGGGGACAATGAATGGTGGAAAAACGTTTGGAACCATTTCCCTGTTTGACTGCTAGTTTTTATGGGTATTATGACTCATACTGTGTTACTCTATTTAGGATATTATGGGTGGGCGACTTGTGGGCATTCCTAATCCTTTCCATTAGTTCATCCCTTTTGTGTCAGTTTCTGTAGTGTAGTGGTTATCACGTTCGCCTCACACGCGAAAGGTCCCCGATTCGAAACCGGGCAGAAACAGATTTTAGCGAAACAGATAGGGTGATAACTGAAACCACTGAACAAATACATAGGCCTACAGCATACATACCTAGACCAGTCTTGAACATTTCTTTAAATAACCAGAGGTAATGCAATGTTATAAAACAGGTTGTTTGGATCCTGGATGCTAATTGGTTGATAGCAGGGAGTTAAAGCTCCACAATACCAACATTCTCCGGGCAGTGCCTGTTAACGGCTCCATTAGATTTATAAATGCTCATCCACTGTCCCACAGCCCAGCCAGTCAATCTATAAACTTCCTCTCCCCTGACTTCATTAGTTTCTTGGAGCGATAAAAGGCCCACCCAGGCAAAATCCCACCCTTAGATTTGCACAGTTTCCGTAGTGTAGTGGTTATCACGTTCGCCTAACACGCGAAAGGTCCCCGGTTCGAGACCGGGCGGAAACACATTTTAACTAATTAGACAGTAAGCCAATGTCTGAAAATACAGTAAAAATCGAGTATTCACTTAGGGCCCGATCCCGATATAGGAATTTATGCACTTCTCAGTATTTGGTATTCAGACTTACACTTCAAATATGGGCTGTGTCTCCTGTAGGCTTATCCTGGCGTGACGTTTTGATAAGCATATAAAACTCTCTGACAAGGTGACTTTTATTAATATATTCGGCTCCATTTACTCTCAGATTCGTAAATGCTAATTAGCATCAAAGTAGACATCATGCAAAACTACAAATCCCTGCAAGTTCCTGCACTTCATATCTAACTGACACCTTTGCTAACAGGTATTGTGTCAATTTAAAACTTGTACAAGACAGTTCACAAAATTGTCCAGTTAAAGAAATGTAGCCAATTGATTAATTACTACATGTAGCTAACATTCGATAGTTAATCCAGAGATTCTTACCTTTACTTAGATTCGGCAGTCTCGTCCAGATCATCATGGCATTTGTAGATCTTTATGATAGCCACATTAGCAGCTAATTAGCGTTTACTTTTGTGGGAGGGGGGGTGAATACAGGCAAATATTTCTGTAAAAGTCACCTTGTCCTAGAGAGATTACACGGTTACCATGCCAGGGTAAGCCTACAATAAACACAGCCCTTTTTTTAAGTGTTTCTAAAACCCCCTACGGGGACAATGAATGGTGGAAAAACGTTTGGAACCATTTCCCTGTTTGACCGCTAGTTTTTATGGGTATTATGACTCATACTGTGTTACTCTATTTAGGATATTATGGGTGGGCGACTTGTGGGCATTCCTAATCCTTTCCATTAGTTCATCCCTTTTGTGTCAGTTTCTGTAGTGTAGTGGTTATCACGTTCGCCTCACACGCGAAAGGTCCCCGATTCGAAACCGGGCAGAAACAGATTTTAGCGAAACAGATAGGGTGATAACTGAAACCACTGAACAAATACATAGGCCTACAGCATACATACCTAGACCAGTCTTGAACATTTCTTTAAATAACCAGAGGTAATGCAATGTTATAAAACAGGTTGTTTGGATCCTGGATGCTAATTGGTTGATAGCAGGGAGTTAAAGCTCCACAATACCAACATTCTCCGGGCAGTGCCTGTTAACGGCTCCATTAGATTTATAAATGCTCATCCACTGTCCCACAGCCCAGCCAGTCAATCTATAAACTTCCTCTCCCCTGACTTCATTAGTTTCTTGGAGCGATAAAAGGCCTACCCAGGCAAAATCCCACCCTTGGATTTGCACAGTTTCCGTAGTGTAGTGGTTATCACGTTCGCCTAACACGCGAAAGGTCCCCGGTTCGAGACCGGGCGGAAACACATTTTAACTAATTAGACAGTAAGCCAATGTCTGAAAATACAGTAAAAATCGAGTATTCACTTAGGGCCCGATCCCGATATAGGAATTTATGCACTTCTCAGTATTTGGTATTCAGAATTACACTTCAAATAAGGGCTGTGTCTCCTGTAGGCTCATCCTGGCGTGACGTTTTGATAAGCATATAAAACTCTCTGACAAGGTGACTTTTATTAATATATTCGGCTCCATTTACTCTCAGATTCGAAAATGCTAATTAGCATCAAAGTAGACATCATGCAAAACTACAAATCCCTGCAAGTTCCTGCACTTCATATCTAACTGACACCTTTGCTAACAGGTATTGTGTCAATTTAAAACTTGGACAAGACAGTTCACAGAATTGTCCATTTAAAGAAATGTTGCCAATTGATTAATTACTACATGTAGCTAACATTCGATAGTTAATCCAGAGATTCTTACCTTTACCTCGATTCGGCAGTCTCGTCCAGATCATCATGGCATTTGTAGATCTTTATGATAGCCACATTAGCAGCTAATTAGCGTTTACTTTTGGTGGGAGGGGGGGTGAATACAGGCAAATATTTTTGTAAAAGTCACCTTGTCCTAGAGAGATTACACGGTTACCATGCCAGGGTAAGCCTACAATAAACACAGCCCTTTTTTAAGTGTTTCTAAAATCCCCTACAGGGACAATGAATGGTGGAAAAACGTTTGGAACCATTTCCCTGTTTGACCGCTAGTTTATATGGGTATTATGACTCATACTGTGGTACTCTATTTAGGATATTATGGGTGGGCGATTTATGGGCATTCCTAATCCTTTCCATTAGTTCATCCCTTTTGTGTCAGTTTCTGTAGTGTAGTGGTTATCACGTTCGCCTCACACGCGAAAGGTCCCCGATTCGAAACCGGGCAGAAACAGATTTTAGCGAAACAGATAGGGTGATAACTGAAACCACTGAACAAATACATAGGCCTACAGCATACATACCTAGACCAGTATTGAACATTTCTTTAAATAACCAGAGGTAATGCAATGTTATAAAACAGGTTGTTTGGATCCTGGATGCTAATTGGTTGAGAGCAGGGAGTTAAAGCTCCACAATACCCGCATTCTCCGGGCAGTGCCTGTTAACGGCTCCATTAGATTTATAAATGCTCATCCACTGTCCCACAGCCCAGCCAGTCAATCTATAAACTTCCTCTCCCCTGACTTCATTAGTTTCTTGGAGCGATAAAAGGCCCACCCAGGCAAAATCCCACCCTTAGATTTGCATAGTTTCCGTAGTGTAGTGGTTATCACGTTCGCCTAACACGCGAAAGGTCCCCGGTTTGAGACTGGGCGGAAACACATTTTAACTAATTAGACAGTAAGCCAATGTGGGGACCTGACCTTTTAGTTAATAACCTATTCATGCTTTGTTAACATAATATCAGGGTGTTGCTGTAGGTGTACTTGGCTGCTCGAAACAACAACTTTGCCCGGAGACAGAGCGCCAAGGGGTTGGGACCAACCCGTGCGCCAACGGATAGGCTGAGTAAGTCTAAACCACACACAGCCTCTACCCTGACCGGTCTGTTCGGAAACCGGAACTAACTCTGTCTGGGGTATTTAAAGAAGAACACGTGAAACTGTAGTCAGTTCTCTGTCTGCCCTGCGTGGTGTTACAGTGAGCCCGTATACGAACCTTCATACTTATCATCTATACATTTGCATTTAATAAACTTAGCTTAGTTTGAAACAGCTCCTGATGTCTTATCTTATTCCACTACCAGATTTGAATTGACGCGATCCAACACCAATGTCTGAAAATACAGTAAAAATCGAGTATTCACTTAGGGCCCGATCCCGATATAGGAATTTATGCACTTCTCAGTATTTGGTATTCAGACTTACACTTCAAATAAGGGCTGTGTCTCCTGTAGGCTTATCCTGGCGTGACGTTTTGATAAGCATATAAAACTCTCTGACAAGGTGACTTTTATTAATATATTCGGCTCCATTTACTCTCAGATTCGAAAATGCTAATTAGCATCAAAGTAGACATCATGCAAAACTACAAAACCCTGCAAGTTCCTGCACTTCATATCTAACTGACACCTTTGCTAACAGGTATTGTGTCAATTTAAAACTTGTACAAGACAGTTCACAGAATTGTCCATTTAAAGAAATGTTGCCAATTCATTAATTACTACATGTAGCTATTATTCGATAGTTAATCCAGAGATTCTTACCTTTACCTCGATTCGGCAGTCTCGTCCAGATCATCATGGCATTTGTAGATCTTTATGATAGCCACATTAGCAGCTAATTAGCATTTACTTTTGGTGGGAGGGTGGGTGAATACAGGAAAATATTTCTGTAAAAGTCACCTTGTCCTAGAGAGATTACACGGTTACCATGCCAGGGTAAGCCTACAATAAACACAGCCCTTTTTTTAAGTGTTTCTAAAACCCCCTACGGGGACAATGAATGGTGGAAAAACGTTTGGAACCATTTCCCTGTTTGACCGCTAGTTTTTATGGGTATTATGACTCATACTGTGGTACTCTATTTAGGATATTATGGGTGGGCGATTTATGGGCATTCCTAATCCTTTCCATTAGTTCATCCCTTTTGTGTCAGTTTCTGTAGTGTAGTGGTTATCACGTTCGCCTCACACGCGAAAGGTCCCCGATTCGAAACCGGGCAGAAACAGATTTTAGCGAAACAGATAGGGTGATAACTGAAACCACTGAACAAATACATAGGCCTACAGCATACATACCTAGACCAGTATTGAACATTTCTTTAAATAACCAGAGGTAATGCAATGTTATAAAACAGGTTGTTTGGATCCTGGATGCTAATTGGTTGAGAGCAGGGAGTTAAAGCTCCACAATACCCGCATTCTCCGGGCAGTGCCTGTTAACGGCTCCATTAGATTTATAAATGCTCATCCACTGTCCCACAGCCCAGCCAGTCAATCTATAAACTTCCTCTCCCCTGACTTCATTAGTTTCTTGGAGCGATAAAAGGCCCACCCAGGCAAAATCCCACCCTTAGATTTGCATAGTTTCCGTAGTGTAGTGGTTATCATGTTCGCCTAACACGCGAAAGGTCCCCGGTTTGAGACCGGGCGGAAACACATTTTAACTAATTAGACAGTAAGCCAATATCTGAAAATACAGTAAAAATCGAGTATTCACTTAGGGCTGATCCCGATATAGGAATTTATGCACTTCTCAGTATTTGGTATTCAGACTTACACTTCAAATAAGGGCTGTGTCTCCTGTAGGCTTATCCTGGCGTGACGTTTTGATAAGCATATAAAACTCTCTGACAAGGTGACTTTTATTAATATATTCGGCTCCATTTACTCTCAGATTCGAAAATGCTAATTAGCATCAAAGTAGACATCATGCAAAACTACAAAACCCTGCAAGTTCCTGCACTTCATATCTAACTGACACCTTTGCTAACAGGTATTGTGTCAATTTAAAACTTGTACAAGACAGTTCACAGAATTGTCCATTTAAAGAAATGTTGCCAATTGATTAATTACTACATGTAGCTAACATTCGATAGTTAATCCAGAGATTCTTACCTTTACCTCGATTCGGCAGTCTCGTCCAGATCATCATGGCATTTGTAGATCTTTA
This sequence comes from Thymallus thymallus, assembly GCA_023634145.1. Classification (NCBI taxonomy): domain Eukaryota; kingdom Metazoa; phylum Chordata; class Actinopteri; order Salmoniformes; family Salmonidae; genus Thymallus; species Thymallus thymallus. Next base: position 7,322,756 of record CM042399.1, on the reverse strand, counting down.
TGATAGCCACATTAGCAGCTAATTAGCGTTTACTTTTGGTGGGAGGGGGGGTGAATACAGGCAAATATTTCTGTAAAAGTCACCTTGTCCTAGAGAGATTACACGGTTACCATGCCAGGGTAAGCCTACAATAAACACAGCCCTTTTTTTAAGTGTTTCTAAAACCCCCTACGGGGACAATGAATGGTGGAAAAACGTTTGGAACCATTTCCCTGTTTGACCGCTAGTTTTTATGGGTATTATGACTCATACTGTGGTACTCTATTTAGGATATTATGGGTGGGCGACTTGTGGGCATTCCTAATCCTTTCCATTAGTTCATCCCTTTTGTGTCAGTTTCTGTAGTGTAGTGGTTATCATGTTCGCCTCACACGCGAAAGGTCCCCGATTCGAAACCGGGCAGAAACAGATTTTAGCGAAACAGATAGGGTGATAACTGAAACCACTGAACAAATACATAGGCCTACAGCATACATACCTAGACCAGTCTTGAACATTTCTTTAAATAACCAGAGGTAATGCAATGTTATAAAACAGGTTGTTTGGATCCTGGATGCTAATTGGTTGATAGCAGGGAGTTAAAGCGCCACAATACCCGCATTCTCCGGGCAGTGCCTGTTAACGGCTCCATTAGATTTATAAATGCTCATCCACTGTCCCACAGCCCAGCCAGTCAATCTATAAACTTCCTCTCCCCTGACTTCATTAGTTTCTTGGAGCGATAAAAGGCCCACCCTTAGATTTGCATAGTTTCTGTAGTGTAGTGGTTATCACGTTCGCCTAACACGCGAAAGGAGACCGGGCGGAAACACATTTTAACTAATTAGACAGTAAGCCAATGTCTGAAAATACAGTAAAAACCGAGTATTCACTCAGGGCCCGATCCCGATATAGGAATTTATGCACTTCTCAGTATTTGGTATTCAGACTTACACTTCAAATATGGGCTGTGTCTCCTGTAGGCTTATCCTGGCGTGACGTTTTGATAAGCATATAAAACTCTCTGACAAGGTGACTTTTATTAATATATTCGGCTCCATTTACTCTCAGATTCGTAAATGCTAATTAGCATTGTTGATATTTACAATTACTCGAGAAGGAGACAAGTCATAACTCACGACCAGGTGGAATTGATATTCAGTCAAGCGATTTATTTGATGCAAAGATATTTGGTAACTCGTGCACGGGCTCGTTCCTTCAGCTCTTAGGGAGTCGTCCGGAACAAAGAGACCTCCTAAACACGTGGCACACATATTTATACAGAGCAATAGTAATAAAATGACGTAGGTAGATTCACACTCCTGACTGGTCGTTGTTATGGAGGGCAGTCCCTCCACGGGCAGTATCGACTTCCCATTGGCTCTTGGCAGTGTTCTTTGTCCTCGGAGTCCAGCCCTCATAAATCTGTGTGTGTTTAGGATTAGATATTCTAAAAGATGTGTTTAATACAGGTTGTGTAATGTTTCGAGCTAATGTGTGTAATACAGCGTTGGTAATAAGCGACATCAAGAATATATTTATTACAAATCCCCCTCTTCACGTCTCACAAGAGACGTGAAAAATAGGCCAACGGCTAGTCCAATATATATGTGGGTTCAGAGACCTCCACTCTGATAGATGAGGGTGGTAAACTTTTATGGCTAATCTCCTGCTAGCCTAAGAACTACATCCTGACTCATTTACCAAATGGTAACATTCTAACCATTGTCTATGGAATTTCTAATACATCTTTACACATTACAGTTTCAGGGTGAAACATCTTAGTCATTAAACATACAAATTCCTTTATCCATCCACCCTTTGACTAAATTTTCACACTGATCATTACACATCTATCCTCATAGGATTCCTAAATGTCATACAAAATCAAACTTAATCCAAACAAAACCAATACATGTATTTATATTCCATACTCATCAACTACTGTTCTAGGCCTATTCAGTCATAACTCTTCCGGTTAGGATCTTCGTCATGACCTTCATATAAAGAATCAGTCTTTTCTAATCATTAAAGAGTGTCTCATTCAACCTGGGCTCCTTGGAATTGAAAGGATCTCAATCATCTACTAGGCTTGGCATCATTCCACTAAATGTATACAACATCTGTTAGCCTGAACAAAATTCCCATTTCCCCTCCCAGTTACACTCTTTATTCAAGATTTTCACATTAGATCTAAGAAATGTTTCATTCAATCTTTAGTCGTCTGGATTGAATCGATCATCAGTGTCCTCCTCGTCCACCACTGCTGGTGAATTGTATTCCTCCTTCCACTGATCAGAATCTGGAACTGGTCTATGTCTCACCATCTGTTTGGACGCCTGCACTTTCCAACCCTCGGACACAGGGAACAAAACAGCAACCACATAATACAAGCATACACATACAGGCAATAGCAGCACCCGAGATTGTGGCTACTATGGTTTTCCATTTACCAAATATTTCATCAAACCATCCTGTCACATATGTATTCACTCCTGAGTTCTCAGTCCATCCTTCACTTAGAGCTGTCAATCCTGCAAAAGCTCTGGTGTCTTTAGGAATAAATTTACAACAACTGCCCCCACCATTCTGCATACTCCACCCATTTCTGCCAGCAACATATCTAGAGCCAACCTATTTCTCCAAGTCATTAGCGAGGTGGCGGATAATTGGTTTGAGATCCCCTTCACTGCATCCTTAACTCCCTTTACGAATTGTTACTGACTGATGCAGCTTAGGGTCCCCCATACTTCCAAGAACCACCAACCCTCTCCTGTCCTTAGTCAGTCTGCTGAGTTCCACCCCATACTCACACCTCTAGGAACACACTACAGTGATGATAGGTCGGGGTAGGGAATCTTCGTTAAGGAGGTAACCCCCGGACCCTATTGGTACTCGGTTCTGCTCCTTAACCCTGTGTGTGTTCAGCAGTGTTTGTATGCGTTCTTACCTCCTTGCAGTGGGCAACGTGGACCCAGGTCGCTCTCTTTCTGAACATATCTAAACGGCAAATAGGCAGTTTCCCACAAGACCTAGTAGGGGCCTTCCCAACGGGGCTGCTTCCAGTCTTTCCTTTTCAATCATTGGACCCACACCCCATCACCTGGTTGGATAGAGTGGGTCACTCTCTCCTTCAGCTCACCTGTAGGTCACAAAATCTTTGACATACGGGTGCGATTATCAAACAATCTTCTCATGTATTCAGCCAGAGTATTCTCAGTGTCTATCTCTGCCTGCTCTGGTCCTCCTAACTCTACATCCTACTATAGGTATTCATCCTACCAAGTTTCTTCCAGTACTTATATAGTTCTTCCTTAGTCTACTATTTATTGTTCCATTCATGTGTTTAATTAAACCTGCCGATTGCGGATGAATATGAACAATATTTCTTCCTGGTAATATCTAACTTCTATCACAGTCAATCATCATTACTTTCCTTCACCCCCTTGCTTCCCTGTCTCACCAATAGTTCCTTTAAAATTTCTGTGATACGTATCTCTACATCTGTCTTATCCCCCTCTCCTTCCTGAGCTCCCTCAGTTTCCCTCTGATTAGGATAAGGGGTGGGGGTCCCTCACCACTACTACTTCATCATCTGGATTCTCCCCCCATACCCAGTCTACTAATGAGGGATACAATTTCAATCCAGAATTATCTATGGGTGGCCGTGGGTTCTGACTTCAACTATTTCCCTATCACTAGACAAGAGCACTTTTTCTCAATCATATCAATAAAGTCTAATGCAATGTGTGTAAAGAAACCACTAAGTAACATTACCTGGTTTAAGAAGTATCCACTTGGCAATGTTATATTAAATGCACATAACACATACTAAAAATAGTCTTATATTCGGCAAACCTACGGAATGAGTTACTCTAGCAACACAAATTTACCTGAAAGGTGTTGTCTACAGAGGCCATCAGGGCCCTGGGAGCAACCTCTGGTCTCCCATAGGGAGTGAGACATATGGTCAGTCCCCTGTTGTTGTTGCAACTCAACAACAGGCGAGGCCATAGCAAAAACCAGATACACAACATGGGTGTGAAACCTTTCAGCAGCAACTTTATTACTTAAGCTAATGTTATCTTGATTGCCTTGCAGGCACAAACCTTCAAAATGCCAACCTAACTGGGAGCAACCTAGCTTCCAGCAGGGCCTCAATCTGTAAACATATTATTTACTTAATATTTCCATAATGCATTCATAAAATCACTACTTTTCCAAACTCCTACTCATAGTGTGCAAACACCAATCTAAATCAGAATATCTGTTCACATGTACACCACTACCTAGTTTACATGACTCAGTGAGGGCCATCATAGTAAATTAGAACCTGTAATCACAAAAGTGAAATAAACCACAAATAAAGTTGATCAATATTGTCCTATTAAGTAAGACTGTCAACTAAAAAAAAATAAAAATAAAACTAACCCATATTCTATAAACTGTCCTATCAATTGAGTCAATCTCATATTTTAACACAGCCCATCCCCCACATTTGTTTCTTATCAAGTTCAAACGTTAAAATCACAGCCCAGGCAATCGCCCTTCATTGGAATGTATTTAAGATACACCCAAATTAAAACTCTATCATCCCCTGTAAGTTCTATGATCATTACTTTGCGCACATACAACACACCTGGAACAACATTTTTTTTATTAAAGTAATTTGTTCTTCCATACGCTACAATCATACTTCCTAATTGTTTTAAGTAATTAGTTCTCCCCTGTGATACATGGCTTTGCCCATGTATCATAATTACTACATATCTAAACAAAGACTTTAGTAATATTGGTAAATTACCCTAATGCCAAATATCATCTCGGAGGATTGCCCCTCCCTTTTTCCATATTTCTAATTCTCTCTGTGTGAAGAGCAGAATGTAGCACTCAGGCTCTACAGTAATTAAAACTCATCATCTGTTTATAAATATTGGTACTCCCAAAATTGTCTATTTTCTAGAGGGGTTCAGAGTACTCCCTTCTCAAGGTATAGTATGTCTCCAATACACAACCACAGTTTGCTACAATTGTAGTTTCCTGTTGCTCACTTTATGGCCTTGTTCTACCATATACTTTAACAACTACAGATTATCCCATTCACATCCTACACCAGTAGGATTAGCAACTAGAATATCATCTACATCCTACACCAGTAGGGTTAGCCACTAGAATATCATCTACATAAATCAACATGTCTGTTTCCTTTGAGGCTCTACATGAATAACGGAACCCATGGTCCCATTTTCCCCAACTAAGGTGTCAGTGGTTGGAATCGAATTGTTTAGGGCGCGCAAGTCGGCCCTGGTTTCAGTCAAAATCCTGGAAGGGGTTGGGGCTGGAGTGCAGTGTGTAAGGTGGTGCCAAGGTGCTCCTGATTTGCCTTTGACCTGGACAGAGTGTGAAGTAACTTCCTTCACTTCGTACGGTCCAGTCCACCTGGGTTCCAGCCACTTTCTCTTGTGGACTTTAACCCTCACCCAGTCCCCAACTTTTACCTTCAGTGGTGACGAGTCTCCCAACAGCTCCCCCTCTTGGACCTTGTGGATCTGTGTGTAGAGAGCTGCAGAAAGTTCCGTCAGTTTCCTCACATAATCAGACATTACAATTTGTTGTACATCAAGGGCGGGCATATGACCTCCCTCCCTTGGTGAACCAGGCATAGCCCTCCCTGTCATTATCTCATGGGGGGAGAGAGATGGTCCCTGCCCCGGGTGAGGACCTTGTAGCCATCAAGGCCAGGGGCAGGGCTTCCACCCAGGTCAATTTAGAGCCTGCACATACCTTTGCAATTTTAGCTTTCAAGGTTTGATTTACGCGTTCCACTAGACCCTGAGATTATGGTCTGTACACTGACCCAAATTTGTGTATAACCCCTACTCTCAGCTCTGCTTCTTCTAGAGTTTTTTTCCCTTTCTTCTTGATTTTCTGTTCTAAGTAGTCAATGCATTTGGGTTTAGGTGTCAATGTAGAAGCCATTCTTCAATGTGTTATCGCCAATTTAATATGTTCAGAGTCAGTGGAATCAGCGCATGCCAAACCTTATCTATTATAGTTATATATTATCACACATCACATATTACACATTACAATACGGTAAGACAAACAGAAGCAGGGACACACAAACACAAATGTGCCTAAACACAGTCAAAACCGGGCTAGAAAGCTCTAGAACCTCCGGGACGAAGCTATTTCAATCCAATTAGACAGACAGATCGTACACCCTCAAAGGTACGTACAGACAAGCACTCTCAAAACAGTGGCTAAAATTAGACGCACTGGAGGCGCACGGGTCCCTCCCTAAACAAAGTCAAACCGGGCTAGAATAAATTCTAGACGACCGGGACGAAACTAATACGTATATAGTCCTCTAAATCAATAGGACGGGATATGTCACACTTTATCTAAGGGGATGTGTATAAGTTATAATTACTTTAATTCTCCACCTTAACTGAGTGTTCCCTTCTGGTCAGCCAGTCCAAAAGGCCTTCTCTAGTTGGCAGATACTGCTATCAATATTGCGCCACACAGGCTCTTAATCTTAACCAGGGAGTCACACAGACTTTAACCCACACAGGGTGGTGCCACACAGGCTATCACAGACCCACACAGGGTGCCACACAGGCTATCACAGACCCACAGGGTGCCACACAGGCTCACTTCTTCCTTTAACTTTTTCCTATATAACTATTACACAAATATCTTTGCAATCAGCCTTCGCATTCGTAATACATCTATAAAAAATATTTTAACAACAATTCATACTCACGCCCAGTACTACTGATCAAAATTTGGATAATACTATAATACAATATTGCAGATTCGATTAAACAGGTTCTGCTTACCTTATTTAGTCGAGCTCGTTGATCAGTTTCCCGGGGCGAGAAGAATTGCTGATGGCTCCTGCGAACAGATCACCCGTCCTCGTGGATTCGTCAAAGACCCGTCTCCTCTCATATCAACTAGCTATAGATCGAAATCAGAAGTGATTTAACCATCCTCTGCTACCAAATTGTTGATATTTACAATTACTCGAGAAGGAGACAAGTCATAACTCACGACCAGGTGGAATTGATATTCAGTCAAGCGATTTATTTGATGCAAAGATATTTGGTAACTCGTGCACGGGCTCGTTCCTTCAGCTCTTAGGGAGTCGTCCGGAACAAAGAGACCTCCTAAACACGTGGCACACATATTTATACAGAGCAATAGTAATAAAATGACGTAGGTAGATTCACACTCCTGACTGGTCGTTGTTATGGAGGGCAGTCCCTCCACGGGCAGTATCGACTTCCCATTGGCTCTTGGCAGTGTTCTTTGTCCTCGGAGTCCAGCCCTCATAAATCTGTGTGTGTTTAGGATTAGATATTCTAAAAGATGTGTTTAATACAGGTTGTGTAATGTTTCGAGCTAATGTGTGTAATACAGCGTTGGTAATAAGCGACATCAAGAATATATTTATTACAGCATCAAAGTAGACATCATGCAAAACTACAAATCCCTGCAAGTTCCTGCACTTCATATCTAACTGACACCTTTGCTAACAGGTATTGTGTCAATTTAAAACTTGTACAAGACAGTTCACAAAATTGTCCAGTTAAAGAAATGTTGCCAATTGATTAATTACTACATGTAGCTAACATTCGATAGTTAATCCAGAGATTCTTACCTTTACCTCGATTCGGCAGTCTCGTCCAGATCATCATGGCATTTGTAGATCTTTATGATAGCCACATTAGCAGCTAATTAGCGTTTACTTTTGTGGGAGGGGGGGTGAATACAGGCAAATATTTCTGTAAAAGTCACCTTGTCCTAGAGAGATTACACGGTTACCATGCCAGGGTAAGCCTACAATAAACACAGCCCTTTTTTAAAGTGTTTCTAAAACCCCCTACGGGGACAATGAATGGTGGAAAAACGTTTGGAACCATTTCCCTGTTTGACCGCTAGTTTTTATGGGTATTATGACTCATACTGTGTTACTCTATTTAGGATATTATGGGTGGGCGACTTGTGGGCATTCCTAATCCTTTCCATTAGTTCATCCCTTTTGTGTCAGTTTCTGTAGTGTAGTGGTTATCACGTTCGCCTCACACGCGAAAGGTCCCCGATTCGAAACCGGGCAGAAACAGATTTTAGCGAAACAGATAGGGTGATAACTGAAACCACTGAACAAATACATAGGCCTACAGCATACATACCTAGACCAGTCTTGAACATTTCTTTAAATAACCAGAGGTAATGCAATGTTATAAAACAGGTTTTTTGGATCCTGGATGCTAATTGGTTGATAGCAGGGAGTTAAAGCTCCACAATACCAACATTCTCCGGGCAGTGCCTGTTAACGGCTCCATTAGATTTATAAATGCTCATCCACTGTCCCACAGCCCAGCCAGTCAATCTATAAACTTCCTCTCCCCTGACTTCATTAGTTTCTTGGAGCGATAAAAGGCCCACCCAGGCAAAATCCCACCCTTAGATTTGCATAGTTTCCGTAGTGTAGTGGTTATCACGTTCGCCTAACACGCGAAAGGTCCCCGGTTTGAGACTGGGCGGAAACACATTTTAACTAATTAGACAGTAAGCCAATGTGGGGACCTGACCTTTTAGTTAATAACCTATTCATGCTTTGTTAACATAATATCAGGGTGTTGCTGTAGGTGTACTTGGCTGCTCGAAACAACAACTTTGCCCGGAGACAGAGCGCCAAGGGGTTGGGACCAACCCGTGCGCCAACGGATAGGCTGAGTAAGTCTAAACCACACACAGCCTCTACCCTGACCGGTCTGTTCGGAAACCGGAACTAACTCTGTCTGGGGTATTTAAAGAAGAACACGTGAAACTGTAGTCAGTTCTCTGTCTGCCCTGCGTGGTGTTACAGTGAGCCCGTATACGAACCTTCATACTTATCATCTATACATTTGCATTTAATAAACTTAGCTTAGTTTGAAACAGCTCCTGATGTCTTATCTTATTCCACTACCAGATTTGAATTGACGCGATCCAACACCAATGTCTGAAAATACAGTAAAAATCGAGTATTCACTTAGGGCCCGATCCCGATATAGGAATTTATGCACTTCTCAGTATTTGGTATTCAGACTTACACTTCAAATAAGGGCTGTGTCTCCTGTAGGCTTATCCTGGCGTGACGTTTTGATAAGCATATAAAACTCTCTGACAAGGTGACTTTTATTAATATATTCGGCTCCATTTACTCTCAGATTCGAAAATGCTAATTAGCATCAAAGTAGACATCATGCAAAACTACAAAACCCTGCAAGTTCCTGCACTTCATATCTAACTGACACCTTTGCTAACAGGTATTGTGTCAATTTAAAACTTGTACAAGACAGTTCACAGAATTGTCCATTTAAAGAAATGTTGCCAATTCATTAATTACTACATGTAGCTATTATTCGATAGTTAATCCAGAGATTCTTACCTTTACCTCGATTCGGCAGTCTCGTCCAGATCATCATGGCATTTGTAGATCTTTATGATAGCCACATTAGCAGCTAATTAGCATTTACTTTTGGTGGGAGGGTGGGTGAATACAGGAAAATATTTCTGTAAAAGTCACCTTGTCCTAGAGAGATTACACGGTTACCATGCCAGGGTAAGCCTACAATAAACACAGCCCTTTTTTTAAGTGTTTCTAAAACCCCCTACGGGGACAATGAATGGTGGAAAAACGTTTGGAACCATTTCCCTGTTTGACCGCTAGTTTTTATGGGTATTATGACTCATACTGTGGTACTCTATTTAGGATATTATGGGTGGGCGATTTATGGGCATTCCTAATCCTTTCCATTAGTTCATCCCTTTTGTGTCAGTTTCTGTAGTGTAGTGGTTATCACGTTCGCCTCACACGCGAAAGGTCCCCGATTCGAAACCGGGCAGAAACAGATTTTAGCGAAACAGATAGGGTGATAACTGAAACCACTGAACAAATACATAGGCCTACAGCATACATACCTAGACCAGTATTGAACATTTCTTTAAATAACCAGAGGTAATGCAATGTTATAAAACAGGTTGTTTGGATCCTGGATGCTAATTGGTTGAGAGCAGGGAGTTAAAGCTCCACAATACCCGCATTCTCCGGGCAGTGCCTGTTAACGGCTCCATTAGATTTATAAATGCTCATCCACTGTCCCACAGCCCAGCCAGTCAATCTATAAACTTCCTCTCCCCTGACTTCATTAGTTTCTTGGAGCGATAAAAGGCCCACCCAGGCAAAATCCCACCCTTAGATTTGCATAGTTTCCGTAGTGTAGTGGTTATCATGTTCGCCTAACACGCGAAAGGTCCCCGGTTTGAGACCGGGCGGAAACACATTTTAACTAATTAGACAGTAAGCCAATATCTGAAAATACAGTAAAAATCGAGTATTCACTTAGGGCTGATCCCGATATAGGAATTTATGCACTTCTCAGTATTTGGTATTCAGACTTACACTTCAAATAAGGGCTGTGTCTCCTGTAGGCTTATCCTGGCGTGACGTTTTGATAAGCATATAAAACTCTCTGACAAGGTGACTTTTATTAATATATTCGGCTCCATTTACTCTCAGATTCGAAAATGCTAATTAGCATCAAAGTAGACATCATGCAAAACTACAAAACCCTGCAAGTTCCTGCACTTCATATCTAACTGACACCTTTGCTAACAGGTATTGTGTCAATTTAAAACTTGTACAAGACAGTTCACAGAATTGTCCATTTAAAGAAATGTTGCCAATTGATTAATTACTACATGTAGCTAACATTCGATAGTTAATCCAGAGATTCTTACCTTTACCTCGATTCGGCAGTCTCGTCCAGATCATCATGGCATTTGTAGATCTTTATGATAGCCACATTAGCAGCTAATTAGCGTTTACTTTTGGTGGGAGGGGGGGTGAATACAGGCAAATATTTCTGTAAAAGTCACCTTGTCCTAGAGAGATTACACGGTTACCATGCCAGGGTAAGCCTACAATAAACACAGCCCTTTTTTTAAGTGTTTCTAAAACCCCCTACGGGGACAATGAATGGTGGAAAAACGTTTGGAACCATTTCCCTGTTTGACCGCTAGTTTTTATGGGTATTATGACTCATACTGTGGTACTCTATTTAGGATATTATGGGTGGGCGACTTGTGGGCATTCCTAATCCTTTCCATTAGTTCATCCCTTTTGTGTCAGTTTCTGTAGTGTAGTGGTTATCATGTTCGCCTCACACGCGAAAGGTCCCCGATTCGAAACCGGGCAGAAACAGATTTTAGCGAAACAGATAGGGTGATAACTGAAACCACTGAACAAATACATAGGCCTACAGCATACATACCTAGACCAGTCTTGAACATTTCTTTAAATAACCAGAGGTAATGCAATGTTATAAAACAGGTTGTTTGGATCCTGGATGCTAATTGGTTGATAGCAGGGAGTTAAAGCGCCACAATACCCGCATTCTCCGGGCAGTGCCTGTTAACGGCTCCATTAGATTTATAAATGCTCATCCACTGTCCCACAGCCCAGCCAGTCAATCTATAAACTTCCTCTCCCCTGACTTCATTAGTTTCTTGGAGCGATAAAAGGCCCACCCTTAGATTTGCATAGTTTCTGTAGTGTAGTGGTTATCACGTTCGCCTAACATGCGAAAGGAGACCGGGCGGAAACACATTTTAACTAATTAGACAGTAAGCCAATGTCTGAAAATACAGTAAAAACCGAGTATTCACTCAGGGCCCGATCCCGATATAGGAATTTATGCACTTCTCAGTATTTGGTATTCAGACTTACACTTCAAATATGGGCTGTGTCTCCTGTAGGCTTATCCTGGCGTGACGTTTTGATAAGCATATAAAACTCTCTGACAAGGTGACTTTTATTAATATATTCGGCTCCATTTACTCTCAGATTCGTAAATGCTAATTAGCATTGTTGATATTTACAATTACTCGAGAAGGAGACAAGTCATAACTCACGACCAGGTGGAATTGATATTCAGTCAAGCGATTTATTTGATGCAAAGATATTTGGTAACTCGTGCACGGGCTCGTTCCTTCAGCTCTTAGGGAGTCGTCCGGAACAAAGAGACCTCCTAAACACGTGGCACACATATTTATACAGAGCAATAGTAATAAAATGACGTAGGTAGATTCACACTCCTGACTGGTCGTTGTTATGGAGGGCAGTCCCTCCACGGGCAGTATCGACTTCCCATTGGCTCTTGGCAGTGTTCTTTGTCCTCGGAGTCCAGCCCTCATAAATCTGTGTGTGTTTAGGATTAGATATTCTAAAAGATGTGTTTAATACAGGTTGTGTAATGTTTCGAGCTAATGTGTGTAATACAGCGTTGGTAATAAGCGACATCAAGAATATATTTATTACAAATCCCCCTCTTCACGTCTCACAAGAGACGTGAAAAATAGGCCAACGGCTAGTCCAATATATATGTGGGTTCAGAGACCTCCACTCTGATAGATGAGGGTGGTAAACTTTTATGGCTAATCTCCTGCTAGCCTAAGAACTACATCCTGACTCATTTACCAAATGGTAACATTCTAACCATTGTCTATGGAATTTCTAATACATCTTTACACATTACAGTTTCAGGGTGAAACATCTTAGTCATTAAACATACAAATTCCTTTATCCATCCACCCTTTGACTAAATTTTCACACTGATCATTACACATCTATCCTCATAGGATTCCTAAATGTCATACAAAATCAAACTTAATCCAAACAAAACCAATACATGTATTTATATTCCATACTCATCAACTACTGTTCTAGGCCTATTCAGTCATAACTCTTCCGGTTAGGATCTTCGTCATGACCTTCATATAAAGAATCAGTCTTTTCTAATCATTAAAGAGTGTCTCATTCAACCTGGGCTCCTTGGAATTGAAAGGATCTCAATCATCTACTAGGCTTGGCATCATTCCACTAAATGTATACAAAATCTGTTAGCCTGAACAAAATTCCCATTTCCCCTCCCAGTTACACTCTTTATTCAAGATTTTCACATTAGATCTAAGAAATGTTTCATTCAATCTTTAGTCGTCTGGATTGAATCGATCATCAGTGTCCTCCTCGTCCACCACTGCTGGTGAATTGTATTCCTCCTTCCACTGATCAGAATCTGGAACTGGTCTATGTCTCACCATCTGTTTGGACGCCTGCACTTTCCAACCCTCGGACACAGGGAACAAAACAGCAACCACATAATACAAGCATACACATACAGGCAATAGCAGCACCCGAGATTGTGGCTACTATGGTTTTCCATTTACCAAATATTTCATCAAACCATCCTGTCACATATGTATTCACTCCTGAGTTCTCAGTCCATCCTTCACTTAGAGCTGTCAATCCTGCAAAAGCTCTGGTGTCTTTAGGAATAAATTTACAACAACTGCCCCCACCATTCTGCATACTCCACCCATTTCTGCCAGCAACATATCTAGAGCCAACCTATTTCTCCAAGTCATTAGCGAGGTGGCGGATAATTGGTTTGAGATCCCCTTCACTGCATCCTTAACTCCCTTTACGAATTGTTACTGACTGATGCAGCTTAGGGTCCCCCATACTTCCAAGAACCACCAACCCTCTCCTGTCCTTAGTCAGTCTGCTGAGTTCCACCCCATACTCACACCTCTAGGAACACACTACAGTGATGATAGGTCGGGGTAGGGAATCTTCGTTAAGGAGGTAACCCCCGGACCCTATTGGTACTCGGTTCTGCTCCTTAACCCTGTGTGTGTTCAGCAGTGTTTGTATGCGTTCTTACCTCCTTGCAGTGGGCAACGTGGACCCAGGTCGCTCTCTTTCTGAACATATCTAAACGGCAAATAGGCAGTTTCCCACAAGACCTAGTAGGGGCCTTCCCAACGGGGCTGCTTCCAGTCTTTCCTTTTCAATCATTGGACCCACACCCCATCACCTGGTTGGATAGAGTGGGTCACTCTCTCCTTCAGCTCACCTGTAGGTCACAAAATCTTTGACATACGGGTGCGATTATCAAACAATCTTCTCATGTATTCAGCCAGAGTATTCTCAGTGTCTATCTCTGCCTGCTCTGGTCCTCCTAACTCTACATCCTACTATAGGTATTCATCCTACCAAGTTTCTTCCAGTACTTATATAGTTCTTCCTTAGTCTACTATTTATTGTTCCATTCATGTGTTTAATTAAACCTGCCGATTGCGGATGAATATGAACAATATTTCTTCCTGGTAATATCTAACTTCTATCACAGTCAATCATCATTACTTTCCTTCACCCCCTTGCTTCCCTGTCTCACCAATAGTTCCTTTAAAATTTCTGTGATACGTATCTCTACATCTGTCTTATCCCCCTCTCCTTCCTGAGCTCCCTCAGTTTCCCTCTGATTAGGATAAGGGGTGGGGGTCCCTCACCACTACTACTTCATCATCTGGATTCTCCCCCCATACCCAGTCTACTAATGAGGGATACAATTTCAATCCAGAATTATCTATGGGTGGCCGTGGGTTCTGACTTCAACTATTTCCCTATCACTAGACAAGAGCACTTTTTCTCAATCATATCAATAAAGTCTAATGCAATGTGTGTAAAGAAACCACTAAGTAACATTACCTGGTTTAAGAAGTATCCACTTGGCAATGTTATATTAAATGCACATAACACATACTAAAAATAGTCTTATATTCGGCAAACCTACGGAATGAGTTACTCTAGCAACACAAATTTACCTGAAAGGTGTTGTCTACAGAGGCCATCAGGGCCCTGGGAGCAACCTCTGGTCTCCCATAGGGAGTGAGACATATGGTCAGTCCCCTGTTGTTGTTGCAACTCAACAACAGGCGAGGCCATAGCAAAAACCAGATACACAACATGGGTGTGAAACCTTTCAGCAGCAACTTTATTACTTAAGCTAATGTTATCTTGATTGCCTTGCAGGCACAAACCTTCAAAATGCCAACCTAACTGGGAGCAACCTAGCTTCCAGCAGGGCCTCAATCTGTAAACATATTATTTACTTAATATTTCCATAATGCATTCATAAAATCACTACTTTTCCAAACTCCTACTCATAGTGTGCAAACACCAATCTAAATCAGAATATCTGTTCACATGTACACCACTACCTAGTTTACATGACTCAGTGAGGGCCATCATAGTAAATTAGAACCTGTAATCACAAAAGTGAAATAAACCACAAATAAAGTTGATCAATATTGTCCTATTAAGTAAGACTGTCAACTAAAAAAAAAAAAAAATAAAACTAACCCATATTCTATAAACTGTCCTATCAATTGAGTCAATCTCATATTTTAACACAGCCCATCCCCCACATTTGTTTCTTATCAAGTTCAAACGTTAAAATCACAGCCCAGGCAATCGCCCTTCATTGGAATGTATTTAAGATACACCCAAATTAAAACTCTATCATCCCCTGTAAGTTCTATGATCATTACTTTGCGCACATACAACACACCTGGAACAACATTTTTTTTATTAAAGTAATTTGTTCTTCCATACGCTACAATCATACTTCCTAATTGTTTTAAGTAATTAGTTCTCCCCTGTGATACATGGCTTTGCCCATGTATCATAATTACTACATATCTAAACAAAGACTTTAGTAATATTGGTAAATTACCCTAATGCCAAATATCATCTCGGAGGATTGCCCCTCCCTTTTTCCATATTTCTAATTCTCTCTGTGTGAAGAGCAGAATGTAGCACTCAGGCTCTACAGTAATTAAAACTCATCATCTGTTTATAAATATTGGTACTCCCAAAATTGTCTATTTTCTAGAGGGGTTCAGAGTACTCCCTTCTCAAGGTATAGTATGTCTCCAATACACAACCACAGTTTGCTACAATTGTAGTTTCCTGTTGCTCACTTTATGGCCTTGTTCTACCATATACTTTAACAACTACAGATTATCCCATTCACATCCTACACCAGTAGGATTAGCAACTAGAATATCATCTACATCCTACACCAGTAGGGTTAGCCACTAGAATATCATCTACATAAATCAACATGTCTGTTTCCTTTGAGGCTCTACATGAATAACGGAACCCATGGTCCCATTTTCCCCAACTAAGGTGTCAGTGGTTGGAATCGAATTGTTTAGGGCGCGCAAGTCGGCCCTGGTTTCAGTCAAAATCCTGGAAGGGGTTGGGGCTGGAGTGCAGTGTGTAAGGTGGTGCCAAGGTGCTCCTGATTTGCCTTTGACCTGGACAGAGTGTGAAGTAACTTCCTTCACTTCGTACGGTCCAGTCCACCTGGGTTCCAGCCACTTTCTCTTGTGGACTTTAACCCTCACCCAGTCCCCAACTTTTACCTTCAGTGGTGACGAGTCTCCCAACAGCTCCCCCTCTTGGACCTTGTGGATCTGTGTGTAGAGAGCTGCAGAAAGTTCCGTCAGTTTCCTCACATAATCAGACATTACAATTTGTTGTACATCAAGGGCGGGCATATGACCTCCCTCCCTTGGTGAACCAGGCATAGCCCTCCCTGTCATTATCTCATGGGGGGAGAGAGATGGTCCCTGCCCCGGGTGAGGACCTTGTAGCCATCAAGGCCAGGGGCAGGGCTTCCACCCAGGTCAATTTAGAGCCTGCACATACCTTTGCAATTTTAGCTTTCAAGGTTTGATTTACGCGTTCCACTAGACCCTGAGATTATGGTCTGTACACTGACCCAAATTTGTGTATAACCCCTACTCTCAGCTCTGCTTCTTCTAGAGTTTTTTTCCCTTTCTTCTTGATTTTCTGTTCTAAGTAGTCAATGCATTTGGGTTTAGGTGTCAATGTAGAAGCCATTCTTCAATGTGTTATCGCCAATTTAATATGTTCAGAGTCAGTGGAATCAGCGCATGCCAAACCTTATCTATTATAGTTATATATTATCACACATCACATATTACACATTACAATACGGTAAGACAAACAGAAGCAGGGACACACAAACACAAATGTGCCTAAACACAGTCAAAACCGGGCTAGAAAGCTCTAGAACCTCCGGGACGAAGCTATTTCAATCCAATTAGACAGACAGATCGTACACCCTCAAAGGTACGTACAGACAAGCACTCTCAAAACAGTGGCTAAAATTAGACGCACTGGAGGCGCACGGGTCCCTCCCTAAACAAAGTCAAACCGGGCTAGAATAAATTCTAGACGACCGGGACGAAACTAATACGTATATAGTCCTCTAAATCAATAGGACGGGATATGTCACACTTTATCTAAGGGGATGTGTATAAGTTATAATTACTTTAATTCTCCACCTTAACTGAGTGTTCCCTTCTGGTCAGCCAGTCCAAAAGGCCTTCTCTAGTTGGCAGATACTGCTATCAATATTGCGCCACACAGGCTCTTAATCTTAACCAGGGAGTCACACAGACTTTAACCCACACAGGGTGGTGCCACACAGGCTATCACAGACCCACACAGGGTGCCACACAGGCTATCACAGACCCACAGGGTGCCACACAGGCTCACTTCTTCCTTTAACTTTTTCCTATATAACTATTACACAAATATCTTTGCAATCAGCCTTCGCATTCGTAATACATCTATAAAAAATATTTTAACAACAATTCATACTCACGCCCAGTACTACTGATCAAAATTTGGATAATACTATAATACAATATTGCAGATTCGATTAAACAGGTTCTGCTTACCTTATTTAGTCGAGCTCGTTGATCAGTTTCCCGGGGCGAGAAGAATTGCTGATGGCTCCTGCGAACAGATCACCCGTCCTCGTGGATTCGTCAAAGACCCGTCTCCTCTCATATCAACTAGCTATAGATCGAAATCAGAAGTGATTTAACCATCCTCTGCTACCAAATTGTTGATATTTACAATTACTCGAGAAGGAGACAAGTCATAACTCACGACCAGGTGGAATTGATATTCAGTCAAGCGATTTATTTGATGCAAAGATATTTGGTAACTCGTGCACGGGCTCGTTCCTTCAGCTCTTAGGGAGTCGTCCGGAACAAAGAGACCTCCTAAACACGTGGCACACATATTTATACAGAGCAATAGTAATAAAATGACGTAGGTAGATTCACACTCCTGACTGGTCGTTGTTATGGAGGGCAGTCCCTCCACGGGCAGTATCGACTTCCCATTGGCTCTTGGCAGTGTTCTTTGTCCTCGGAGTCCAGCCCTCATAAATCTGTGTGTGTTTAGGATTAGATATTCTAAAAGATGTGTTTAATACAGGTTGTGTAATGTTTCGAGCTAATGTGTGTAATACAGCGTTGGTAATAAGCGACATCAAGAATATATTTATTACAGCATCAAAGTAGACATCATGCAAAACTACAAATCCCTGCAAGTTCCTGCACTTCATATCTAACTGACACCTTTGCTAACAGGTATTGTGTCAATTTAAAACTTGTACAAGACAGTTCACAAAATTGTCCAGTTAAAGAAATGTTGCCAATTGATTAATTACTACATGTAGCTAACATTCGATAGTTAATCCAGAGATTCTTACCTTTACTTCGATTCGGCAGTCTCGTCCAGATCATCATGGCATTTGTAGATCTTTATGATAGCCACATTAGCAGCTAATTAGCGTTTACTTTTGTGGGAGGGGGGGTGAATACAGGCAAATATTTCTGTAAAAGTCACCTTGTCCTAGAGAGATTACACGGTTACCATGCCAGGGTAAGCCTACAATAAACACAGCCCTTTTTTTAAGTGTTTCTAAAACCCCCTACGGGGACAATGAATGGTGGAAAAACGTTTGGAACCATTTCCCTGTTTGACCGCTAGTTTTTATGGGTATTATGACTCATACTGTGTTACTCTATTTAGGATATTATGGGTGGGCGACTTGTGGGCATTCCTAATCCTTTCCATTAGTTCATCCCTTTTGTGTCAGTTTCTGTAGTGTAGTGGTTATCACGTTCGCCTCACACGCGAAAGGTCCCCGATTCGAAACCGGGCAGAAACAGATTTTAGCGAAACAGATAGGGTGATAACTGAAACCACTGAACAAATACATAGGCCTACAGCATACATACCTAGACCAGTCTTGAACATTTCTTTAAATAACCAGAGGTAATGCAATGTTATAAAAAAGGTTGTTTGGATCCTGGATGCTAATTGGTTGATAGCAGGGAGTTAAAGCTCCACAATACCAACATTCTCCGGGCAGTGCCTGTTAAAGGCTCCATTAGATTTATAAATGCTCATCCACTGTCCCACAGCCCAGCCAGTCAATCTATAAACTTCCTCTCCCCTGACTTCATTAGTTTCTTGGAGCGATAAAAGGCCCACCCAGGCAAAATCCCACCCTTAGATTTGCACAGTTTCCGTAGTGTAGTGGTTATCACGTTCGCCTAACACGCGAAAGGTCCCCGGTTCGAGACCGGGCGGAAACACATTTTAACTAATTAGACAGTAAGCCAATGTCTGAAAATACAGTAAAAATCGAGTATTCACTTAGGGCCCGATCCCGATATAGGAATTTATGCACTTCTCAGTATTTGGTATTCAGACTTACACTTCAAATATGGGCTGTGTCTCCTGTAGGCTTATCCTGGCGTGACGTTTTGATAAGCATATAAAACTCTCTGACAAGGTGACTTTTATTAATATATTCGGCTCCATTTACTCTCAGATTCGTAAATGCTAATTAGCATCAAAGTAGACATCATGCAAAACTACAAATCCCTGCAAGTTCCTGCACTTCATATCTAACTGACACCTTTGCTAACAGGTATTGTGTCAATTTAAAACTTGTACAAGACAGTTCACAAAATTGTCCAGTTAAAGAAATGTTGCCAATTGATTAATTACTACATGTAGCTAACATTCGATAGTTAATCCAGAGATTCTTACCTTTACCTCGATTCGGCAGTCTCGTCCAGATCATCATGGCATTTGTAGATCTTTATGATAGCCACATTAGCAGCTAATTAGCGTTTACTTTTGTGGGAGGGGGGGTGAATACAGGCAAATATTTCTGTAAAAGTCAACTTGTCCTAGAGAGATTACACGGTTACCATGCCAGGGTAAGCCTACAATAAACACAGCCCTTTTTTAAAGTGTTTCTAAAACCCCCTACGGGGACAATGAATGGTGGAAAAACGTTTGGAACCATTTCCCTGTTTGAACGCTAGTTTTTATGGGTATTATGACTCATACTGTGTTACTCTATTTAGGATATTATGGGTGGGCGACTTGTGGGCATTCCTAATCCTTTCCATTAGTTCATCCCTTTTGTGATAGATTCTGTAGTGTAGTGGTTATCACGTTCACCTCACACGCGAAAGGTCCCCGATTCGAAACCGGGCAGAAACAGATTTTAGCAAAACAGATAGGGTGATAACTGAAACCACTGAACAAATACATAGGCCTACAGCATACATACCTAGACCAGTCTTGAACATTTCTTTAAATAACCAGAGGTAATGCAATGTTATAAAACAGGTTGTTTGGATCCTGGATGCTAATTGGTTGATAGCAGGGAGTTAAAGCTCCACAATACCAACATTCTCCGGGCAGTGCCTGTTAACGGCTCCATTAGATTTATAAATGCTCATCCACTGTCCCACAGCCCAGCCAGTCAATCTATAAACTTCCTCTCCCCTGACTTCATTAGTTTCTTGGAGCGATAAAAGGCCCACCCAGGCAAAATCCCACCCTTAGATTTGCACAGTTTCCGTAGTGTAGTGGTTATCACGTTCGCCTAACACGCGAAAGGTCCCCGGTTCGAGACCGGGCGGAAACACATTTTAACTAATTAGACAGTAAGCCAATGTCTGAAAATACAGTAAAAATCGAGTATTCACTTAGGGCCCGATCCCGATATAGGAATTTATGCACTTCTCAGTATTTGGTATTCAGACTTACACATCAAATATGGGCTGTGTCTCCTGTAGGCTTATCCTGGCGTGACGTTTTGATAAGCATATAAAACTCTCTGACAAGGTGACTTTTATTAATATATTCGGCTCCATTTACTCTCAGATTCGAAAATGCTAATTAGCATCAAAGTAGACATCATGCAAAACTACAAATCCCTGCAAGTTCCTGCACTTCATATCTAACTGACACCTTTGCTAACAGGTATTGTGTCAATTTAAAACTTGTACAAGACAGTTCACAGAATTGTCCATTTAAAGAAATGTTGCCAATTGATTAATTACTACATGTAGCTAACATTCGATAGTTAATCCAGAGATTCTTACCTTTACCTCGATTCGGCAGTCTCGTCCAGATCATCATGGCATTTGTAGATCTTTATGATAGCCACATTAGCAGCTAATTAGCGTTTACTTTTGGTGGGAGGGTGGGTGAATACAGGCAAATATTTCTGTAAAAGTCACCTTGTCCTAGAGAGATTACACGGTTACCATGCCAGGGTAAGCCTACAATAAACACAGCCCTTTTTTTAAGTGTTTCTAAAACCCCCTACGGGGACAATGAATGGTGGAAAAACGTTTGGAACCATTTCCCTGTTTGACCGCTAGTTTTTATGGGTATTATGACTCATACTGTGGTACTCTATTTAGGATATTATGGGTGGGCGACTTGTGGGCATTCCTAATCCTTTCCATTAGTTCATCCCTTTTGTGTCAGTTTCTGTAGTGTAGTGGTTATCACGTTTGCCTCACACGCGAAAGGTCCCCGATTCGAAACCGGGCAGAAACAGATTTTAGCGAAACAGATAGGGTGATAACTGAAACCACTGAACAAATACATAGGCCTACAGCATACATACCTAGACCAGTCTTGAACATTTCTTTAAATAACCAGAGGTAATGCAATGTTATGAAACAGGTTGTTTGGATCCTGGATGCTAATTGGTTGATAGCAGGGAGTTAAAGCTCCACAATACCCGCATTCTCCGGGCAGTGCCTGTTAACGGCTCCATTAGATTTATAAATGCTCATCCACTGTCCCACAGCCCAGCCAGTCAATCTATAAACTTCCTCTCCCCTGACTTCATTAGTTTCTTGGAGCGATAAAAGGCCCACCCAGGCAAAATCCCACCCTTAGATTTGCATAGTTTCCGTAGTGTAGTGGTTATCACGTTCGCCTAACACGCGAAAGGTCCCCGGTTCGAGACCGGGTGGAAACACATTTTAACTAATTAGACAGTAAGCCAATGTCTGAAAATACAGAAAAAATCGAGTATTCACTTAGGGCTGATCCCGATATAGGAATTTATGCACTTCTCAGTATTTGGTATTCAGACTTACACTTCAAATAAGGGCTGTGTCTCCTGTAGGCTTATCCTGGCGTGACGTTTTGATAAGCATATAAAACTCTCTGACAAGGTGACTTTTATTAATATATTCGGCTCCATTCACTCTCAGATTCGAAAATGCTAATTAGCATCAAAGTAGGCATCATGCAAAACTACAAATCCCTGCAAGTTCCTGCACTTCATATCTAACTGACACCTTTGCTAACAGGTATTGTGTCAATTTAAAACTTGTACAAGACAGTTCACAGAATTGTCCATTTAAAGAAATGTTGCCAATTGATTAATTACTACATGTAGCTATTATTCGATAGTTAATCCAGAGATTCTTACCTTTACCTCGATTCGGCAGTCTCGTCCAGATCATCATGGCATTTGTAGATCTTTATGTTTGCCACATTAGCAGCTAATTAGCGTTTACTTATGGTGGGAGGGGTGGTGAATACAGGCAAATATTTCTGTAAAAGTCACCTTGTCCTAGAGAGATTACACGGTTACCATGCCAGGGTAAGCCTACAATAAACACAGCCCTTTTTTTAAGTGTTTCTAAAAACCCCTACGGGGACAATGAATGGTGGAAAAACGTTTGGAACCATTTCCCTGTTTGACCGCTAGTTTTTATGGGTATTATGACTCATACTGTGGTACTCTATTTAGGATATTATGGGTGGGCGACTTGTGGGCATTCCTAATCCTTTCCATTAGTTCATCCCTTTTGTGTCAGTTTCTGTAGTGTAGTGGTTATCACGTTCGCCTCACACGCGAAAGGTCCCCGATTCGAAACCGGGCAGAAACAGATTTTAGCGAAACAGATAGGGTGATAACTGAAACCACTGAACAAATACATAGGCCTACAGCATACATACCTAGACCAGTCTTGAACATTTCTTTAAATAACCAGAGGTAATGCAATGTTATAAAACAGGTTGTTTGGATCCTGGATGCTAATTGGTTGATAGCAGGGAGTTAAAGCTCCACAATACCCGCATTCTCTGGGCAGTGCCTGTTAACGGCTCCATTAGATTTATAAATGCTCATCCACTGTCCCACAGCCCAGCCAGTCAATCTATAAACTTCCTCTCCCCTGACTTCATTAGTTTCTTGGAGCGATAAAAGGCCCACCCAGGCAAAATCCCACCCTTAGATTTGCACAGTTTCCGTAGTGTAGTGGTTATCACGTTCGCCTAACACGCGAAAGGTCCCCGGTTCGAGACCGGGCGGAAACACATTTTAACTAATTAGACAGTAAGCCAATGTCTGAAAATACAGTAAAAATCGAGTATTCACTTAGGGCCCGATCCCGATATAGGAATTTATGCACTTCTCAGTATTTGGTATTCAGACTTACACTTCAAATATGGGCTGTGTCTCGTGTAGGCTTATCCTGGCGTGACGTTTTGATAAGCATATAAAACTCTCTGACAAGGTGACTTTTATTAATATATTCGGCTCCATTTACTCTCAGATTCGAAAATGCTAATTAGCATCAAAGTAGACATCATGCAAAACTACAAATCCCTGCAAGTTCCTGCACTTCATATCTAACTGACACCTTTGCTAACAGGTATTGTGTCAATTTAAAACTTGTACAAGACAGTTCACAGAATTGTCCATTTAAAGAAATGTTGCCAATTGATTAATTACTACATGTAGCTAACATTCGATAGTTAATCCAGAGATTCTTACCTTTACCTCGATTCGGCAGTCTCGTCCAGATCATCATGGCATTTGTAGATCTTTATGATAGCCACATTAGCAGCTAATTAGCGTTTACTTTTGGTGGGAGGGTGGGTGAATACAGGCAAATATTTCTGTAAAAGTCACCTTGTCCTAGAGAGATTACACGGTTACCATGCCAGGGTAAGCCTACAATAAACACAGCCCTTTTTTTAAGTGTTTCTAAAACCCCCTACGGGGACAATGAATGGTGGAAAAACGTTTGGAACCATTTCCCTGTTTGACCGCTAGTTTTTATGGGTATTATGACTCATACTGTGGTACTCTATTTAGGATATTATGGGTGGGCGACTTGTGGGCATTCCTAATCCTTTCCATTAGTTCATCCCTTTTGTGTCAGTTTCTGTAGTGTAGTGGTTATCACGTTCGCCTCACACGCGAAAGGTCCCCGATTCGAAACCGGGCAGAAACAGATTTTAGCGAAACAGATAGGGTGATAACTGAAACCACTGAACAAATACATAGGCCTACAGCATACATACCTAGACCAGTCTTGAACATTTCTTTAAATAACCAGAGGTAATGCAATGTTATAAAACAGGTTGTTTGGATCCTGGATGCTAATTGGTTGATAGCAGGGAGTTAAAGCTCCACAATACCCGCATTCTCCGGGCAGTGCCTGTTAACGGCTCCATTAGATTTATAAATGCTAATCCACTGTCCCACAGCCCAGCCAGTCAATCTATAAAATTCCTCTCCCCTGACTTCATTAGTTTCTTGGAGCGATAAAAGGCCCACCCAGGCAAAATCCCACCCTTAGATTTGCATAGTTTCTGTAGTGTAGTGGTTATCACGTTCGCCTAACACGCGAAAGGTCCCCGGTTCGAGACCGGGTGGAAACACATTTTAACTAATTAGACAGTAAGCCAATGTCTGAAAATACAGAAAAAATAGAGTATTCACTTAGGGCTGATCCCGATATAGGAATTTATGCACTTCTCAGTATTTGGTATTCAGACTTACACTTCAAATAAGGGCTGTGTCTCCTGTAGGCTTATCCTGGCGTGACGTTTTGATAAGCATATAAAACTCTCTGACAAGGTGACTTTTATTAATATATTCGGCTCCATTCACTCTCAGATTCGAAAATGCTAATTAGCATCAAAGTAGGCATCATGCAAAACTACAAATCCCTGCACGTTCCTGCACTTCATATCTAACTGACACCTTTGCTAACAGGTATTGTGTCAATTTAAAACTTGTACAAGACAGTTCACAGAATTGTCCATTTAAAGAAATGTTGCCAATTGATTAATTACTACATGTAGCTATTATTCGATAGTTAATCCAGAGATTCTTACCTTTACCTCGATTCGGCAGTCTCGTCCAGATCATCATGGCATTTGTAGATCTTTATGATAGCCACATTAGCAGCTAATTAGCGTTTACTTTTGGTGGGAGGGGGGGTGAATACAGGCAAATATTTCTGTAAAAGTCACCTTGTCCTAGAGAGATTACACGGTTACCATGCCAGGGTAAGCCTACAATAAACACAGCCCTTTTTTTAAGTGTTTCTAAAAACCCCTACGGGGACAATGAATGGTGGAAAAACGTTTGGAACCATTTCCCTGTTTGACCGCTAGTTTTTATGGGTATTATGACTCATACTGTGGTACTCTATTTAGGATATTATGGGTGGGCGACTTGTGGGCATTCCTAATCCTTTCCATTAGTTCATCCCTTTTGTGTCAGTTTCTGTAGTGTAGTGGTTATCACGTTTGCCTCACACGCGAAAGGTCCCCGATTCGAAACCGGGCAGAAACAGATTTTAGCGAAACAGATAGGGTGATAACTGAAACCACTGAACAAATACATAGGCCTACAGCATACATACCTAGACCAGTCTTGAACATTTCTTTAAATAACCAGAGGTAATGCAATGTTATAAAACAGGTTGTTTGGATCCTGGATGCTAATTGGTTGATAGCAGGGAGTTAAAGCTCCACAATACCCGCATTCTCCGGGCAGTGCCTGTTAACGGCTCCATTAGATTTATAAATGCTCATCCACTGTCCCACAGCCCAGCCAGTCAATCTATAAACTTCCTCTCCCCTGACTTCATTAGTTTCTTGGAGCGATAAAAGGCCCACCCAGGCAAAATCCCACCCTTAGATTTGCACAGTTTCCGTAGTGTAGTGGTTATCACGTTCGCCTAACACGCGAAAGGTCCCCGGTTCGAGACCGGGCGGAAACACATTTTAACTAATTAGACAGTAAGCCAATGTCTGAAAATACAGTAAAAATCGAGTATTCACTTAGGGCCCGATCCCGATATAGGAATTTATGCACTTCTCAGTATTTGGTATTCAGACTTACACTTCAAATATGGGCTGTGTCTCGTGTAGGCTTATCCTGGCGTGACGTTTTGATAAGCATATAAAACTCTCTGACAAGGTGACTTTTATTAATATATTCGGCTCCATTTACTCTCAGATTCGAAAATGCTAATTAGCATCAAAGTAGACATCATGCAAAACTACAAATCCCTGCAAGTTCCTGCACTTCATATCTAACTGACACCTTTGCTAACAGGTATTGTGTCAATTTAAAACTTGTACAAGACAGTTCACAGAATTGTCCATTTAAAGAAATGTTGCCAATTGATTAATTACTACATGTAGCTATTATTCGATAGTTAATCCAGAGATTCTTACCTTTACCTCGATTCGGCAGTCTCGTCCAGATCATCATGGCATTTGTAGATATTTATGATAGCCACATTAGCAGCTAATTAGCGTTTACTTTTGGTGGGAGGGTGGGTGAATACAGGCAAATATTTCTGTAAAAGTCACCTTGTCCTAGAGAGATTACACGGTTACCATGCCAGGGTAAGCCTACAATAAACACAGCCCTTTTTTTAAGTGTTTCTAAAACCCCCTACGGGGACAATGAATGGTGGAAAAACGTTTGGAACCATTTCCCTGTTTGACCGCTAGTTTTTATGGGTATTATGACTCATACTGTGGTACTCTATTTAGGATATTATGGGTGGGCGACTTGTGGGCATTCCTAATCCTTTCCATTAGTTCATCCCTTTTGTGTCAGTTTCTGTAGTGTAGTGGTTATCACGTTCGCCTCACACGCGAAAGGTCCCCGATTCGAAACCGGGCAGAAACAGATTTTAGCGAAACAGATAGGGTGATAACTGAAACCACTGAACAAATACATAGGCCTACAGCATACATACCTAGACCAGTCTTGAACATTTCTTTAAATAACCAGAGGTAATGCAATGTTATAAAACAGGTTGTTTGGATCCTGGATGCTAATTGGTTGATAGCAGGGAGTTAAAGCTCCACAATACCAACATTCTCCGGGCAGTGCCTGTTAACGGCTCCATTAGATTTATAAATGCTCATCCACTGTCCCACAGCCCAGCCAGTCAATCTATAAACTTCCTCTCCCCTGACTTCATTAGTTACTTGGAGCGATAAAAGGCCCACCCAGGCAAAATCCCACCCTTAGATTTGCATAGTTTCTGTAGTGTAGTGGTTATCATGTTCGCCTAACACGCGAAAGGTCCCCGGTTCGAGACCGGGCGGAAACACATTTTAACTAATTAGACAGTAAGCCAATGTCTGAAAATACAGAAAAAATAGAGTATTCACTTAGGGCTGATCCCGATATAGGAATTTATGCACTTCTCAGTATTTGGTATTCAGACTTACACTTCAAATAAGGGCTGTGTCTCCTGTAGGCTTATCCTGGCGTGACGTTTTGATAAGCATATAAAACTCTCTGGCAAGGTGACTTTTATTAATATATTCGGCTCCATTTACTCTCAGATTCGAAAATGCTAATTAGCATCAAAGTAGGCATCATGCAAAACTACAAATCCCTGCAAGTTCCTGCACTTCATATCTAACTGACACCTTTGCTAACAGGTATTGTGTCAATTTAAAACTTGTACAAGACAGTTCACAGAATTGTCCATTTAAAGAAATGTTGCCAATTGATTAATTACTACATGTAGCTATTATTCGATAGTTAATCCAGAGATTCTTACCTTTACCTCGATTCGGCAGTCTCGTCCAGATCATCATGGCATTTGTAGATCTTTATGATAGCCACATTAGCAGCTAATTAGCGTTTACTTTTGGTGGGAGGGGGGGTGAATACAGGCAAATATTTCTGTAAAAGTCACCTTGTCCTAGAGAGATTACACGGTTACCATGCCAGGGTAAGCCTACAATAAACACAGCCCTTTTTTTAAGTGTTTCTAAAACCCCCTACGGGGACAATGAATGGTGGAAAAACGCTTGGAACCATTTCCCTGTTTGACCGCTAGTTTTTATGGGTATTATGACTCATACTGTGGTACTCTATTTAGGATATTATGGGTGGGCGACTTGTGGGCATTCCTAATCCTTTCCATTAGTTCATCCCTTTTGTGTCAGTTTCTGTAGTGTAGTGGTTATCACGTTCGCCTCACACGCGAAAGGTCCCCGATTCGAAACCGGGCAGAAACAGATTTTAGCGAAACAGATAGGGTGATAACTGAAACCACTGAACAAATACATAGGCCTACAGCATACATACCTAGACCAGTCTTGAACATTTCTTTAAATAACCAGAGGTAATGCAATGTTATAAAACAGGTTGTTTGGATCCTGGATGCTAATTGGTTGATAGCAGGGAGTTAAAGCTCCACAATACCCGCATTCTCCGGGCAGTGCCTGTTAACGGCTCCATTAGATTTATAAATGCTCATCCACTGTCCCACAGCCCAGCCAGTCAATCTATAAACTTCCTCTCCCCTGACTTCATTAGGTTCTTGGAGCGATAAAAGGCCCACCCAGGCAAAATCCCACCCTTAGATTTGCATAGTTTCTGTAGTGTAGTGGTTATCACGTTCGCCTAACACGCGAAAGGTCCCCGGTTCGAGACCGGGCGGAAACACATTTTAACTAATTAGACAGTAAGCCAATGTCTGAAAATACAGTAAAAATCGAGTATTCACTTAGGGCCCGATCCCGATATAGGAATTTATGCATTTCTCAGTATTTGGTATTCAGACTTACACTTCAAATATGGGCTGTGTCTCCTGTAGGCTTATCCTGGTGTGACGTTTTGATAAGCATATAAAACTCTCTGACAAGGTGACTTTTATTAATATATTCGGCTCCATTTACTCTCAGATTCGAAAATGCTAATTAGCATCAAAGTAGACATCATGCAAAACTACAAATCCCTGCAAGTTCCTGCACTTCATATCTAACTGACACCTTTGCTAACAGGTATTGTGTCAATTTAAAACTTGTACAAGACAGTTCACAGAATTGTCCATTTAAAGAAATGTTGCCAATTGATTAATTACTACATGTAGCTATTATTCGATAGTTAATCCAGAGATTCTTACCTTTACCTCGATTCGGCAGTCTCGTCCAGATCATCATGGCATTTGTAGATCTTTATGATAGCCACATTAGCAGCTAATTAGCGTTTACTTTTGGTGGGAGGGTGGGTGAATACAGGCAAATATTTCTGTAAAAGTCACCTTGTCCTAGAGAGATTATATGTGTACCATGCCAGGGTAAGCCTACAATAAACACAGCCCTTTTTTTAAGTGTTTCTAAAAAACCCTACGGGGACAATGAATGGTGGAAAAACGTTTGGAACCATTTCCCTGTTTGACCGCTAGTTTTTATGGGTATTATGACTCATACTGTGTTACTCTATTTAGGATATTATGGGTGGGCGACTTGTGGGCATTCCTAATCCTTTCCATTAGTTCATCTCTTTTGTGACAGATTCTGTAGTGTAGTGGTTATCACGTTCGCCTCACACGCGAAAGGTCCCCGATTCGAAACCGGGCAGAAACAGATTTTAGCGAAACAGATAGGGTGATAACTGAAACCACTGAACAAATACATAGGCCTAAAGCATACATACCTAGACCAGTCTTGAACATTTCTTTAAATAACCAGAGGTAATGCAATGTTATAAAACAGGTTGTTTGGATCCTGGATGCTAATTGGTTGATAGCAGGGAGTTAAAGCTCCACAATACCAACATTCTCCGGGCAGTGCCTGTTAACGGCTCCATTAGATTTATAAATGCTCATCCACTGTCCCACAGCCCAGCCAGTCAATCTATAAACTTCCTCTCCCCTGACTTCATTAGGTTCTTGGAGCGATAAAAGGCCCACCCAGGCAAAATCCCACCCTTAGATTTGCATAGTTTCTGTAGTGTAGTGGTTATCACGTTCGCCTAACACGCGAAAGGTCCCCGGTTCGAGACCGGGCGGAAACACATTTTAACTAATTAGACAGTAAGCCAATGTCTGAAAATACAGTAAAAATCGAGTATTCACTTAGGGCCCGATCCCGATATAGGAATTTATGCATTTCTCAGTATTTGGTATTCAGACTTACACTTCAAATATGGGCTGTGTCTCCTGTAGGCTTATCCTGGCGTGACGTTTTGATAAGCATATAAAACTCTCTGACAAGGTGACTTTTATTAATATATTCGGCTCCATTTACTCTCAGATTCGAAAATGCTAATTAGCATCAAAGTAGACATCATGCAAAACTACAAATCCCTGCAAGTTCCTGCACTTCATATCTAACTGACACCTTTGCTAACAGGTATTGTGTCAATTTAAAACTTGTACAAGACAGTTCACAGAATTGTCCATTTAAAGAAATGTTGCCAATTGATTAATTACTACATGTAGCTATTATTCGATAGTTAATCCAGAGATTCTTACCTTTACCTCGATTCGGCAGTCTCGTCCAGATCATCATGGCATTTGTAGATCTTTATGATAGCCACATTAGCAGCTAATTAGCGTTTACTTTTGGTGGGAGGGTGGGTGAATACAGGCAAATATTTCTGTAAAAGTCACCTTGTCCTAGAGAGATTATATGTGTACCATGCCAGGGTAAGCCTACAATAAACACAGCCCTTTTTTTAAGTGTTTCTAAAAAACCCTACGGGGACAATGAATGGTGGAAAAACGTTTGGAACCATTTCCCTGTTTGACCGCTAGTTTTTATGGGTATTATGACTCATACTGTGTTACTCTATTTAGGATATTATGGGTGGGCGACTTGTGGGCATTCCTAATCCTTTCCATTAGTTCATCTCTTTTGTGACAGATTCTGTAGTGTAGTGGTTATCACGTTCGCCTCACACGCGAAAGGTCCCCGATTCGAAACCGGGCAGAAACAGATTTTAGCGAAACAGATAGGGTGATAACTGAAACCACTGAACAAATACATAGGCCTAAAGCATACATACCTAGACCAGTCTTGAACATTTCTTTAAATAACCAGAGGTAATGCAATGTTATAAAACAGGTTGTTTGGATCCTGGATGCTAATTGGTTGATAGCAGGGAGTTAAAGCTCCACAATACCAACATTCTCCGGGCAGTGCCTGTTAACGGCTCCATTAGATTTATAAATGCTCATCCACTGTCCCACAGCCCAGCCAGTCAATCTATAAACTTCCTCTCCCCTGACTTCATTAGGTTCTTGGAGCGATAAAAGGCCCACCCAGGCAAAATCCCACCCTTAGATTTGCATAGTTTCTGTAGTGTAGTGGTTATCACGTTCGCCTAACACGCGAAAGGTCCCCGGTTCGAGACCGGGCGGAAACACATTTTAACTAATTAGACAGTAAGCCAATGTCTGAAAATACAGTAAAAATCGAGTATTCACTTAGGGCCCGATCCCGATATAGGAATTTATGCATTTCTCAGTATTTGGTATTCAGACTTACACTTCAAATATGGGCTGTGTCTCCTGTAGGCTTATCCTGGCGTGACGTTTTGATAAGCATATAAAACTCTCTGACAAGGTGACTTTTATTAATATATTCGGCTCCATTTACTCTCAGATTCGTAAATGCTAATTAGCATCAAAGTAGACATCATGCAAAACTACAAATCCCTGCAAGTTCCTGCACTTCATATCTAACTGACACCTTTGCTAACAGGTATTGTGTCAATTTAAAACTTGTACAAGACAGTTCACAAAATTGTCCAGTTAAAGAAATGTTGCCAATTGATTAATTACTACATGTAGCTAACATTCGATAGTTAATCCAGAGATTCTTACCTTTACCTCGATTCGGCAGTCTCGTCCAGATCATCATGGCATTTGTAGATCTTTATGATAGCCACATTAGCAGCTAATTAGCGTTTACTTTTGGTGGGAGGGGGGGTGAATACAGGCAAATATTTCTGTAAAAGTCACCTTGTCCTAGAGAGATTACACGGTTACCATGCCAGGGTAAGCCTACAATAAACACAGCCCTTTTTTTAAGTGTTTCTAAAACCCCCTACGGGGACAATGAATGGTGGAAAAACGTTTGGAACCATTTCCCTGTTTGACCGCTAGTTTTTATGGGTATTATGACTCATACTGTGTTACTCTATTTAGGATATTATGGGTGGGCGACTTGTGGGCATTCCTAATCCTTTCCATTAGTTCATCTCTTTTGTGACAGATTCTGTAGTGTAGTGGTTATCACGTTCGCCTCACACGCGAAAGGTCCCCGATTCGAAACCGGGCAGAAACAGATTTTAGCAAAACAGATAGGGTGATAACTGAAACCACTGAACAAATACATAGGCCTACAGCATACATACCTAGACCAGTCCTGAACATTTCTTTAAATAACCAGAGGTAATGCAATGTTATAAAACAGGTTGTTTGGATCCTGGATGCTAATTGGTTGATAGCAGGGAGTTAAAGCTCCACAATACCAACATTCTCCGGGCAGTGCCTGTTAACGGCTCCATTAGATTTATAAATGCTCATCCACTGTCACACAGCCCAGCCAGTCAATCTATAAACTTCCTCTCCCCTGACTTCATTAGTTACTTGGAGCGATAAAAGGCCCACCCAGGCAAAATCCCACCCTTAGATTTGCATAGTTTCTGTAGTGTAGTGGTTATCATGTTCGCCTAACACGCGAAAGGTCCCCGGTTCGAGACCGGGCGGAAACACATTTTAACTAATTAGACAGTAAGCCAATGTCTGAAAATACAGAAAAAATAGAGTATTCACTTAGGGCTGATCCCGATATAGGAATTGTTGATAAACAATACTATTCGAGAAGGAGACAAGTCATAACTCGAGACCAGGTGGTATTGATATTCAATCAAGCGATTTATTTGATGCAAAGATATTTGGTAACTCGTGCACGGGCTCGTTCCTTCAGTTCTTAGGGAATCGTCCGGAACAAAGAGACCTTCTAAACACGTGACACACATATTTATACAGAGCAATAGTAATAAAATGACGTAGGTAGAGTCTGGTAGATTCGCACTCCTGACTGGTCGTTGTTATGGAGGGGCGGTGTCGACTTCCCATTGGCTCTTGGCAGTGTTCTTTATCCTCAGAGTCCAGCCCTCCTAAATCTGTGTGTGTGTTTTTAGGATTAGCTATTCTAAAAGATGTGTGTAATACAGCGTTGGTAATAAGAGACATCAAGGAATATTTATTACAAATCCCCCTCTTCACGTCTCACAAGAGACGTGAAAAACTACACTGCATCGTCCTGACTCCAAAATGTAGGTTCAAAATCTACCATCTCTAATAGTGGGCACATAAGGGCGGTGTCAGCCTGGCTAGGCATGATGGCAGTAGTAATAAGTCTAGTAGCTAAAGAGCGAGCACAGGGAATGCAACAACAACCACACAGTACCAGAATAGCTATGAAAACTGAGATAGAAACCAGGATGGAGGAGATTAGTGACTTATATTTACCAAAAACATCCATCCAGGAGTCCCACATTGAGGTGTCCACCCCAGAGTGCCGCTTCATTTTACCATTTAGGGTCCTAAGGCCCTCAACAGCCAGGGTGAAGCTCCCATCCGGCGCCGTGTTGTTGGGAATGTACGTGCAACATTGCTCCCCAAAGATAGAGCAAACCCTACCACTTTCTGCCAAAATCATATCAACAGCTATACGGTTCTGATAGGCCATAAGAGAAGTAGCAGAAAGCTGACTGTGAATAGCAGCAAACCCTTGAAGGGTGAGGTTCCCCAATTTTTGAACATTATAATGAATGTAATTTATTCTGTCCACATTTTTATTAAGCGTACACCACCAACAAATTGAGGACTCAAAACCTGCAGCAACTTGGTCAATCAATTTGTATTCATCAGGAACCCCCCTAGGGACTCCTATGGCGTCAATATAGGTTGGGTCTCCCATGAAACCATCTAGGGAGCGTTTGTCCCGAGACCGCCCTTCCTCCTCCTGTATGCTAGACAGCAGGTCCTTCAAGACGACAGGATACACTGAAATGGGAAGAATGAGAGACACCAGAGCACACAGACCTGTGGCATTCCCAGGGAATCCATCATATAGGTGAGCTCCACCGCACCACCACCACACATCGGCCCTAGAAACAGGTTTAAAAGATGTAATAGGGTTGTGAGTGTGGTTACACCAGTTAGAGGGCACACTGCCGACGTCAGGTAAACCTCGGGTCATTTTCACACACATGAACTCACCCGACGCTACAGTGGAGGAAAACAGTGGACTCCGTCTAGTTGCTTGTACTAACGGGAAAACCCTGTCCCAAGCTGAACAGGTTGGTCCTGGGTTGTCATACTTCATCACAGGAAGCACACATTCCACAGGGATTACTGCTGGCACAATCTTAAGCAGTGGCCTAGGGCCCATACATACCACACAACTGTGATTAGTCGCTCTGCCAGCCT
The DNA here is from genome assembly GCA_023634145.1 of Thymallus thymallus. Lineage (NCBI taxonomy): Eukaryota > Metazoa > Chordata > Actinopteri > Salmoniformes > Salmonidae > Thymallus > Thymallus thymallus. Next base: position 7,288,133 of record CM042399.1, on the reverse strand, counting down.
CCTCTACTAATAGGAGCCAGTTGTTTCCAAAGCCTGAGATACCCGTGGCAATGTGAATTTCTCCATCTGGTGTATGTGGGGCCGTAAGGATGGCAACAGATTGGTAGTTTATATCTGATGAGGCTGCTCCTACTGTAATTGCCTGGGTATTAGATGCATTGGCAATCACGCATATCTGTACCTTCCAAAATGCGGGGGTGGAGGTGCAACCGACATAAGGTGCCAGCCTGAAGTTTTGACAGCCCGTCCTGAGCACAGGATGGACCCCAATCTTGATTCCATTCTGCTGGACTGCTAGTGAAAGATGCGGTCGCCACAGAGTGCCTGGACGGGAGGTAGTATGGCTGGACCAGTCATTTCCTGTCTCTGCCACGAGATTGCTCCACGTCCATTCACTGTGTAGTAACCCTATTGTCATGTACCACTCCCATGCCTTATAGGACTCAGCTAAGTACCCCTTTCTTGCTACCCGGTGGGAGCTACCTAGAATTTTCCAAAGTAGAAGAGCGGAAGCAGATGTGTTACTAGGTATACATAGAGTGGTGCTCCTTATCTCCCCAATTTTACATTCTGGGTGGGTCATGGTTGTAGAGCGGGGTTGTATACTGTGTGTACAGTTAACTGGAGTGGTTGACTGACTCTGAGTGCCCTGGTAAGTGTCTAGGCCCCATACAGTAAGGCCAAGAAGTCCTCCTATTAAAATCATGAGAGAAAAAAACTTAGTAGCAGACATCCCTAGTCTCCCCCAGGGCGTCAGATAGCCCCCCTGGGTGGATCTAGGGCACGGAAGAGGAGTTGGTAGCACCATGCTCCTTATTAAAACAATCATATATTTTAGTCCGAATTGAGGGCACTCAAATCTGCCCTGGTGGTTGTCAACGTTCTTGTAGGAGTTGGGGCTGGCGTGCAATGTGTCAGGTGGTGCCAAGGAGCGCCTGATTTACCTTTGACCTGGACAGAGTGTGAAGTAACCTCCTTCACTTCGTACGGTCCAGTCCACCTGGGTTCCAGCCACTTTCTCTTGTGGACTTTAACCCTCACCCAGTCCCCAACTTTTACCTGCAGACTAGATGAGTCTCCCAGCAACTCCCCCTCTTGGACCTTGCGGATCTGTGTGGAAAGAGCTGCAGAGAGTTCCGTCAGTTTCCTCACATAATCAGACATTACAATTTGTTGTACATCAAGGGCGGGCATATGACCTCCCTCCCTTGGTGGACCAGGCATAGCCCTCCCTGTCATTATCTCATGGGGAGAGAGATGGGTCCCTGCCCCGGGTGAGGACCTCATAGCCATCAAGGCCAGGGGCAGGGCTTCCACCCAGGTCAACTTAGAGCCTGCACATACCTTTGCAATTTTAGCTTTCAAGGTTTGATTTGCGCGTTCCACTAGACCCTGAGATTGTGGTCTGTACACTGACCCAAACTTGTGCACAATACCCAACCTTTCCTCCACCTCCCTCAAATGTTTGTTACTGAAATGAGACCCATTGTCAGAGCGAATTTGTCGAGGGACCCCATACCTAGGTATTAGGTCTGTCTGTAGCCATTTTATTACTGACTTGGCATCTTCCCGTGCCGTTGGTATTGCCTCTACCCATCTTGAAAATCTGTCTACCATTACCAACAGGTATCTTTTCCTCCCCACCACGTTGTCTGCTCCCATGTCTGTGTAGTCTATGCTAATGTCTTGAAAGCAAGCATTTGGTACTGGGTAGGCTCCCATCGGCGTTTGGTATGGCTTCTTTGGATTGTAACTCCCACACACATGGCACTCATCACAGTGCAAATCTGTCATGTCTTTCAGATGAGGGTGCCACCAAATGTAAGACACCCTCTGGTACGTTCTCAACTTTCCCTCGTGGGTGGGTCCATGTGCTTCTCTTATGAGTTCAGGGCACAGGTTTGCAGGGGCTACCAGTCTGCCGTCATGACATCTCCATAGTTCGTCTGGTCCTTTGACGGCTCCTTTTTGTGCCCAGACTGAATGTTCGTATGGTCCGGCAGCCAATTGCAGTTCCCTTATGGTATTTGGGGTAAACTCAAGTTGAGGTGATTCTACCCGCATTACCATTTGCCTGGGAGTGTATCCTCCTGCCTTCTTTGCTGCTTGATCAGCTGCATAATTTCCCTTGCTGATGTGGTTTTCCCGCTGTTGGTGTCCTCTGCATTTCATGATGGCTACGCTTTTGGGCAGTAGAACTGCCTTGATCAGTTTTTCCATTTGTGTCTTGTGTTTGATGGGCAAGTTCCCTGTGGTGGTGAAGTTTCTTCTTACCCACTGTGGTCCATCAATATGGACTGCTCCATGTGCATAGGCAGAGTCGATATAAATATTCACAATTTTGCCTTCTGCTCTTTCCAATGCTCGTGTTAAACCTATGATCTCAGTCAGCTGTGCAGATGCAGGTTGTGGAATAATGGCTGATTCCAAGGTGACATGTGATCCATCCGGTAGTTGTTGTACTACGGCGTAGGCTGCTATGTTTCCTTCTTCCCCCCTATAGCAACAACCATCTGTGTACAGCCATAGGTCAGGGTTTTGATGTGGAATGTTCTCCAGGTCTGGTCTTAACTTCAATTCTTGTGCTGCTCTTTCTGTGCATGAGTGGGGTAAGCCTTCTTCTGTGTTGAGTGTGTCTGCCATATTCTTGTCAGTGTTGACAAACGTGATATGTGACTGTGTACATTTGTTCTGTATTTTTGTTCTTCTCTCAGAGCTGAACGTGAATTGTTTGCTCATCAGGTACGCTGCCACTCCATGATGGGTGTGAATCTCCAATGGATGACACATCACCAGGTGTGCTGTTTTTTCTATTGCTTTTGCCACTGCAGCAACGTATCTAGAACATGTTGTTTGTCCTTGTTCAATGCGGTCCAATTTTGAGGAGTGGTACATCAGCACTCTTCTCCCCCCCTCTTGTTTCTGGAAAAGGACGGATGAGGTGAATCCCTCCTTTTCAGAAACATCCAAATGGAACCTGTTTTTGTAGTCAGGTGCTGTCAGTGCAGCTGCCACCGAGAGGTCGGTTTTCAACAGGGCAAACGCCCCAGAGGCCTCTGGTGTCCATATCAACGGGGCATGCAAGTTCCTTGCCCCTGCCAGACGCACTATTTCCCTCAGGGGTTCTGTTCTGGCCGTGTAGTCTGGTATGTGTGTACGACTGTATCCTGTCAGTCCCAGAAAGGAGAGCATACCTGAGACGGTGATGGGACGTGGATGGTGTAGAATAGAATCCCTGTGGGCTTTTGAGAGGCCAACACCTTCTCCGGATATTTCTCGACCCAGAAACAGTACGGTTCTCCTACAAGACTGGACTTTACTTCGTTTGACTTTGTACCCCTTTTCTGCCAAGAAGTCCAGCAATGTTTTGGTCATTTGGAGACACAGGTCAGAGGTGGGAGCGGCCAAAAGCAAGTCATCTACATACTGGATGAGAACAACTTCTTTGGGAACCGGAACTTCTGCCAGATGTGTTTTGAGAATGTGGTTGAAGATTCCCGGCGAGCACCTGTAGCCTTGTGGAAGCACCGAGTACGTGTACTGTTGATGTTCATAGGTAAAGGCAAAGAGCGGTTGTGACGCTGTGTCCAGTGGAATGCTGAAGAAAGCATTTGCTAAGTCTACCACTGTAAAATACTGATGTTTAGGTGACAAGTTACTCAAGGTTATGTGGGGGTCAGGGACAGGTAAGTCAATTGGCGTAGTGACATCGTTATTAGGTCTGAAGTCTTGAACCATACGATAAGTTTCTCCTCCTGCCTTCAGTACTGGCAGGATGGGTGTGTTCCATGGAGAAACAGTCGGGTATATCACACCTGACCCCAGCAGTCCAGCTATGGTCGGTTTAATCCCTTCAATTTGTTCAGGTTTGAGACGATACTGGGTGCGATATATGGGTGGCTGGTGGGGATTGTTCAGAGTGATTGTTACTGGAGTGACTATTAGAGTTCCAGCGTCAAACGGTGATGTGGTCCATATGGTATTGTTCACGGTGGAAATGAGGGCAGCCGTAGAAGGGTGGTCGGTGTATGGTTTCCCATGATGTCTTGGTAGGGTTAGTCGTTCTGGTTGACACCGTTCTTCTGTGTCTATGTCCATTATTCTCCACATATTTTCAGTGGTAGCTTTCAGTATCCCAGCTGTATGAGTCGGTTCCCATTCTAGCTTTGAAGCCCTTCTGATCATGGGTCCGAGGCTTCGTGCCTCGAAACCATGTCCCACAGTTAGTGTGACATGAGGAGCTGACTCTTCCCCTAACAAATACCAAGACTTCAGGTAAGGTTCCAAGATAACGGGAGCTGCCACCCCCTCTTGTCCACACACTATCGTGCAACACCTGATGGATGGTGTTTGAGCCATCATGTTCTCGTCCCAGTCCTCTGTGTATGGGTCATCGTCGTTGTCTGTTACATTTAGGGTGCAGTGAACTTCAGCCAGAGGAGTCTTGTATGGGTGTAAGGTGTATATCTGTGTTTTCAGCTGGTTAAATAGGAACTGAATCTGTGGTGTTCCTTTCCCTGTAGTCATGCATCTTAACCAATAGATTTCTTGTGTTGCAGAGAGTACCGGAGCTGGCATGAGAGGTAACATGAGAATTTTCACGGGGTTTGTTTTCGTTGAGGGCAAGGGACCAGTGGACACTTCCACTCCGTTGTTTGTCAGATATATGAAACATTGTAGTTTACATAGCAAGTCCCGTCCAAGTAGGTTAATGGGGCAGTTGGGGCAATATAGGAACTGATGTTGAAGTTCTGACTTACCCCATGCAAAATGCAATATAACAGTTTTGTGCTGTACTTCGGGGTTCCCTGACACCCCCACCACCTGTATGAATTCCGAAGAAAGTTGTTGACGGGTCCTGATAGCAGAATAGGTGCAACCCGTATCTACCAGAAATTGATGAGGCACTCCCTCCACTAGACACAGAACAGTTGGTTCTGTGTGCAGTGGGAAGAGTACCCAACCGTCCCCGTCTGGTGATGGTGGGCCCCTTCATGGCCATGGGGCGTATTCGTCTGACATGCCCTGGAATCCGGTTTGTTGCTGTTGGTTATTAGGGTTGGGGTGGTTGTATGCATGGTTGTATGCAGGGTGTCCCTGGGGTGGTGGTCCAGGATATCGTGGTGGTTGATGTCCTCCTTGCTGCCAGCCCCCTCTTCCTCTTCCCCATTGCTGGGATCCACCTCTCCCTGCACCCCATAGAGCAGGGGATCGCCTGCAATCTCGTGCCATGTGGCCACTAATTCCACAATTGTAACATGTCAGTCCCCCACCTCTAAATGATGGTCTCCACTGCGGTGGGTACGAATATGGGTAGGAATCTGAAGCATGCAGTGGCCCAGGTGAAGGCATTGCTGTTTGTGGCAGTCCTGTTGGTGCTGCCGGAGTTTGTTGTTGTTGTTGCATCATCTGGGTTACTGTTTCTTTAATGTCTTTAATAGCGTGGCTGAGGTCTTCAGCAGGTTCAGCCAGCATTTGTTTCTTGGATTTGTCTCCCTTCAGGGCTTCCTTTAATTGCAGTTTGAGCAGTTGTACTTGAAGTGACTGGACTTGAGTATCAGCTCCACCTTTATCCTTATTGTATTGGGAGAGATGGTGATGTGTGTGAGAGTTAAATTGCGGAAGAGGAAGTGCCATTAATCCCACTGTGTTTCTGAGCTTGACCTTGACTTCCCCTGGACATCCATTTACCACCATCTCCTTCCACATGCTGAGCGTGGTTTCAGTGTGATCATATGGTTCTTCATGGACTGTTCTCCACGTGGTTTTTGCTCTGTCCAAATAGGCAGCTGGTTGTTCCCCTGGAGTGATGGTGAAAGAGGATAGGGTTGCATGGTTTCTTTCTGTGGGATACACCCGACGCAACACTTCCCATAGTGCCTGGCGTGTGTATTCCAATGGTGTCGCGGGAGGCGTGGTATTCAGCTCTGCCTCTCTTATGAGTGATGTCATGGTGCCATGGTCCGTTGCTCTGGCCAGTAGCGCCTTCATGTCTCCCAGACACAAACGTAGTCCTGATGTAAGGGTCTGAAGTTGCAGTAGCCACGCTGAAGCTCCTCCATGTAGGCTGGGGAGTTGTTCCATCAGAGTGGTTAAATCAGTCATCTTCCATGGCTGGTACTCTTCATATCGTGGATCTGCAGCGGGCCTGAGTGGCAGCTGCATGTTGGAATCCCAGTGCCCCCTATGTGTCACCCCTTTTTCCCTCAGATTTTCCAGTCGGACCGAGCGTCTGACTGGTTCCATTAAATCAGTTACTTTCCCGGACATTACTCCCTCTACATGGAAAGTACCTCCATCCCTATCTGACTTTTCCAGCAGGGCTTTGGCCAATGTTATGGACTCATTCACCTGCCTCTGCATATTAACCAGCTCCATGCTGGTAGGGGTGTGTCTGGTTCCCCCTTCGTCCTCTTCACTGGGGTTGTTTCCCATGGACAGGGAGCCTCCTCTGTTGCTCTTGTAACTCCCATCTTGTGGACCCCAGTCCTCTCTTCTGGCAAAATGTTCAAGATTCATGGAATCAGGGTGAGGTCTCAGATCCAGAGGTGTGGAGCTAGTGGGTCCCCCATATCCCCTCCTTTTCTCACCCTGTCCTTCTTCTGCTGTATCCTCACAGATCAGGTTACCCCCCCCTATCTCCAGTTCCCCTCCTTTTATTGTGAACACTGGGGCCTGCATTGCTGGAGGGTGTGGTTCAGACCTGAATGGGTTCTTTGATTGCAGGTGTTCTTGGCAGTAGGGTGGAGGGCGAGGCTCCACCGGTAGCGCTGGGTATAGTGAAGACATTAGAGGGGGGAAAGAGGTCGGTTCCTCTTTGTTTGTTGGAGGAGAGGCCTCCTCTCTTATCTTGGTTGTGTGATCTTCAGTGTCTGTGGGTACAGCAGTCACAATCCCCATCGTATCTGGTTTCTTATGCGCCCACGTCCTTCTGGCTTCCTCTATCGCCCAACCCCCTATTCTTAGTTCTGCTTCTGCTTTCTCTAGCATTTTTGTCCCTTTCTTCTTGAACATGTATTTTCTGTTTCCCTCCCTTTCTTCCTCCTTCCCTTTCTGAACCGCTTCCTTCAGCCCGTCTTCCATCATCACTAGCTGGCCCTTAGTGGGTGCTCCCCCGCTAAAATACCCTCCCTGTGTCCATCTCAACTTCACTTCCATCCACACCTTTCTTATGATATTATACTGTTCCTCCCCTCCTGCTCTATCCTGTATTTTCTGTTCTAAGTAGTCAATGAATCTGGGTTTAGGTAACAATGTAGAAGCCATTCTTCAATGCGTTATTGCCAATTTAGTATGTACAGAGTCAGTGGAATCAGCGCATGCCAAACCTTATCTATTATAGTTATATATTATCACACATTACATATTACACATTACAATACGGTAAGACCAACAGAAGCAGGGACACACAAACACCAATTTGCCTAAACACAGTCAAAACCGGGCTAGAAAGCACTCTAGATCTTCCGGGACGAAACTTATTTTACCCAATTAGACAGACAGATCGTATCCCCTCAAAGGTACGTACAGACAAGCACTCTCAAAACAGGGGCTGGGAACTAGTCCCAAAACGCTGGAGGCGCACAGATCCCTCCCTAAACAAAGTCAACCGGGCTAGAATAAATTCTAGATCTTTCGGGACGAAACTATTTCACGAACTCTGGGGGTTCTCTATTGTTTTTCAATTATATTTACTTTACCCTCCCACTGTTTAGAGGGTTCCCATCTGGTGTAGCAAGTACCAGAGGACTTCTCTAGTTAGTAGGAGTCGCTATCAACTCCTCTCACGTAGGCCTCAAATTAACCCAGAAGGTCTCCTCTCTAAGACCCCAACCCACACAGGGCTATCACTTTCTCTTTTACCTTTTTCACTCTCACTTCTTTTACCTTTTTCCTATATATCTATTACACAAATATCTTTGCAATCAGCCTTCGCATTCGTAATACATCTATAAGAGATATTTTAACAACAATTCATACTCACACCCAGTACTACTGATCAAAATTTGGATAATACTATAATACAATATTGCAGATTCGATTAAACAGGTTCTGCTTACCTTATTTAGTCGAGCTCGTTGATCAGTTTCCCGGGGTGAGAAGAATTGTCGATAGCTCCTGCGAACAGGTCACCCGTCTTTTAAATTCGTCAAAGACCCGTCTCCTCTCGCATCAACTTAACTATGGATCGAAATCAGAAGTGTAGAAAACCATCCTCTGCTACCAAATTTGTTGATAAACAATACTATTCGAGAAGGAGACAAGTCATAACTCGAGACCAGGTGGTATTGATATTCAATCAAGCGATTTATTTGATGCAAAGATATTTGGTAACTCGTGCACGGGCTCGTTCCTTCAGTTCTTAGGGAATCGTCCGGAACAAAGAGACCTTCTAAACACGTGACACACATATTTATACAGAGCAATAGTAATAAAATGACGTAGGTAGAGTCTGGTAGATTCGCACTCCTGACTGGTCGTTGTTATGGAGGGGCGGTGTCGACTTCCCATTGGCTCTTGGCAGTGTTCTTTATCCTCAGAGTCCAGCCCTCCTAAATCTGTGTGTGTGTTTTTAGGATTAGCTATTCTAAAAGATGTGTGTAATACAGCGTTGGTAATAAGAGACATCAAGGAATATTTATTACAGAATTTATGCACTTCTCAGTATTTGGTATTCAGACTTACACTTCAAATAAGGGCTGTGTCTCCTGTAGGCTTATCCTGGCGTGACGTTTTGATAAGCATATAAAACTCTCTGACAAGGTGACTTTTATTAATATATTCGGCTCCATTTACTCTCAGATTCGAAAATGCTAATTAGCATCAAAGTAGGCATCATGCAAAACTACAAATCCCTGCAAGTTCCTGCACTTCATATCTAACTGACACCTTTGCTAACAGGTATTGTGTCAATTTAAAACTTGTACAAGACAGTTCACAGAATTGTCCATTTAAAGAAATGTTGCCAATTGATTAATTACTACATGTAGCTATTATTCGATAGTTAATCCAGAGATTCTTACCTTTACCTCGATTCGGCAGTCTCGTCCAGATCATCATGGCATTTGTAGATCTTTATGATAGCCACATTAGCAGCTAATTAGCGTTTACTTTTGGTGGGAGGGGGGGTGAATACAGGCAAATATTTCTGTAAAAGTCACCTTGTCCTAGAGAGATTACACGGTTACCATGCCAGGGTAAGCCTACAATAAACACAGCCCTTTTTTTAAGTGTTTCTAAAACCCCCTACGGGGACAATGAATGGTGGAAAAACGTTTGGAACCATTTCCCTGTTTGACCGCTAGTTTTTATGGGTATTATGACTCATACTGTGGTACTCTATTTAGGATATTATGGGTGGGCGACTTGTGGGCATTCCTAATCCTTTCCATTAGTTCATCCCTTTTGTGTCAGTTTCTGTAGTGTAGTGGTTATCACGTTCGCCTCACACGCGAAAGGTCCCCGATTCGAAACCGGGCAGAAACAGATTTTAGCGAAACAGATAGGGTGATAACTGAAACCACTGAACAAATACATAGGCCTACAGCATACATACCTAGACCAGTCTCGAACATTTCTGTAGTGTAGTGGTTATCACGTTCGCCTCACACGCGAAAGGTCCCCGATTCGAAACCGGGCAGAAACAGATTTTAGCAAAACAGATAGGGTGATAACTGAAACCACTGAACAAATACATAGGCCTACAGCATACATACCTAGACCAGTCTTGAACATTTCTTTAAATAACTAGAGGTAATGCAATGTTATAAAACAGGTTGTTTGGATCATGGATGCTAATTGGTTGATAGCAGGGAGTTAAAGCTCCACAATACCCGCATTCTCCGGGCAGTGCCTGTTAACGGCTCCATTAGATTTATAAATGCTCATCCACTGTCCCACAGCCCAGCCAGTCAATCTATAAACTTCCTCTCCCCTGACTTCATTAGGTTCTTGGAGCGATAAAAGGCCCACCCAGGCAAAATCCCACCCTTAGATTTGCATAGTTTCTGTAGTGTAGTGGTTATCACGTTCGCCTAACACGCGAAAGGTCCCCGGTTCGAGACCGGGCGGAAACACATTTTAACTAATTAGACAGTAAGCCAATGTCTGAAAATACAGAAAAAATCGAGTATTCACTTAGGGCCCGATCCCGATATAGGAATTTATGCATTTCTCAGTATTTGGTATTCAGACTTACACTTCAAATATGTGCTGTGTCTCCTGTAGGCTTATCCTGGCGTGACGTTTTGATAAGCATATAAAACTCTCTGACAAGGTGACTTTTATTAATATATTCGGCTCCATTTACTCTCAGATTCGTAAATGCTAATTAGCATCAAAGTAGACATCATGCAAAACTACAAATCCCTGCAAGTTCCTGCACTTCATATCTAACTGACACCTTTGCTAACAGGTATTGTGTCAATTTAAAACTTGTACAAGACAGTTCACAAAATTGTCCAGTTAAAGAAATGTTGCCAATTGATTAATTACTACATGTAGCTAACATTCGATAGTTAATCCAGAGATTCTTACCTTTACCTCGATTCGGCAGTCTCGTCCAGATCATCATGGCATTTGTAGATCTTTATGATAGCCACATTAGCAGCTAATTAGCGTTTACTTTTGGTGGGAGGGGGGGTGAATACAGGCAAATATTTCTGTAAAAGTCACCTTGTCCTAGAGAGATTACACGGTTACCATGCCAGGGTAAGCCTACAATAAACACAGCCCTTTTTTTAAGTGTTTCTAAAACCCCCTACGGGGACAATGAATGGTGGAAAAACGTTTGGAACCATTTCCCTGTTTGACCGCTAGTTTTTATGGGTATTATGACTCATACTGTGTTACTCTATTTAGGATATTATGGGTGGGCGACTTGTGGGCATTCCTAATCCTTCCATTAGTTCATCCCTTTTGTGACAGATTCTGTAGTGTAGTGGTTATCACGTTCGCCTCACACGCGAAAGGTCCCCGATTCGAAACCGGGCAGAAACAGATTTTAGCAAAACAGATAGGGTGATAACTGAAACCACTGAACAAATACATAGGCCTACAGCATACATACCTAGACCAGTCTTGAACATTTCTTTAAATAACCAGAGGTAATGCAGTGTTATAAAACAGGTTGTTTGGATCCTGGATGCTAATTGGTTGATAGCAGGGAGTTAAAGCTCCACAATACCAACATTCTCCGGGCAGTGCCTGTTAACGGCTCCATTAGATTTATAAATGCTCATCCTCTGTCCCACAGCCCAGCCAGTCAATCTATAAACTTCCTCTCCCCTGACTTCATTAGTTTCTTGGAGCGATAAAAGGCCCACCCAGGCAAAATCCCACCCTTAGATTTGCACAGTTTCTGAGTGTAGTGGTTATCACGTTCGCCTAACACGCGAAAGGTCCCCGATTCGAAACCGGGCAGAAACAGATTTTAGCGAAACAGATAGGGTGATAACTGAAACCACTGAACAAATACATAGGCCTACAGCATACATACCTAGACCAGTCTTGAACATTTCTTTAAATAACCAGAGGTAATGCAATGTTATAAAACAGGTTGTTTGGATCCTGGATGCTAATTGGTTGATAGCAGGGAGTTAAAGCTCCACAATACCCGCATTCTCCGGGCAGTGCCTGTTAACGGCTCCATTAGATTTATAAATGCTAATCCACTGTCCCACAGCCCAGCCAGTCAATCTATAAAATTCCTCTCCCCTGACTTCATTAGTTTCTTGGAGCGATAAAAGGCCCACCCAGGCAAAATCCCACCCTTAGATTTGCATAGTTTCTGTAGTGTAGTGGTTATCACGTTCGCCTAACACGCGAAAGGTCCCCGGTTCGAGACCGGGTGGAAACACATTTTAACTAATTAGACAGTAAGCCAATGTCTGAAAATACAGAAAAAATCGAGTATTCACTTAGGGCTGATCCCGATATAGGAATTTATGCACTTCTCAGTATTTGGTATTCAGACTTACACTTCAAATAAGGGCTGTGTCTCCTGTAGGCTTATCCTGGCGTGACGTTTTGATAAGCATATAAAACTCTCTGACAAGGTGACTTTTATTAATATATTCGGCTCCATTCACTCTCAGATTCGAAAATGCTAATTAGCATCAAAGTAGGCATCATGCAAAACTACAAATCCCTGCAAGTTCCTGCACTTCATATCTAACTGACACCTTTGCTAACAGGTATTGTGTCAATTTAAAACTTGTACAAGACAGTTCACAGAATTGTCCATTTAAAGAAATGTTGCCAATTGATTAATTACTACATGTAGCTATTATTCGATAGTTAATCCAGAGATTCTTACCTTTACCTCGATTCGGCAGTCTCGTCCAGATCATCATGGCATTTGTAGATCTTTATGATAGCCACATTAGCAGCTAATTAGCGTTTACTTTTGGTGGGAGGGGGGGTGAATACAGGCAAATATTTCTGTAAAAGTCACCTTGTCCTAGAGAGATTACACGGTTACCATGCCAGGGTAAGCCTACAATAAACACAGCCCTTTTTTTAAGTGTTTCTAAAAACCCCTACGGGGACAATGAATGGTGGAAAAACGTTTGGAACCATTTCCCTGTTTGACCGCTAGTTTTTATGGGTATTATGACTCATACTGTGGTACTCTATTTAGGATATTATGGGTGGGCGACTTGTGGGCATTCCTAATCCTTTCCATTAGTTCATCCCTTTTGTGTCAGTTTCTGTAGTGTAGTGGTTATCACGTTCGCCTCACACGCGAAAGGTCCCCGATTCGAAACCGGGCAGAAACAGATTTTAGCGAAACAGATAGGGTGATAACTGAAACCACTGAACAAATACATAGGCCTACAGCATACATACCTAGACCAGTCTTGAACATTTCTTTAAATAACCAGAGGTAATGCAATGTTATAAAACAGGTTGTTTGGATCCTGGATGCTAATTGGTTGATAGCAGGGAGTTAAAGCTCCACAATACCCGCATTCTCCGGGCAGTGCCTGTTAACGGCTCCATTAGATTTATAAATGCTCATCCACTGTCCCACAGCCCAGCCAGTCAATCTATAAACTTCCTCTCCCCTGACTTCATTAGTTTCTTGGAGCGATAAAAGGCCCACCCAGGCAAAATCCCACCCTTAGATTTGCACAGTTTCCGTAGTGTAGTGGTTATCACGTTCGCCTAACACGCGAAAGGTCCCCGGTTCGAGACCGGGCGGAAACACATTTTAACTAATTAGACAGTAAGCCAATGTCTGAAAATACAGTAAAAATCGAGTATTCACTTAGGGCCCGATCCCGATATAGGAATTTATGCACTTCTCAGTATTTGGTATTCAGACTTACACTTCAAATATGGGCTGTGTCTCGTGTAGGCTTATCCTGGCGTGACGTTTTGATAAGCATATAAAACTCTCTGACAAGGTGACTTTTATTAATATATTCGGCTCCATTTACTCTCAGATTCGAAAATGCTAATTAGCATCAAAGTAGACATCATGCAAAACTACAAATCCCTGCAAGTTCCTGCACTTCATATCTAACTGACACCTTTGCTAACAGGTATTGTGTCAATTTAAAACTTGTACAAGACAGTTCACAGAATTGTCCATTTAAAGAAATGTTGCCAATTGATTAATTACTACATGTAGCTAACATTCGATAGTTAATCCAGAGATTCTTACCTTTACCTCGATTCGGCAGTCTCGTCCAGATCATCATGGCATTTGTAGATCTTTATGATAGCCACATTAGCAGCTAATTAGCGTTTACTTTTGGTGGGAGGGTGGGTGAATACAGGCAAATATTTCTGTAAAAGTCACCTTGTCCTAGAGAGATTACACGGTTACCATGCCAGGGTAAGCCTACAATAAACACAGCCCTTTTTTTAAGTGTTTCTAAAACCCCCTACGGGGACAATGAATGGTGGAAAAACGTTTGGAACCATTTCCCTGTTTGACCGCTAGTTTTTATGGGTATTATGACTCATACTGTGGTACTCTATTTAGGATATTATGGGTGGGCGACTTGTGGGCATTCCTAATCCTTTCCATTAGTTCATCCCTTTTGTGTCAGTTTCTGTAGTGTAGTGGTTATCACGTTCGCCTCACACGCGAAAGGTCCCCGATTCGAAACCGGGCAGAAACAGATTTTAGCGAAACAGATAGGGTGATAACTGAAACCACTGAACAAATACATAGGCCTACAGCATACATACCTAGACCAGTCTTGAACATTTCTTTAAATAACCAGAGGTAATGCAATGTTATAAAACAGGTTGTTTGGATCCTGGATGCTAATTGGTTGATAGCAGGGAGTTAAAGCTCCACAATACCCGCATTCTCCGGGCAGTGCCTGTTAACGGCTCCATTAGATTTATAAATGCTCATCCACTGTCCCACAGCCCAGCCAGTCAATCTATAAACTTCCTCTCCCCTGACTTCATTAGTTTCTTGGAGCGATAAAAGGCCCACCCAGGCAAAATCCCACCCTTAGATTTGCACAGTTTCCGTAGTGTAGTGGTTATCACGTTCGCCTAACACGCGAAAGGTCCCCGGTTCGAGACCGGGCGGAAACACATTTTAACTAATTAGACAGTAAGCCAATGTCTGAAAATACAGTAAAAATCGAGTATTCACTTAGGGCCCGATCCCGATATAGGAATTTATGCACTTCTCAGTATTTGGTATTCAGACTTACACTTCAAATATGGGCTGTGTCTCGTGTAGGCTTATCCTGGCGTGACGTTTTGATAAGCATATAAAACTCTCTGACAAGGTGACTTTTATTAATATATTCGGCTCCATTTACTCTCAGATTCGAAAATGCTAATTAGCATCAAAGTAGACATCATGCAAAACTACAAATCCCTGCAAGTTCCTGCACTTCATATCTAACTGACACCTTTGCTAACAGGTATTGTGTCAATTTAAAACTTGTACAAGACAGTTCACAGAATTGTCCATTTAAAGAAATGTTGCCAATTGATTAATTACTACATGTAGCTAACATTCGATAGTTAATCCAGAGATTCTTACCTTTACCTCGATTCGGCAGTCTCGTCCAGATCATCATGGCATTTGTAGATCTTTATGATAGCCACATTAGCAGCTAATTAGCGTTTACTTTTGGTGGGAGGGTGGGTGAATACAGGCAAATATTTCTGTAAAAGTCACCTTGTCCTAGAGAGATTACACGGTTACCATGCCAGGGTAAGCCTACAATAAACACAGCCCTTTTTTTAAGTGTTTCTAAAACCCCCTACGGGGACAATGAATGGTGGAAAAACGTTTGGAACCATTTCCCTGTTTGACCGCTAGTTTTTATGGGTATTATGACTCATACTGTGGTACTCTATTTAGGATATTATGGGTGGGCGACTTGTGGGCATTCCTAATCCTTTCCATTAGTTCATCCCTTTTGTGTCAGTTTCTGTAGTGTAGTGGTTATCACGTTCGCCTCACACGCGAAAGGTCCCCGATTCGAAACCGGGCAGAAACAGATTTTAGCCAAACAGATAGGGTGATAACTGAAACCACTGAACAAATACATAGGCCTACAGCATACATACCTAGACCAGTCTTGAACATTTCTTTAAATAACCAGAGGTAATGCAATGTTATAAAACAGGTTGTTTGGATCCTGGATGCTAATTGGTTGATAGCAGGGAGTTAAAGCTCCACAATACCCGCATTCTCCGGGCAGTGCCTGTTAACGGCTCCATTAGATTTATAAATGCTCATCCACTGTCCCACAGCCCAGCCAGTCAATCTATAAACTTCCTCTCCCCTGACTTCATTAGTTTCTTGGAGCGATAAAAGGCCCACCCAGGCAAAATCCCACCCTTAGATTTGCATAGTTTCTGTAGTGTAGTGGTTATCACGTTCGCCTAACACGCGAAAGGTCCCCGGTTCGAGACCGGGTGGAAACACATTTTAACTAATTAGACAGTAAGCCAATGTCTGAAAATACAGAAAAAATCGAGTATTCACTTAGGGCTGATCCCGATATAGGAATTTATGCACTTCTCAGTATTTGGTATTCAGACTTACACTTCAAATAAGGGCTGTGTCTCCTGTAGGCTTATCCTGGCGTGACGTTTTGATAAGCATATAAAACTCTCTGACAAGGTGACTTTTATTAATATATTCGGCTCCATTTACTCTCAGATTCGAAAATGCTAATTAGCATCAAAGTAGGCATCATGCAAAACTACAAATCCCTGCAAGTTCCTGCACTTCATATCTAACTGACACCTTTGCTAACAGGTATTGTGTCAATTTAAAACTTGTACAAGACAGTTCACAGAATTGTCCATTTAAAGAAATGTTGCCAATTGATTAATTACTACATGTAGCTATTATTCGATAGTTAATCCAGAGATTCTTACCTTTACCTCGATTCGGCAGTCTCGTCCAGATCATCATGGCATTTGTAGATCTTTATGATAGCCACATTAGCAGCTAATTAGCGTTTACTTTTGGTGGGAGGGGGGGTGAATACAGGCAAATATTTCTGTAAAAGTCACCTTGTCCTAGAGAGATTACACGGTTACCATGCCAGGGTAAGCCTACAATAAACACAGCCCTTTTTTTAAGTGTTTCTAAAACCCCCTACGGGGACAATGAATGGTGGAAAAACGTTTGGAACCATTTCCCTGTTTGACCGCTAGTTTTTATGGGTATTATGACTCATACTGTGTTACTCTATTTAGGATATTATGGGTGGGCGACTTGTGGGCATTCCTAATCCTTTCCATTAGTTCATCTCTTTTGTGACAGATTCTGTAGTGTAGTGGTTATCACGTTCGCCTCACACGCGAAAGGTCCCCGATTCGAAACCGGGCAGAAACAGATTTTAGCAAAACAGATAGGGTGATAACTGAAACCACTGAACAAATACATAGGCCTACAGCATACATACCTAGACCAGTCTTGAACATTTCTTTAAATAACCAGAGGTAATGCAATGTTATAAAACAGGTTGTTTGGATCCTGGATGCTAATTGGTTGATAGCAGGGAGTTAAAGCTCCACAATACCCGCATTCTCCGGGCAGTGCCTGTTAACGGCTCCATTAGATTTATAAATGCTCATCCACTGTCCCACAGCCCAGCCAGTCAATCTATAAACTTCCTCTCCCCTGACTTCATTAGGTTCTTGGAGCGATAAAAGGCCCACCCAGGCAAAATCCCACCCTTAGATTTGCATAGTTTCTGTAGTGTAGTGGTTATCACGTTCGCCTAACACGCGAAAGGTCCCCGGTTCGAGACCGGGCGGAAACACATTTTAACTAAATAGACAGTAAGCCAATGTCTGAAAATACAGTAAAAATCGAGTATTCACTTAGGGCCCGATCCCGATATAGGAATTTATGCATTTCTCAGTATTTGGTATTCAGACTTACACTTCAAATATGGGCTGTGTCTCCTGTAGGCTTATCCTGGCGTGACGTTTTGATAAGCATATAAAACTCTCTGACAAGGTGACTTTTATTAATATATTCGGCTCCATTTACTCTCAGATTCGTAAATGCTAATTAGCATCAAAGTAGACATCATGCAAAACTACAAATCCCTGCAAGTTCCTGCACTTCATATCTAACTGACACCTTTGCTAACAGGTATTGTGTCAATTTAAAACTTGTACAAGACAGTTCACAAAATTGTCCAGTTAAAGAAATGTTGCCAATTGATTAATTACTACATGTAGCTAACATTCGATAGTTAATCCAGAGATTCTTACCTTTACCTCGATTCGGCAGTCTCGTCCAGATCATCATGGCATTTGTAGATCTTTATGATAGCCACATTAGCAGCTAATTAGCGTTTACTTTTGGTGGGAGGGGGGGTGAATACAGGCAAATATTTCTGTAAAAGTCACCTTGTCCTAGAGAGATTACACGGTTACCATGCCAGGGTAAGCCTACAATAAACACAGCCCTTTTTTTAAGTGTTTCTAAAACCCCCTACGGGGACAATGAATGGTGGAAAAACGTTTGGAACCATTTCCCTGTTTGACCGCTAGTTTTTATGGGTATTATGACTCATACTGTGGTACTCTATTTAGGATATTATGGGTGGGCGACTTGTGGGCATTCCTAATCCTTTCCATTAGTTCATCCCTTTTGTGTCAGTTTCTGTAGTGTAGTGGTTATCATGTTCGCCTCACACGCGAAAGGTCCCTGATTTGAAACCGGGCAGAAACAGATTTTAGCGAAACAGATAGGGTGATAACTGAAACCACTGAACAAATACATAGGCCTACAGCATACATATTAGACCAGTCTTGAACATTTCTTTAAATAACCAGAGGTAATGCAATGTTATAAAACAGGTTGTTTGGATCCTGGATGCTAATTGGTTGATAGCAGGGAGTTAAAGCTCCACAATACCCGCATTCTCCGGGCAGTGCCTGTTAACGGCTCCATTAGATTTATAAATGCTCATCCACTGTCCCACAGCCCAGCCAGTCAATCTATAAACTTCCTCTCCCCTGACTTCATTAGTTTCTTGGAGCGATAAAAGGCCCACCCAGGCAAAATCCCACCCTTAGATTTGCATAGTTTCTGTAGTGTAGTGGTTATCACGTTCGCCTAACACGCGAAAGGTCCCCGGTTTGAGACCGGGCGGAAACACATTTTAACTAATTAGACAGTAAGCCAATGTCTGAAAATACAGAAAAAATTGAGTATTCACTTAGGGCTGATCCCGATATAGGAATTTATGCACTTCTCAGTATTTGGTATTCAGACTTACACTTCAAATAAGGGCTGTGTCTCCTGTAGGCTTATCCTGGCGTGACGTTTTGATAAGCATATAAAACTCTCTGACAAGGTGACTTTTATTAATATATTCGGCTCCATTTACTCTCAGATTCGAAAATGCTAATTAGCATCAAAGTAGGCATCATGCAAAACTACAAATCCCTGCAAGTTCCTGCACTTCATATCTAACTGACACCTTTGCTAACAGGTATTGTGTCAATTTAAAACTTGTACAAGACAGTTCACAGAATTGTCCATTTAAAGAAATGTTGCCAATTGATTAATTACTACATGTAGCTATTATTCGATAGTTAATCCAGAGATTCTTACCTTTACCTCGATTCGGCAGTCTCGTCCAGATCATCATGGCATTTGTAGATCTTTATGATAGCCACATTAGCAGCTAATTAGCGTTTACTTTTGGTGGGAGGGGGGGTGAATAAAGGCAAATATTTCTGTAAAAGTCACCTTGTCCTAGAGAGATTACACGGTTACCATGCCAGGGTAAGCCTACAATAAACACAGCCCTTTTTTTAAGTGTTTCTAAAACCCCCTACGGGGACAATGAATGGTGGAAAAACGTTTGGAACCATTTCCCTGTTTGACCGCTAGTTTTTATGGGTATTATGACTCATACTGTGGTACTCTATTTAGGATATTATGGGTGGGCGACTTGTGGGCATTCCTAATCCTTTCCATTAGTTCATCCCTTTTGTGTCAGTTTCTGTAGTGTAGTGGTTATCACGTTCACCTCACACGCGAAAGGTCCCTGGTTCGAAACCGGGCAGAAACAGATTTTAGCGAAACAGATAGGGTGTTAACTGAAACCACTGAACAAATACATAGGCCTACAGCATACATACCTAGACCAGTCTCGAACATTTCTGTAGTGTAGTGGTTATCACGTTTGCCTCACACGCGAAAGGTCCCCGGTTCGAAACCGGGCAGAAACAGATTTTAGCGAAACAGATAGGGTGATAACTGAAACCACTGAACAAATACATAGGCCTACAGCATACATACCTAGACCAGTCTCGAACATTTCTGTAGTGTAGTGGTTATCAAGTTCGCCTCAAACGCGAAAGGTCCCCGATTCGAAACCGGGCAGAAACAGATTTTAGCGAAACAGATAGGGTGATACCTGAAACCACTGAACAAATACATAGGCCTACAGCATACATACCTAGACCAGTCTCGAACATTTCTGTAGTGTAGTGGTTATCACGTTCGCCTCACACGCGAAAGGTCCCAGATTCGAAACCGGGCAGAAACAGATTTTAGCGAAACAGATAGGGTGATAACTGAAACCACTGAACAAATACATAGCCCTACAGCATACATACCTAGACCAGTCTTGAACATTTCTTTAAATAACCAGAGGTAATACAATGTTATAAAACAGGTTGTTTGGATCCTGGGAGTTAAAGCTCCACAATACCAACATTCTCCGGGCAGTGCCTGTTAACGGCTCCATTAGATTTATAAATGCTCATCCACTGTCCCACAGCCCAGCCAGTCAATCTATAAACTTCCTCTCCCCTGACTTCATTAGTTTCTTGGAGCGATAAAAGGCCCACCCAGGCAAAATCCCACCCTTAAATTTGCACAGTTTCCGTAGTGTAGTGGTTATCACGTTCGCCTAACACGCGAAAGGTCCCCGGTTCGAGACCGGGCGGAAACACATTTTAACTAATTAGACAGTAAGCCAATGTCTGAAAATACAGTAAAAATCGAGTATTCACTTAGGGCCCGATCCCGATATAGGAATTTATGCACTTCTCAGTATTTGGTATTCAGACTTACACTTCAAATAAGGGCTGTGTCTCCTGTAGGCTTATCCTGGCGTGACGTTTTGATAAGCATATAAAACTCTCTGACAAGGTGACTTTTATTAATATATTCGGCTCCATTTACTCTCAGATTCGAAAATGCTAATTAGCATCAAAGTAGACATCATGCAAAACTACAAAACCCTGCAAGTTCCTGCACTTCATATCTAACTGACACCTTTGCTAACAGGTATTGTGTCAATTTAAAACTTGTACAAGACAGTTCACAGAATTGTCCATTTAAAGAAATGTTGCCAATTGATTAATTACTACATGTAGCTATTATTCGATAGTTAATCCAGAGATTCTTACCTTTACCTCGATTCGGCAGTCTCGTCCAGATCATCATGGCATTTGTAGATCTTTATGATAGCCACATTAGCAGCTAATTAGCGTTTACTTTTGGTGGGAGGGGGGGTGAATAAAGGCAAATATTTCTGTAAAAGTCACCTTGTCCTAGAGAGATTACACGGTTACCATGCCAGGGTAAGCCTACAATAAACACAGCCCTTTTTTTAAGTGTTTCTAAAACCCCCTACGGGGACAATGAATGGTGGAAAAACGTTTGGAACCATTTCCCTGTTTGACCGCTAGTTTTTATGGGTATTATGACTCATACTGTGGTACTCTATTTAGGATATTATGGGTGGGCGACTTGTGGGCATTCCTAATCCTTTCCATTAGTTCATCCCTTTTGTGTCAGTTTCTGTAGTGTAGTGGTTATCATGTTCGCCTCACACGCGAAAGGTCCCTGATTTGAAACCGGGCAGAAACAGATTTTAGCGAAACAGATAGGGTGATAACTGAAACCACTGAACAAATACATAGGCCTACAGCATACATACCTAGACCAGTCTTGAACATTTCTTTAAATAACCAGAGGTAATGCAATGTTATAAAACAGGTTGTTTGGATCCTGGATGCTAATTGGTTGATAGCAGGGAGTTAAAGCTCCACAATACCCGCATTCTCCGGGCAGTGCCTGTTAACGGCTCCATTAGATTTATAAATGCTCATCCACTGTCCCACAGCCCAGCCAGTCAATCTATAAACTTCCTCTCCCCTGACTTCATTAGTTTCTTGGAGCGATAAAAGGCCCACCCAGGCAAAATCCCACCCTTAGATTTGCATAGTTTCTGTAGTGTAGTGGTTATCACGTTCGCCTAACACGCGAAAGGTCCCCGGTTTGAGACCGGGCGGAAACACATTTTAACTAATTAGACAGTAAGCCAATGTCTGAAAATACAGAAAAAATTGAGTATTCACTTAGGGCTGATCCCGATATAGGAATTTATGCACTTCTCAGTATTTGGTATTCAGACTTACACTTCAAATAAGGGCTGTGTCTCCTGTAGGCTTATCCTGGCGTGACGTTTTGATAAGCATATAAAACTCTCTGACAAGGTGACTTTTATTAATATATTCGGCTCCATTTACTCTCAGATTCGAAAATGCTAATTAGCATCAAAGTAGGCATCATGCAAAACTACAAATCCCTGCAAGTTCCTGCACTTCATATCTAACTGACACCTTTGCTAACAGGTATTGTGTCAATTTAAAACTTGTACAAGACAGTTCACAGAATTGTCCATTTAAAGAAATGTTGCCAATTGATTAATTACTACATGTAGCTATTATTCGATAGTTAATCCAGAGATTCTTACCTTTACCTCGATTCGGCAGTCTCGTCCAGATCATCATGGCATTTGTAGATCTTTATGATAGCCACATTAGCAGCTAATTAGCGTTTACTTTTGGTGGGAGGGGGGGTGAATAAAGGCAAATATTTCTGTAAAAGTCACCTTGTCCTAGAGAGATTACACGGTTACCATGCCAGGGTAAGCCTACAATAAACACAGCCCTTTTTTTAAGTGTTTCTAAAACCCCCTACGGGGACAATGAATGGTGGAAAAACGTTTGGAACCATTTCCCTGTTTGACCGCTAGTTTTTATGGGTATTATGACTCATACTGTGGTACTCTATTTAGGATATTATGGGTGGGCGACTTGTGGGCATTCCTAATCCTTTCCATTAGTTCATCCCTTTTGTGTCAGTTTCTGTAGTGTAGTGGTTATCATGTTCGCCTCACACGCGAAAGGTCCCCGATTTGAAACCGGGCAGAAACAGATTTTAGCGAAACAGATAGGGTGATAACTGAAACCACTGAACAAATACATAGGCCTACAGCATACATACCTAGACCAGTCTTGAACATTTCTTTAAATAACCAGAGGTAATGCAATGTTATAAAACAGGTTGTTTGGATCCTGGATGCTAATTGGTTGATAGCAGGGAGTTAAAGCTCCACAATACCCGCATTCTCCGGGCAGTGCCTGTTAACGGCTCCATTAGATTTATAAATGCTCATCCACTGTCCCACAGCCCAGCCAGTCAATCTATAAACTTCCTCTCCCCTGACTTCATTAGTTTCTTGGAGCGATAAAAGGCCCACCCAGGCAAAATCCCACCCTTAGATTTGCATAGTTTCTGTAGTGTAGTGGTTATCACGTTCGCCTAACACGCGAAAGGTCCCCGGTTTGAGACCGGGCGGAAACACATTTTAACTAATTAGACAGTAAGCCAATGTCTGAAAATACAGAAAAAATTGAGTATTCACTTAGGGCTGATCCCGATATAGGAATTTATGCACTTCTCAGTATTTGGTATTCAGACTTACACTTCAAATAAGGGCTGTGTCTCCTGTAGGCTTATCCTGGCGTGACGTTTTGATAAGCATATAAAACTCTCTGACAAGGTGACTTTTATTAATATATTCGGCTCCATTTACTCTCAGATTCGAAAATGCTAATTAGCATCAAAGTAGGCATCATGCAAAACTACAAATCCCTGCAAGTTCCTGCACTTCATATCTAACTGACACCTTTGCTAACAGGTATTGTGTCAATTTAAAACTTGTACAAGACAGTTCACAGAATTGTCCATTTAAAGAAATGTTGCCAATTGATTAATTACTACATGTAGCTATTATTCGATAGTTAATCCAGAGATTCTTACCTTTACCTCGATTCGGCAGTCTCGTCCAGATCATCATGGCATTTGTAGATCTTTATGATAGCCACATTAGCAGCTAATTAGCGTTTACTTTTGGTGGGAGGGGGGGTGAATACAGGCAAATATTTCTGTAAAAGTCACCTTGTCCTAGAGAGATTACACGGTTACCATGCCAGGGTAAGCCTACAATAAACACAGCCCTTTTTTTAAGTGTTTCTAAAACCCCCTACGGGGACAATGAATGGTGGAAAAACGTTTGGAACCATTTCCCTGTTTGACCGCTAGTTTTTATGGGTATTATGACTCATACTGTGGTACTCTATTTAGGATATTATGGGTGGGCGATTTATGGGCATTCCTAATCCTTTCCATTAGTTCATCCCTTTTGTCTCAGTTTCTGTAGTGTAGTGGTTATCATGTTCGCCTCACACGCGAAAGGTCCCCGGTTCGAAACCGGGCAGAAACAGATTTTAGCGAAACAGATAGGGTGATAACTGAAACCACTGAACAAATACATAGGCCTACAGCATACATACCTAGACCAGTATTGAACATTTCTTTAAATAACCAGAGGTAATGCAATGTTATAAAACAGGTTGTTTGGATCCTGGATGCTAATTGGTTGAGAGCAGGGAGTTAAAGCTCCACAATACCCGCATTCTCCGGGCAGTGCCTGTTAACGGCTCCATTAGATTTATAAATGCTCATCCACTGTCCCACAGCCCAGCCAGTCAATTTATAAACTTCCTCTCCCCTGACTTCATTAGGTTCTGGGAGCGATAAAAGGCCCACCCAGGCAAAATCCCACCCTTAGATTTGCACAGTTTCCGTAGTGTAGTGGTTATCACATTTGCCTAACACGCGAAAGGTCCCCGGCTCGAGACCGGGCAGAAACACATTTGAACTAATTAGACAGTAAGCCAATGTCTGAAAATACAGTAAAAATTGAGTATTCACTTAGGGCCCGATCCCGATATAAGAATTTATGCACTTCTCAGTATTTGGTATTCAGACTTACACTTCAAATAAGGGCTGTGTCTCCTGTAGGCTTATCCTGGCGTGACGTTTTGATAAGCATATAAAACTCTCTGACAAGGTGACTTTTATTAATATATTCGGCTCCATTTACTCTCAGATTCGAAAATGCTAATTAGCATCAAAGTAGACATCATGCAAAACTACAAATCCCTGCAAGTTCCTGCACTTCATATCTAACTGACACCTTTGCTAACAGGTATTGTGTCAATTTAAAACTTGTACAAGACAGTTCACAGAATTGTCCATTTAAAGAAATGTTGCCAATTGATTAATTACTACATGTAGCTATTATTCGATAGTTAATCCAGAGATTCTTACCTTTACCTCGATTCGGCAGTCTCGTCCAGATCATCATGGCATTTGTAGATCTTTATGATAGCCACATTAGCAGCTAATTAGCGTTTACTTTTGGTGGGAGGGTGGGTGAATACAGGCAAATATTTCTGTAAAAGTCACCTTGTCCTAGAGAGATTATATGTGTACCATGCCAGGGTAAGCCTACAATAAACACAGCCCTTTTTTTAAGTGTTTCTAAAAACCCCTACGGGAACAATGAATGGTGGAAAAACGTTTGGAACCATTTCCCTGTTTGACCGCTAGTTTTTATGGGTATTATGACTCATACTGTGGTACTCTATTTAGGATATTATGGGTGGGCGATTTATGGGCATTCCTAATCCTTTCCATTAGTTCATCCCTTTTGTGTCAGTTTCTGTAGTGTAGTGGTTATCACGTTCGCCTCACACACGAAAGGTCCCCGGTTCGAAACCGGGCAGAAACAGATTTTAGCGAAACAGATAGGGTGATAACTGAAACCACTGAACAAATACATAGGCCTACAGCATACATACCTAGACCAGTATTGAACATTTCTTTAAATAACCAGAGGTAATGCAATGTTATAAAACAGGTTGTTTGGATCCTGGATGCTAATTGGTTGAGAGTAGGGAGTTAAAGCTCCACAATACCCGCATTCTCCGGGCAGTGCCTGTTAACGGCTCCATTAGATTTATAAATGCTCATCCACTGTCCCACAGCCCAGCCAGTCAATTTATAAACTTCCTCTCCCCTGACTTCATTAGGTTCTGGGAGCGATAAAAGGCCCACCCAGGCAAAATCCCACCCTTAGATTTGCACAGTTTCCGTAGTGTAGTGGTTATCACATTTGCCTAACACGCGAAAGGTCCCCGGCTCGAGACCGGGCGGAAACACATTTGAACTAATTAGACAGTAAGCCAATGTCTGAAAATACAGTAAAAATCGAGTATTCACTTAGGTCCCGATCCCGATATAAGAATTTATGCACTTCTCAGTATTTGGTATTCAGACTTACACTTCAAATAAGGGCTGTGTCTCCTGTAGGCTTATCCTGGCGTGACGTTTTGATAAGCATATAAAACTCTCTGACAAGGTGACTTTTATTAATATATTCGGCTCCATTTACTCTCAGATTCGAAAATGCTAATTAGCATCAAAGTAGGCATCATGCAAAACTACAAATCCCTGCAAGTTCCTGCACTTCATATCTAACTGACACCTTTGCTAACAGGTATTGTGTCAATTTAAAACTTGTACAAGACAGTTCACAGAATTGTCCATTTAAAGAAATGTTGCCAATTGATTAATTACTACATGTAGCTATTATTCGATAGTTAATCCAGAGATTCTTACCTTTACCTCGATTCGGCAGTCTCGTCCAGATCATCATGGCATTTGTAGATCTTTATGATAGCCACATTAGCAGCTAATTAGCGTTTACTTTTGGTGGGAGGGTGGGTGAATACAGGCAAATATTTCTGTAAAAGTCACCTTGTCCTAGAGAGATTATATGTGTACCATGCCAGGGTAAGCCTACAATAAACACAGCCCTTTTTTTAAGTGTTTCTAAAAACCCCTACGGGAACAATGAATGGTGGAAAAACGTTTGGAACCATTTCCCTGTTTGACCGCTAGTTTTTATGGGTATTATGACTCATACTGTGGTACTCTATTTAGGATATTATGGGTGGGCGATTTATGGGCATTCCTAATCCTTTCCATTAGTTCATCCCTTTTGTGTCAGTTTCTGTAGTGTAGTGGTTATCACGTTCGCCTCACACGCGAAAGGTCCCCGGTTCGAAACCGGGCAGAAACAGATTTTAGCGAAACAGATAGGGTGATAACTGAAACCACTGAACAAATACATAGGCCTACAGCATACATACCTAGACCAGTATTGAACATTTCTTTAAATAACCAGAGGTAATGCAATGTTATAAAACAGGTTGTTTGGATCCTGGATGCTAATTGGTTGAGAGCAGGGAGTTAAAGCTCCACAATACCCGCATTCTCCGGGCAGTGCCTGTTAACGGCTCCATTAGATTTATAAATGCTCATCCACTGTCCCACAGCCCAGCCAGTCAATTTATAAACTTCCTCTCCCCTGACTTCATTAGGTTCTGGGAGCGATAAAAGGCCCACCCAGGCAAAATCCCACCCTTAGATTTGCACAGTTTCCGTAGTGTAGTGGTTATCACATTTGCCTAACACGCGAAAGGTCCCCGGCTCGAGACCGGGCGGAAACACATTTGAACTAATTAGACAGTAAGCCAATGTCTGAAAATACAGTAAAAATCGAGTATTCACTTAGGGCCCGATCCCGATATAAGAATTTATGCACTTCTCAGTATTTGGTATTCAGACTTACACTTCAAATAAGGGCTGTGTCTCCTGTAGGCTTATCCTGGCGTGACGTTTTGATAAGCATATAAAACTCTCTGACAAGGTGACTTTTATTAATATATTCGGCTCCATTTACTCTCAGATTCGAAAATGCTAATTAGCATCAAAGTAGGCATCATGCAAAACTACAAATCCCTGCAAGTTCCTGCACTTCATATCTAACTGACACCTTTGCTAACAGGTATTGTGTCAATTTAAAACTTGTACAAGACAGTTCACAGAATTGTCCATTTAAAGAAATGTTGCCAATTGATTAATTACTACATGTAGCTATTATTCGATAGTTAATCCAGAGATTCTTACCTTTACCTCGATTCGGCAGTCTCGTCCAGATCATCATGGCATTTGTAGATCTTTATGATAGCCACATTAGCAGCTAATTAGCGTTTACTTTTGGTGGGAGGGGGGGTGAATACAGGCAAATATTTCTGTAAAAGTCACCTTGTCCTAGAGAGATTACACGGTTACCATGCCAGGGTAAGCCTACAATAAACACAGCCCTTTTTTTAAGTGTTTCTAAAACCCCCTACGGGGACAATGAATGGTGGAAAAACGTTTGGAACCATTTCCCTGTTTGACCGCTAGTTTTTATGGGTATTATGACTCATACTGTGGTACTCTATTTAGGATATTATGGGTGGGCGACTTGTGGGCATTCCTAATCCTTTCCATTAGTTCATCCCTTTTGTGTCAGTTTCTGTAGTGTAGTGGTTATCACGTTCGCCTCACACGCGAAAGGTCCCCGATTCGAAACCGGGCAGAAAATGTTTTTAGCGAAACAGATAGGATGATAACTGAAACCACTGAACAAATACATAGGCCTACAGCATACATACCTAGACCAGTCTTGAACATTTCTTTAAATAACCAGAGGTAATGCAATGTTATAAAACAGGTTGTTTGGATCCTGGATGCTAATTGGTTGAGAGCAGGGAGTTAAAGCTCCACAATACCCGCATTCTCTGGGCAGTGCCTGTTAACGGCTCCATTAGATTTGTAAATGCTCATCCACTGTCCCACAGCCCAGCCAGTCAATCTATAAACTTCCTCTCCCCTGACTTCATTAGGTTCTGGGAGCGATAAAAGGCCCACCCAGGCAAAATCCCACCCTTAGATTTGCACAGTTTCCGTAGTGTAGTGGTTATCACGTTCGCCTAACACGGGAAAGGTCCCCGGTTCGAGACCGGGCGGAAACACATTTCAACTAATTAGACAGTAAGCCAATATCTGAAAATACAGTAAAAATCGAGTATTCACTTAGGGCTGATCCCGATATAGGAATTTATGCACTTCTCAGTATTTGGTATTCAGACTTACACTTCAAATATGGGCTGTGTCTCCTGTAGGCTTATCCTGGCGTGACGTTTTGATAAGCATATAAAACTCTCTGACAAGGTGACTTTTATTAATATATTCGGCTCCATTTACTCTCAGATTCGAAAATGCTAATTAGCATCAAAGTAGACATCATGCAATACTACAAATCCCTGCAAGTTCCTGCACTTCATATCTAACTGACACCTTTGCTAACAGGTATTGTGTCAATTTAAAACTTGTACAAGACAGTTCACAGAATTGTCCATTTAAAGAAATGTTGCCAATTGATTAATTACTACATGTAGCTATTATTCGATAGTTAATCCAGAGATTCTTACCTTTACCTCGATTCGGCAGTCTCGTCCAGATCATCATGGCATTTGTAGATCTTTATGATAGCCACATTAGCAGCTAATTAGCGTTTACTTTTGGTGGGAGGGTGGGTGAATACAGGCAAATATTTCTGTAAAAGTCACCTTGTCCTAGAGAGATTATATGGTTACCATGCCAGGGTAAGCCTACAATAAACACAGCCCTTTTTTTAAGTGTTTCTAAAAACCTCTACGGGAACAATGAATGGTGGAAAAACGTTTGGAACAATTTCCCTGTTTGACCGCTAGTTTTTATGGGTATTATGACTCATACTGTGGTACTCTATTTAGGATATTATGGGTGGGCGATTTATGGGCATTCCTAATCCTTTCCATTAGTTCATCCCTTTTGTGTCAGTTTCTGTAGTGTAGTGGTTATCACGTTCGCCTCACACGTGAAAGGTCCCCGGTTCGAAACCGGGCAGAAACAGATTTTAGCGAAACAGATAGGGTGATAACTGAAACCACTGAACAAATACATAGGCCTACAGCATACATACCTAGACCAGTATTGAACATTTCTTTAAATAACCAGAGGTAATGCAATGTTATAAAACAGGTTGTTTGGATCCTGGATGCTAATTGGTTGAGAGCAGGGAGTTAAAGCTCCACAATACCCGCATTCTCCGGGCAGTGCCTGTTAACGGCTCCATTAGATTTATAAATGCTCATCCACTGTCCCACAGCCCAGCCAGTCAATTTATAAACTTCCTCTCCCCTGACTTCATTAGGTTCTGGGAGCGATAAAAGGCCCACCCAGGCAAAATCCCACCCTTAGATTTGCACAGTTTCCGTAGTGTAGTGGTTATCACATTTGCCTAACACGCGAAAGGTCCCCGGCTCGAGACCGGGCGGAAACACATTTGAACTAATTAGACAGTAAGCCAATGTCTGAAAATACAGTAAAAATCGAGTATTCACTTAGGGCCCGATCCCGATATAAGAATTTATGCACTTCTCAGTATTTGGTATTCAGACTTACACTTCAAATAAGGGCTGTGTCTCCTGTAGGCTTATCCTGGCGTGACGTTTTGATAAGCATATAAAACTCTCTGACAAGGTGACTTTTATTAATATATTCGGCTCCATTTACTCTCAGATTCGAAAATGCTAATTAGCATCAAAGTAGGCATCATGCAAAACTACAAATCCCTGCAAGTTCCTGCACTTCATATCTAACTGACACCTTTGCTAACAGGTATTGTGTCAATTTAAAACTTGTACAAGACAGTTCACATAATTGTCCATTTAAAGAAATGTTGCCAATTGATTAATTACTACATGTAGCTATTATTCGATAGTTAATCCAGAGATTCTTACCTTTACCTCGATTCGGCAGTCTCGTCCAGATCATCATGGCATTTGTAGATCTTTATGATAGCCACATTAGCAGCTAATTAGCGTTTACTTTTGGTGGGAGGGGGGGTGAATACAGGCAAATATTTCTGTAAAAGTCACCTTGTCCTAGAGAGATTACACGGTTACCATGCCAGGGTAAGCCTACAATAAACACAGCCCTTTTTTTAAGTGTTTCTAAAACCCCCTACGGGGACAATGAATGGTGGAAAAACGTTTGGAACCATTTCCCTGTTTGACCGCTAGTTTTTATGGGTATTATGACTCATACTGTGGTACTCTATTTAGGATATTATGGGTGGGCGACTTGTGGGCATTCCTAATCCTTTCCATTAGTTCATCCCTTTTGTGTCAGTTTCTGTAGTGTAGTGGTTATCACGTTCGCCTCACACGCGAAAGGTCCCCGATTCGAAACCAGGCAGAAAATGTTTTTAGCGAAACAGATAGGGTGATAACTGAAACCACTGAACAAATACATAGGCCTACAGCATACATACCTAGACCAGTCTTGAACATTTCTTTAAATAACCAGAGGTAATGCAATGTTATAAAACAGGTTGTTTGGATCCTGGATGCTAATTGGTTGAGAGCAGGGAGTTAAAGCTCCACAATACCCGCATTCTCTGGGCAGTGCCTGTTAACGGCTCCATTAGATTTGTAAATGCTCATCCACTGTCCCACAGCCCAGCCAGTCAATCTATAAACTTCCTCTCCCCTGACTTCATTAGGTTCTGGGAGCGATAAAAGGCCCACCCAGGCAAAATCCCACCCTTAGATTTGCACAGTTTCCGTAGTGTAGTGGTTATCACGTTCGCCTAACACGGGAAAGGTCCCCGGTTCGAGACCGGGCGGAAACACATTTCAACTAATTAGACAGTAAGCCAATGTCTGAAAATACAGTAAAAATCGAGTATTCACTTAGGGCTGATCCCGATATAGGAATTTATGCACTTCTCAGTATTTGGTATTCAGACTTACACTTCAAATATGGGCTGTGTCTCCTGTAGGCTTATCCTGGCGTGACGTTTTGATAAGCATATAAAACTCTCTGACAAGGTGACTTTTATTAATATATTCGGCTCCATTTACTCTCAGATTCGAAAATGCTAATTAGCATCAAAGTAGACATCATGCAATACTACAAATTCCTGCAAGTTCCTGCACTTCATATCTAACTGACACCTTTGCTAACAGGTATTGTGTCAATTTAAAACTTGTACAAGACAGTTCACAGAATTGTCCATTTAAAGAAATGTTGCCAATTGATTAATTACTACATGTAGCTATTATTCGATAGTTAATCCAGAGATTCTTACCTTTACCTCGATTCGGCAGTCTCGTCCAGATCATCATGGCATTTGTAGATCTTTATGATAGCCACATTAGCAGCTAATTAGCGTTTACTTTTGGTGGGAGGGTGGGTGAATACAGGCAAATATTTCTGTAAAAGTCACCTTGTCCTAGAGAGATTATATGGTTACCATGCCAGGGTAAGCCTACAATAAACACAGCCCTTTTTTTAAGTGTTTCTAAAAACCTCTACGGGAACAATGAATGGTGGAAAAACGTTTGGAACCATTTCCCTGTTTGACCGCTAGTTTTTATGGGTATTATGACTCATACTGTGGTACTCTATTTAGGATATTATGGGTGGGCGATTTATGGGCATTCCTAATCCTTTCCATTAGTTCATCCCTTTTGTGTCAGTTTCTGTAGTGTAGTGGTTATCACGTTCGCCTCACACGCGAAAGGTCCCCGGTTCGAAACCGGGCAGAAACAGATTTTAGCGAAACAGATAGGGTGATAACTGAAACCACTGAACAAATACATAGGCCTACAGCATACATACCTAGACCAGTATTGAACATTTCTTTAAATAACCAGAGGTAATGCAATGTTATAAAACAGGTTGTTTGGATCCTGGATGCTAATTGGTTGAGAGCAGGGAGTTAAAGCTCCACAATACCCGCATTCTCCGGGCAGTGCCTGTTAACGGCTCCATTAGATTTATAAATGCTCATCCACTGTCCCACAGCCCAGCCAGTCAATTTATAAACTTCCTCTCCCCTGACTTCATTAGGTTCTGGGAGCGATAAAAGGCCCACCCAGGCAAAATCCCACCCTTAGATTTGCACAGTTTCCGTAGTGTAGTGGTTATCACATTTGCCTAACACGCGAAAGGTCCCCGGCTCGAGACCGGGCGGAAACACATTTGAACTAATTAGACAGTAAGCCAATGTCTGAAAATACAGTAAAAATCGAGTATTCACTTAGGGCCCGATCCCGATATAAGAATTTATGCACTTCTCAGTATTTGGTATTCAGACTTACACTTCAAATAAGGGCTGTGTCTCCTGTAGGCTTATCCTGGCGTGACGTTTTGATAAGCATATAAAACTCTCTGACAAGGTGACTTTTATTAATATATTCGGCTCCATTTACTCTCAGATTCGAAAATGCTAATTAGCATCAAAGTAGGCATCATGCAAAACTACAAATCCCTGCAAGTTCCTGCACTTCATATCTAACTGACACCTTTGCTAACAGGTATTGTGTCAATTTAAAACTTGTACAAGACAGTTCACAGAATTGTCCATTTAAAGAAATGTTGCCAATTGATTAATTACTACATGTAGCTATTATTCGATAGTTAATCCAGAGATTCTTACCTTTACCTCGATTCGGCAGTCTCGTCCAGATCATCATGGCATTTGTAGATCTTTATGATAGCCACATTAGCAGCTAATTAGCGTTTACTTTTGGTGGGAGGGGGGGTGAATACAGGCAAATATTTCTGTAAAAGTCACCTTGTCCTAGAGAGATTACACGGTTACCATGCCAGGGTAAGCCTACAATAAACACAGCCCTTTTTTTAAGTGTTTCTAAAACCCCCTACGGGGACAATGAATGGTGGAAAAACGTTTGGAACCATTTCCCTGTTTGACCGCTAGTTTTTATGGGTATTATGACTCATACTGTGGTACTCTATTTAGGATATTATGGGTGGGCGACTTGTGGGCATTCCTAATCCTTTCCATTAGTTCATCCCTTTTGTGTCAGTTTCTGTAGTGTAGTGGTTATCACGTTCGCCTCACACGCGAAAGGTCCCCGATTCGAAACCGGGCAGAAAATGTTTTTAGCGAAACAGATAGGGTGATAACTGAAACCACTGAACAAATACATAGGCCTACAGCATACATACCTAGACCAGTCTTGAACATTTCTTTAAATAACCAGAGGTAATGCAATGTTATAAAACAGGTTGTTTGGATCCTGGATGCTAATTGGTTGAGAGCAGGGAGTTAAAGCTCCACAATACCCGCATTCTCTGGGCAGTGCCTGTTAACGGCTCCATTAGATTTGTAAATGCTCATCCACTGTCCCACAGCCCAGCCAGTCAATCTATAAACTTCCTCTCCCCTGACTTCATTAGGTTCTGGGAGCGATAAAAGGCCCACCCAGGCAAAATCCCACCCTTAGATTTGCACAGTTTCCGTAGTGTAGTGGTTATCACGTTCGCCTAACACGGGAAAGGTCCCCGGTTCGAGACCGGGCGGAAACACATTTCAACTAATTAGACAGTAAGCCAATATCTGAAAATACAGTAAAAATCGAGTATTCACTTAGGGCTGATCCCGATATAGGAATTTATGCACTTCTCAGTATTTGGTATTCAGACTTACACTTCAAATATGGGCTGTGTCTCCTGTAGGCTTATCCTGGCGTGACGTTTTGATAAGCATATAAAACTCTCTGACAAGGTGACTTTTATTAATATATTCGGCTCCATTTACTCTCAGATTCGAAAATGCTAATTAGCATCAAAGTAGACATCATGCAATACTACAAATTCCTGCAAGTTCCTGCACTTCATATCTAACTGACACCTTTGCTAACAGGTATTGTGTCAATTTAAAACTTGTACAAGACAGTTCACAGAATTGTCCATTTAAAGAAATGTTGCCAATTGATTAATTTCTACATGTAGCTATTATTCGATAGTTAATCCAGAGATTCTTACCTTTACCTCGATTCGGCAGTCTCGTCCAGATCATCATGGCATTTGTAGATCTTTATGATAGCCACATTAGCAGCTAATTAGCGTTTACTTTTGGTGGGAGGGTGGGTGAATACAGGCAAATATTTCTGTAAAAGTCACCTTGTCCTAGAGAGATTATATGGTTACCATGCCAGGGTAAGCCTACAATAAACACAGCCCTTTTTTTAAGTGTTTCTAAAAACCTCTACGGGAACAATGAATGGTGGAAAAACGTTTGGAACCATTTCCCTGTTTGACCGCTAGTTTTTATGGGTATTATGACTCATACTGTGGTACTCTATTTAGGATATTATGGGTGGGCGATTTATGGGCATTCCTAATCCTTTCCATTAGTTCATCCCTTTTGTGTCAGTTTCTATAGTGTAGTGGTTATCACGTTAGCCTCACACGCAAAAGGTCCCCGGTTCGAAACCGGGCAGAAACAGATTTTAGCGAAACAGATAGGGTGATAACTGAAACCACTGAACAAATACATAGGCCTACAGCATACATACCTAGACCAGTCTCGAACATTTATGTAGTGTAGTGGTTATCACGTTAGCCTCACACGCAAAAGGTCCCCGATTTGAAACCGGGCAGAAATAGTTTTTAGCGAAACAGATAGGGTGATAACTGAAACCACTGAACAAATACATAGGCCTACAGCATACATACCTAGACCAGTCTTGAACATTTCTTTAAATAACCAGAGGTAATGCAATGTTATAAAACAGGTTGTTTGGATCCTGGATGCTAATTGGTTGAGAGCAGGGAGTTAAAGCTCCACAATACCCGCATTCTCTGGGCAGTGCCTGTTAACGGCTCCATTAGATTTATAAATGCTCATCCACTGTCCCACAGCCCAGCCAGTCAATCTATAAACTTCCTCTCCCCTGACTTCATTAGGTTCTGGGAGCGATAAAAGGCCCACCCAGGCAAAATTCCACCCTTAGATTTGCACAGTTTCCGTAGTGTAGTGGTTATCACGTTCGCCTAACACGGGAAAGGTCCCCGGTTCGAGACCGGGCGGAAACACATTTCAACTAATTAGACAGTAAGCCAATATCTGAAAATACAGTAAAAATCGAGTATTCACTTAGGGCTGATCCCGATATAGGAATTTATGCACTTCTCAGTATTTGGTATTCAGACTTACACTTCAAATATGGGCTGTGTCTCCTGTAGGCTTATCCTGGCGTGACGTTTTGATAAGCATATAAAACTCTCTGACAAGGTGACTTTTATTAATATATTCGGCTCCATTTACTCTCAGATTCGAAAATGCTAATTAGCATCAAAGTAGACATCATGCAAAACTACAAATCCCTGCAAGTTCCTGCACTTCATATCTAACTGACACCTTTGCTAACAGGTATTGTGTCAATTTAAAACTTGTACAAGACAGTTCACAGAATTGTCCAGTTAAAGAAATGTTGCCAATTGATTAATTACTACATGTAGCTAACATTCGATAGTTAATCCAGAGATTCTTACCTTTACCTCGATTCGGCAGTCTCGTCCAGATCATCATGGCATTTGTAGATCTTTATGATAGCCACATTAGCAGCTAATTAGCATTTACTTTTGGTGGGAGGGGGGGTGAATACAGGCAAATATTTCTGTAAAAGTCACCTTGTCCTAGAGAGATTACACGGTTACCATGCCAGGGTAAGCCTACAATAAACACAGCCCTTTTTTTTAAGTGTTTCTAAAACCCCCTACGGGGACAATGAATGGTGGAAAAACGTTTGGAACCATTTCCCTGTTTGACCGCTAGTTTTTATGGGTATTATGACTCATACTGTGTCGGGTTGCGTCAATTCAAATCTGGTATTGGAACAAAAGGATTACTACGCCATTTAAATAATCTATGTATTTTATTCTAGCAAACCCTTAAATGGTAAATATGAAGTTCGTATATACAGGCTCACTGTGACACCACGCAGGGCAAACAGCGCATGAGAAGAGCGAGAGAGAGAGAGAGAGAGAGAGAAAGAGAGAGCGCAAGAGAGCGCGAGAGAGAATCAGCGAGCAGCGCTATAGAAGCGCATAGCCTAGAGAAGAGACCGAGTCCTATCCTTTGTTCTTCCTTAAATACTCCGACAGGATAATTTCCGCTCCCTGCTGATCTGTCGGAGTAGAGGCTGAGTGTGGTTTAAACTTACTCAGCCTATCGTTGGCGTGCAGGCTGGTCCCAGCCTCGTGACGCAATCCAGTTGACGGAAGTAGTGGTCTTCTCAGTAGATGTCCAAGCTCCATATTACAACAAGACACACTTCTATCATAAAACCCCCAGCTAGCACATTCATTCCACATAGCTCCCCCTTACCCAAACCTACAGCAGTTCTAAAGATCTATGATCACACAATACATTCACTTAATAACTCTTGTTGTAGATTAACATATTCATTAGCTAAAACATAGATCAGCCCTTACAACTGTGGTACTCTATTTAGGATATTATGGGTGGGCAACTTGTGGGCATTCCTAATCCTTTCCATTAGTTCATCCCTTTTGTGTCAGTTTCTGTAGTGTAGTGGTTATCACGTTCGCCTCACACGCGAAAGGTCCCCGATTCGAAACCGGGCAGAAACAGATTTTAGCGAAACAGATAGGGTGATAACTGAAACCACTGAACAAATACATAGGCCTACAGCATACATACCTAGACCAGTCTTGAACATTTCTTTAAATAACCAGAGGTAATGCAATGTTATAAAACAGGTTGTTTGGATCCTGGATGCTAATTGGTTGATAGCAGGTAGTTAAAGCTCCACAATACCCGCATTCTCCGGGCAGTGCCTGTTAACGGCTCCATTAGATTTATAAATGCTCATCCACTGTCCCACAGCCCAGCCAGTCAATCTATAAACTTCCTCTCCCCTGACTTCATTAGTTTCTTGGAGCTATAAAAGGCCCACCCAGGCAAAATCCCACCCTTAAATATGCATAGTTTCTGTAGTGTAGTGGTTATCACGTTCGCCTAACACGCGAAAGGTCCCCGGTTCGACACCGGGCGGAAACACATTTTAACTAATTAGACAGTAAGCCAATGTCTGAAAATACAGTAAAAATCGAGTATTCACTTAGGGCCCGATCCCGATATAAGAATTTATGCACTTCTCAGTATTTGGTATTCAGACTTACACTTCAAATAAGGGCTGTGTCTCCTGTAGGCTTATCCTGGCGTGACGTTTTGATAAGCATATAAAACTCTCTGACAAGGTGACTTTTATTAATATATTCGGCTCCATTTACTCTCAGATTCGAAAATGCTAATTAGCATCAAAGTAGGCATCATGCAAAACTACAAATCCCTGCAAGTTCCTGCACTTCATATCTAACTGACACCTTTGCTAACAGGTATTGTGTCAATTTAAAACTTGTACAAGACAGTTCACAGAATTGTCCATTTAAAGAAATGTTGCCAATTGATTAATTACTACATGTAGCTATTATTCGATAGTTAATCCAGAGATTCTTACCTTTACCTCGATTCGGCAGTCTCGTCCAGATCATCATGGCATTTGTAGATCTTTATGATAGCCACATTAGCAGCTAATTAGCGTTTACTTTTGGTGGGAGGGTGGGTGAATACAGGCAAATATTTCTGTAAAAGTCACCTTGTCCTAGAGAGATTATATGTGTACCATGCCAGGGTAAGCCTACAATAAACACAGCCCTTTTTTTAAGTGTTTCTAAAAACCCCTACGGGAACAATGAATGGTGGAAAAACGTTTGGAACCATTTCCCTGTTTGACCGCTAGTTTTTATGGGTATTATGACTCATACTGTGGTACTCTATTTAGGATATTATGGGTGGGCGATTTATGGGCATTCCTAATCCTTTCCATTAGTTCATCCCTTTTGTGTCAGTTTCTGTAGTGTAGTGGTTATCACGTTCGCCTCACACGCGAAAGGTCCCCGGTTCGAAACCGGGCAGAAACAGATTTTAGCGAAACAGATAGGGTGATAACTGAAACCACTGAACAAATACATAGGCCTACAGCATACATACCTAGACCAGTATTGAACATTTCTTTAAATAACCAGAGGTAATGCAATGTTATAAAACAGGTTGTTTGGATCCTGGATGCTAATTGGTTGAGAGCAGGGAGTTAAAGCTCCACAATACCCGCATTCTCCGGGCAGTGCCTGTTAACGGCTCCATTAGATTTATAAATGCTCATCCACTGTCCCACAGCCCAGCCAGTCAATTTATAAACTTCCTCTCCCCTGACTTCATTAGGTTCTGGGAGCGATAAAAGGCCCACCCAGGCAAAATCCCACCCTTAGATTTGCACAGTTTCCGTAGTGTAGTGGTTATCACATTTGCCTAACACGCGAAAGGTCCCCGGCTCGAGACCGGGCGGAAACACATTTGAACTAATTAGACAGTAAGCCAATGTCTGAAAATACAGTAAAAATCGAGTATTCACTTAGGGCCCGATCCCGATATAAGAATTTATGCACTTCTCAGTATTTGGTATTCAGACTTACACTTCAAATAAGGGCTGTGTCTCCTGTAGGCTTATCCTGGCGTGACGTTTTGATAAGCATATAAAACTCTCTGACAAGGTGACTTTTATTAATATATTCGGCTCCATTTACTCTCAGATTCGAAAATGCTAATTAGCATCAAAGTAGGCATCATGCAAAACTACAAATCCCTGCAAGTTCCTGCACTTCATATCTAACTGACACCTTTGCTAACAGGTATTGTGTCAATTTAAAACTTGTACAAGACAGTTCACAGAATTGTCCATTTAAAGAAATGTTGCCAATTGATTAATTACTACATGTAGCTATTATTCGATAGTTAATCCAGAGATTCTTACCTTTACCTCGATTCGGCAGTCTCGTCCAGATCATCATGGCATTTGTAGATCTTTATGATAGCCACATTAGCAGCTAATTAGCGTTTACTTTTGGTGGGAGGGGGGGTGAATACAGGCAAATATTTCTGTAAAAGTCACCTTGTCCTAGAGAGATTACACGGTTACCATGCCAGGGTAAGCCTACAATAAACACAGCCCTTTTTTTAAGTGTTTCTAAAACCCCCTACGGGGACAATGAATGGTGGAAAAACGTTTGGAACCATTTCCCTGTTTGACCGCTAGTTTTTATGGGTATTATGACTCATACTGTGGTACTCTATTTAGGATATTATGGGTGGGCGACTTGTGGGCATTCCTAATCCTTTCCATTAGTTCATCCCTTTTGTGTCAGTTTCTGTAGTGTAGTGGTTATCACGTTCGCCTCACACGCGAAAGGTCCCCGATTCGAAACCGGGCAGAAAATGTTTTTAGCGAAACAGATAGGGTGATAACTGAAACCACTGAACAAATACATAGGCCTACAGCATACATACCTAGACCAGTCTTGAACATTTCTTTAAATAACCAGAGGTAATGCAATGTTATAAAACAGGTTGTTTGGATCCTGGATGCTAATTGGTTGAGAGCAGGGAGTTAAAGCTCCACAATACCCGCATTCTCTGGGCAGTGCCTGTTAACGGCTCCATTAGATTTGTAAATGCTCATCCACTG
Organism: Thymallus thymallus; assembly: GCA_023634145.1. NCBI lineage: Eukaryota > Metazoa > Chordata > Actinopteri > Salmoniformes > Salmonidae > Thymallus > Thymallus thymallus. The sequence continues at coordinate 7,248,152 of CM042399.1, read as the reverse complement.
TCCCACAGCCCAGCCAGTCAATCTATAAACTTCCTCTCCCCTGACTTCATTAGGTTCTGGGAGCGATAAAAGGCCCACCCAGGCAAAATCCCACCCTTAGATTTGCACAGTTTCCGTAGTGTAGTGGTTATCACGTTCGCCTAACACGGGAAAGGTCCCCGGTTCGAGACCGGGCGGAAACACATTTCAACTAATTAGACAGTAAGCCAATATCTGAAAATACAGTAAAAATCGAGTATTCACTTAGGGCTGATCCCGATATAGGAATTTATGCACTTCTCAGTATTTGGTATTCAGACTTACACTTCAAATATGGGCTGTGTCTCCTGTAGGCTTATCCTGGCGTGACGTTTTGATAAGCATATAAAACTCTCTGACAAGGTGACTTTTATTAATATATTCGGCTCCATTTACTCTCAGATTCGAAAATGCTAATTAGCATCAAAGTAGACATCATGCAATACTACAAATCCCTGCAAGTTCCTGCACTTCATATCTAACTGACACCTTTGCTAACAGGTATTGTGTCAATTTAAAACTTGTACAAGACAGTTCACAGAATTGTCCATTTAAAGAAATGTTGCCAATTGATTAATTACTACATGTAGCTATTATTCGATAGTTAATCCAGAGATTCTTACCTTTACCTCGATTCGGCAGTCTCGTCCAGATCATCATGGCATTTGTAGATCTTTATGATAGCCACATTAGCAGCTAATTAGCGTTTACTTTCGGTGGGAGGGTGGGTGAATACAGGCAAATATTTCTGTAAAAGTCACCTTGTCCTAGAGAGATTATATGGTTACCATGCCAGGGTAAGCCTACAATAAACACAGCCCTTTTTTTAAGTGTTTCTAAAAACCTCTACGGGAACAATGAATGGTGGAAAAACGTTTGGAACCATTTCCCTGTTTGACCGCTAGTTTTTATGGGTATTATGACTCATACTGTGGTACTCTATTTAGGATATTATGGGTGGGCGATTTATGGGCATTCCTAATCCTTTCCATTAGTTCATCCCTTTTGTGTCAGTTTCTATAGTGTAGTGGTTATCACGTTCGCCTCACACGCGAAAGGTCCCCGGTTCGAAACCGGGCAGAAACAGATTTTAGCGAAACAGATAGGGTGATAACTGAAACCACTGAACAAATACATAGGCCTACAGCATACATACCTAGACCAGTCTCCAACATTTCTGTAGTGTAGTGGTTATCACGTTCGCCTCACACGCGAAAGGTCCCCGATTCGAAACCGGGCAGAAACAGATTTTAGCGAAACAGATAGGGTGATAACTGAAACCACTGAACAAATACATAGGCCTACAGCATACATACCTAGACCAGTCTTGAACATTTCTTTAAATAACCAGAGGTAATGCAATGTTATAAAACAGGTTGTTTGGATCCTGGATGCTAATTGGTTGATAGCAGGGAGTTAAAGCTCCACAATACCCGCATTCTCCGGGCAGTGCCTGTTAACGGCTCCATTAGATTTATAAATGCTCATCCACTGTCCCACAGCCCAGCCAGTCAATCTATAAACTTCCTCTCCCCTGACTTCATTAGTTTCTTGGAGCGATAAAAGGCCCACCCAGGCAAAATCCCACCCTTAGATTTGCATAGTTTCTGTAGTGTAGTGGTTATCACGTTCGCCTAACACGCGAAAGGTCCCCGGTTCGAGACCGGGCGGAAACACATTTTAACTAATTAGACAGTAAGCCAATATCTGAAAATACAGTAAAAATCGAGTATTCACTTAGGGCTGATCCCAATATAGGAATTTATGCACTTCTCAGTATTTGGTATTCAGACTTACACTTCAAATATGGGCTGTGTCTCCTGTAGGCTTATCCTGGCGTGACGTTTTGATAAGCATATAAAACTCTCTGACAAGGTGACTTTTATTAATATATTCGGCTCCATTTACTCTCAGATTCGAAAATGCTAATTAGCATCAAAGTAGACATCATGCAAAACTACAAAACCCTGCAAGTTCCTGCACTTCATATCTAACTGACACCTTTGCTAACAGGTATTGTGTCAATTTAAAACTTGTACAAGACAGTTCACAGAATTGTCCATTTAAAGAAATGTTGCCAATTCATTAATTACTACATGTAGCTATTATTCGATAGTTAATCCAGAGATTCTTACCTTTACCTCGATTCGGCAGTCTCGTCCAGATCATCATGGCATTTGTAGATCTTTATGATAGCCACATTAGCAGCTAATTAGCGTTTACTTTTGGTGGGAGGGTGGGTGAATACAGGCAAATATTTCTGTAAAAGTCACCTTGTCCTAGAGAGATTATACGGTTACCATGCCAGGGTAAGCCTACAATAAACACAGCCCTTTTTTTAAGTGTTTCTAAAAACCCCTACGGGAACAATGAATGGTGGAAAAACGTTTGGAACCATTTCCCTGTTTGACCGCTAGTTTTTATGGGTATTATGACTCATACTGTGGTACTCTATTTAGGATATTATGGGTGGGCGATTTATGGGCATTCCTAATCCTTTCCATTAGTTCATCCCTTTTGTGTCAGTTTCTGTAGTGTAGTGGTTATCACGTTTGCCTCACACGCGAAAGGTCCCCGGTTCGAAACCGGGCAGAAACAGATTTTAGCGAAACAGATAGGGTGATAATTGAAACCACTGAACAAATACATAGGCCTACAGCATACATACCTAGACCAGTCTCCAACATTTCTGTAGTGTAGTGGTTATCACGTTCGCCTCACACGCGAAAGGTCCCCGATTCGAAACCGGGCAGAAACAGATTTTAGCGAAACAGATAGGGTGATAACTGAAACCACTGAACAAATACATAGGCCTACAGCATACATACCTAGACCAGTCTTGAACATTTCTTTAAATAACCAGAGGTAATGCAATGTTATAAAACAGGTTGTTTGGATCCTGGATGCTAATTGGTTGATAGCAGGGAGTTAAAGCTCCACAATACCCGCATTCTCCGGGCAGTGCCTGTTAACGGCTCCATTAGATTTATAAATGCTCATCCACTGTCCCACAGCCCAGCCAGTCAATCTATAAACTTCCTCTCCCCTGACTTCATTAGTTTCTTGGAGCGATAAAAGGCCCACCCAGGCAAAATCCCACCCTTAGATTTGCATAGTTTCTGTAGTGTAGTGGTTATCACGTTCGCCTAACACGCGAAAGGTCCCCGGTTCGAGACCGGGCGGAAACACATTTTAACTAATTAGACAGTAAGCCAATATCTGAAAATACAGTAAAAATCGAGTATTCACTTAGGGCTGATCCCAATATAGGAATTTATGCACTTCTCAGTATTTGGTATTCAGACTTACACTTCAAATATGGGCTGTGTCTCCTGTAGGCTTATCCTGGCGTGACGTTTTGATAAGCATATAAAACTCTCTGACAAGGTGACTTTTATTAATATATTCGGCTCCATTTACTCTCAGATTCGAAAATGCTAATTAGCATCAAAGTAGACATCATGCAAAACTACAAAACCCTGCAAGTTCCTGCACTTCATATCTAACTGACACCTTTGCTAACAGGTATTGTGTCAATTTAAAACTTGTACAAGACAGTTCACAGAATTGTCCATTTAAAGAAATGTTGCCAATTCATTAATTACTACATGTAGCTATTATTCGATAGTTAATCCAGAGATTCTTACCTTTACCTCGATTCGGCAGTCTCGTCCAGATCATCATGGCATTTGTAGATCTTTATGATAGCCACATTAGCAGCTAATTAGCGTTTACTTTTGGTGGGAGGGTGGGTGAATACAGGCAAATATTTCTGTAAAAGTCACCTTGTCCTAGAGAGATTATATGTGTACCATGCCAGGGTAAGCCTACAATAAACACAGCCCTTTTTTTAAGTGTTTCTAAAAACCCCTACGGGAACAATGAATGGTGGAAAAACGTTTGGAACCATTTCCCTGTTTGACCGCTAGTTTTTATGGGTATTATGACTCATACTGTGGTACTCTATTTAGGATATTATGGGTGGGCGATTTATGGGCATTCCTAATCCTTTCCATTAGTTCATCTCTTTTGTGTCAGTTTCTGTAGTGTAGTGGTTATCACGTTCGCCTCACACGCGAAAGGTCCCCGGTTCGAAACCGGGCAGAAACAGATTTTAGCGAAACAGATAGGGTGATAACTGAAACCACTGAACAAATACATAGGCCTACAGCATACATACCTAGACCAGTATTGAACATTTCTTTAAATAACCAGAGGTAATGCAATGTTATAAAACAGGTTGTTTGGATCCTGGATGCTAATTGGTTGAGAGCAGGGAGTTAAAGCTCCACAATACCCGCATTCTCCGGGCAGTGCCTGTTAACGGCTCCATTAGATTTATAAATGCTCATCCACTGTCCCACAGCCCAGCCAGTCAATTTATAAACTTCCTCTCCCCTGACTTCATTAGGTTCTGGGAGCGATAAAAGGCCCACCCAGGCAAAATCCCACCCTTAGATTTGCACAGTTTCCGTAGTGTAGTGGTTATCACATTTGCCTAACACGCGAAAGGTCCCCGGCTCGAGACCGGGCGGAAACACATTTGAACTAATTAGACAGTAAGCCAATGTCTGAAAATACAGTAAAAATCGAGTATTCACTTAGGGCCCGATCCCGATATAAGAATTTATGCACTTCTCAGTATTTGGTATTCAGACTTACACTTCAAATAAGGGCTGTGTCTCCTGTAGGCTTATCCTGGCGTGACGTTTTGATAAGCATATAAAACTCTCTGACAAGGTGACTTTTATTAATATATTCGGCTCCATTTACTCTCAGATTCGAAAATGCTAATTAGCATCAAAGTAGGCATCATGCAAAACTACAAATCCCTGCAAGTTCCTGCACTTCATATCTAACTGACACCTTTGCTAACAGGTATTGTGTCAATTTAAAACTTGTACAAGACAGTTCACAGAATTGTCCATTTAAAGAAATGTTGCCAATTGATTAATTACTACATGTAGCTATTATTCGATAGTTAATCCAGAGATTCTTACCTTTACCTCGATTCGGCAGTCTCGTCCAGATCATCATGGCATTTGTAGATCTTTATGATAGCCACATTAGCAGCTAATTAGCGTTTACTTTTGGTGGGAGGGGGGGTGAATACAGGCAAATATTTCTGTAAAAGTCACCTTGTCCTAGAGAGATTACACGGTTACCATGCCAGGGTAAGCCTACAATAAACACAGCCCTTTTTTTAAGTGTTTCTAAAACCCCCTACGGGGACAATGAATGGTGGAAAAACGTTTGGAACCATTTCCCTGTTTGACCGCTAGTTTTTATGGGTATTATGACTCATACTGTGGTACTCTATTTAGGATATTATGGGTGGGCGACTTGTGGGCATTCCTAATCCTTTCCATTAGTTCATCCCTTTTGTGTCAGTTTCTGTAGTGTAGTGGTTATCACGTTCGCCTCACACGCGAAAGGTCCCCGATTCGAAACCGGGCAGAAAATGTTTTTAGCGAAACAGATAGGGTGATAACTGAAACCACTGAACAAATACATAGGCCTACAGCATACATACCTAGACCAGTCTTGAACATTTCTTTAAATAACCAGAGGTAATGCAATGTTATAAAACAGGTTGTTTGGATCCTGGATGCTAATTGGTTGAGAGCAGGGAGTTAAAGCTCCACAATACCCGCATTCTCTGGGCAGTGCCTGTTAACGGCTCCATTAGATTTGTAAATGCTCATCCACTGTCCCACAGCCCAGCCAGTCAATCTATAAACTTCCTCTCCCCTGACTTCATTAGGTTCTGGGAGCGATAAAAGGCCCACCCAGGCAAAATCCCACCCTTAGATTTGCACAGTTTCCGTAGTGTAGTGGTTATCACGTTCGCCTAACACGGGAAAGGTCCCCGGTTCGAGACCGGGCGGAAACACATTTCAACTAATTAGACAGTAAGCCAATATCTGAAAATACAGTAAAAATCGAGTATTCACTTAGGGCTGATCCCGATATAGGAATTTATGCACTTCTCAGTATTTGGTATTCAGACTTACACTTCAAATATGGGCTGTGTCTCCTGTAGGCTTATCCTGGCGTGACGTTTTGATAAGCATATAAAACTCTCTGACAAGGTGACTTTTATTAATATATTCGGCTCCATTTACTCTCAGATTCGAAAATGCTAATTAGCATCAAAGTAGACATCATGCAATACTACAAATCCCTGCAAGTTCCTGCACTTCATATCTAACTGACACCTTTGCTAACAGGTATTGTGTCAATTTAAAACTTGTACAAGACAGTTCACAGAATTGTCCATTTAAAGAAATGTTGCCAATTGATTAATTACTACATGTAGCTATTATTCGATAGTTAATCCAGAGATTCTTACCTTTACCTCGATTCGGCAGTCTCGTCCAGATCATCATGGCATTTGTAGATCTTTATGATAGCCACATTAGCAGCTAATTAGCGTTTACTTTTGGTGGGAGGGTGGGTGAATACAGGCAAATATTTCTGTAAAAGTCACCTTGTCCTAGAGAGATTATACGGTTACCATGCCAGGGTAAGCCTACAATAAACACAGCCCTTTTTTTAAGTGTTTCTAAAAACCCCTACGGGAACAATGAATGGTGGAAAAACGTTTGGAACCATTTCCCTGTTTGACCGCTAGTTTTTATGGGTATTATGACTCATACTGTGGTACTCTATTTAGGATATTATGGGTGGGCGATTTATGGGCATTCCTAATCCTTTCCATTAGTTCATCCCTTTTGTGTCAGTTTCTGTAGTGTAGTGGTTATCACGTTCGCCTCACACGCGAAAGGTCCCCGGTTCGAAACCGGGCAGAAACAGATTTTAGCGAAACAGATAGGGTGATAACTGAAACCACTGAACAAATACATAGGCCTACAGCATACATACCTAGACCAGTCTCCAACATTTCTGTAGTGTAGTGGTTATCACGTTCGCCTCACACGCGAAAGGTCCCCGATTCGAAACCGGGCAGAAACAGATTTTAGCGAAACAGATAGGGTGATAACTGAAACCACTGAACAAATACATAGGCCTACAGCATACATACCTAGACCAGTCTTGAACATTTCTTTAAATAACCAGAGGTAATGCAATGTTATAAAACAGGTTGTTTGGATCCTGGATGCTAATTGGTTGATAGCAGGGAGTTAAAGCTCCACAATACCCGCATTCTCCGGGCAGTGCCTGTTAACGGCTCCATTAGATTTATAAATGCTCATCCACTGTCCCACAGCCCAGCCAGTCAATCTATAAACTTCCTCTCCCCTGACTTCATTAGTTTCTTGGAGCGATAAAAGGCCCACCCAGGCAAAATCCCACCCTTAGATTTGCATAGTTTCTGTAGTGTAGTGGTTATCACGTTCGCCTAACACGCGAAAGGTCCCCGGTTCGAGACCGGGCGGAAACACATTTTAACTAATTAGACAGTAAGCCAATATCTGAAAATACAGTAAAAATCGAGTATTCACTTAGGGCTGATCCCAATATAGGAATTTATGCACTTCTCAGTATTTGGTATTCAGACTTACACTTCAAATATGGGCTGTGTCTCCTGTAGGCTTATCCTGGCGTGACGTTTTGATAAGCATATAAAACTCTCTGACAAGGTGACTTTTATTAATATATTCGGCTCCATTTACTCTCAGATTCGAAAATGCTAATTAGCATCAAAGTAGACATCATGCAAAACTACAAAACCCTGCAAGTTCCTGCACTTCATATCTAACTGACACCTTTGCTAACAGGTATTGTGTCAATTTAAAACTTGTACAAGACAGTTCACAGAATTGTCCATTTAAAGAAATGTTGCCAATTCATTAATTACTACATGTAGCTATTATTCGATAGTTAATCCAGAGATTCTTACCTTTACCTCGATTCGGCAGTCTCGTCCAGATCATCATGGCATTTGTAGATCTTTATGATAGCCACATTAGCAGCTAATTAGCGTTTACTTTTGGTGGGAGGGTGGGTGAATACAGGCAAATATTTCTGTAAAAGTCACCTTGTCCTAGAGAGATTATACGGTTACCATGCCAGGGTAAGCCTACAATAAACACAGACCTTTTTTTAAGTGTTTCTAAAAACCCCTACGGGAACAATGAATGGTGGAAAAACGTTTGGAACCATTTCCCTGTTTGACCGCTAGTTTTTATGGGTATTATGACTCATACTGTGGTACTCTATTTAGGATATTATGGGTGGGCGATTTATGGGCATTCCTAATCCTTTCCATTAGTTCATCCCTTTTGTGTCAGTTTCTGTAGTGTAGTGGTTATCACGTTCGCCTCACACGCGAAAGGTCCCCGGTTCGAAACCGGGCAGAAACAGATTTTAGCGAAACAGATAGGGTGATAACTGAAACCACTGAACAAATACATAGGCCTACAGCATACATACCTAGACCAGTCTCCAACATTTCTGTAGTGTAGTGGTTATCACGTTCGCCTCACACGCGAAAGGTCCCCGATTCGAAACCGGGCAGAAACAGATTTTAGCGAAACAGATAGGGTGATAACTGAAACCACTGAACAAATACATAGGCCTACAGCATACATACCTAGACCAGTCTTGAACATTTCTTTAAATAACCAGAGGTAATGCAATGTTATAAAACAGGTTGTTTGGATCCTGGATGCTAATTGGTTGATAGCAGGGAGTTAAAGCTCCACAATACCCGCATTCTCCGGGCAGTGCCTGTTAACGGCTCCATTAGATTTATAAATGCTCATCCACTGTCCCACAGCCCAGCCAGTCAATCTATAAACTTCCTCTCCCCTGACTTCATTAGTTTCTTGGAGCGATAAAAGGCCCACCCAGGCAAAATCCCACCCTTAGATTTGCATAGTTTCTGTAGTGTAGTGGTTATCACGTTCGCCTAACACGCGAAAGGTCCCCGGTTCGAGACCGGGCGGAAACACATTTTAACTAATTAGACAGTAAGCCAATATCTGAAAATACAGTAAAAATCGAGTATTCACTTAGGGCTGATCCCAATATAGGAATTTATGCACTTCTCAGTATTTGGTATTCAGACTTACACTTCAAATATGGGCTGTGTCTCCTGTAGGCTTATCCTGGCGTGACGTTTTGATAAGCATATAAAACTCTCTGACAAGGTGACTTTTATTAATATATTCGGCTCCATTTACTCTCAGATTCGAAAATGCTAATTAGCATCAAAGTAGACATCATGCAAAACTACAAAACCCTGCAAGTTCCTGCACTTCATATCTAACTGACACCTTTGCTAACAGGTATTGTGTCAATTTAAAACTTGTACAAGACAGTTCACAGAATTGTCCATTTAAAGAAATGTTGCCAATTCATTAATTACTACATGTAGCTATTATTCGATAGTTAATCCAGAGATTCTTACCTTTACCTCGATTCGGCAGTCTCGTCCAGATCATCATGGCATTTGTAGATCTTTATGATAGCCACATTAGCAGCTAATTAGCGTTTACTTTTGGTGGGAGGGTGGGTGAATACAGGCAAATATTTCTGTAAAAGTCACCTTGTCCTAGAGAGATTATACGGTTACCATGCCAGGGTAAGCCTACAATAAACACAGACCTTTTTTTAAGTGTTTCTAAAAACCCCTACGGGAACAATGAATGGTGGAAAAACGTTTGGAACCATTTCCCTGTTTGACCGCTAGTTTTTATGGGTATTATGACTCATACTGTGGTACTCTATTTAGGATATTATGGGTGGGCGATTTATGGGCATTCCTAATCCTTTCCATTAGTTCATCCCTTTTGTGTCAGTTTCTGTAGTGTAGTGGTTATCACGTTCGCCTCACACGCGAAAGGTCCCCGGTTCGAAACCGGGCAGAAACAGATTTTAGCGAAACAGATAGGGTGATAACTGAAACCACTGAACAAATACATAGGCCTACAGCATACATACCTAGACCAGTCTCCAACATTTCTGTAGTGTAGTGGTTATCATGTTCGCCTCACACGCGAAAGGTCCCCGATTCGAAACCGGGCAGAAACAGATTTTAGCGAAACAGATAGGGTGATAACTGAAACCACTGAACAAATACATAGGCCTACAGCATACATACCTAGACCAGTCTTGAACATTTCTTTAAATAACCAGAGGTAATGCAATGTTATAAAACAGGTTGTTTGGATCCTGGATGCTAATTGGTTGATAGCAGGGAGTTAAAGCTCCACAATACCCGCATTCTCCGGGCAGTGCCTGTTAACGGCTCCATTAGATTTATAAATGCTCATCCACTGTCCCACAGCCCAGCCAGTCAATCTATAAACTTCCTCTCCCCTGACTTCATTAGTTTCTTGGAGCGATAAAAGGCCCACCCAGGCAAAATCCCACCCTTAGATTTGCATAGTTTCTGTAGTGTAGTGGTTATCACGTTCGCCTAACACGCGAAAGGTCCCCGGTTCGAGACCGGGCGGAAACACATTTTAACTAATTAGACAGTAAGCCAATATCTGAAAATACAGTAAAAATCGAGTATTCACTTAGGGCTGATCCCAATATAGGAATTTATGCACTTCTCAGTATTTGGTATTCAGACTTACACTTCAAATATGGGCTGTGTCTCCTGTAGGCTTATCCTGGCGTGACGTTTTGATAAGCATATAAAACTCTCTGACAAGGTGACTTTTATTAATATATTCGGCTCCATTTACTCTCAGATTCGAAAATGCTAATTAGCATCAAAGTAGACATCATGCAAAACTACAAAACCCTGCAAGTTCCTGCACTTCATATCTAACTGACACCTTTGCTAACAGGTATTGTGTCAATTTAAAACTTGTACAAGACAGTTCACAGAATTGTCCATTTAAAGAAATGTTGCCAATTCATTAATTACTACATGTAGCTATTATTCGATAGTTAATCCAGAGATTCTTACCTTTACCTCGATTCGGCAGTCTCGTCCAGATCATCATGGCATTTGTAGATCTTTATGATAGCCACATTAGCAGCTAATTAGCGTTTACTTTTGGTGGGAGGGTGGGTGAATACAGGCAAATATTTCTGTAAAAGTCACCTTGTCCTAGAGAGATTATACGGTTACCATGCCAGGGTAAGCCTACAATAAACACAGACCTTTTTTTAAGTGTTTCTAAAAACCCCTACGGGAACAATGAATGGTGGAAAAACGTTTGGAACCATTTCCCTGTTTGACCGCTAGTTTTTATGGGTATTATGACTCATACTGTGGTACTCTATTTAGGATATTATGGGTGGGCGATTTATGGGCATTCCTAATCCTTTCCATTAGTTCATCCCTTTTGTGTCAGTTTCTGTAGTGTAGTGGTTATCACGTTCGCCTCACACGCGAAAGGTCCCCGGTTCGAAACCGGGCAGAAACAGATTTTAGCGAAACAGATAGGGTGATAACTGAAACCACTGAACAAATACATAGGCCTACAGCATACATACCTAGACCAGTCTCCAACATTTCTGTAGTGTAGTGGTTATCACGTTCGCCTCACACGCGAAAGGTCCCCGATTCGAAACCGGGCAGAAACAGATTTTAGCGAAACAGATAGGGTGATAACTGAAACCACTGAACAAATACATAGGCCTACAGCATACATACCTAGACCAGTCTTGAACATTTCTTTAAATAACCAGAGGTAATGCAATGTTATAAAACAGGTTGTTTGGATCCTGGATGCTAATTGGTTGATAGCAGGGAGTTAAAGCTCCACAATACCCGCATTCTCCGGGCAGTGCCTGTTAACGGCTCCATTAGATTTATAAATGCTCATCCACTGTCCCACAGCCCAGCCAGTCAATCTATAAACTTCCTCTCCCCTGACTTCATTAGTTTCTTGGAGCGATAAAAGGCCCACCCAGGCAAAATCCCACCCTTAGATTTGCATAGTTTCTGTAGTGTAGTGGTTATCACGTTCGCCTAACACGCGAAAGGTCCCCGGTTCGAGACCGGGCGGAAACACATTTTAACTAATTAGACAGTAAGCCAATATCTGAAAATACGGTAAAAATCGAGTATTCACTTAGGGCTGATCCCAATATAGGAATTTATGCACTTCTCAGTATTTGGTATTCAGACTTACACTTCAAATATGGGCTGTGTCTCCTGTAGGCTTATCCTGGCGTGACGTTTTGATAAGCATATAAAACTCTCTGACAAGGTGACTTTTATTAATATATTCGGCTCCATTTACTCTCAGATTCGAAAATGCTAATTAGCATCAAAGTAGACATCATGCAAAACTACAAAACCCTGCAAGTTCCTGCACTTCATATCTAACTGACACCTTTGCTAACAGGTATTGTGTCAATTTAAAACTTGTACAAGACAGTTCACAGAATTGTCCATTTAAAGAAATGTTGCCAATTCATTAATTACTACATGTAGCTATTATTCGATAGTTAATCCAGAGATTCTTACCTTTACCTCGATTCGGCAGTCTCGTCCAGATCATCATGGCATTTGTAGATCTTTATGATAGCCACATTAGCAGCTAATTAGCGTTTACTTTTGGTGGGAGGGTGGGTGAATACAGGCAAATATTTCTGTAAAAGTCACCTTGTCCTAGAGAGATTATACGGTTACCATGCCAGGGTAAGCCTACAATAAACACAGCCCTTTTTTTAAGTGTTTCTAAAAACCCCTACGGGAACAATGAATGGTGGAAAAACGTTTGGAACCATTTCCCTGTTTGACCGCTAGTTTTTATGGGTATTATGACTCATACTGTGGTACTCTATTTAGGATATTATGGGTGGGCGATTTATGGGCATTCCTAATCCTTTCCATTAGTTCATCCCTTTTGTGTCAGTTTCTGTAGTGTAGTGGTTATCACGTTCGCCTCACACGCGAAAGGTCCCCGGTTCGAAACCGGGCAGAAACAGATTTTAGCGAAACAGATAGGGTGATAACTGAAACCACTGAACAAATACATAGGCCTACAGCATACATACCTAGACCAGTCTCCAACATTTCTGTAGTGTAGTGGTTATCACGTTCGCCTCACACGCGAAAGGTCCCCGATTCGAAACCGGGCAGAAACAGATTTTAGCGAAACAGATAGGGTGATAACTGAAACCACTGAACAAATACATAGGCCTACAGCATACATACCTAGACCAGTCTTGAACATTTCTTTAAATAACCAGAGGTAATGCAATGTTATAAAACAGGTTGTTTGGATCCTGGATGCTAATTGGTTGATAGCAGGGAGTTAAAGCTCCACAATACCCGCATTCTCCGGGCAGTGCCTGTTAACGGCTCCATTTGATTTATAAATGCTCATCCACTGTCCCACAGCCCAGCCAGTCAATCTATAAACTTCCTCTCCCCTGACTTCATTAGTTTCTTGGAGCGATAAAAGGCCCACCCAGGCAAAATCCCACCCTTAGATTTGCATAGTTTCTGTAGTGTAGTGGTTATCACGTTCGCCTAACACGCGAAAGGTCCCCGGTTCGAGACCGGGCGGAAACACATTTTAACTAATTAGACAGTAAGCCAATATCTGAAAATACAGTAAAAATCGAGTATTCACTTAGGGCTGATCCCAATATAGGAATTTATGCACTTCTCAGTATTTGGTATTCAGACTTACACTTCAAATATGGGCTGTGTCTCCTGTAGGCTTATCCTGGCGTGACGTTTTGATAAGCATATAAAACTCTCTGACAAGGTGACTTTTATTAATATATTCGGCTCCATTTACTCTCAGATTCGAAAATGCTAATTAGCATCAAAGTAGACATCATGCAAAACTACAAATCCCTGCAAGTTCCTGCACTTCATATCTAACTGACACCTTTGCTAACAGGTATTGTGTCAATTTAAAACTTGTACAAGACAGTTCACAGAATTGTCCATTTAAAGAAATGTTGCCAATTCATTAATTACTACATGTAGCTATTATTCGATAGTTAATCCAGAGATTCTTACCTTTACCTCGATTCGGCAGTCTCGTCCAGATCATCATGGCATTTGTAGATCTTTATGATAGCCACATTAGCAGCTAATTAGCGTTTACTTTTGGTGGGAGGGTGGGTGAATACAGGCAAATATTTCTGTAAAAGTCACCTTGTCCTAGAGAGATTATACGGTTACCATGCCAGGGTAAGCCTACAATAAACACAGCCCTTTTTTTAAGTGTTTCTAAAAACCCCTACGGGAACAATGAATGGTGGAAAAACGTTTGGAACCATTTCCCTGTTTGACCGCTAGTTTTTATGGGTATTATGACTCATACTGTGGTACTCTATTTAGGATATTATGGGTGGGCGATTTATGGGCATTCCTAATCCTTTCCATTAGTTCATCCCTTTTGTGTCAGTTTCTGTAGTGTAGTGGTTATCACGTTCGCCTCACACGCGAAAGGTCCCCGGTTCGAAACCGGGCAGAAACAGATTTTAGCGAAACAGATAGGGTGATAACTGAAACCACTGAACAAATACATAGGCCTACAGCATACATACCTAGACCAGTCTCCAACATTTCTGTAGTGTAGTGGTTATCACGTTCGCCTCACACGCGAAAGGTCCCCGATTCGAAACCGGGCAGAAACAGATTTTAGCGAAACAGATAGGGTGATAACTGAAACCACTGAACAAATACATAGGCCTACAGCATACATACCTAGACCAGTCTTGAACATTTCTTTAAATAACCAGAGGTAATGCAATGTTATAAAACAGGTTGTTTGGATCCTGGATGCTAATTGGTTGATAGCAGGGAGTTAAAGCTCCACAATACCCGCATTCTCCGGGCAGTGCCTGTTAACGGCTCCATTAGATTTATAAATGCTCATCCACTGTCCCACAGCCCAGCCAGTCAATCTATAAACTTCCTCTCCCCTGACTTCATTAGTTTCTTGGAGCGATAAAAGGCCCACCCAGGCAAAATCCCACCCTTAGATTTGCATAGTTTCTGTAGTGTAGTGGTTATCACGTTCGCCTAACACGCGAAAGGTCCCCGGTTCGAGACCGGGCGGAAACACATTTTAACTAATTAGACAGTAAGCCAATATCTGAAAATACAGTAAAAATCGAGTATTCACTTAGGGCTGATCCCAATATAGGAATTTATGCACTTCTCAGTATTTGGTATTCAGACTTACACTTCAAATATGGGCTGTGTCTCCTGTAGGCTTATCCTGGCGTGACGTTTTGATAAGCATATAAAACTCTCTGACAAGGTGACTTTTATTAATATATTCGGCTCCATTTACTCTCAGATTCGAAAATGCTAATTAGCATCAAAGTAGACATCATGCAAAACTACAAATCCCTGCAAGTTCCTGCACTTCATATCTAACTGACACCTTTGCTAACAGGTATTGTGTCAATTTAAAACTTGTACAAGACAGTTCACAGAATTGTCCATTTAAAGAAATGTTGCCAATTCATTAATTACTACATGTAGCTATTATTCGATAGTTAATCCAGAGATTCTTACCTTTACCTCGATTCGGCAGTCTCGTCCAGATCATCATGGCATTTGTAGATCTTTATGATAGCCACATTAGCAGCTAATTAGCGTTTACTTTTGGTGGGAGGGTGGGTGAATACAGGCAAATATTTCTGTAAAAGTCACCTTGTCCTAGAGAGATTATACGGTTACCATGCCAGGGTAAGCCTACAATAAACACAGCCCTTTTTTTAAGTGTTTCTAAAAACCCCTACGGGAACAATGAATGGTGGAAAAACGTTTGGAACCATTTCCGTGTTTGACCGCTAGTTTTTATGGGTATTATGACTCATACTGTGGTACTCTATTTAGGATATTATGGGTGGGCGATTTATGGGCATTCCTAATCCTTTCCATTAGTTCATCCCTTTTGTGTCAGTTTCTGTAGTGTAGTGGTTATCACGTTCGCCTCACACGCGAAAGGTCCCCGGTTCGAAACCGGGCAGAAACAGATTTTAGCGAAACAGATAGGGTGATAACTGAAACCACTGAACAAATACATAGGCCTACAGCATACATACCTAGACCAGTCTCCAACATTTCTGTAGTGTAGTGGTTATCACGTTCGCCTCACACGCGAAAGGTCCCCGATTCGAAACCGGGCAGAAACAGATTTTAGCGAAACAGATAGGGTGATAACTGAAACCACTGAACAAATACATAGGCCTACAGCATACATACCTAGACCAGTCTTGAACATTTCTTTAAATAACCAGAGGTAATGCAATGTTATAAAACAGGTTGTTTGGATCCTGGATGCTAATTGGTTGATAGCAGGGAGTTAAAGCTCCACAATACCCGCATTCTCCGGGCAGTGCCTGTTAACGGCTCCATTAGATTTATAAATGCTCATCCACTGTCCCACAGCCCAGCCAGTCAATCTATAAACTTCCTCTCCCCTGACTTCATTAGTTTCTTGGAGCGATAAAAGGCCCACCCAGGCAAAATCCCACCCTTAGATTTGCATAGTTTCTGTAGTGTAGTGGTTATCACGTTCGCCTAACACGCGAAAGGTCCCCGGTTCGAGACCGGGCGGAAACACATTTTAACTAATTAGACAGTAAGCCAATATCTGAAAATACAGTAAAAATCGAGTATTCACTTAGGGCTGATCCCAATATAGGAATTTATGCACTTCTCAGTATTTGGTATTCAGACTTACACTTCAAATATGGGCTGTGTCTCCTGTAGGCTTATCCTGGCGTGACGTTTTGATAAGCATATAAAACTCTCTGACAAGGTGACTTTTATTAATATATTCGGCTCCATTTACTCTCAGATTCGAAAATGCTAATTAGCATCAAAGTAGACATCATGCAAAACTACAAAACCCTGCAAGTTCCTGCACTTCATATCTAACTGACACCTTTGCTAACAGGTATTGTGTCAATTTAAAACTTGTACAAGACAGTTCACAGAATTGTCCATTTAAAGAAATGTTGCCAATTCATTAATTACTACATGTAGCTATTATTCGATAGTTAATCCAGAGATTCTTACCTTTACCTCGATTCGGCAGTCTCGTCCAGATCATCATGGCATTTGTAGATCTTTATGATAGCCACATTAGCAGCTAATTAGCGTTTACTTTTGGTGGGAGGGTGGGTGAATACAGGCAAATATTTCTGTAAAAGTCACCTTGTCCTAGAGAGATTATACGGTTACCATGCCAGGGTAAGCCTACAATAAACACAGCCCTTTTTTTAAGTGTTTCTAAAAACCCCTACGGGAACAATGAATGGTGGAAAAACGTTTGGAACCATTTCCCTGTTTGACCGCTAGTTTTTATGGGTATTATGACTCATACTGTGGTACTCTATTTAGGATATTATGGGTGGGCGATTTATGGGCATTCCTAATCCTTTCCATTAGTTCATCCCTTTTGTGTCAGTTTCTGTAGTGTAGTGGTTATCACGTTCGCCTCACACGCGAAAGGTCCCCGGTTCGAAACCGGGCAGAAACAGATTTTAGCGAAACAGATAGGGTGATAACTGAAACCACTGAACAAATACATAGGCCTACAGCATACATACCTAGACCAGTCTCCAACATTTCTGTAGTGTAGTGGTTATCACGTTCGCCTCACACGCGAAAGGTCCCCGATTCGAAACCGGGCAGAAACAGATTTTAGCGAAACAGATAGGGTGATAACTGAAACCACTGAACAAATACATAGGCCTACAGCATACATACCTAGACCAGTCTTGAACATTTCTTTAAATAACCAGAGGTAATGCAATGTTATAAAACAGGTTGTTTGGATCCTGGATGCTAATTGGTTGATAGCAGGGAGTTAAAGCTCCACAATACCCGCATTCTCCGGGCAGTGCCTGTTAACGGCTCCATTAGATTTATAAATGCTCATCCACTGTCCCACAGCCCAGCCAGTCAATCTATAAACTTCCTCTCCCCTGACTTCATTAGTTTCTTGGAGCGATAAAAGGCCCACCCAGGCAAAATCCCACCCTTAGATTTGCATAGTTTCTGTAGTGTAGTGGTTATCACGTTCGCCTAACACGCGAAAGGTCCCCGGTTCGAGACCGGGCGGAAACACATTTTAACTAATTAGACAGTAAGCCAATATCTGAAAATACAGTAAAAATCGAGTATTCACTTAGGGCTGATCCCAATATAGGAATTTATGCACTTCTCAGTATTTGGTATTCAGACTTACACTTCAAATATGGGCTGTGTCTCCTGTAGGCTTATCCTGGCGTGACGTTTTGATAAGCATATAAAACTCTCTGACAAGGTGACTTTTATTAATATATTCGGCTCCATTTACTCTCAGATTCGAAAATGCTAATTAGCATCAAAGTAGACATCATGCAAAACTACAAAACCCTGCAAGTTCCTGCACTTCATATCTAACTGACACCTTTGCTAACAGGTATTGTGTCAATTTAAAACTTGTACAAGACAGTTCACAGAATTGTCCATTTAAAGAAATGTTGCCAATTCATTAATTACTACATGTAGCTATTATTCGATAGTTAATCCAGAGATTCTTACCTTTACCTCGATTCGGCAGTCTCGTCCAGATCATCATGGCATTTGTAGATCTTTATGATAGCCACATTAGCAGCTAATTAGCGTTTACTTTTGGTGGGAGGGTGGGTGAATACAGGCAAATATTTCTGTAAAAGTCACCTTGTCCTAGAGAGATTATACGGTTACCATGCCAGGGTAAGCCTACAATAAACACAGACCTTTTTTTAAGTGTTTCTAAAAACCCCTACGGGAACAATGAATGGTGGAAAAACGTTTGGAACCATTTCCCTGTTTGACCGCTAGTTTTTATGGGTATTATGACTCATACTGTGGTACTCTATTTAGGATATTATGGGTGGGCGATTTATGGGCATTCCTAATCCTTTCCATTAGTTCATCCCTTTTGTGTCAGTTTCTGTAGTGTAGTGGTTATCACGTTCGCCTCACACGCGAAAGGTCCCCGATTCGAAACCGGGCAGAAACAGATTTTAGCGAAACAGATAGGGTGATAACTGAAACCACTGAACAAATACATAGGCCTACAGCATACATACCTAGACCAGTCTTGAACATTTCTTTAAATAACCAGAGGTAATGCAATGTTATAAAACAGGTTGTTTGGATCCTGGATGCTAATTGGTTGATAGCAGGGAGTTAAAGCTCCACAATACCCGCATTCTCCGGGCAGTGCCTGTTAACGGCTCCATTAGATTTATAAATGCTCATCCACTGTCCCACAGCCCAGCCAGTCAATCTATAAACTTCCTCTCCCCTGACTTCATTAGTTTCTTGGAGCGATAAAAGGCCCACCCAGGCAAAATCCCACCCTTAGATTTGCATAGTTTCTGTAGTGTAGTGGTTATCACGTTCGCCTAACACGCGAAAGGTCCCCGGTTCGAGACCGGGCGGAAACACATTTTAACTAATTAGACAGTAAGCCAATATCTGAAAATACAGTAAAAATCGAGTATTCACTTAGGGCTGATCCCAATATAGGAATTTATGCACTTCTCAGTATTTGGTATTCAGACTTACACTTCAAATATGGGCTGTGTCTCCTGTAGGCTTATCCTGGCGTGACGTTTTGATAAGCATATAAAACTCTCTGACAAGGTGACTTTTATTAATATATTCGGCTCCATTTACTCTCAGATTCGAAAATGCTAATTAGCATCAAAGTAGACATCATGCAAAACTACAAAACCCTGCAAGTTCCTGCACTTCATATCTAACTGACACCTTTGCTAACAGGTATTGTGTCAATTTAAAACTTGTACAAGACAGTTCACAGAATTGTCCATTTAAAGAAATGTTGCCAATTCATTAATTACTACATGTAGCTATTATTCGATAGTTAATCCAGAGATTCTTACCTTTACCTCGATTCGGCAGTCTCGTCCAGATCATCATGGCATTTGTAGATCTTTATGATAGCCACATTAGCAGCTAATTAGCGTTTACTTTTGGTGGGAGGGTGGGTGAATACAGGCAAATATTTCTGTAAAAGTCACCTTGTCCTAGAGAGATTATACGGTTACCATGCCAGGGTAAGCCTACAATAAACACAGACCTTTTTTTAAGTGTTTCTAAAAACCCCTACGGGAACAATGAATGGTGGAAAAACGTTTGGAACCATTTCCCTGTTTGACCGCTAGTTTTTATGGGTATTATGACTCATACTGTGGTACTCTATTTAGGATATTATGGGTGGGCGATTTATGGGCATTCCTAATCCTTTCCATTAGTTCATCCCTTTTGTGTCAGTTTCTGTAGTGTAGTGGTTATCACGTTCGCCTCACACGCGAAAGGTCCCCGGTTCGAAACCGGGCAGAAACAGATTTTAGCGAAACAGATAGGGTGATAACTGAAACCACTGAACAAATACATAGGCCTACAGCATACATACCTAGACCAGTCTCCAACATTTCTGTAGTGTAGTGGTTATCACGTTCGCCTCACACGCGAAAGGTCCCCGATTCGAAACCGGGCAGAAACAGATTTTAGCGAAACAGATAGGGTGATAACTGAAACCACTGAACAAATACATAGGCCTACAGCATACATACCTAGACCAGTCTTGAACATTTCTTTAAATAACCAGAGGTAATGCAATGTTATAAAACAGGTTGTTTGGATCCTGGATGCTAATTGGTTGATAGCAGGGAGTTAAAGCTCCACAATACCCGCATTCTCCGGGCAGTGCCTGTTAACGGCTCCATTAGATTTATAAATGCTCATCCACTGTCCCACAGCCCAGCCAGTCAATCTATAAACTTCCTCTCCCCTGACTTCATTAGTTTCTTGGAGCGATAAAAGGCCCACCCAGGCAAAATCCCACCCTTAGATTTGCATAGTTTCTGTAGTGTAGTGGTTATCACGTTCGCCTAACACGCGAAAGGTCCCCGGTTCGAGACCGGGCGGAAACACATTTTAACTAATTAGACAGTAAGCCAATATCTGAAAATACAGTAAAAATCGAGTATTCACTTAGGGCTGATCCCAATATAGGAATTTATGCACTTCTCAGTATTTGGTATTCAGACTTACACTTCAAATATGGGCTGTGTCTCCTGTAGGCTTATCCTGGCGTGACGTTTTGATAAGCATATAAAACTCTCTGACAAGGTGACTTTTATTAATATATTCGGCTCCATTTACTCTCAGATTCGAAAATGCTAATTAGCATCAAAGTAGACATCATGCAAAACTACAAAACCCTGCAAGTTCCTGCACTTCATATCTAACTGACACCTTTGCTAACAGGTATTGTGTCAATTTAAAACTTGTACAAGACAGTTCACAGAATTGTCCATTTAAAGAAATGTTGCCAATTCATTAATTACTACATGTAGCTATTATTCGATAGTTAATCCAGAGATTCTTACCTTTACCTCGATTCGGCAGTCTCGTCCAGATCATCATGGCATTTGTAGATCTTTATGATAGCCACATTAGCAGCTAATTAGCGTTTACTTTTGGTGGGAGGGTGGGTGAATACAGGCAAATATTTCTGTAAAAGTCACCTTGTCCTAGAGAGATTATACGGTTACCATGCCAGGGTAAGCCTACAATAAACACAGCCCTTTTTTTAAGTGTTTCTAAAAACCCCTACGGGAACAATGAATGGTGGAAAAACGTTTGGAACCATTTCCCTGTTTGACCGCTAGTTTTTATGGGTATTATGACTCATACTGTGGTACTCTATTTAGGATATTATGGGTGGGCGATTTATGGGCATTCCTAATCCTTTCCATTAGTTCATCCCTTTTGTGTCAGTTTCTGTAGTGTAGTGGTTATCACGTTCGCCTCACACGCGAAAGGTCCCCGGTTCGAAACCGGGCAGAAACAGATTTTAGCGAAACAGATAGGGTGATAACTGAAACCACTGAACAAATACATAGGCCTACAGCATACATACCTAGACCAGTCTCCAACATTTCTGTAGTGTAGTGGTTATCACGTTCGCCTCACACGCGAAAGGTCCCCGATTCGAAACCGGGCAGAAACAGATTTTAGCGAAACAGATAGGGTGATAACTGAAACCACTGAACAAATACATAGGCCTACAGCATACATACCTAGACCAGTCTTGAACATTTCTTTAAATAACCAGAGGTAATGCAATGTTATAAAACAGGTTGTTTGGATCCTGGATGCTAATTGGTTGATAGCAGGGAGTTAAAGCTCCACAATACCCGCATTCTCCGGGCAGTGCCTGTTAACGGCTCCATTAGATTTATAAATGCTCATCCACTGTCCCACAGCCCAGCCAGTCAATCTATAAACTTCCTCTCCCCTGACTTCATTAGTTTCTTGGAGCGATAAAAGGCCCACCCAGGCAAAATCCCACCCTTAGATTTGCATAGTTTCTGTAGTGTAGTGGTTATCACGTTCGCCTAACACGCGAAAGGTCCCCGGTTCGAGACCGGGCGGAAACACATTTTAACTAATTAGACAGTAAGCCAATATCTGAAAATACAGTAAAAATCGAGTATTCACTTAGGGCTGATCCCAATATAGGAATTTATGCACTTCTCAGTATTTGGTATTCAGACTTACACTTCAAATATGGGCTGTGTCTCCTGTAGGCTTATCCTGGCGTGACGTTTTGATAAGCATATAAAACTCTCTGACAAGGTGACTTTTATTAATATATTCGGCTCCATTTACTCTCAGATTCGAAAATGCTAATTAGCATCAAAGTAGACATCATGCAAAACTACAAAACCCTGCAAGTTCCTGCACTTCATATCTAACTGACACCTTTGCTAACAGGTATTGTGTCAATTTAAAACTTGTACAAGACAGTTCACAGAATTGTCCATTTAAAGAAATGTTGCCAATTCATTAATTACTACATGTAGCTATTATTCGATAGTTAATCCAGAGATTCTTACCTTTACCTCGATTCGGCAGTCTCGTCCAGATCATCATGGCATTTGTAGATCTTTATGATAGCCACATTAGCAGCTAATTAGCGTTTACTTTTGGTGGGAGGGTGGGTGAATACAGGCAAATATTTCTGTAAAAGTCACCTTGTCCTAGAGAGATTATACGGTTACCATGCCAGGGTAAGCCTACAATAAACACAGCCCTTTTTTTAAGTGTTTCTAAAAAACCCTACGGGAACAATGAATGGTGGAAAAACGTTTGGAACCATTTCCCTGTTTGACCGCTAGTTTTTATGGGTATTATGACTCATACTGTGGTACTCTATTTAGGATATTATGGGTGGGCGATTTATGGGCATTCCTAATCCTTTCCATTAGTTCATCCCTTTTGTGTCAGTTTCTGTAGTGTAGTGGTTATCACGTTCGCCTCACACGCGAAAGGTCCCCGGTTCGAAACCGGGCAGAAACAGATTTTAGCGAAACAGATAGGGTGATAACTGAAACCACTGAACAAATACATAGGCCTACAGCATACATACCTAGACCAGTCTCCAACATTTCTGTAGTGTAGTGGTTATCACGTTCGCCTCACACGCGAAAGGTCCCGGATTCGAAACCGGGCAGAAACAGATTTTAGCGAAACAGATAGGGTGATAACTGAAACCACTGAACAAATACATAGGCCTACAGCATACATACCTAGACCAGTCTTGAACATTTCTTTAAATAACCAGAGGTAATGCAATGTTATAAAACAGGTTGTTTGGATCCTGGATGCTAATTGGTTGATAGCAGGGAGTTAAAGCTCCACAATACCCGCATTCTCCGGGCAGTGCCTGTTAACGGCTCCATTAGATTTATAAATGCTCATCCACTGTCCCACAGCCCAGCCAGTCAATCTATAAACTTCCTCTCCCCTGACTTCATTAGTTTCTTGGAGCGATAAAAGGCCCACCCAGGCAAAATCCCACCCTTAGATTTGCATAGTTTCTGTAGTGTAGTGGTTATCACGTTCGCCTAACACGCGAAAGGTCCCCGGTTCGAGACCGGGCGGAAACACATTTTAACTAATTAGACAGTAAGCCAATATCTGAAAATACAGTAAAAATCGAGTATTCACTTAGGGCTGATCCCAATATAGGAATTTATGCACTTCTCAGTATTTGGTATTCAGACTTACACTTCAAATATGGGCTGTGTCTCCTGTAGGCTTATCCTGGCGTGACGTTTTGATAAGCATATAAAACTCTCTGACAAGGTGACTTTTATTAATATATTCGGCTCCATTTACTCTCAGATTCGAAAATGCTAATTAGCATCAAAGTAGACATCATGCAAAACTACAAAACCCTGCAAGTTCCTGCACTTCATATCTAACTGACACCTTTGCTAACAGGTATTGTGTCAATTTAAAACTTGTACAAGACAGTTCACAGAATTGTCCATTTAAAGAAATGTTGCCAATTCATTAATTACTACATGTAGCTATTATTCGATAGTTAATCCAGAGATTCTTACCTTTACCTCGATTCGGCAGTCTCGTCCAGATCATCATGGCATTTGTAGATCTTTATGATAGCCACATTAGCAGCTAATTAGCGTTTACTTTTGGTGGGAGGGTGGGTGAATACAGGCAAATATTTCTGTAAAAGTCACCTTGTCCTAGAGAGATTATACGGTTACCATGCCAGGGTAAGCCTACAATAAACACAGCCCTTTTTTTAAGTGTTTCTAAAAACCCCTACGGGAACAATGAATGGTGGAAAAACGTTTGGAACCATTTCCCTGTTTGACCGCTAGTTTTTATGGGTATTATGACTCATACTGTGGTACTCTATTTAGGATATTATGGGTGGGCGATTTATGGGCATTCCTAATCCTTTCCATTAGTTCATCCCTTTTGTGTCAGTTTCTGTAGTGTAGTGGTTATCACGTTCGCCTCACATGCGAAAGGTCCCCGGTTCGAAACCGGGCAGAAACAGATTTTAGCGAAACAGATAGGGTGATAACTGAAACCACTGAACAAATACATAGGCCTACAGCATACATACCTAGACCAGTCTCCAACATTTCTGTAGTGTAGTGGTTATCACGTTCGCCTCACACGCGAAAGGTCCCCGATTCGAAACCGGGCAGAAACAGATTTTAGCGAAACAGATAGGGTGATAACTGAAACCACTGAACAAATACATAGGCCTACAGCATACATACCTAGACCAGTCTTGAACATTTCTTTAAATAACCAGAGGTAATGCAATGTTATAAAACAGGTTGTTTGGATCCTGGATGCTAATTGGTTGATAGCAGGGAGTTAAAGCTCCACAATACCCGCATTCTCCGGGCAGTGCCTGTTAACGGCTCCATTAGATTTATAAATGCTCATCCACTGTCCCACAGCCCAGCCAGTCAATCTATAAACTTCCTCTCCCCTGACTTCATTAGTTTCTTGGAGCGATAAAAGGCCCACCCAGGCAAAATCCCACCCTTAGATTTGCATAGTTTCTGTAGTGTAGTGGTTATCACGTTCGCCTAACACGCGAAAGGTCCCCGGTTCGAGACCGGGCGGAAACACATTTTAACTAATTAGACAGTAAGCCAATATCTGAAAATACGGTAAAAATCGAGTATTCACTTAGGGCTGATCCCAATATAGGAATTTATGCACTTCTCAGTATTTGGTATTCAGACTTACACTTCAAATATGGGCTGTGTCTCCTGTAGGATTCTCCTGTAGGCTTATCCTGGCGTGACGTTTTGATAAGCATATAAAACTCTCTGACAAGGTGACTTTTATTAATATATTCGGCTCCATTTACTCTCAGATTCGAAAATGCTAATTAGCATCAAAGTAGACATCATGCAAAACTACAAAACCCTGCAAGTTCCTGCACTTCATATCTAACTGACACCTTTGCTAACAGGTATTGTGTCAATTTAAAACTTGTACAAGACAGTTCACAGAATTGTCCATTTAAAGAAATGTTGCCAATTCATTAATTACTACATGTAGCTATTATTCGATAGTTAATCCAGAGATTCTTACCTTTACCTCGATTCGGCAGTCTCGTCCAGATCATCATGGCATTTGTAGATCTTTATGATAGCCACATTAGCAGCTAATTAGCGTTTACTTTTGGTGGGAGGGTGGGTGAATACAGGCAAATATTTCTGTAAAAGTCACCTTGTCCTAGAGAGATTATACGGTTACCATGCCAGGGTAAGCCTACAATAAACACAGCCCTTTTTTTAAGTGTTTCTAAAAACCCCTACGGGAACAATGAATGGTGGAAAAACGTTTGGAACCATTTCCCTGTTTGACCGCTAGTTTTTATGGGTATTATGACTCATACTGTGGTACTCTATTTAGGATATTATGGGTGGGCGATTTATGGGCATTCCTAATCCTTTCCATTAGTTCATCCCTTCTGTGTCAGTTTCTGTAGTGTAGTGGTTATCACGTTCGCCTCACACGCGAAAGGTCCCCGGTTCGAAACCGGGCAGAAACAGATTTTAGCGAAACAGATAGGGTGATAACTGAAACCACTGAACAAATACATAGGCCTACAGCATACATACCTAGACCAGTCTCCAACATTTCTGTAGTGTAGTGGTTATCACGTTCGCCTCACACGCGAAAGGTCCCCGATTCGAAACCGGGCAGAAACAGATTTTAGCGAAACAGATAGGGTGATAACTGAAACCACTGAACAAATACATAGGCCTACAGCATACATACCTAGACCAGTCTTGAACATTTCTTTAAATAACCAGAGGTAATGCAATGTTATAAAACAGGTTGTTTGGATCCTGGATGCTAATTGGTTGATAGCAGGGAGTTAAAGCTCCACAATACCCGCATTCTCCGGGCAGTGCCTGTTAACGGCTCCATTAGATTTATAAATGCTCATCCACTGTCCCACAGCCCAGCCAGTCAATCTATAAACTTCCTCTCCCCTGACTTCATTAGTTTCTTGGAGCGATAAAAGGCCCACCCAGGCAAAATCCCACCCTTAGATTTGCATAGTTTCTGTAGTGTAGTGGTTATCACGTTCGCCTAACACGCGAAAGGTCCCCGGTTCGAGACCGGGCGGAAACACATTTTAACTAATTAGACAGTAAGCCAATATCTGAAAATACAGTAAAAATCGAGTATTCACTTAGGGCTGATCCCAATATAGGAATTTATGCACTTCTCAGTATTTGGTATTCAGACTTACACTTCAAATATGGGCTGTGTCTCCTGTAGGCTTATCCTGGCGTGACGTTTTGATAAGCATATAAAACTCTCTGACAAGGTGACTTTTATTAATATATTCGGCTCCATTTACTCTCAGATTCGAAAATGCTAATTAGCATCAAAGTAGACATCATGCAAAACTACAAAACCCTGCAAGTTCCTGCACTTCATATCTAACTGACACCTTTGCTAACAGGTATTGTGTCAATTTAAAACTTGTACAAGACAGTTCACAGAATTGTCCATTTAAAGAAATGTTGCCAATTCATTAATTACTACATGTAGCTATTATTCGATAGTTAATCCAGAGATTCTTACCTTTACCTCGATTCGGCAGTCTCGTCCAGATCATCATGGCATTTGTAGATCTTTATGATAGCCACATTAGCAGCTAATTAGCGTTTACTTTTGGTGGGAGGGTGGGTGAATACAGGCAAATATTTCTGTAAAAGTCACCTTGTCCTAGAGAGATTATACGGTTACCATGCCAGGGTAAGCCTACAATAAACACAGACCTTTTTTTAAGTGTTTCTAAAAACCCCTACGGGAACAATGAATGGTGGAAAAACGTTTGGAACCATTTCCCTGTTTGACCGCTAGTTTTTATGGGTATTATGACTCATACTGTGGTACTCTATTTAGGATATTATGGGTGGGCGATTTATGGGCATTCCTAATCCTTTCCATTAGTTCATCCCTTTTGTGTCAGTTTCTGTAGTGTAGTGGTTATCACGTTCGCCTCACACGCGAAAGGTCCCCGATTCGAAACCGGGCAGAAACAGATTTTAGCGAAACAGATAGGGTGATAACTGAAACCACTGAACAAATACATAGGCCTACAGCATACATACCTAGACCAGTCTTGAACATTTCTTTAAATAACCAGAGGTAATGCAATGTTATAAAACAGGTTGTTTGGATCCTGGATGCTAATTGGTTGATAGCAGGGAGTTAAAGCTCCACAATACCCGCATTCTCCGGGCAGTGCCTGTTAACGGCTCCATTAGATTTATAAATGCTCATCCACTGTCCCACAGCCCAGCCAGTCAATCTATAAACTTCCTCTCCCCTGACTTCATTAGTTTCTTGGAGCGATAAAAGGCCCACCCAGGCAAAATCCCACCCTTAGATTTGCATAGTTTCTGTAGTGTAGTGGTTATCACGTTCGCCTAACACGCGAAAGGTCCCCGGTTCGAGACCGGGCGGAAACACATTTTAACTAATTAGACAGTAAGCCAATATCTGAAAATACAGTAAAAATCGAGTATTCACTTAGGGCTGATCCCAATATAGGAATTTATGCACTTCTCAGTATTTGGTATTCAGACTTACACTTCAAATATGGGCTGTGTCTCCTGTAGGCTTATCCTGGCGTGACGTTTTGATAAGCATATAAAACTCTCTGACAAGGTGACTTTTATTAATATATTCGGCTCCATTTACTCTCAGATTCGAAAATGCTAATTAGCATCAAAGTAGACATCATGCAAAACTACAAAACCCTGCAAGTTCCTGCACTTCATATCTAACTGACACCTTTGCTAACAGGTATTGTGTCAATTTAAAACTTGTACAAGACAGTTCACAGAATTGTCCATTTAAAGAAATGTTGCCAATTCATTAATTACTACATGTAGCTATTATTCGATAGTTAATCCAGAGATTCTTACCTTTACCTCGATTCGGCAGTCTCGTCCAGATCATCATGGCATTTGTAGATCTTTATGATAGCCACATTAGCAGCTAATTAGCGTTTACTTTTGGTGGGAGGGTGGGTGAATACAGGCAAATATTTCTGTAAAAGTCACCTTGTCCTAGAGAGATTATACGGTTACCATGCCAGGGTAAGCCTACAATAAACACAGACCTTTTTTTAAGTGTTTCTAAAAACCCCTACGGGAACAATGAATGGTGGAAAAACGTTTGGAACCATTTCCCTGTTTGACCGCTAGTTTTTATGGGTATTATGACTCATACTGTGGTACTCTATTTAGGATATTATGGGTGGGCGATTTATGGGCATTCCTAATCCTTTCCATTAGTTCATCCCTTTTGTGTCAGTTTCTGTAGTGTAGTGGTTATCACGTTCGCCTCACACGCGAAAGGTCCCCGGTTCGAAACCGGGCAGAAACAGATTTTAGCGAAACACATAGGGTGATAACTGAAACCACTGAACAAATACATAGGCCTACAGCATACATACCTAGACCAGTCTCCAACATTTCTGTAGTGTAGTGGTTATCACGTTCGCCTCACACGCGAAAGGTCCCCGATTCGAAACCGGGCAGAAACAGATTTTAGCGAAACAGATAGGGTGATAACTGAAACCACTGAACAAATACATAGGCCTACAGCATACATACCTAGACCAGTCTTGAACATTTCTTTAAATAACCAGAGGTAATGCAATGTTATAAAACAGGTTGTTTGGATCCTGGATGCTAATTGGTTGATAGCAGGGAGTTAAAGCTCCACAATACCCGCATTCTCCGGGCAGTGCCTGTTAACGGCTCCATTAGATTTATAAATGCTCATCCACTGTCCCACAGCCCAGCCAGTCAATCTATAAACTTCCTCTCCCCTGACTTCATTAGTTTCTTGGAGCGATAAAAGGCCCACCCAGGCAAAATCCCACCCTTAGATTTGCATAGTTTCTGTAGTGTAGTGGTTATCACGTTCGCCTAACACGCGAAAGGTCCCCGGTTCGAGACCGGGCGGAAACACATTTTAACTAATTAGACAGTAAGCCAATATCTGAAAATACAGTAAAAATCGAGTATTCACTTAGGGCTGATCCCAATATAGGAATTTATGCACTTCTCAGTATTTGGTATTCAGACTTACACTTCAAATATGGGCTGTGTCTCCTGTAGGCTTATCCTGGCGTGACGTTTTGATAAGCATATAAAACTCTCTGACAAGGTGACTTTTATTAATATATTCGGCTCCATTTACTCTCAGATTCGAAAATGCTAATTAGCATCAAAGTAGACATCATGCAAAACTACAAAACCCTGCAAGTTCCTGCACTTCATATCTAACTGACACCTTTGCTAACAGGTATTGTGTCAATTTAAAACTTGTACAAGACAGTTCACAGAATTGTCCATTTAAAGAAATGTTGCCAATTCATTAATTACTACATGTAGCTATTATTCGATAGTTAATCCAGAGATTCTTACCTTTACCTCGATTCGGCAGTCTCGTCCAGATCATCATGGCATTTGTAGATCTTTATGATAGCCACATTAGCAGCTAATTAGCGTTTACTTTTGGTGGGAGGGTGGGTGAATACAGGCAAATATTTCTGTAAAAGTCACCTTGTCCTAGAGAGATTATACGGTTACCATGCCAGGGTAAGCCTACAATAAACACAGACCTTTTTTTAAGTGTTTCTAAAAACCCCTACGGGAACAATGAATGGTGGAAAAACGTTTGGAACCATTTCCCTGTTTGACCGCTAGTTTTTATGGGTATTATGACTCATACTGTGGTACTCTATTTAGGATATTATGGGTGGGCGATTTATGGGCATTCCTAATCCTTTCCATTAGTTCATCCCTTTTGTGTCAGTTTCTGTAGTGTAGTGGTTATCACGTTCGCCTCACACGCGAAAGGTCCCCGATTCGAAACCGGGCAGAAACAGATTTTAGCGAAACAGATAGGGTGATAACTGAAACCACTGAACAAATACATAGGCCTACAGCATACATACCTAGACCAGTCTTGAACATTTCTTTAAATAACCAGAGGTAATGCAATGTTATAAAACAGGTTGTTTGGATCCTGGATGCTAATTGGTTGATAGCAGGGAGTTAAAGCTCCACAATACCCGCATTCTCCGGGCAGTGCCTGTTAACGGCTCCATTAGATTTATAAATGCTCATCCACTGTCCCACAGCCCAGCCAGTCAATCTATAAACTTCCTCTCCCCTGACTTCATTAGTTTCTTGGAGCGATAAAAGGCCCACCCAGGCAAAATCCCACCCTTAGATTTGCATAGTTTCTGTAGTGTAGTGGTTATCACGTTCGCCTAACACGCGAAAGGTCCCCGGTTCGAGACCGGGCGGAAACACATTTTAACTAATTAGACAGTAAGCCAATATCTGAAAATACAGTAAAAATCGAGTATTCACTTAGGGCTGATCCCAATATAGGAATTTATGCACTTCTCAGTATTTGGTATTCAGACTTACACTTCAAATATGGGCTGTGTCTCCTGTAGGCTTATCCTGGCGTGACGTTTTGATAAGCATATAAAACTCTCTGACAAGGTGACTTTTATTAATATATTCGGCTCCATTTACTCTCAGATTCGAAAATGCTAATTAGCATCAAAGTAGACATCATGCAAAACTACAAAACCCTGCAAGTTCCTGCACTTCATATCTAACTGACACCTTTGCTAACAGGTATTGTGTCAATTTAAAACTTGTACAAGACAGTTCACAGAATTGTCCATTTAAAGAAATGTTGCCAATTCATTAATTACTACATGTAGCTATTATTCGATAGTTAATCCAGAGATTCTTACCTTTACCTCGATTCGGCAGTCTCGTCCAGATCATCATGGCATTTGTAGATCTTTATGATAGCCACATTAGCAGCTAATTAGCGTTTACTTTTGGTGGGAGGGTGGGTGAATACAGGCAAATATTTCTGTAAAAGTCACCTTGTCCTAGAGAGATTATACGGTTACCATGCCAGGGTAAGCCTACAATAAACACAGACCTTTTTTTAAGTGTTTCTAAAAACCCCTACGGGAACAATGAATGGTGGAAAAACGTTTGGAACCATTTCCCTGTTTGACCGCTAGTTTTTATGGGTATTATGACTCATACTGTGGTACTCTATTTAGGATATTAT
Organism: Thymallus thymallus; assembly: GCA_023634145.1. Classification (NCBI taxonomy): domain Eukaryota; kingdom Metazoa; phylum Chordata; class Actinopteri; order Salmoniformes; family Salmonidae; genus Thymallus; species Thymallus thymallus. The sequence continues at coordinate 7,216,213 of CM042399.1, read as the reverse complement.
GGGTGGGCGATTTATGGGCATTCCTAATCCTTTCCATTAGTTCATCCCTTTTGTGTCAGTTTCTGTAGTGTAGTGGTTATCACGTTCGCCTCACACGCGAAAGGTCCCCGGTTCGAAACCGGGCAGAAACAGATTTTAGCGAAACACATAGGGTGATAACTGAAACCACTGAACAAATACATAGGCCTACAGCATACATACCTAGACCAGTCTCCAACATTTCTGTAGTGTAGTGGTTATCACGTTCGCCTCACACGCGAAAGGTCCCCGATTCGAAACCGGGCAGAAACAGATTTTAGCGAAACAGATAGGGTGATAACTGAAACCACTGAACAAATACATAGGCCTACAGCATACATACCTAGACCAGTCTTGAACATTTCTTTAAATAACCAGAGGTAATGCAATGTTATAAAACAGGTTGTTTGGATCCTGGATGCTAATTGGTTGATAGCAGGGAGTTAAAGCTCCACAATACCCGCATTCTCCGGGCAGTGCCTGTTAACGGCTCCATTAGATTTATAAATGCTCATCCACTGTCCCACAGCCCAGCCAGTCAATCTATAAACTTCCTCTCCCCTGACTTCATTAGTTTCTTGGAGCGATAAAAGGCCCACCCAGGCAAAATCCCACCCTTAGATTTGCATAGTTTCTGTAGTGTAGTGGTTATCACGTTCGCCTAACACGCGAAAGGTCCCCGGTTCGAGACCGGGCGGAAACACATTTTAACTAATTAGACAGTAAGCCAATATCTGAAAATACAGTAAAAATCGAGTATTCACTTAGGGCTGATCCCAATATAGGAATTTATGCACTTCTCAGTATTTGGTATTCAGACTTACACTTCAAATATGGGCTGTGTCTCCTGTAGGCTTATCCTGGCGTGACGTTTTGATAAGCATATAAAACTCTCTGACAAGGTGACTTTTATTAATATATTCGGCTCCATTTACTCTCAGATTCGAAAATGCTAATTAGCATCAAAGTAGACATCATGCAAAACTACAAAACCCTGCAAGTTCCTGCACTTCATATCTAACTGACACCTTTGCTAACAGGTATTGTGTCAATTTAAAACTTGTACAAGACAGTTCACAGAATTGTCCATTTAAAGAAATGTTGCCAATTCATTAATTACTACATGTAGCTATTATTCGATAGTTAATCCAGAGATTCTTACCTTTACCTCGATTCGGCAGTCTCGTCCAGATCATCATGGCATTTGTAGATCTTTATGATAGCCACATTAGCAGCTAATTAGCGTTTACTTTTGGTGGGAGGGTGGGTGAATACAGGCAAATATTTCTGTAAAAGTCACCTTGTCCTAGAGAGATTATACGGTTACCATGCCAGGGTAAGCCTACAATAAACACAGCCCTTTTTTTAAGTGTTTCTAAAAACCCCTACGGGAACAATGAATGGTGGAAAAACGTTTGGAACCATTTCCCTGTTTGACCGCTAGTTTTTATGGGTATTATGACTCATACTGTGGTACTCTATTTAGGATATTATGGGTGGGCGATTTATGGGCATTCCTAATCCTTTCCATTAGTTCATCCCTTTTGTGTCAGTTTCTGTAGTGTAGTGGTTATCACGTTCGCCTCACACGCGAAAGGTCCCCGGTTCGAAACCGGGCAGAAACAGATTTTAGCGAAACAGATAGGGTGATAACTGAAACCACTGAACAAATACATAGGCCTACAGCATACATACCTAGACCAGTCTCCAACATTTCTGTAGTGTAGTGGTTATCACGTTCGCCTCACACGCGAAAGGTCCCCGATTCGAAACCGGGCAGAAACAGATTTTAGCGAAACAGATAGAGTGATAACTGAAACCACTGAACAAATACATAGGCCTACAGCATACATACCTAGACCAGTCTTGAACATTTCTTTAAATAACCAGAGGTAATGCAATGTTATAAAACAGGTTGTTTGGATCCTGGATGCTAATTGGTTGATAGCAGGGAGTTAAAGCTCCACAATACCCGCATTCTCCGGGCAGTGCCTGTTAACGGCTCCATTAGATTTATAAATGCTCATCCACTGTCCCACAGCCCAGCCAGTCAATCTATAAACTTCCTCTCCCCTGACTTCATTAGTTTCTTGGAGCGATAAAAGGCCCACCCAGGCAAAATCCCACCCTTAGATTTGCATAGTTTCTGTAGTGTAGTGGTTATCACGTTCGCCTAACACGCGAAAGGTCCCCGGTTCGAGACCGGGCGGAAACACATTTTAACTAATTAGACAGTAAGCCAATATCTGAAAATACAGTAAAAATCGAGTATTCACTTAGGGCTGATCCCAATATAGGAATTTATGCACTTCTCAGTATTTGGTATTCAGACTTACACTTCAAATATGGGCTGTGTCTCCTGTAGGCTTATCCTGGCGTGACGTTTTGATAAGCATATAAAACTCTCTGACAAGGTGACTTTTATTAATATATTCGGCTCCATTTACTCTCAGATTCGAAAATGCTAATTAGCATCAAAGTAGACATCATGCAAAACTACAAAACCCTGCAAGTTCCTGCACTTCATATCTAACTGACACCTTTGCTAACAGGTATTGTGTCAATTTAAAACTTGTACAAGACAGTTCACAGAATTGTCCATTTAAAGAAATGTTGCCAATTCATTAATTACTACATGTAGCTATTATTCGATAGTTAATCCAGAGATTCTTACCTTTACCTCGATTCGGCAGTCTCGTCCAGATCATCATGGCATTTGTAGATCTTTATGATAGCCACATTAGCAGCTAATTAGCGTTTACTTTTGGTGGGAGGGTGGGTGAATACAGGCAAATATTTCTGTAAAAGTCACCTTGTCCTAGAGAGATTATACGGTTACCATGCCAGGGTAAGCCTACAATAAACACAGCCCTTTTTTTAAGTGTTTCTAAAAAACCCTACGGGAACAATGAATGGTGGAAAAACGTTTGGAACCATTTCCCTGTTTGACCGCTAGTTTTTATGGGTATTATGACTCATACTGTGGTACTCTATTTAGGATATTATGGGTGGGCGATTTATGGGCATTCCTAATCCTTTCCATTAGTTCATCCCTTTTGTGTCAGTTTCTGTAGTGTAGTGGTTATCACGTTCGCCTCACACGCGAAAGGTCCCCGGTTCGAAACCGGGCAGAAACAGATTTTAGCGAAACAGATAGGGTGATAACTGAAACCACTGAACAAATACATAGGCCTACAGCATACATACCTAGACCAGTCCCCAACATTTCTGTAGTGTAGTGGTTATCACGTTCACCTCACACGCGAAAGGTCCCGGATTCGAAACCGGGCAGAAACAGATTTTAGCGAAACAGATAGGGTGATAACTGAAACCACTGAACAAATACATAGGCCTACAGCATACATACCTAGACCAGTCTTGAACATTTCTTTAAATAACCAGAGGTAATGCAATGTTATAAAACAGGTTGTTTGGATCCTGGATGCTAATTGGTTGATAGCAGGGAGTTAAAGCTCCACAATACCCGCATTCTCCGGGCAGTGCCTGTTAACGGCTCCATTAGATTTATAAATGCTCATCCACTGTCCCACAGCCCAGCCAGTCAATCTATAAACTTCCTCTCCCCTGACTTCATTAGTTTCTTGGAGCGATAAAAGGCCCACCCAGGCAAAATCCCACCCTTAGATTTGCATAGTTTCTGTAGTGTAGTGGTTATCACGTTCGCCTAACACGCGAAAGGTCCCCGGTTCGAGACCGGGCGGAAACACATTTTAACTAATTAGACAGTAAGCCAATATCTGAAAATACAGTAAAAATCGAGTATTCACTTAGGGCTGATCCCAATATAGGAATTTATGCACTTCTCAGTATTTGGTATTCAGACTTACACTTCAAATATGGGCTGTGTCTCCTGTAGGCTTATCCTGGCGTGACGTTTTGATAAGCATATAAAACTCTCTGACAAGGTGACTTTTATTAATATATTCGGCTCCATTTACTCTCAGATTCGAAAATGCTAATTAGCATCAAAGTAGACATCATGCAAAACTACAAAACCCTGCAAGTTCCTGCACTTCATATCTAACTGACACCTTTGCTAACAGGTATTGTGTCAATTTAAAACTTGTACAAGACAGTTCACAGAATTGTCCATTTAAAGAAATGTTGCCAATTCATTAATTACTACATGTAGCTATTATTCGATAGTTAATCCAGAGATTCTTACCTTTACCTCGATTCGGCAGTCTCGTCCAGATCATCATGGCATTTGTAGATCTTTATGATAGCCACATTAGCAGCTAATTAGCGTTTACTTTTGGTGGGAGGGTGGGTGAATACAGGCAAATATTTCTGTAAAAGTCACCTTGTCCTAGAGAGATTATACGGTTACCATGCCAGGGTAAGCCTACAATAAACACAGACCTTTTTTTAAGTGTTTCTAAAAACCCCTACGGGAACAATGAATGGTGGAAAAACGTTTGGAACCATTTCCCTGTTTGACCGCTAGTTTTTATGGGTATTATGACTCATACTGTGGTACTCTATTTAGGATATTATGGGTGGGCGACTTGTGGGCATTCCTAATCCTTTCCATTAGTTCATCCCTTTTGTGTCAGTTTCTGTAGTGTAGTGGTTATCACGTTTGCCTCACACGCGAAAGGTCCCCGATTCGAAACCGGGCAGAAACAGATTTTAGCGAAACAGATAGGGTGATAACTGAAACCACTGAACAAATACATAGGCCTACAGCATACATACCTAGACCAGTCTTGAACATTTCTTTAAATAACCAGAGGTAATGCAATGTTATAAAACAGGTTGTTTGGATCCTGGATGCTAATTGGTTGATAGCAGGGAGTTAAAGCTCCACAATACCCGCATTCTCCGGGCAGTGCCTGTTAACGGCTCCATTAGATTTATAAATGCTCATCCACTGTCCCACAGCCCAGCCAGTCAATCTATAAACTTCCTCTCCCCTGACTTCATTAGTTTCTTGGAGCGATAAAAGGCCCACCCAGGCAAAATCCCACCCTTAGATTTGCACAGTTTCCGTAGTGTAGTGGTTATCACGTTCGCCTAACACGCGAAAGGTCCCCGGTTCGAGACCGGGCGGAAACACATTTTAACTAATTAGACAGTAAGCCAATGTCTGAAAATACAGTAAAAATCGAGTATTCACTTAGGGCCCGATCCCGATATAGGAATTTATGCACTTCTCAGTATTTGGTATTCAGACTTACACTTCAAATATGGGCTGTGTCTCGTGTAGGCTTATCCTGGCGTGACGTTTTGATAAGCATATAAAACTCTCTGACAAGGTGACTTTTATTAATATATTCGGCTCCATTTACTCTCAGATTCGAAAATGCTAATTAGCATCAAAGTAGACATCATGCAAAACTACAAATCCCTGCAAGTTCCTGCACTTCATATCTAACTGACACCTTTGCTAACAGGTATTGTGTCAATTTAAAACTTGTACAAGACAGTTCACAGAATTGTCCATTTAAAGAAATGTTGCCAATTGATTAATTACTACATGTAGCTATTATTCGATAGTTAATCCAGAGATTCTTACCTTTACCTCGATTCGGCAGTCTCGTCCAGATCATCATGGCATTTGTAGATATTTATGATAGCCACATTAGCAGCTAATTAGCGTTTACTTTTGGTGGGAGGGTGGGTGAATACAGGCAAATATTTCTGTAAAAGTCACCTTGTCCTAGAGAGATTACACGGTTACCATGCCAGGGTAAGCCTACAATAAACACAGCCCTTTTTTTAAGTGTTTCTAAAACCCCCTACGGGGACAATGAATGGTGGAAAAACGTTTGGAACCATTTCCCTGTTTGACCGCTAGTTTTTATGGGTATTATGACTCATACTGTGGTACTCTATTTAGGATATTATGGGTGGGCGACTTGTGGGCATTCCTAATCCTTTCCATTAGTTCATCCCTTTTGTGTCAGTTTCTGTAGTGTAGTGGTTATCACGTTCGCCTCACACGCGAAAGGTCCCCGATTCGAAACCGGGCAGAAACAGATTTTAGCGAAACAGATAGGGTGATAACTGAAACCACTGAACAAATACATAGGCCTACAGCATACATACCTAGACCAGTCTCCAACATTTCTGTAGTGTAGTGGTTATCACGTTCGCCTCACACGCGAAAGGTCCCGGATTCGAAACCGGGCAGAAACAGATTTTAGCGAAACAGATAGGGTGATAACTGAAACCACTGAACAAATACATAGGCCTACAGCATACATACCTAGACCAGTCTTGAACATTTCTTTAAATAACCAGAGGTAATGCAATGTTATAAAACAGGTTGTTTGGATCCTGGATGCTAATTGGTTGATAGCAGGGAGTTAAAGCTCCACAATACCCGCATTCTCCGGGCAGTGCCTGTTAACGGCTCCATTAGATTTATAAATGCTCATCCACTGTCCCACAGCCCAGCCAGTCAATCTATAAACTTCCTCTCCCCTGACTTCATTAGTTTCTTGGAGCGATAAAAGGCCCACCCAGGCAAAATCCCACCCTTAGATTTGCATAGTTTCTGTAGTGTAGTGGTTATCACGTTCGCCTAACACGCGAAAGGTCCCCGGTTCGAGACCGGGCGGAAACACATTTTAACTAATTAGACAGTAAGCCAATATCTGAAAATACAGTAAAAATCGAGTATTCACTTAGGGCTGATCCCAATATAGGAATTTATGCACTTCTCAGTATTTGGTATTCAGACTTACACTTCAAATATGGGCTGTGTCTCCTGTAGGCTTATCCTGGCGTGACGTTTTGATAAGCATATAAAACTCTCTGACAAGGTGACTTTTATTAATATATTCGGCTCCATTTACTCTCAGATTCGAAAATGCTAATTAGCATCAAAGTAGACATCATGCAAAACTACAAAACCCTGCAAGTTCCTGCACTTCATATCTAACTGACACCTTTGCTAACAGGTATTGTGTCAATTTAAAACTTGTACAAGACAGTTCACAGAATTGTCCATTTAAAGAAATGTTGCCAATTCATTAATTACTACATGTAGCTATTATTCGATAGTTAATCCAGAGATTCTTACCTTTACCTCGATTCGGCAGTCTCGTCCAGATCATCATGGCATTTGTAGATCTTTATGATAGCCACATTAGCAGCTAATTAGCGTTTACTTTTGGTGGGAGGGTGGGTGAATACAGGCAAATATTTCTGTAAAAGTCACCTTGTCCTAGAGAGATTATACGGTTACCATGCCAGGGTAAGCCTACAATAAACACAGACCTTTTTTTAAGTGTTTCTAAAAACCCCTACGGGAACAATGAATGGTGGAAAAACGTTTGGAACCATTTCCCTGTTTGACCGCTAGTTTTTATGGGTATTATGACTCATACTGTGGTACTCTATTTAGGATATTATGGGTGGGCGATTTATGGGCATTCCTAATCCTTTCCATTAGTTCATCCCTTTTGTGTCAGTTTCTGTAGTGTAGTGGTTATCACGTTCGCCTCACACGCGAAAGGTCCCCGGTTCGAAACCGGGCAGAAACAGATTTTAGCGAAACAGATAGGGTGATAACTGAAACCACTGAACAAATACATAGGCCTACAGCATACATACCTAGACCAGTCTCCAACATTTCTGTAGTGTAGTGGTTATCACGTTCGCCTCACACGCGAAAGGTCCCCGATTCGAAACCGGGCAGAAACAGATTTTAGCGAAACAGATAGGGTGATAACTGAAACCACTGAACAAATACATAGGCCTACAGCATACATACCTAGACCAGTCTTGAACATTTCTTTAAATAACCAGAGGTAATGCAATGTTATAAAACAGGTTGTTTGGATCCTGGATGCTAATTGGTTGATAGCAGGGAGTTAAAGCTCCACAATACCCGCATTCTCCGGGCAGTGCCTGTTAACGGCTCCATTAGATTTATAAATGCTCATCCACTGTCCCACAGCCCAGCCAGTCAATCTATAAACTTCCTCTCCCCTGACTTCATTAGTTTCTTGGAGCGATAAAAGGCCCACCCAGGCAAAATCCCACCCTTAGATTTGCATAGTTTCTGTAGTGTAGTGGTTATCACGTTCGCCTAACACGCGAAAGGTCCCCGGTTCGAGACCGGGCGGAAACACATTTTAACTAATTAGACAGTAAGCCAATATCTGAAAATACAGTAAAAATCGAGTATTCACTTAGGGCTGATCCCAATATAGGAATTTATGCACTTCTCAGTATTTGGTATTCAGACTTACACTTCAAATATGGGCTGTGTCTCCTGTAGGCTTATCCTGGCGTGACGTTTTGATAAGCATATAAAACTCTCTGACAAGGTGACTTTTATTAATATATTCAGCTCCATTTACTCTCAGATTCGAAAATGCTAATTAGCATCAAAGTAGACATCATGCAAAACTACAAAACCCTGCAAGTTCCTGCACTTCATATCTAACTGACACCTTTGCTAACAGGTATTGTGTCAATTTAAAACTTGTACAAGACAGTTCACAGAATTGTCCATTTAAAGAAATGTTGCCAATTCATTAATTACTACATGTAGCTATTATTCGATAGTTAATCCAGAGATTCTTACCTTTACCTCGATTCGGCAGTCTCGTCCAGATCATCATGGCATTTGTAGATCTTTATGATAGCCACATTAGCAGCTAATTAGCGTTTACTTTTGGTGGGAGGGTGGGTGAATACAGGCAAATATTTCTGTAAAAGTCACCTTGTCCTAGAGAGATTATACGGTTACCATGCCAGGGTAAGCCTACAATAAACACAGCCCTTTTTTTAAGTGTTTCTAAAAACCCCTACGGGAACAATGAATGGTGGAAAAACGTTTGGAACCATTTCCCTGTTTGACCGCTAGTTTTTATGGGTATTATGACTCATACTGTGGTACTCTATTTAGGATATTATGGGTGGGCGATTTATGGGCATTCCTAATCCTTTCCATTAGTTCATCCCTTTTGTGTCAGTTTCTGTAGTGTAGTGGTTATCACGTTCGCCTCACATGCGAAAGGTCCCCGGTTCGAAACCGGGCAGAAACAGATTTTAGCGAAACAGATAGGGTGATAACTGAAACCACTGAACAAATACATAGGCCTACAGCATACATACCTAGACCAGTCTCCAACATTTCTGTAGTGTAGTGGTTATCACGTTCGCCTCACACGCGAAAGGTCCCCGATTCGAAACCGGGCAGAAACAGATTTTAGCGAAACAGATAGGGTGATAACTGAAACCACTGAACAAATACATAGGCCTACAGCATACATACCTAGACCAGTCTTGAACATTTCTTTAAATAACCAGAGGTAATGCAATGTTATAAAACAGGTTGTTTGGATCCTGGATGCTAATTGGTTGATAGCAGGGAGTTAAAGCTCCACAATACCCGCATTCTCCGGGCAGTGCCTGTTAACGGCTCCATTAGATTTATAAATGCTCATCCACTGTCCCACAGCCCAGCCAGTCAATCTATAAACTTCCTCTCCCCTGACTTCATTAGTTTCTTGGAGCGATAAAAGGCCCACCCAGGCAAAATCCCACCCTTAGATTTGCATAGTTTCTGTAGTGTAGTGGTTATCACGTTCGCCTAACACGCGAAAGGTCCCCGGTTCGAGACCGGGCGGAAACACATTTTAACTAATTAGACAGTAAGCCAATATCTGAAAATACGGTAAAAATCGAGTATTCACTTAGGGCTGATCCCAATATAGGAATTTATGCACTTCTCAGTATTTGGTATTCAGACTTACACTTCAAATATGGGCTGTGTCTCCTGTAGGCTTATCCTGGCGTGACGTTTTGATAAGCATATAAAACTCTCTGACAAGGTGACTTTTATTAATATATTCGGCTCCATTTACTCTCAGATTCGAAAATGCTAATTAGCATCAAAGTAGACATCATGCAAAACTACAAAACCCTGCAAGTTCCTGCACTTCATATCTAACTGACACCTTTGCTAACAGGTATTGTGTCAATTTAAAACTTGTACAAGACAGTTCACAGAATTGTCCATTTAAAGAAATGTTGCCAATTCATTAATTACTACATGTAGCTATTATTCGATAGTTAATCCAGAGATTCTTACCTTTACCTCGATTCGGCAGTCTCGTCCAGATCATCATGGCATTTGTAGATCTTTATGATAGCCACATTAGCAGCTAATTAGCGTTTACTTTTGGTGGGAGGGTGGGTGAATACAGGCAAATATTTCTGTAAAAGTCACCTTGTCCTAGAGAGATTATACGGTTACCATGCCAGGGTAAGCCTACAATAAACACAGCCCTTTTTTTAAGTGTTTCTAAAAACCCCTACGGGAACAATGAATGGTGGAAAAACGTTTGGAACCATTTCCCTGTTTGACCGCTAGTTTTTATGGGTATTATGACTCATACTGTGGTACTCTATTTAGGATATTATGGGTGGGCGATTTATGGGCATTCCTAATCCTTTCCATTAGTTCATCCCTTTTGTGTCAGTTTCTGTAGTGTAGTGGTTATCACGTTCGCCTCACACGCGAAAGGTCCCCGGTTCGAAACCGGGCAGAAACAGATTTTAGCGAAACAGATAGGGTGATAACTGAAACCCCTGAACAAATACATAGGCCTACAGCATACATACCTAGACCAGTCTCCAACATTTCTGTAGTGTAGTGGTTATCACGTTCGCCTCACACGCGAAAGGTCCCCGATTCGAAACCGGGCAGAAACAGATTTTAGCGAAACAGATAGGGTGATAACTGAAACCACTGAACAAATACATAGGCCTACAGCATACATACCTAGACCAGTCTTGAACATTTCTTTAAATAACCAGAGGTAATGCAATGTTATAAAACAGGTTGTTTGGATCCTGGATGCTAATTGGTTGATAGCAGGGAGTTAAAGCTCCACAATACCCGCATTCTCCGGGCAGTGCCTGTTAACGGCTCCATTAGATTTATAAATGCTCATCCACTGTCCCACAGCCCAGCCAGTCAATCTATAAACTTCCTCTCCCCTGACTTCATTAGTTTCTTGGAGCGATAAAAGGCCCACCCAGGCAAAATCCCACCCTTAGATTTGCATAGTTTCTGTAGTGTAGTGGTTATCACGTTCGCCTAACACGCGAAAGGTCCCCGGTTCGAGACCGGGCGGAAACACATTTTAACTAATTAGACAGTAAGCCAATATCTGAAAATACAGTAAAAATCGAGTATTCACTTAGGGCTGATCCCAATATAGGAATTTATGCACTTCTCAGTATTTGGTATTCAGACTTACACTTCAAATATGGGCTGTGTCTCCTGTAGGCTTATCCTGGCGTGACGTTTTGATAAGCATATAAAACTCTCTGACAAGGTGACTTTTATTAATATATTCGGCTCCATTTACTCTCAGATTCGAAAATGCTAATTAGCATCAAAGTAGACATCATGCAAAACTACAAAACCCTGCAAGTTCCTGCACTTCATATCTAACTGACACCTTTGCTAACAGGTATTGTGTCAATTTAAAACTTGTACAAGACAGTTCACAGAATTGTCCATTTAAAGAAATGTTGCCAATTCATTAATTACTACATGTAGCTATTATTCGATAGTTAATCCAGAGATTCTTACCTTTACCTCGATTCGGCAGTCTCGTCCAGATCATCATGGCATTTGTAGATCTTTATGATAGCCACATTAGCAGCTAATTAGCGTTTACTTTTGGTGGGAGGGTGGGTGAATACAGGCAAATATTTCTGTAAAAGTCACCTTGTCCTAGAGAGATTATACGGTTACCATGCCAGGGTAAGCCTACAATAAACACAGCCCTTTTTTTAAGTGTTTCTAAAAACCCCTACGGGAACAATGAATGGTGGAAAAACGTTTGGAACCATTTCCCTGTTTGACCGCTAGTTTTTATGGGTATTATGACTCATACTGTGGTACTCTATTTAGGATATTATGGGTGGGCGATTTATGGGCATTCCTAATCCTTTCCATTAGTTCATCCCTTTTGTGTCAGTTTCTGTAGTGTAGTGGTTATCACGTTCGCCTCACACGCGAAAGGTCCCCGGTTCGAAACCGGGCAGAAACAGATTTTAGCGAAACAGATAGGGTGATAACTGAAACCCCTGAACAAATACATAGGCCTACAGCATACATACCTAGACCAGTCTCCAACATTTCTGTAGTGTAGTGGTTATCACGTTCGCCTCACACGCGAAAGGTCCCCGATTCGAAACCGGGCAGAAACAGATTTTAGCGAAACAGATAGGGTGATAACTGAAACCACTGAACAAATACATAGGCCTACAGCATACATACCTAGACCAGTCTTGAACATTTCTTTAAATAACCAGAGGTAATGCAATGTTATAAAACAGGTTGTTTGGATCCTGGATGCTAATTGGTTGATAGCAGGGAGTTAAAGCTCCACAATACCCGCATTCTCCGGGCAGTGCCTGTTAACGGCTCCATTAGATTTATAAATGCTCATCCACTGTCCCACAGCCCAGCCAGTCAATCTATAAACTTCCTCTCCCCTGACTTCATTAGTTTCTTGGAGCGATAAAAGGCCCACCCAGGCAAAATCCCACCCTTAGATTTGCATAGTTTCTGTAGTGTAGTGGTTATCACGTTCGCCTAACACGCGAAAGGTCCCCGGTTCGAGACCGGGCGGAAACACATTTTAACTAATTAGACAGTAAGCCAATATCTGAAAATACAGTAAAAATCGAGTATTCACTTAGGGCTGATCCCAATATAGGAATTTATGCACTTCTCAGTATTTGGTATTCAGACTTACACTTCAAATATGGGCTGTGTCTCCTGTAGGCTTATCCTGGCGTGACGTTTTGATAAGCATATAAAACTCTCTGACAAGGTGACTTTTATTAATATATTCGGCTCCATTTACTCTCAGATTCGAAAATGCTAATTAGCATCAAAGTAGACATCATGCAAAACTACAAAACCCTGCAAGTTCCTGCACTTCATATCTAACTGACACCTTTGCTAACAGGTATTGTGTCAATTTAAAACTTGTACAAGACAGTTCACAGAATTGTCCATTTAAAGAAATGTTGCCAATTCATTAATTACTACATGTAGCTATTATTCGATAGTTAATCCAGAGATTCTTACCTTTACCTCGATTCGGCAGTCTCTTCCAGATCATCATGGCATTTGTAGATCTTTATGATAGCCACATTAGCAGCTAATTAGCGTTTACTTTTGGTGGGAGGGTGGGTGAATACAGGCAAATATTTCTGTAAAAGTCACCTTGTCCTAGAGAGATTATACGGTTACCATGCCAGGGTAAGCCTACAATAAACACAGCCCTTTTTTTAAGTGTTTCTAAAAACCCCTACGGGAACAATGAATGGTGGAAAAACGTTTGGAACCATTTCCCTGTTTGACCGCTAGTTTTTATGGGTATTATGACTCATACTGTGGTACTCTATTTAGGATATTATGGGTGGGCGATTTATGGGCATTCCTAATCCTTTCCATTAGTTCATCCCTTTTGTGTCAGTTTCTGTAGTGTAGTGGTTATCACGTTCGCCTCACACGCGAAAGGTCCCCGGTTCGAAACCGGGCAGAAACAGATTTTAGCGAAACAGATAGGGTGATAACTGAAACCACTGAACAAATACATAGGCCTACAGCATACATACCTAGACCAGTCTCCAACATTTCTGTAGTGTAGTGGTTATCACGTTCGCCTCACACGCGAAAGGTCCCCGATTCGAAACCGGGCAGAAACAGATTTTAGCGAAACAGATAGGGTGATAACTGAAACCACTGAACAAATACATAGGCCTACAGCATACATACCTAGACCAGTCTTGAACATTTCTTTAAATAACCAGAGGTAATGCAATGTTATAAAACAGGTTGTTTGGATCCTGGATGCTAATTGGTTGATAGCAGGGAGTTAAAGCTCCACAATACCCGCATTCTCCGGGCAGTGCCTGTTAACGGCTCCATTAGATTTATAAATGCTCATCCACTGTCCCACAGCCCAGCCAGTCAATCTATAAACTTCCTCTCCCCTGACTTCATTAGTTTCTTGGAGCGATAAAAGGCCCACCCAGGCAAAATCCCACCCTTAGATTTGCATAGTTTCTGTAGTGTAGTGGTTATCACGTTCGCCTAACACGCGAAAGGTCCCCGGTTCGAGACCGGGCGGAAACACATTTTAACTAATTAGACAGTAAGCCAATATCTGAAAATACAGTAAAAATCGAGTATTCACTTAGGGCTGATCCCAATATAGGAATTTATGCACTTCTCAGTATTTGGTATTCAGACTTACACTTCAAATATGGGCTGTGTCTCCTGTAGGCTTATCCTGGCGTGACGTTTTGATAAGCATATAAAACTCTCTGACAAGGTGACTTTTATTAATATATTCGGCTCCATTTACTCTCAGATTCGAAAATGCTAATTAGCATCAAAGTAGACATCATGCAAAACTACAAAACCCTGCAAGTTCCTGCACTTCATATCTAACTGACACCTTTGCTAACAGGTATTGTGTCAATTTAAAACTTGTACAAGACAGTTCACAGAATTGTCCATTTAAAGAAATGTTGCCAATTCATTAATTACTACATGTAGCTATTATTCGATAGTTAATCCAGAGATTCTTACCTTTACCTCGATTCGGCAGTCTCGTCCAGATCATCATGGCATTTGTAGATCTTTATGATAGCCACATTAGCAGCTAATTAGCGTTTACTTTTGGTGGGAGGGTGGGTGAATACAGGCAAATATTTCTGTAAAAGTCACCTTGTCCTAGAGAGATTATACGGTTACCATGCCAGGGTAAGCCTACAATAAACACAGCCCTTTTTTTAAGTGTTTCTAAAAACCCCTACGGGAACAATGAATGGTGGAAAAACGTTTGGAACCATTTCCCTGTTTGACCGCTAGTTTTTATGGGTATTATGACTCATACTGTGGTACTCTATTTAGGATATTATGGGTGGGCGATTTATGGGCATTCCTAATCCTTTCCATTAGTTCATCCCTTTTGTGTCAGTTTCTGTAGTGTAGTGGTTATCACGTTCGCCTCACACGCGAAAGGTCCCCGGTTCGAAACTGGGCAGAAACAGATTTTAGCGAAACAGATAGGGTGATAACTGAAACCACTGAACAAATACATAGGCCTACAGCATACATACCTAGACCAGTCTCCAACATTTCTGTAGTGTAGTGGTTATCACGTTCGCCTCACACGCGAAAGGTCCCCGATTCGAAACCGGGCAGAAACAGATTTTAGCGAAACAGATAGGGTGATAACTGAAACCACTGAACAAATACATAGGCCTACAGCATACATACCTAGACCAGTCTTGAACATTTCTTTAAATAACCAGAGGTAATGCAATGTTATAAAACAGGTTGTTTGGATCCTGGATGCTAATTGGTTGATAGCAGGGAGTTAAAGCTCCACAATACCCGCATTCTCCGGGCAGTGCCTGTTAACGGCTCCATTAGATTTATAAATGCTCATCCACTGTCCCACAGCCCAGCCAGTCAATCTATAAACTTCCTCTCCCCTGACTTCATTAGTTTCTTGGAGCGATAAAAGGCCCACCCAGGCAAAATCCCACCCTTAGATTTGCATAGTTTCTGTAGTGTAGTGGTTATCACGTTCGCCTAACACGCGAAAGGTCCCCGGTTCGAGACCGGGCGGAAACACATTTTAACTAATTAGACAGTAAGCCAATATCTGAAAATACAGTAAAAATCGAGTATTCACTTAGGGCTGATCCCAATATAGGAATTTATGCACTTCTCAGTATTTGGTATTCAGACTTACACTTCAAATATGGGCTATGTCTCCTGTAGGCTTATCCTGGCGTGACGTTTTGATAAGCATATAAAACTCTCTGACAAGGTGACTTTTATTAATATATTCGGCTCCATTTACTCTCAGATTCGAAAATGCTAATTAGCATCAAAGTAGACATCATGCAAAACTACAAAACCCTGCAAGTTCCTGCACTTCATATCTAACTGACACCTTTGCTAACAGGTATTGTGTCAATTTAAAACTTGTACAAGACAGTTCACAGAATTGTCCATTTAAAGAAATGTTGCCAATTCATTAATTACTACATGTAGCTATTATTCGATAGTTAATCCAGAGATTCTTACCTTTACCTCGATTCGGCAGTCTCGTCCAGATCATCATGGCATTTGTAGATCTTTATGATAGCCACATTAGCAGCTAATTAGCGTTTACTTTTGGTGGGAGGGTGGGTGAATACAGGCAAATATTTCTGTAAAAGTCACCTTGTCCTAGAGAGATTATACGGTTACCATGCCAGGGTAAGCCTACAATAAACACAGCCCTTTTTTTAAGTGTTTCTAAAAACCCCTACGGGAACAATGAATGGTGGAAAAACGTTTGGAACCATTTCCCTGTTTGACCGCTAGTTTTTATGGGTATTATGACTCATACTGTGGTACTCTATTTAGGATATTATGGGTGGGCGATTTATGGGCATTCCTAATCCTTTCCATTAGTTCATCCCTTTTGTGTCAGTTTCTGTAGTGTAGTGGTTATCACGTTCGCCTCACACGCGAAAGGTCCCCGGTTCGAAACCGGGCAGAAACAGATTTCAGCGAAACAGATAGGGTGATAACTGAAACCACTGAACAAATACATAGGCCTACAGCATACATACCTAGACCAGTCTCCAACATTTCTGTAGTGTAGTGGTTATCACGTTCGCCTCACACGCGAAAGGTCCCCGATTCGAAACCGGGCAGAAACAGATTTTAGCGAAACAGATAGGGTGATAACTGAAACCACTGAACAAATACATAGGCCTACAGCATACATACCTAGACCAGTCTTGAACATTTCTTTAAATAACCAGAGGTAATGCAATGTTATAAAACAGGTTGTTTGGATCCTGGATGCTAATTGGTTGATAGCAGGGAGTTAAAGCTCCACAATACCCGCATTCTCCGGGCAGTGCCTGTTAACGGCTCCATTAGATTTATAAATGCTCATCCACTGTCCCACAGCCCAGCCAGTCAATCTATAAACTTCCTCTCCCCTGACTTCATTAGTTTCTTGGAGCGATAAAAGGCCCACCCAGGCAAAATCCCACCCTTAGATTTGCATAGTTTCTGTAGTGTAGTGGTTATCACGTTCGCCTAACACGCGAAAGGTCCCCGGTTCGAGACCGGGCGGAAACACATTTTAACTAATTAGACAGTAAGCCAATATCTGAAAATACAGTAAAAATCGAGTATTCACTTAGGGCTGATCCCAATATAGGAATTTATGCACTTCTCAGTATTTGGTATTCAGACTTACACTTCAAATATGGGCTGTGTCTCCTGTAGGCTTATCCTGGCGTGACGTTTTGATAAGCATATAAAACTCTCTGACAAGGTGACTTTTATTAATATATTCGGCTCCATTTACTCTCAGATTCGAAAATGCTAATTAGCATCAAAGTAGACATCATGCAAAACTACAAAACCCTGCAAGTTCCTGCACTTCATATCTAACTGACACCTTTGCTAACAGGTATTGTGTCAATTTAAAACTTGTACAAGACAGTTCACAGAATTGTCCATTTAAAGAAATGTTGCCAATTCATTAATTACTACATGTAGCTATTATTCGATAGTTAATCCAGAGATTCTTACCTTTACCTCGATTCGGCAGTCTCGTCCAGATCATCATGGCATTTGTAGATCTTTATGATAGCCACATTAGCAGCTAATTAGCGTTTACTTTTGGTGGGAGGGTGGGTGAATACAGGCAAATATTTCTGTAAAAGTCACCTTGTCCTAGAGAGATTATACGGTTACCATGCCAGGGTAAGCCTACAATAAACACAGCCCTTTTTTTAAGTGTTTCTAAAAAACCCTACGGGAACAATGAATGGTGGAAAAACGTTTGGAACCATTTCCCTGTTTGACCGCTAGTTTTTATGGGTATTATGACTCATACTGTGGTACTCTATTTAGGATATTATGGGTGGGCGATTTATGGGCATTCCTAATCCTTTCCATTAGTTCATCCCTTTTGTGTCAGTTTCTGTAGTGTAGTGGTTATCACGTTCGCCTCACACGCGAAAGGTCCCCGGTTCGAAACCGGGCAGAAACAGATTTTAGCGAAACAGATAGGGTGATAACTGAAACCACTGAACAAATACATAGGCCTACAGCATACATACCTAGACCAGTCTCCAACATTTCTGTAGTGTAGTGGTTATCACGTTCGCCTCACACGCGAAAGGTCCCGGATTCGAAACCGGGCAGAAACAGATTTTAGCGAAACAGATAGGGTGATAACTGAAACCACTGAACAAATACATAGGCCTACAGCATACATACCTAGACCAGTCTTGAACATTTCTTTAAATAACCAGAGGTAATGCAATGTTATAAAACAGGTTGTTTGGATCCTGGATGCTAATTGGTTGATAGCAGGGAGTTAAAGCTCCACAATACCCGCATTCTCCGGGCAGTGCCTGTTAACGGCTCCATTAGATTTATAAATGCTCATCCACTGTCCCACAGCCCAGCCAGTCAATCTATAAACTTCCTCTCCCCTGACTTCATTAGTTTCTTGGAGCGATAAAAGGCCCACCCAGGCAAAATCCCACCCTTAGATTTGCATAGTTTCTGTAGTGTAGTGGTTATCACGTTCGCCTAACACGCGAAAGGTCCCCGGTTCGAGACCGGGCGGAAACACATTTTAACTAATTAGACAGTAAGCCAATATCTGAAAATACAGTAAAAATCGAGTATTCACTTAGGGCTGATCCCAATATAGGAATTTATGCACTTCTCAGTATTTGGTATTCAGACTTACACTTCAAATATGGGCTGTGTCTCCTGTAGGCTTATCCTGGCGTGACGTTTTGATAAGCATATAAAACTCTCTGACAAGGTGATTTTTATTAATATATTCGGCTCCATTTACTCTCAGATTCGAAAATGCTAATTAGCATCAAAGTAGACATCATGCAAAACTACAAAACCCTGCAAGTTCCTGCACTTCATATCTAACTGACACCTTTGCTAACAGGTATTGTGTCAATTTAAAACTTGTACAAGACAGTTCACAGAATTGTCCATTTAAAGAAATGTTGCCAATTCATTAATTACTACATGTAGCTATTATTCGATAGTTAATCCAGAGATTCTTACCTTTACCTCGATTCGGCAGTCTCGTCCAGATCATCATGGCATTTGTAGATCTTTATGATAGCCACATTAGCAGCTAATTAGCGTTTACTTTTGGTGGGAGGGTGGGTGAATACAGGCAAATATTTCTGTAAAAGTCACCTTGTCCTAGAGAGATTATACGGTTACCATGCCAGGGTAAGCCTACAATAAACACAGCCCTTTTTTTAAGTGTTTCTAAAAACCCCTACGGGAACAATGAATGGTGGAAAAACGTTTGGAACCATTTCCCTGTTTGACCGCTAGTTTTTATGGGTATTATGACTCATACTGTGGTACTCTATTTAGGATATTATGGGTGGGCGATTTATGGGCATTCCTAATCCTTTCCATTAGTTCATCCCTTTTGTGTCAGTTTCTGTAGTGTAGTGGTTATCACGTTCGCCTCACACGCGAAAGGTCCCCGGTTCGAAACCGGGCAGAAACAGATTTTAGCGAAACAGATAGGGTGATAACTGAAACCACTGAACAAATACATAGGCCTACAGCATACATACCTAGACCAGTCTCCAACATTTCTGTAGTGTAGTGGTTATCACGTTCGCCTCACACGCGAAAGGTCCCCGATTCGAAACCGGGCAGAAACAGATTTTAGCGAAACAGATAGGGTGATAACTGAAACCACTGAACAAATACATAGGCCTACAGCATACATACCTAGACCAGTCTTGAACATTTCTTTAAATAACCAGAGGTAATGCAATGTTATAAAACAGGTTGTTTGGATCCTGGATGCTAATTGGTTGATAGCAGGGAGTTAAAGCTCCACAATACCCGCATTCTCCGGGCAGTGCCTGTTAACGGCTCCATTAGATTTATAAATGCTCATCCACTGTCCCACAGCCCAGCCAGTCAATCTATAAACTTCCTCTCCCCTGACTTCATTAGTTTCTTGGAGCGATAAAAGGCCCACCCAGGCAAAATCCCACCGTTAGATTTGCATAGTTTCTGTAGTGTAGTGGTTATCACGTTCGCCTAACACGCGAAAGGTCCCCGGTTCGAGACCGGGCGGAAACACATTTTAACTAATTAGACAGTAAGCCAATATCTGAAAATACAGTAAAAATCGAGTATTCACTTAGGGCTGATCCCAATATAGGAATTTATGCACTTCTCAGTATTTGGTATTCAGACTTACACTTCAAATATGGGCTGTGTCTCCTGTAGGCTTATCCTGGCGTGACGTTTTGATAAGCATATAAAACTCTCTGACAAGGTGACTTTTATTAATATATTCGGCTCCATTTACTCTCAGATTCGAAAATGCTAATTAGCATCAAAGTAGACATCATGCAAAACTACAAAACCCTGCAAGTTCCTGCACTTCATATCTAACTGACACCTTTGCTAACAGGTATTGTGTCAATTTAAAACTTGTACAAGACAGTTCACAGAATTGTCCATTTAAAGAAATGTTGCCAATTCATTAATTACTACATGTAGCTATTATTCGATAGTTAATCCAGAGATTCTTACCTTTACCTCGATTCGGCAGTCTCGTCCAGATCATCATGGCATTTGTAGATCTTTATGATAGCCACATTAGCAGCTAATTAGCGTTTACTTTTGGTGGGAGGGTGGGTGAATACAGGCAAATATTTCTGTAAAAGTCACCTTGTCCTAGAGAGATTATACGGTTACCATGCCAGGGTAAGCCTACAATAAACACAGCCCTTTTTTTAAGTGTTTCTAAAAACCCCTACGGGAACAATGAATGGTGGAAAAACGTTTGGAACCATTTCCCTGTTTGACCGCTAGTTTTTATGGGTATTATGACTCATACTGTGGTACTCTATTTAGGATATTATGGGTGGGCGATTTATGGGCATTCCTAATCCTTTCCATTAGTTCATCCCTTTTGTGTCAGTTTCTGTAGTGTAGTGGTTATCACGTTCGCCTCACACGCGAAAGGTCCCCGGTTCGAAACCGGGCAGAAACAGATTTTAGCGAAACAGATAGGGTGATAACTGAAACCACTGAACAAATACATAGGCCTACAGCATACATACCTAGACCAGTCTCCAACATTTCTGTAGTGTAGTGGTTATCACGTTCGCCTCACACGCGAAAGGTCCCCGATTCGAAACCGGGCAGAAACAGATTTTAGCGAAACAGATAGGGTGATAACTGAAACCACTGAACAAATACATAGGCCTACAGCATACATACCTAGACCAGTCTTGAACATTTCTTTAAATAACCAGAGGTAATGCAATGTTATAAAACAGGTTGTTTGGATCCTGGATGCTAATTGGTTGATAGCAGGGAGTTAAAGCTCCACAATACCCGCATTCTCCGGGCAGTGCCTGTTAACGGCTCCATTAGATTTATAAATGCTCATCCACTGTCCCACAGCCCAGCCAGTCAATCTATAAACTTCCTCTCCCCTGACTTCATTAGTTTCTTGGAGCGATAAAAGGCCCACCCAGGCAAAATCCCACCCTTAGATTTGCATAGTTTCTGTAGTGTAGTGGTTATCACGTTCGCCTAACACGCGAAAGGTCCCCGGTTCGAGACCGGGCGGAAACACATTTTAACTAATTAGACAGTAAGCCAATATCTGAAAATACAGTAAAAATCGAGTATTCACTTAGGGCTGATCCCAATATAGGAATTTATGCACTTCTCAGTATTTGGTATTCAGACTTACACTTCAAATATGGGCTGTGTCTCCTGTAGGCTTATCCTGGCGTGACGTTTTGATAAGCATATAAAACTCTCTGACAAGGTGACTTTTATTAATATATTCGGCTCCATTTACTCTCAGATTCGAAAATGCTAATTAGCATCAAAGTAGACATCATGCAAAACTACAAAACCCTGCAAGTTCCTGCACTTCATATCTAACTGACACCTTTGCTAACAGGTATTGTGTCAATTTAAAACTTGTACAAGACAGTTCACAGAATTGTCCATTTAAAGAAATGTTGCCAATTCATTAATTACTACATGTAGCTATTATTCGATAGTTAATCCAGAGATTCTTACCTTTACCTCGATTCGGCAGTCTCGTCCAGATCATCATGGCATTTGTAGATCTTTATGATAGCCACATTAGCAGCTAATTAGCGTTTACTTTTGGTGGGAGGGTGGGTGAATACAGGCAAATATTTCAGTAAAAGTCACCTTGTCCTAGAGAGATTATACGGTTACCATGCCAGGGTAAGCCTACAATAAACACAGCCCTTTTTTTAAGTGTTTCTAAAAACCCCTACGGGAACAATGAATGGTGGAAAAACGTTTGGAACCATTTCCCTGTTTGACCGCTAGTTTTTATGGGTATTATGACTCATACTGTGGTACTCTATTTAGGATATTATGGGTGGGCGATTTATGGGCATTCCTAATCCTTTCCATTAGTTCATCCCTTTTGTGTCAGTTTCTGTAGTGTAGTGGTTATCACGTTCGCCTCACACGCGAAAGGTCCCCGGTTCGAAACCGGGCAGAAACAGATTTTAGCGAAACAGATAGGGTGATAACTGAAACCACTGAACAAATACATAGGCCTACAGCATACATACCTAGACCAGTCTCCAACATTTCTGTAGTGTAGTGGTTATCACGTTCGCCTCACACGCGAAAGGTCCCCGATTCGAAACCGGGCAGAAACAGATTTTAGCGAAACAGATAGGGTGATAACTGAAACCACTGAACAAATACATAGGCCTACAGCATACATACCTAGACCAGTCTTGAACATTTCTTTAAATAACCAGAGGTAATGCAATGTTATAAAACAGGTTGTTTGGATCCTGGATGCTAATTGGTTGATAGCAGGGAGTTAAAGCTCCACAATACCCGCATTCTCCGGGCAGTGCCTGTTAACGGCTCCATTAGATTTATAAATGCTCATCCACTGTCCCACAGCCCAGCCAGTCAATCTATAAACTTCCTCTCCCCTGACTTCATTAGTTTCTTGGAGCGATAAAAGGCCCACCCAGGCAAAATCCCACCCTTAGATTTGCATAGTTTCTGTAGTGTAGTGGTTATCACGTTCGCCTAACACGCGAAAGGTCCCCGGTTCGAGACCGGGCGGAAACACATTTTAACTAATTAGACAGTAAGCCAATATCTGAAAATACGGTAAAAATCGAGTATTCACTTAGGGCTGATCCCAATATAGGAATTTATGCACTTCTCAGTATTTGGTATTCAGACTTACACTTCAAATATGGGCTGTGTCTCCTGTAGGCTTATCCTGGCGTGACGTTTTGATAAGCATATAAAACTCTCTGACAAGGTGACTTTTATTAATATATTCGGCTCCATTTACTCTCAGATTCGAAAATGCTAATTAGCATCAAAGTAGACATCATGCAAAACTACAAAACCCTGCAAGTTCCTGCACTTCATATCTAACTGACACCTTTGCTAACAGGTATTGTGTCAATTTAAAACTTGTACAAGACAGTTCACAGAATTGTCCATTTAAAGAAATGTTGCCAATTCATTAATTACTACATGTAGCTATTATTCGATAGTTAATCCAGAGATTCTTACCTTTACCTCGATTCGGCAGTCTCGTCCAGATCATCATGGCATTTGTAGATCTTTATGATAGCCACATTAGCAGCTAATTAGCGTTTACTTTTGGTGGGAGGGTGGGTGAATACAGGCAAATATTTCTGTAAAAGTCACCTTGTCCTAGAGAGATTATACGGTTACCATGCCAGGGTAAGCCTACAATAAACACAGCCCTTTTTTTAAGTGTTTCTAAAAACCCCTACGGGAACAATGAATGGTGGAAAAACGTTTGGAACCATTTCCCTGTTTGACCGCTAGTTTTTATGGGTATTATGACTCATACTGTGGTACTCTATTTAGGATATTATGGGTGGGCGATTTATGGGCATTCCTAATCCTTTCCATTAGTTCATCCCTTTTGTGTCAGTTTCTGTAGTGTAGTGGTTATCACGTTCGCCTCACACGCGAAAGGTCCCCGGTTCGAAACCGGGCAGAAACAGATTTTAGCGAAACAGATAGGGTGATAACTGAAACCACTGAACAAATACATAGGCCTACAGCATACATACCTAGACCAGTCTCCAA
The DNA here is from genome assembly GCA_023634145.1 of Thymallus thymallus. Lineage (NCBI taxonomy): Eukaryota > Metazoa > Chordata > Actinopteri > Salmoniformes > Salmonidae > Thymallus > Thymallus thymallus. Next base: position 7,191,963 of record CM042399.1, on the reverse strand, counting down.
CATTTCTGTAGTGTAGTGGTTATCACGTTCGCCTCACACGCGAAAGGTCCCCGATTCGAAACCGGGCAGAAACAGATTTTAGCGAAACAGATAGGGTGATAACTGAAACCACTGAACAAATACATAGGCCTACAGCATACATACCTAGACCAGTCTTGAACATTTCTTTAAATAACCAGAGGTAATGCAATGTTATAAAACAGGTTGTTTGGATCCTGGATGCTAATTGGTTGATAGCAGGGAGTTAAAGCTCCACAATACCCGCATTCTCCGGGCAGTGCCTGTTAACGGCTCCATTAGATTTATAAATGCTCATCCACTGTCCCACAGCCCAGCCAGTCAATCTATAAACTTCCTCTCCCCTGACTTCATTAGTTTCTTGGAGCGATAAAAGGCCCACCCAGGCAAAATCCCACCCTTAGATTTGCATAGTTTCTGTAGTGTAGTGGTTATCACGTTCGCCTAACACGCGAAAGGTCCCCGGTTCGAGACCGGGCGGAAACACATTTTAACTAATTAGACAGTAAGCCAATATCTGAAAATACAGTAAAAATCGAGTATTCACTTAGGGCTGATCCCAATATAGGAATTTATGCACTTCTCAGTATTTGGTATTCAGACTTACACTTCAAATATGGGCTGTGTCTCCTGTAGGCTTATCCTGGCGTGACGTTTTGATAAGCATATAAAACTCTCTGACAAGGTGACTTTTATTAATATATTCGGCTCCATTTACTCTCAGATTCGAAAATGCTAATTAGCATCAAAGTAGACATCATGCAAAACTACAAAACCCTGCAAGTTCCTGCACTTCATATCTAACTGACACCTTTGCTAACAGGTATTGTGTCAATTTAAAACTTGTACAAGACAGTTCACAGAATTGTCCATTTAAAGAAATGTTGCCAATTCATTAATTACTACATGTAGCTATTATTCGATAGTTAATCCAGAGATTCTTACCTTTACCTCGATTCGGCAGTCTCGTCCAGATCATCATGGCATTTGTAGATCTTTATGATAGCCACATTAGCAGCTAATTAGCGTTTACTTTTGGTGGGAGGGTGGGTGAATACAGGCAAATATTTCTGTAAAAGTCACCTTGTCCTAGAGAGATTATACGGTTACCATGCCAGGGTAAGCCTACAATAAACACAGCCCTTTTTTTAAGTGTTTCTAAAAAACCCTACGGGAACAATGAATGGTGGAAAAACGTTTGGAACCATTTCCCTGTTTGACCGCTAGTTTTTATGGGTATTATGACTCATACTGTGGTACTCTATTTAGGATATTATGGGTGGGCGATTTATGGGCATTCCTAATCCTTTCCATTAGTTCATCCCTTTTGTGTCAGTTTCTGTAGTGTAGTGGTTATCACGTTCGCCTCACACGCGAAAGGTCCCCGGTTCGAAACCGGGCAGAAACAGATTTTAGCGAAACAGATAGGGTGATAACTGAAACCACTGAACAAATACATAGGCCTACAGCATACATACCTAGACCAGTCTCCAACATTTCTGTAGTGTAGTGGTTATCACGTTCGCCTCACACACGAAAGGTCCCCGATTCGAAACCGGGCAGAAACAGATTTTAGCGAAACAGATAGGGTGATAAGTGAAACCACTGAACAAATACATAGGCCTACAGCATACATACCTAGACCAGTCTTGAACATTTCTTTAAATAACCAGAGGTAATGCAATGTTATAAATCAGGTTGTTTGGATCCTGGATGCTAATTGGTTGATAGCAGGGAGTTAAAGCTCCACAATACCCGCATTCTCCGGGCAGTGCCTGTTAATGGCTCCATTAGATTTATAAATGCTCATCCACTGTCCCACAGCCCAGCCAGTCAATCTATAAACTTCCTCTCCCCTGACTTCATTAGTTTCTTGGAGCGATAAAAGGCCCACCCAGGCAAAATCCCACCCTTAGATTTGCATAGTTTCTGTAGTGTAGTGGTTATCACGTTCGCCTAACACGCGAAAGGTCCCCGGTTCGAGACCGGGCGGAAACACATTTTAACTAATTAGACAGTAAGCCAATATCTGAAAATACAGTAAAAATCGAGTATTCACTTAGGGCTGATCCCAATATAGGAATTTATGCACTTCTCAGTATTTGGTATTCAGACTTACACTTCAAATATGGGCTGTGTCTCCTGTAGGCTTATCCTGGCGTGACGTTTTGATAAGCATATAAAACTCTCTGACAAGGTGACTTTTATTAATATATTCGGCTCCATTTACTCTCAGATTCGAAAATGCTAATTAGCATCAAAGTAGACATCATGCAAAACTACAAAACCCTGCAAGTTCCTGCACTTCATATCTAACTGACACCTTTGCTAACAGGTATTGTGTCAATTTAAAACTTGTACAAGACAGTTCACAGAATTGTCCATTTAAAGAAATGTTGCCAATTCATTAATTACTACATGTAGCTATTATTCGATAGTTAATCCAGAGATTCTTACCTTTACCTCGATTCGGCAGTCTCGTCCAGATCATCATGGCATTTGTAGATCTTTATGATAGCCACATTAGCAGCTAATTAGCGTTTACTTTTGGTGGGAGGGTGGGTGAATACAGGCAAATATTTCTGTAAAAGTCACCTTGTCCTAGAGAGATTATACGGTTACCATGCCAGGGTAAGCCTACAATAAACACAGCCCTTTTTTTAAGTGTTTCTAAAAACCCCTACGGGAACAATGAATGGTGGAAAAACGTTTGGAACCATTTCCCTGTTTGACCGCTAGTTTTTATGGGTATTATGACTCATACTGTGGTACTCTATTTAGGATATTATGGGTGGGCGATTTATGGGCATTCCTAATCCTTTCCATTAGTTCATCCCTTTTGTGTCAGTTTCTGTAGTGTAGTGGTTATCACGTTCGCCTCACACGCGAAAGGTCCCCGGTTCGAAACTGGGCAGAAACAGATTTTAGCGAAACAGATAGGGTGATAACTGAAACCACTGAACAAATACAAAGGCCTACAGCATACATACCTAGACCAGTCTTGAACATTTCTTTAAATAACTAGAGGTAATGCAATGTTATAAAACAGGTTGTTTGGATCATGGATGCTAATTGGTTGATAGCAGGGAGTTAAAGCTCCACAATACCCGCATTCTCCGGGCAGTGCCTGTTAACGGCTCCATTAGATTTATAAATGCTCATCCACTGTCCCACAGCCCAGCCAGTCAATCTATAAACTTCCTCTCCCCTGACTTCATTAGTTTCTTGGAGCGATAAAAGGCCCACCCAGGCAAAATCCCACCCTTAGATTTGCATAGTTTCTGTAGTGTAGTGGTTATCACGTTCGCCTAACACGCGAAAGGTCCCCGGTTCGAGACCGGGCGGAAACACATTTTAACTAATTAGACAGTAAGCCAATATCTGAAAATACAGTAAAAATCGAGTATTCACTTAGGGCTGATCCCAATATAGGAATTTATGCACTTCTCAGTATTTGGTATTCAGACTTACACTTCAAATATGGGCTGTGTCTCCTGTAGGCTTATCCTGGCGTGACGTTTTGATAAGCATATAAAACTCTCTGACAAGGTGACTTTTATTAATATATTCGGCTCCATTTACTCTCAGATTCGAAAATGCTAATTAGCATCAAAGTAGACATCATGCAAAACTACAAAACCCTGCAAGTTCCTGCACTTCATATCTAACTGACACCTTTGCTAACAGGTATTGTGTCAATTTAAAACTTGTACAAGACAGTTCACAGAATTGTCCATTTAAAGAAATGTTGCCAATTCATTAATTACTACATGTAGCTATTATTCGATAGTTAATCCAGAGATTCTTACCTTTACCTCGATTCGGCAGTCTCGTCCAGATCATCATGGCATTTGTAGATCTTTATGATAGCCACATTAGCAGCTAATTAGCGTTTACTTTTGGTGGGAGGGTGGGTGAATACAGGCAAATATTTCTGTAAAAGTCACCTTGTCCTAGAGAGATTATACGGTTACCATGCCAGGGTAAGCCTACAATAAACACAGCCCTTTTTTTAAGTGTTTCTAAAAACCCCTACGGGAACAATGAATGGTGGAAAAACGTTTGGAACCATTTCCCTGTTTGACCGCTAGTTTTTATGGGTATTATGACTCATACTGTGGTACTCTATTTAGGATATTATGGGTGGGCGATTTATGGGCATTCCTAATCCTTTCCATTAGTTCATCCCTTTTGTGTCAGTTTCTGTAGTGTAGTGGTTATCACGTTCGCCTCACACGCGAAAGGTCCCCGGTTCGAAACCGGGCAGAAACAGATTTTAGCGAAACAGATAGGGTGATAACTGAAACCACTGAACAAATACATAGGCCTACAGCATACATACCTAGACCAGTCTCCAACATTTCTGTAGTGTAGTGGTTATCACGTTCGCCTCACACGCGAAAGGTCCCCGATTCGAAACCGGGCAGAAACAGATTTTAGCGAAACAGATAGGGTGATAACTGAAACCACTGAACAAATACATAGGCCTACAGCATACATACCTAGACCAGTCTTGAACATTTCTTTAAATAACCAGAGGTAATGCAATGTTATAAAACAGGTTGTTTGGATCATGGATGCTAATTGGTTGATAGCAGGGAGTTAAAGCTCCACAATACCCGCATTCTCCGGGCAGTGCCTGTTAACGGCTCCATTAGATTTATAAATGCTCATCCACTGTCCCACAGCCCAGCCAGTCAATCTATAAACTTCCTCTCCCCTGACTTCATTAGTTTCTTGGAGCGATAAAAGGCCCACCCAGGCAAAATCCCACCCTTAGATTTGCATAGTTTCTGTAGTGTAGTGGTTATCACGTTCGCCTAACACGCGAAAGGTCCCCGATTCGAGACCGGGCGGAAACACATTTTAACTAATTAGACAGTAAGCCAATATCTGAAAATACGGTAAAAATCGAGTATTCACTTAGGGCTGATCCCAATATAGGAATTTATGCACTTCTCAGTATTTGGTATTCAGACTTACACTTCAAATATGGGCTGTGTCTCCTGTAGGCTTATCCTGGCGTGACGTTTTGATAAGCATATAAAACTCTCTGACAAGGTGACTTTTATTAATATATTCGGCTCCATTTACTCTCAGATTCGAAAATGCTAATTAGCATCAAAGTAGACATCATGCAAAACTACAAAACCCTGCAAGTTCCTGCACTTCATATCTAACTGACACCTTTGCTAACAGGTATTGTGTCAATTTAAAACTTGTACAAGACAGTTCACAGAATTGTCCATTTAAAGAAATGTTGCCAATTCATTAATTACTACATGTAGCTATTATTCGATAGTTAATCCAGAGATTCTTACCTTTACCTCGATTCGGCAGTCTCGTCCAGATCATCATGGCATTTGTAGATCTTTATGATAGCCACATTAGCAGCTAATTAGCGTTTACTTTTGGTGGGAGGGTGGGTGAATACAGGCAAATATTTCTGTAAAAGTCACCTTGTCCTAGAGAGATTATACGGTTACCATGCCAGGGTAAGCCTACAATAAACACAGCCCTTTTTTTAAGTGTTTCTAAAAACCCCTACGGGAACAATGAATGGTGGAAAAACGTTTGGAACCATTTCCCTGTTTGACCGCTAGTTTTTATGGGTATTATGACTCATACTGTGGTACTCTATTTAGGATATTATGGGTGGGCGATTTATGGGCATTCCTAATCCTTTCCATTAGTTCATCCCTTTTGTGTCAGTTTCTGTAGTGTAGTGGTTATCACGTTCGCCTCACACGCGAAAGGTCCCCGGTTCGAAACCGGGCAGAAACAGATTTTAGCGAAACAGATAGGGTGATAACTGAAACCACTGAACAAATACATAGGCCTACAGCATACATACCTAGACCAGTCTCCAACATTTCTGTAGTGTAGTGGTTATCACGTTCGCCTCACACGCGAAAGGTCCCCGATTCGAAACCGGGCAGAAACAGATTTTAGCGAAACAGATAGGGTGATAACTGAAACCACTGAACAAATACATAGGCCTACAGCATACATACCTAGACCAGTCTTGAACATTTCTTTAAATAACCAGAGGTAATGCAATGTTATAAAACAGGTTGTTTGGATCATGGATGCTAATTGGTTGATAGCAGGGAGTTAAAGCTCCACAATACCCGCATTCTCCGGGCAGTGCCTGTTAACGGCTCCATTAGATTTATAAATGCTCATCCACTGTCCCACAGCCCAGCCAGTCAATCTATAAACTTCCTCTCCCCTGACTTCATTAGTTTCTTGGAGCGATAAAAGGCCCACCCAGGCAAAATCCCACCCTTAGATTTGCATAGTTTCTGTAGTGTAGTGGTTATCACGTTCGCCTAACACGCGAAAGGTCCCCGATTCGAGACCGGGCGGAAACACATTTTAACTAATTAGACAGTAAGCCAATATCTGAAAATACGGTAAAAATCGAGTATTCACTTAGGGCTGATCCCAATATAGGAATTTATGCACTTCTCAGTATTTGGTATTCAGACTTACACTTCAAATATGGGCTGTGTCTCCTGTAGGCTTATCCTGGCGTGACGTTTTGATAAGCATATAAAACTCTCTGACAAGGTGACTTTTATTAATATATTCGGCTCCATTTACTCTCAGATTCGAAAATGCTAATTAGCATCAAAGTAGACATCATGCAAAACTACAAAACCCTGCAAGTTCCTGCACTTCATATCTAACTGACACCTTTGCTAACAGGTATTGTGTCAATTTAAAACTTGTACAAGACAGTTCACAGAATTGTCCATTTAAAGAAATGTTGCCAATTCATTAATTACTACATGTAGCTATTATTCGATAGTTAATCCAGAGATTCTTACCTTTACCTCGATTCGGCAGTCTCGTCCAGATCATCATGGCATTTGTAGATCTTTATGATAGCCACATTAGCAGCTAATTAGCGTTTACTTTTGGTGGGAGGGTGGGTGAATACAGGCAAATATTTCTGTAAAAGTCACCTTGTCCTAGAGAGATTATACGGTTACCATGCCAGGGTAAGCCTACAATAAACACAGCCCTTTTTTTAAGTGTTTCTAAAAACCCCTACGGGAACAATGAATGGTGGAAAAACGTTTGGAACCATTTCCCTGTTTGACCGCTAGTTTTTATGGGTATTATGACTCATACTGTGGTACTCTATTTAGGATATTATGGGTGGGCGATTTATGGGCATTCCTAATCCTTTCCATTAGTTCATCCCTTTTGTGTCAGTTTCTGTAGTGTAGTGGTTATCACGTTCGCCTCACACGCGAAAGGTCCCCGGTTCGAAACCGGGCAGAAACAGATTTTAGCGAAACAGATAGGGTGATAACTGAAACCACTGAACAAATACATAGGCCTACAGCATACATACCTAGACCAGTCTCCAACATTTCTGTAGTGTAGTGGTTATCACGTTCGCCTCACACGCGAAAGGTCCCCGATTCGAAACCGGGCAGAAACAGATTTTAGCGAAACAGATAGGGTGATAACTGAAACCACTGAACAAATACATAGGCCTACAGCATACATACCTAGACCAGTCTTGAACATTTCTTTAAATAACCAGAGGTAATGCAATGTTATAAAACAGGTTGTTTGGATCCTGGATGCTAATTGGTTGATAGCAGGGAGTTAAAGCTCCACAATACCCGCATTCTCCGGGCAGTGCCTGTTAACGGCTCCATTAGATTTATAAATGCTCATCCACTGTCCCACAGCCCAGCCAGTCAATCTATAAACTTCCTCTCCCCTGACTTCATTAGTTTCTTGGAGCGATAAAAGGCCCACCCAGGCAAAATCCCACCCTTAGATTTGCATAGTTTCTGTAGTGTAGTGGTTATCACGTTCGCCTAACACGCGAAAGGTCCCCGGTTCGAGACCGGGCGGAAACACATTTTAACTAATTAGACAGTAAGCCAATATCTGAAAATACAGTAAAAATCGAGTATTCACTTAGGGCTGATCCCAATATAGGAATTTATGCACTTCTCAGTATTTGGTATTCAGACTTACACTTCAAATATGGGCTGTGTCTCCTGTAGGCTTATCCTGGCGTGACGTTTTGATAAGCATATAAAACTCTCTGACAAGGTGACTTTTATTAATATATTCGGCTCCATTTACTCTCAGATTCGAAAATGCTAATTAGCATCAAAGTAGACATCATGCAAAACTACAAAACCCTGCAAGTTCCTGCACTTCATATCTAACTGACACCTTTGCTAACAGGTATTGTGTCAATTTAAAACTTGTACAAGACAGTTCACAGAATTGTCCATTTAAAGAAATGTTGCCAATTCATTAATTACTACATGTAGCTATTATTCGATAGTTAATCCAGAGATTCTTACCTTTACCTCGATTCGGCAGTCTCGTCCAGATCATCATGGCATTTGTAGATCTTTATGATAGCCACATTAGCAGCTAATTAGCGTTTACTTTTGGTGGGAGGGTGGGTGAATACAGGCAAATATTTCTGTAAAAGTCACCTTGTCCTAGAGAGATTATACGGTTACCATGCCAGGGTAAGCCTACAATAAACACAGCCCTTTTTTTAAGTGTTTCTAAAAAACCCTACGGGAACAATGAATGGTGGAAAAACGTTTGGAACCATTTCCCTGTTTGACCGCTAGTTTTTATGGGTATTATGACTCATACTGTGGTACTCTATTTAGGATATTATGGGTGGGCGATTTATGGGCATTCCTAATCCTTTCCATTAGTTCATCCCTTTTGTGTCAGTTTCTGTAGTGTAGTGGTTATCACGTTCGCCTCACACGCGAAAGGTCCCCGGTTCGAAACCGGGCAGAAACAGATTTTAGCGAAACAGATAGGGTGATAACTGAAACCACTGAACAAATACATAGGCCTACAGCATACATACCTAGACCAGTCTCCAACATTTCTGTAGTGTAGTGGTTATCACGTTCGCCTCACACACGAAAGGTCCCCGATTCGAAACCGGGCAGAAACAGATTTTAGCGAAACAGATAGGGTGATAAGTGAAACCACTGAACAAATACATAGGCCTACAGCATACATACCTAGACCAGTCTTGAACATTTCTTTAAATAACCAGAGGTAATGCAATGTTATAAATCAGGTTGTTTGGATCCTGGATGCTAATTGGTTGATAGCAGGGAGTTAAAGCTCCACAATACCCGCATTCTCCGGGCAGTGCCTGTTAATGGCTCCATTAGATTTATAAATGCTCATCCACTGTCCCACAGCCCAGCCAGTCAATCTATAAACTTCCTCTCCCCTGACTTCATTAGTTTCTTGGAGCGATAAAAGGCCCACCCAGGCAAAATCCCACCCTTAGATTTGCATAGTTTCTGTAGTGTAGTGGTTATCACGTTCGCCTAACACGCGAAACGTCCCCGGTTTGAGACCGGGCGGAAACACATTTTAACTAATTAGACAGTAAGCCAATATCTGAAAATACAGTAAAAATCGAGTATTCACTTAGGGCTGATCCCAATATAGGAATTTATGCACTTCTCAGTATTTGGTATTCAGACTTACACTTCAAATATGGGCTGTGTCTCCTGTAGGCTTATCCTGGCGTGACGTTTTGATAAGCATATAAAACTCTCTGACAAGGTGACTTTTATTAATATATTCGGCTCCATTTACTCTCAGATTCGAAAATGCTAATTAGCATCAAAGTAGACATCATGCAAAACTACAAAACCCTGCAAGTTCCTGCACTTCATATCTAACTGACACCTTTGCTAACAGGTATTGTGTCAATTTAAAACTTGTACAAGACAGTTCACAGAATTGTCCATTTAAAGAAATGTTGCCAATTCATTAATTACTACATGTAGCTATTATTCGATAGTTAATCCAGAGATTCTTACCTTTACCTCGATTCGGCAGTCTCGTCCAGATCATCATGGCATTTGTAGATCTTTATGATAGCCACATTAGCAGCTAATTAGCGTTTACTTTTGGTGGGAGGGTGGGTGAATACAGGCAAATATTTCTGTAAAAGTCACCTTGTCCTAGAGAGATTATACGGTTACCATGCCAGGGTAAGCCTACAATAAACACAGCCCTTTTTTTAAGTGTTTCTAAAAACCCCTACGGGAACAATGAATGGTGGAAAAACGTTTGGAACCATTTCCCTGTTTGACCGCTAGTTTTTATGGGTATTATGACTCATACTGTGGTACTCTATTTAGGATATTATGGGTGGGCGATTTATGGGCATTCCTAATCCTTTCCATTAGTTCATCCCTTTTGTGTCAGTTTCTGTAGTGTAGTGGTTATCACGTTCGCCTCACACGCGAAAGGTCCCCGGTTCGAAACTGGGCAGAAACAGATTTTAGCGAAACAGATAGGGTGATAACTGAAACCACTGAACAAATACAAAGGCCTACAGCATACATACCTAGACCAGTCTTGAACATTTCTTTAAATAACTAGAGGTAATGCAATGTTATAAAACAGGTTGTTTGGATCATGGATGCTAATTGGTTGATAGCAGGGAGTTAAAGCTCCACAATACCCGCATTCTCCGGGCAGTGCCTGTTAACGGCTCCATTAGATTTATAAATGCTCATCCACTGTCCCACAGCCCAGCCAGTCAATCTATAAACTTCCTCTCCCCTGACTTCATTAGTTTCTTGGAGCGATAAAAGGCCCACCCAGGCAAAATCCCACCCTTAGATTTGCATAGTTTCTGTAGTGTAGTGGTTATCACGTTCGCCTAACACGCGAAAGGTCCCCGGTTCGAGACCGGGCGGAAACACATTTTAACTAATTAGACAGTAAGCCAATATCTGAAAATACAGTAAAAATCGAGTATTCACTTAGGGCTGATCCCAATATAGGAATTTATGCACTTCTCAGTATTTGGTATTCAGACTTACACTTCAAATATGGGCTGTGTCTCCTGTAGGCTTATCCTGGCGTGACGTTTTGATAAGCATATAAAACTCTCTGACAAGGTGACTTTTATTAATATATTCGGCTCCATTTACTCTCAGATTCGAAAATGCTAATTAGCATCAAAGTAGACATCATGCAAAACTACAAAACCCTGCAAGTTCCTGCACTTCATATCTAACTGACACCTTTGCTAACAGGTATTGTGTCAATTTAAAACTTGTACAAGACAGTTCACAGAATTGTCCATTTAAAGAAATGTTGCCAATTCATTAATTACTACATGTAGCTATTATTCGATAGTTAATCCAGAGATTCTTACCTTTACCTCGATTCGGCAGTCTCGTCCAGATCATCATGGCATTTGTAGATCTTTATGATAGCCACATTAGCAGCTAATTAGCGTTTACTTTTGGTGGGAGGGTGGGTGAATACAGGCAAATATTTCTGTAAAAGTCACCTTGTCCTAGAGAGATTATACGGTTACCATGCCAGGGTAAGCCTACAATAAACACAGCCCTTTTTTTAAGTGTTTCTAAAAACCCCTACGGGAACAATGAATGGTGGAAAAACGTTTGGAACCATTTCCCTGTTTGACCGCTAGTTTTTATGGGTATTATGACTCATACTGTGGTACTCTATTTAGGATATTATGGGTGGGCGATTTATGGGCATTCCTAATGCTTTCCATTAGTTCATCCCTTTTGTGTCAGTTTCTGTAGTGTAGTGGTTATCACGTTCGCCTCACACGCGAAAGGTCCCAGGTTCGAAACCGGGCAGAAACAGATTTTAGCGAAACAGATAGGGTGATAACTGAAACCACTGAACAAATACATAGGCCTACAGCATACATACCTAGACCAGTCTCCAACATTTCTGTAGTGTAGTGGTTATCACGTTCGCCTCACACACGAAAGGTCCCCGATTCGAAACCGGGCAGAAACAGATTTTAGCGAAACAGATAGGGTGATAAGTGAAACCACTGAACAAATACATAGGCCTACAGCATACATACCTAGACCAGTCTTGAACATTTCTTTAAATAACCAGAGGTAATGCAATGTTATAAATCAGGTTGTTTGGATCCTGGATGCTAATTGGTTGATAGCAGGGAGTTAAAGCTCCACAATACCCGCATTCTCCGGGCAGTGCCTGTTAATGGCTCCATTAGATTTATAAATGCTCATCCACTGTCCCACAGCCCAGCCAGTCAATCTATAAACTTCCTCTCCCCTGACTTCATTATTTTCTTGGAGCGATAAAAGGCCCACCCAGGCAAAATCCCACCCTTAGATTTGCATAGTTTCTGTAGTGTAGTGGTTATCACGTTCGCCTAACACGCGAAACGTCCCCGGTTTGAGACCGGGCGGAAACACATTTTAACTAATTAGACAGTAAGCCAATATCTGAAAATACAGTAAAAATCGAGTATTCACTTAGGGCTGATCCCAATATAGGAATTTATGCACTTCTCAGTATTTGGTATTCAGACTTACACTTCAAATATGGGCTGTGTCTCCTGTAGGCTTATCCTGGCGTGACGTTTTGATAAGCATATAAAACTCTCTGACAAGGTGACTTTTATTAATATATTCGGCTCCATTTACTCTCAGATTCGAAAATGCTAATTAGCATCAAAGTAGACATCATGCAAAACTACAAAACCCTGCAAGTTCCTGCACTTCATATCTAACTGACACCTTTGCTAACAGGTATTGTGTCAATTTAAAACTTGTACAAGACAGTTCACAGAATTGTCCATTTAAAGAAATGTTGCCAATTCATTAATTACTACATGTAGCTATTATTCGATAGTTAATCCAGAGATTCTTACCTTTACCTCGATTCGGCAGTCTCGTCCAGATCATCATGGCATTTGTAGATCTTTATGATAGCCACATTAGCAGCTAATTAGCGTTTACTTTTGGTGGGAGGGTGGGTGAATACAGGCAAATATTTCTGTAAAAGTCACCTTGTCCTAGAGAGATTATACGGTTACCATGCCAGGGTAAGCCTACAATAAACACAGCCCTTTTTTTAAGTGTTTCTAAAAACCCCTACGGGAACAATGAATGGTGGAAAAACGTTTGGAACCATTTCCCTGTTTGACCGCTAGTTTTTATGGGTATTATGACTCATACTGTGGTACTCTATTTAGGATATTATGGGTGGGCGATTTATGGGCATTCCTAATCCTTTCCATTAGTTCATCCCTTTTGTGTCAGTTTCTGTAGTGTAGTGGTTATCACGTTCGCCTCACACGCGAAAGGTCCCCGGTTCGAAACTGGGCAGAAACAGATTTTAGCGAAACAGATAGGGTGATAACTGAAACCACTGAACAAATACAAAGGCCTACAGCATACATACCTAGACCAGTCTTGAACATTTCTTTAAATAACTAGAGGTAATGCAATGTTATAAAACAGGTTGTTTGGATCATGGATGCTAATTGGTTGATAGCAGGGAGTTAAAGCTCCACAATACCCGCATTCTCCGGGCAGTGCCTGTTAACGGCTCCATTAGATTTATAAATGCTCATCCACTGTCCCACAGCCCAGCCAGTCAATCTATAAACTTCCTCTCCCCTGACTTCATTAGTTTCTTGGAGCGATAAAAGGCCCACCCAGGCAAAATCCCACCCTTAGATTTGCATAGTTTCTGTAGTGTAGTGGTTATCACGTTCGCCTAACACGCGAAAGGTCCCCGGTTCGAGACCGGGCGGAAACACATTTTAACTAATTAGACAGTAAGCCAATATCTGAAAATACAGTAAAAATCGAGTATTCACTTAGGGCTGATCCCAATATAGGAATTTATGCACTTCTCAGTATTTGGTATTCAGACTTACACTTCAAATATGGGCTGTGTCTCCTGTAGGCTTATCCTGGCGTGACGTTTTGATAAGCATATAAAACTCTCTGACAAGGTGACTTTTATTAATATATTCGGCTCCATTTACTCTCAGATTCGAAAATGCTAATTAGCATCAAAGTAGACATCATGCAAAACTACAAAACCCTGCAAGTTCCTGCACTTCATATCTAACTGACACCTTTGCTAACAGGTATTGTGTCAATTTAAAACTTGTACAAGACAGTTCACAGAATTGTCCATTTAAAGAAATGTTGCCAATTCATTAATTACTACATGTAGCTATTATTCGATAGTTAATCCAGAGATTCTTACCTTTACCTCGATTCGGCAGTCTCGTCCAGATCATCATGGCATTTGTAGATCTTTATGATAGCCACATTAGCAGCTAATTAGCGTTTACTTTTGGTGGGAGGGTGGGTGAATACAGGCAAATATTTCTGTAAAAGTCACCTTGTCCTAGAGAGATTATACGGTTACCATGCCAGGGTAAGCCTACAATAAACACAGCCCTTTTTTTAAGTGTTTCTAAAAACCCCTACGGGAACAATGAATGGTGGAAAAACGTTTGGAACCATTTCCCTGTTTGACCGCTAGTTTTTATGGGTATTATGACTCATACTGTGGTACTCTATTTAGGATATTATGGGTGGGCGATTTATGGGCATTCCTAATCCTTTCCATTAGTTCATCCCTTTTGTGTCAGTTTCTGTAGTGTAGTGGTTATCACGTTCGCCTCACACGCGAAAGGTCCCCGGTTCGAAACTGGGCAGAAACAGATTTTAGCGAAACAGATAGGGTGATAACTGAAACCACTGAACAAATACAAAGGCCTACAGCATACATACCTAGACCAGTCTTGAACATTTCTTTAAATAACTAGAGGTAATGCAATGTTATAAAACAGGTTGTTTGGATCATGGATGCTAATTGGTTGATAGCAGGGAGTTAAAGCTCCACAATACCCGCATTCTCCGGGCAGTGCCTGTTAACGGCTCCATTAGATTTATAAATGCTCATCCACTGTCCCACAGCCCAGCCAGTCAATCTATAAACTTCCTCTCCCCTGACTTCATTAGTTTCTTGGAGCGATAAAAGGCCCACCCAGGCAAAATCCCACCCTTAGATTTGCATAGTTTCTGTAGTGTAGTGGTTATCACGTTCGCCTAACACGCGAAAGGTCCCCGGTTCGAGACCGGGCGGAAACACATTTTAACTAATTAGACAGTAAGCCAATATCTGAAAATACAGTAAAAATCGAGTATTCACTTAGGGCTGATCCCAATATAGGAATTTATGCACTTCTCAGTATTTGGTATTCAGACTTACACTTCAAATATGGGCTGTGTCTCCTGTAGGCTTATCCTGGCGTGACGTTTTGATAAGCATATAAAACTCTCTGACAAGGTGACTTTTATTAATATATTCGGCTCCATTTACTCTCAGATTCGAAAATGCTAATTAGCATCAAAGTAGACATCATGCAAAACTACAAAACCCTGCAAGTTCCTGCACTTCATATCTAACTGACACCTTTGCTAACAGGTATTGTGTCAATTAAAAACTTGTACAAGACAGTTCACAGAATTGTCCATTTAAAGAAATGTTGCCAATTCATTAATTACTACATGTAGCTATTATTCGATAGTTAATCCAGAGATTCTTACCTTTACCTCGATTCGGCAGTCTCGTCCAGATCATCATGGCATTTGTAGATCTTTATGATAGCCACATTAGCAGCTAATTAGCGTTTACTTTTGGTGGGAGGGTGGGTGAATACAGGCAAATATTTCTGTAAAAGTCACCTTGTCCTAGAGAGATTATACGGTTACCATGCCAGGGTAAGCCTACAATAAACACAGCCCTTTTTTTAAGTGTTTCTAAAAACCCCTACGGGAACAATGAATGGTGGAAAAACGTTTGGAACCATTTCCCTGTTTGACCGCTAGTTTTTATGGGTATTATGACTCATACTGTGGTACTCTATTTAGGATATTATGGGTGGGCGATTTATGGGCATTCCTAATCCTTTCCATTAGTTCATCCCTTTTGTGTCAGTTTCTGTAGTGTAGTGGTTATCACGTTCGCCTCACACGCGAAAGGTCCCCGGTTCGAAACTGGGCAGAAACAGATTTTAGCGAAACAGATAGGGTGATAACTGAAACCACTGAACAAATACAAAGGCCTACAGCATACATACCTAGACCAGTCTTGAACATTTCTTTAAATAACTAGAGGTAATGCAATGTTATAAAACAGGTTGTTTGGATCATGGATGCTAATTGGTTGATAGCAGGGAGTTAAAGCTCCACAATACCCGCATTCTCCGGGCAGTGCCTGTTAACGGCTCCATTAGATTTATAAATGCTCATCCACTGTCCCACAGCCCAGCCAGTCAATCTATAAACTTCCTCTCCCCTGACTTCATTAGTTTCTTGGAGCGATAAAAGGCCCACCCAGGCAAAATCCCACCCTTAGATTTGCATAGTTTCTGTAGTGTAGTGGTTATCACGTTCGCCTAACACGCGAAAGGTCCCCGGTTCGAGACCGGGCGGAAACACATTTTAACTAATTAGACAGTAAGCCAATATCTGAAAATACAGTAAAAATCGAGTATTCACTTAGGGCTGATCCCAATATAGGAATTTATGCACTTCTCAGTATTTGGTATTCAGACTTACACTTCAAATATGGGCTGTGTCTCCTGTAGGCTTATCCTGGCGTGACGTTTTGATAAGCATATAAAACTCTCTGACAAGGTGACTTTTATTAATATATTCGGCTCCATTTACTCTCAGATTCGAAAATGCTAATTAGCATCAAAGTAGACATCATGCAAAACTACAAAACCCTGCAAGTTCCTGCACTTCATATCTAACTGACACCTTTGCTAACAGGTATTGTGTCAATTAAAAACTTGTACAAGACAGTTCACAGAATTGTCCATTTAAAGAAATGTTGCCAATTCATTAATTACTACATGTAGCTATTATTCGATAGTTAATCCAGAGATTCTTACCTTTACCTCGATTCGGCAGTCTCGTCCAGATCATCATGGCATTTGTAGATCTTTATGATAGCCACATTAGCAGCTAATTAGCGTTTACTTTTGGTGGGAGGGGGGGTGAATACAGGCAAATATTTCTGTAAAAGTCACCTTGTCCTAGAGAGATTATACGGTTACCATGCCAGGGTAAGCCTACAATAAACACAGCCCTTTTTTTAAGTGTTTCTAAAAACCCCTACGGGAACAATGAATGGTGGAAAAACGTTTGGAACCATTTCCCTGTTTGACCGCTAGTTTTTATGGGTATTATGACTCATACTGTGGTACTCTATTTAGGATATTATGTGTGGGCGATTTATGGGCATTCCTAATCCTTTCCATTAGTTCATCCCTTTTGTGTCAGTTTCTGTAGTGTAGTGGTTATCACGTTCGCCTCACACGCGAAAGGTCCCCGGTTCGAAACTGGGCAGAAACAGATTTTAGCGAAACAGATAGGGTGATAACTGAAACCACTGAACAAATACAAAGGCCTACAGCATACATACCTAGACCAGTCTTGAACATTTCTTTAAATAACTAGAGGTAATGCAATGTTATAAAACAGGTTGTTTGGATCATGGATGCTAATTGGTTGATAGCAGGGAGTTAAAGCTCCACAATACCCGCATTCTCCGGGCAGTGCCTGTTAACGGCTCCATTAGATTTATAAATGCTCATCCACTGTCCCACAGCCCAGCCAGTCAATCTATAAACTTCCTCTCCCCTGACTTCATTAGTTTCTTGGAGCGATAAAAGGCCCACCCAGGCAAAATCCCACCCTTAGATTTGCATAGTTTCTGTAGTGTAGTGGTTATCACGTTCGCCTAACACGCGAAAGGTCCCCGGTTCGAGACCGGGCGGAAACACATTTTAACTAATTAGACAGTAAGCCAATATCTGAAAATACAGTAAAAATCGAGTATTCACTTAGGGCTGATCCCAATATAGGAATTTATGCACTTCTCAGTATTTGGTATTCAGACTTACACTTCAAATATGGGCTGTGTCTCCTGTAGGCTTATCCTGGCGTGACGTTTTGATAAGCATATAAAACTCTCTGACAAGGTGACTTTTATTAATATATTCGGCTCCATTTACTCTCAGATTCGAAAATGCTAATTAGCATCAAAGTAGACATCATGCAAAACTACAAAACCCTGCAAGTTCCTGCACTTCATATCTAACTGACACCTTTGCTAACAGGTATTGTGTCAATTAAAAACTTGTACAAGACAGTTCACAGAATTGTCCATTTAAAGAAATGTTGCCAATTCATTAATTACTACATGTAGCTATTATTCGATAGTTAATCCAGAGATTCTTACCTTTACCTCGATTCGGCAGTCTCGTCCAGATCATCATGGCATTTGTAGATCTTTATGATAGCCACATTAGCAGCTAATTAGCGTTTACTTTTGGTGGGAGGGGGGGTGAATACAGGCAAATATTTCTGTAAAAGTCACCTTGTCCTAGAGAGATTATACGGTTACCATGCCAGGGTAAGCCTACAATAAACACAGCCCTTTTTTTAAGTGTTTCTAAAAACCCCTACGGGAACAATGAATGGTGGAAAAACGTTTGGAACCATTTCCCTGTTTGACCGCTAGTTTTTATGGGTATTATGACTCATACTGTGGTACTCTATTTAGGATATTATGTGTGGGCGATTTATGGGCATTCCTAATCCTTTCCATTAGTTCATCCCTTTTGTGTCAGTTTCTGTAGTGTAGTGGTTATCACGTTCGCCTCACACGCGAAAGGTCCCCGGTTCGAAACTGGGCAGAAACAGATTTTAGCGAAACAGATAGGGTGATAACTGAAACCACTGAACAAATACAAAGGCCTACAGCATACATACCTAGACCAGTCTTGAACATTTCTTTAAATAACTAGAGGTAATGCAATGTTATAAAACAGGTTGTTTGGATCATGGATGCTAATTGGTTGATAGCAGGGAGTTAAAGCTCCACAATACCCGCATTCTCCGGGCAGTGCCTGTTAACGGCTCCATTAGATTTATAAATGCTCATCCACTGTCCCACAGCCCAGCCAGTCAATCTATAAACTTCCTCTCCCCTGACTTCATTAGTTTCTTGGAGCGATAAAAGGCCCACCCAGGCAAAATCCCACCCTTAGATTTGCATAGTTTCTGTAGTGTAGTGGTTATCACGTTCGCCTAACACGCGAAAGGTCCCCGGTTCGAGACCGGGCGGAAACACATTTTAACTAATTAGACAGTAAGCCAATATCTGAAAATACAGTAAAAATCGAGTATTCACTTAGGGCTGATCCCAATATAGGAATTTATGCACTTCTCAGTATTTGGTATTCAGACTTACACTTCAAATATGGGCTGTGTCTCCTGTAGGCTTATCCTGGCGTGACGTTTTGATAAGCATATAAAACTCTCTGACAAGGTGACTTTTATTAATATATTCGGCTCCATTTACTCTCAGATTCGAAAATGCTAATTAGCATCAAAGTAGACATCATGCAAAACTACAAAACCCTGCAAGTTCCTGCACTTCATATCTAACTGACACCTTTGCTAACAGGTATTGTGTCAATTAAAAACTTGTACAAGACAGTTCACAGAATTGTCCATTTAAAGAAATGTTGCCAATTCATTAATTACTACATGTAGCTATTATTCGATAGTTAATCCAGAGATTCTTACCTTTACCTCGATTCGGCAGTCTCGTCCAGATCATCATGGCATTTGTAGATCTTTATGATAGCCACATTAGCAGCTAATTAGCGTTTACTTTTGGTGGGAGGGTGGGTGAATACAGGCAAATATTTCTGTAAAAGTCACCTTGTCCTAGAGAGATTATACGGTTACCATGCCAGGGTAAGCCTACAATAAACACAGCCCTTTTTTTAAGTGTTTCTAAAAACCCCTACGGGAACAATGAATGGTGGAAAAACGTTTGGAACCATTTCCCTGTTTGACCGCTAGTTTTTATGGGTATTATGACTCATACTGTGGTACTCTATTTAGGATATTATGTGTGGGCGATTTATGGGCATTCCTAATCCTTTCCATTAGTTCATCCCTTTTGTGTCAGTTTCTGTAGTGTAGTGGTTATCACGTTCGCCTCACACGCGAAAGGTCCCCGGTTCGAAACTGGGCAGAAACAGATTTTAGCGAAACAGATAGGGTGATAACTGAAACCACTGAACAAATACAAAGGCCTACAGCATACATACCTAGACCAGTCTTGAACATTTCTTTAAATAACTAGAGGTAATGCAATGTTATAAAACAGGTTGTTTGGATCATGGATGCTAATTGGTTGATAGCAGGGAGTTAAAGCTCCACAATACCCGCATTCTCCGGGCAGTGCCTGTTAACGGCTCCATTAGATTTATAAATGCTCATCCACTGTCCCACAGCCCAGCCAGTCAATCTATAAACTTCCTCTCCCCTGACTTCATTAGTTTCTTGGAGCGATAAAAGGCCCACCCAGGCAAAATCCCACCCTTAGATTTGCATAGTTTCTGTAGTGTAGTGGTTATCACGTTCGCCTAACACGCGAAAGGTCCCCGGTTCGAGACCGGGCGGAAACACATTTTAACTAATTAGACAGTAAGCCAATATCTGAAAATACAGTAAAAATCGAGTATTCACTTAGGGCTGATCCCAATATAGGAATTTATGCACTTCTCAGTATTTGGTATTCAGACTTACACTTCAAATATGGGCTGTGTCTCCTGTAGGCTTATCCTGGCGTGACGTTTTGATAAGCATATAAAACTCTCTGACAAGGTGACTTTTATTAATATATTCGGCTCCATTTACTCTCAGATTCGAAAATGCTAATTAGCATCAAAGTAGACATCATGCAAAACTACAAAACCCTGCAAGTTCCTGCACTTCATATCTAACTGACACCTTTGCTAACAGGTATTGTGTCAATTAAAAACTTGTACAAGACAGTTCACAGAATTGTCCATTTAAAGAAATGTTGCCAATTCATTAATTACTACATGTAGCTATTATTCGATAGTTAATCCAGAGATTCTTACCTTTACCTCGATTCGGCAGTCTCGTCCAGATCATCATGGCATTTGTAGATCTTTATGATAGCCACATTAGCAGCTAATTAGCGTTTACTTTTGGTGGGAGGGGGGGTGAATACAGGCAAATATTTCTGTAAAAGTCACCTTGTCCTAGAGAGATTATACGGTTACCATGCCAGGGTAAGCCTACAATAAACACAGCCCTTTTTTTAAGTGTTTCTAAAAACCCCTACGGGAACAATGAATGGTGGAAAAACGTTTGGAACCATTTCCCTGTTTGACCGCTAGTTTTTATGGGTATTATGACTCATACTGTGGTACTCTATTTAGGATATTATGTGTGGGCGATTTATGGGCATTCCTAATCCTTTCCATTAGTTCATCCCTTTTGTGTCAGTTTCTGTAGTGTAGTGGTTATCACGTTCGCCTCACACGCGAAAGGTCCCCGGTTCGAAACTGGGCAGAAACAGATTTTAGCGAAACAGATAGGGTGATAACTGAAACCACTGAACAAATACAAAGGCCTACAGCATACATACCTAGACCAGTCTTGAACATTTCTTTAAATAACTAGAGGTAATGCAATGTTATAAAACAGGTTGTTTGGATCATGGATGCTAATTGGTTGATAGCAGGGAGTTAAAGCTCCACAATACCCGCATTCTCCGGGCAGTGCCTGTTAACGGCTCCATTAGATTTATAAATGCTCATCCACTGTCCCACAGCCCAGCCAGTCAATCTATAAACTTCCTCTCCCCTGACTTCATTAGTTTCTTGGAGCGATAAAAGGCCCACCCAGGCAAAATCCCACCCTTAGATTTGCATAGTTTCTGTAGTGTAGTGGTTATCACGTTCGCCTAACACGCGAAAGGTCCCCGGTTCGAGACCGGGCGGAAACACATTTTAACTAATTAGACAGTAAGCCAATATCTGAAAATACAGTAAAAATCGAGTATTCACTTAGGGCTGATCCCAATATAGGAATTTATGCACTTCTCAGTATTTGGTATTCAGACTTACACTTCAAATATGGGCTGTGTCTCCTGTAGGCTTATCCTGGCGTGACGTTTTGATAAGCATATAAAACTCTCTGACAAGGTGACTTTTATTAATATATTCGGCTCCATTTACTCTCAGATTCGAAAATGCTAATTAGCATCAAAGTAGACATCATGCAAAACTACAAAACCCTGCAAGTTCCTGCACTTCATATCTAACTGACACCTTTGCTAACAGGTATTGTGTCAATTTAAAACTTGTACAAGACAGTTCACAGAATTGTCCATTTAAAGAAATGTTGCCAATTCATTAATTACTACATGTAGCTATTATTCGATAGTTAATCCAGAGATTCTTACCTTTACCTCGATTCGGCAGTCTCGTCCAGATCATCATGGCATTTGTAGATCTTTATGATAGCCACATTAGCAGCTAATTAGCGTTTACTTTTGGTGGGAGGGTGGGTGAATACAGGCAAATATTTCTGTAAAAGTCACCTTGTCCTAGAGAGATTATACGGTTACCATGCCAGGGTAAGCCTACAATAAACACAGCCCTTTTTTTAAGTGTTTCTAAAACCCCCTACGGGAACAATGAATGGTGGAAAAACGTTTGGAACCATTTCCCTGTTTGACCGCTAGTTTTTATGGGTATTATGACTCATACTGTGGTACTCTATTTAGGATATTATGGGTGGGCGATTTATGGGCATTCCTAATCCTTTCCATTAGTTCATCCCTTTTGTGTCAGTTTCTGTAGTGTAGTGGTTATCACGTTCGCCTCACACGCGAAAGGTCCCCGGTTCGAAACTGGGCAGAAACAGATTTTAGCGAAACAGATAGGGTGATAACTGAAACCACTGAACAAATACAAAGGCCTACAGCATACATACCTAGACCAGTCTTGAACATTTCTTTAAATAACTAGAGGTAATGCAATGTTATAAAACAGGTTGTTTGGATCATGGATGCTAATTGGTTGATAGCAGGGAGTTAAAGCTCCACAATACCCGCATTCTCCGGGCAGTGCCTGTTAACGGCTCCATTAGATTTATAAATGCTCATCCACTGTCCCACAGCCCAGCCAGTCAATCTATAAACTTCCTCTCCCCTGACTTCATTAGTTTCTTGGAGCGATAAAAGGCCCACCCAGGCAAAATCCCACCCTTAGATTTGCATAGTTTCTGTAGTGTAGTGGTTATCACGTTCGCCTAACACGCGAAAGGTCCCCGGTTCGAGACCGGGCGGAAACACATTTTAACTAATTAGACAGTAAGCCAATATCTGAAAATACAGTAAAAATCGAGTATTCACTTAGGGCTGATCCCAATATAGGAATTTATGCACTTCTCAGTATTTGGTATTCAGACTTACACTTCAAATATGGGCTGTGTCTCCTGTAGGCTTATCCTGGCGTGACGTTTTGATAAGCATATAAAACTCTCTGACAAGGTGACTTTTATTAATATATTCGGCTCCATTTACTCTCAGATTCGAAAATGCTAATTAGCATCAAAGTAGACATCATGCAAAACTACAAAACCCTGCAAGTTCCTGCACTTCATATCTAACTGACACCTTTGCTAACAGGTATTGTGTCAATTAAAAACTTGTACAAGACAGTTCACAGAATTGTCCATTTAAAGAAATGTTGCCAATTCATTAATTACTACATGTAGCTATTATTCGATAGTTAATCCAGAGATTCTTACCTTTCCCTCGATTCGGCAGTCTCGTCCAGATCATCATGGCATTTGTAGATCTTTATGATAGCCACATTAGCAGCTAATTAGCGTTTACTTTTGGTGGGAGGGGGGGTGAATACAGGCAAATATTTCTGTAAAAGTCACCTTGTCCTAGAGAGATTATACGGTTACCATGCCAGGGTAAGCCTACAATAAACACAGCCCTTTTTTTAAGTGTTTCTAAAAACCCCTACGGGAACAATGAATGGTGGAAAAACGTTTGGAACCATTTCCCTGTTTGACCGCTAGTTTTTATGGGTATTATGACTCATACTGTGGTACTCTATTTAGGATATTATGGGTGGGCGATTTATGGGCATTCCTAATCCTTTCCATTAGTTCATCCCTTTTGTGTCAGTTTCTGTAGTGTAGTGGTTATCACGTTCGCCTCACATGCGAAAGGTCCCAGGTTCGAAACCGGGCAGAAACAGATTTTAGCGAAACAGATAGGGTGATAACTGAAACCACTGAACAAATACATAGGCCTACAGCATACATACCTAGACCAGTCTTGAACATTTCTTTAAATAACCAGAGGTAATGCAATGTTATAAAACAGGTTGTTTGGATCCTGGATGCTAATTGGTTGATAGCAGGGAGTTAAAGCTCCACAATACCCGCATTCTCCGGGCAGTGCCTGTTAACGGCTCCATTAGATTTATAAATGCTCATCCACTGTCCCACAGCCCAGCCAGTCAATCTATAAACTTCCTCTCCCCTGACTTCATTAGTTTCTTGGAGCGATAAAAGGCCCACCCAGGCAAAATCCCACCCTTAGATTTGCATAGTTTCTGTAGTGTAGTGGTTATCACGTTCGCCTAACACGCGAAAGGTCCCCGGTTCGAGACCGGGCGGAAACACATTTGAACTAATTAGACAGTAAGCCAATATCTGAAAATACAGTAAAAATCGAGTATTCACTTAGGGCTGATCCCAATATAGGAATTTATGCACTTCTCAGTATTTGGTATTCAGACTTACACTTCAAATATGGGCTGTGTCTCCTGTAGGCTTATCCTGGCGTGACGTTTTGATAAGCATATAAAACTCTCTGACAAGGTGACTTTTATTAATATATTCGGCTCCATTTACTCTCAGATTCGAAAATGCTAATTAGCATCAAAGTAGACATCATGCAAAACTACAAAACCCTGCAAGTTCCTGCACTTCATATCTAACTGACACCTTTGCTAACAGGTATTGTGTCAATTTAAAACTTGTACAAGACAGTTCACAGAATTGTCCATTTAAAGAAATGTTGCCAATTCATTAATTACTACATGTAGCTATTATTCGATAGTTAATCCAGAGATTCTTACCTTTACCTCGATTCGGCAGTCTCGTCCAGATCATCATGGCATTTGTAGATCTTTATGATAGCCACATTAGCAGCTAATTAGCGTTTACTTTTGGTGGGAGGGGGGGTGAATACAGGCAAATATTTCTGTAAAAGTCACCTTGTCCTAGAGAGATTATACGGTTACCATGCCAGGGTAAGCCTACAATAAACACAGCCCTTTTTTTAAGTGTTTCTAAAAACCCCTACGGGAACAATGAATGGTGGAAAAACGTTTGGAACCATTTCCCTGTTTGACCGCTAGTTTTTATGGGTATTATGACTCATACTGTGGTACTCTATTTAGGATATTATGGGTGGGCGATTTATGGGCATTCCTAATCCTTTCCATTAGTTCATCCCTTTTGTGTCAGTTTCTGTAGTGTAGTGGTTATCACGTTCGCCTCACACGCGAAAGGTCCCCGGTTCGAAACTGGGCAGAAACAGATTTTAGCGAAACAGATAGGGTGATAACTGAAACCACTGAACAAATACATAGGCCTACAGCATACATACCTAGACCAGTCTTGAACATTTCTTTAAATAACCAGAGGTAATGCAATGTTATAAAACAGGTTGTTTGGATCCTGGATGCTAATTGGTTGATAGCAGGGAGTTAAAGCTCCACAATACCCGCATTCTCCGGGCAGTGCCTGTTAACGGCTCCATTAGATTTATAAATGCTCATCCACTGTCCCACAGCCCAGCCAGTCAATCTATAAACTTCCTCTCCCCTGACTTCATTAGTTTCTTGGAGCTATAAAAGGCCCACCCAGGCAAAATCCCACCCTTAGATTTGCATAGTTTCTGTAGTGTAGTGGTTATCACGTTCGCCTAACACGCGAAAGGTCCCCGGTTCGACACCGGGCGGAAACACATTTTAACTAATTAGACAGTAAGCCCATGTCTGAAAATACAGTAAAAATCGAGTATTCACTTAGGGCCCGATCCCGATATAGGAATTTATGCACTTCTCAGTATTTGGTATTCAGACTTACACTTCAAATAAGGGCTGTGTCTCCTGTAGGCTTATCCTGGCGTGACGTTTTGATAAGCATATAAAACTCTCTGACAAGGTGACTTTTATTAATATATTCGGCTCCATTTACTCTCAGATTCGAAAATGCTAATTAGCATCAAAGTAGGCATCATGCAAAACTACAAATCCCTGCAAGTTCCTGCACTTCATATCTAACTGACACCTTTGCTAACAGGTATTGTGTCAATTTAAAACTTGTACAAGACAGTTCACAGAATTGTCCATTTAAAGAAATGTTGCCAATTGATTAATTACTACATGTAGCTATTATTCGATAGTTAATCCAGAGATTCTTACCTTTACCTCGATTCGGCAGTCTCGTCCAGATCATCATGGCATTTGTAGATCTTTATGATAGCCACATTAGCAGCTAATTAGCGTTTACTTTTGGTGGGAGGGTGGGTGAATACAGGCAAATATTTCTGTAAAAGTCACCTTGTCCTAGAGAGATTACACGGTTACCATGCCAGGGTAAGCCTACAATAAACACAGCCCTTTTTTTAAGTGTTTCTAAAACCCCCTACGGGGACAATGAATGGTGGAAAAATGTTTGGAACCATTTCCCTGTTTGACCGCTAGCTTTTATGGGTATTATGACTCATACTGTGGTACTCTATTTAGGATATTATGGGTGGGCAACTTGTGGGCATTCCTAATCCTTTCCATTAGTTCATCCCTTTTGTGTCAGTTTCTGTAGTGTAGTGGTTATCACGTTCGCCTTGCACGCAAAAGGTCCCTGATTCGAAACCGGGCAGAAACAGATTTTAGCGAAACAGATAGGGTGATAAGTGAAACCACTGAACAAATACATAGGCCTACAGCATACATACCTAGACCAGTCTTGAACATTTCTTTAAATAACCAGAGGTAATGCAATGTTATAAAACAGGTTGTTTGGATCCTGGATGCTAATTGGTTGATAGCAGGGAGTTAAAGCTCCACAATACCCGCATTCTCCGGGCAGTGCCTGTTAACGGCTCCATTAGATTTATAAATGCTCATCCACTGTCCCACAGCCCAGCCAGTCAATCTATAAACTTCCTCTCCCCTGACTTCATTAGTTTCTTGGAGCGATAAAAGGCCCACCCAGGCAAAATCCCACCCTTAGATTTGCATAGTTTCTGTAGTGTAGTGGTTATCACGTTCGCCTAACACGCGAAACGTCCCCGGTTCAAGACCGGGCGGAAACACATTTTAACTAATTAGACAATAAGCCAATATCTGAAAATACAGTAAAAATCGAGTATTCACTTAGGGCTGATCCCAATATAGGAATTTATGCACTTCTCAGTATTTGGTATTCAGACTTACACTTCAAATATGGGCTGTGTCTCCTGTAGGCTTATCCTGGCGTGACGTTTTGATAAGCATATAAAACTCTCTGACAAGGTGACTTTTATTAATATATTCGGCTCCATTTACTCTCAGATTCGAAAATGCTAATTAGCATCAAAGTAGACATCATGCAAAACTACAAAACCCTGCAAGTACCTGCACTTCATATCTAACTGACACCTTTGCTAACAGGTATTGTGTCAATTTAAAACTTGTACAAGACAGTTCACAGAATTGTCCATTTAAAGAAATGTTGCCAATTCATTAATTACTACATGTAGCTATTATTCGATAGTTAATCCAGAGATTCTTACCTTTACCTCGATTCGGCAGTCTCGTCCAGATCATCATGGCATTTGTAGATCTTTATGATAGCCACATTAGCAGCTAATTAGCGTTTACTTTTGGTGGGAGGGTGGGTGAATACAGGCAAATATTTCTGTAAAAGTCACCTTGTCCTAGAGAGATTATACGGTTACGATGCCAGGGTAAGCCTACAATAAACACAGCCCTTTTTTTAAGTGTTTCTAAAAACCCCTACGGGAACAATGAATGGTGGAAAAACGTTTGGAACCATTTCCCTGTTTGACCGCTAGTTTTTATGGGTATTATGACTCATACTGTGGTACTCTATTTAGGATATTATGGGTGGGCGATTTATGGGCATTCCTAATCCTTTCCATTAGTTCATCCCTTTTGTGTCAGTTTCTGTAGTGTAGTGGTTATCATGTTCGCCTCACACGCGAAAGGTCCCCGGTTCGAAACTGGGCAGAAACAGATTTTAGCGAAACAGATAGGGTGATAACTGAAACCACTGAACAAATACATAGGCCTACAGCATACATACCTAGACCAGTCTCGAACATTTCTGTAGTGTAGTGGTTATCACGTTCGCATCACACGCGAAAGGTCCCCAATTCGAAACCGGGCAGAAACAGATTTTAGCGAAACAGATAGGGTGATAACTGAAACCACTGAACAAATACATAGGCCTACAGCATACATACCTAGACCAGTCTTGAACATTTCTTTAAATAACCAGAGGTAATGCAATGTTATAAAACAGGTTGTTTGGATCCTGGATGCTAATTGGTTGATAGCAGGGAGTTAAAGCTCCACAATACCCGCATTCTCCGGGCAGTGCCTGTTAACGGCTCCATTAGATTTATAAATGCTCATCCACTGTCCCACAGCCCAGCCAGTCAATCTATAAACTTCCTCTCCCCTGACTTCATTAGTTTCTTGGAGCGATAAAAGGCCCACCCAGGCAAAATCCCACCCTTAGATTTGCATAGTTTCTGTAGTGTAGGGGTTATCACGTTCGCCTCACACGCGAAAGGTCCCCGGTTCGAAACCGGGCAGAAACAGATTTTAGCGAAACAGATAGGGTGATAACTGAAACCACTGAACAAATACATAGGCCTACAGCATACATACCTAGACCAGTCTTGAACATTTCTGTAGTGTAGTGGTTATCACGTTCGCCTCACACGCGAAAGGTCCCCGATTCGAAACCGGGCAGAAACAGATTTTAGCGAAACAGATAGGGTGATAACTGAAACCACTGAACAAATACATAGGCCTACAGCATACATACCTAGACCAGTCTTGAACATTTCTTTAAATAACTAGAGGTAATGCAATGTTATAAAACAGGTTGTTTGGATCATGGATGCTAATTGGTTGATAGCAGGGAGTTAAAGCTCCACAATACCCGCATTCTCCGGGCAGTGCCTGTTAACGGCTCCATTAGATTTATAAATGCTCATCCACTGTCCCACAGCCCAGCCAGTCAATCTATAAACTTCCTCTCCCCTGACTTCATTAGTTTCTTGGAGCGATAAAAGGCCCACCCAGGCAAAATCCCACCCTTAGATTTGCATAGTTTCTGTAGTGTAGTGGTTATCACGTTCGCCTAACACGCGAAAGGTCCCCGGTTCGAGACCGGGCGGAAACACATTTTAACTAATTAGACAGTAAGCCAATATCTGAAAATACAGTAAAAATCGAGTATTCACTTAGGGCTGATCCCAATATAGGAATTTATGCACTTCTCAGTATTTGGTATTCAGACTTACACTTCAAATAAGGGCTGTGTCTCCTGTAGGCTTATCCTGGCGTGACGTTTTGATAAGCATATAAAACTCTCTGACAAGGTGACTTTTATTAATATATTCGGCTCCATTTACTCTCAGATTCGAAAATGCTAATTAGCATCAAAGTAGGCATCATGCAAAACTACAAATCCCTGCAAGTTCCTGCACTTCATATCTAACTGACACCTTTGCTAACAGGTATTGTGTCAATTTAAAACTTGTACAAGACAGTTCACAGAATTGTCCATTTAAAGAAATGTTGCCAATTGATTAATTACTACATGTAGCTATTATTCGATAGTTAATCCAGAGATTCTTACCTTTACCTCGATTCGGCAGTCTCGTCCAGATCATCATGGCATTTGTAGATCTTTATGATAGCCACATTAGCAGCTAATTAGCGTTTACTTTTGGTGGGAGGGTGGGTGAATACAGGCAAATATTTCTGTAAAAGTCACCTTGTCCTAGAGAGATTACACGGTTACCATGCCAGGGTAAGCCTACAATAAACACAGCCCTTTTTTTAAGTGTTTCTAAAACCCCCTACGGGGACAATGAATGGTGGAAAAACGTTTGGAACCATTTCCCTGTTTGACCGCTAGTTTTTATGGGTATTATGACTCATACTGTGGTACTCTATTTAGGATATTATGGGTGGGCGACTTGTGGGCATTCCTAATCCTTTCCATTAGTTCATCCCTTTTGTGTCAGTTTCTGTAGTGTAGTGGTTATCACGTTCGCCTTGCACGCAAAAGGTCCCTGATTCGAAACCGGGCAGAAACAGATTTTAGCGAAACAGATAGGGTGATAACTGAAACCACTGAACAAATACATAGGCCTACAGCATACATACCTAGACCAGTCTTGAACATTTCTTTAAATAACCAGAGGTAATGCAATGTTATAAAACAGGTTGTTTGGATCCTGGATGCTAATTGGTTGATAGCAGGGAGTTAAAGCTCCACAATACCCGCATTCTCCGGGCAGTGCCTGTTAACGGCTCCATTAGATTTATAAATGCTCATCCACTGTCCCACAGCCCAGCCAGTCAATCTATAAACTTCCTCTCCCCTGACTTCATTAGTTTCTTGGAGCGATAAAAGGCCCACCCAGGCAAAATCCCACCCTTAGATTTGCATAGTTTCTGTAGTGTAGGGGTTATCACGTTCGCCTCACACGCGAAAGGTCCCCGGTTCGAAACCGGGCAGAAACAGATTTTAGCGAAACAGATAGGGTGATAACTGAAACCACTGAACAAATACATAGGCCTACAGCATACATACCTAGACCAGTCTTGAACATTTCTGTAGTGTAGTGGTTATCACGTTCGCCTCACACGCGAAAGGTCCCCGATTCGAAACCGGGCAGA
This sequence comes from Thymallus thymallus, assembly GCA_023634145.1. Classification (NCBI taxonomy): domain Eukaryota; kingdom Metazoa; phylum Chordata; class Actinopteri; order Salmoniformes; family Salmonidae; genus Thymallus; species Thymallus thymallus. Next base: position 7,161,200 of record CM042399.1, on the reverse strand, counting down.
AACAGATTTTAGCGAAACAGATAGGGTGATAACTGAAACCACTGAACAAATACATAGGCCTACAGCATACATACCTAGACCAGTCTTGAACATTTCTTTAAATAACTAGAGGTAATGCAATGTTATAAAACAGGTTGTTTGGATCATGGATGCTAATTGGTTGATAGCAGGGAGTTAAAGCTCCACAATACCCGCATTCTCCGGGCAGTGCCTGTTAACGGCTCCATTAGATTTATAAATGCTCATCCACTGTCCCACAGCCCAGCCAGTCAATCTATAAACTTCCTCTCCCCTGACTTCATTAGTTTCTTGGAGCGATAAAAGGCCCACCCAGGCAAAATCCCACCCTTAGATTTGCATAGTTTCTGTAGTGTAGTGGTTATCACGTTCGCCTAACACGCGAAAGGTCCCCGGTTCGAGACCGGGCGGAAACACATTTTAACTAATTAGACAGTAAGCCAATATCTGAAAATACAGTAAAAATCGAGTATTCACTTAGGGCTGATCCCAATATAGGAATTTATGCACTTCTCAGTATTTGGTATTCAGACTTACACTTCAAATAAGGGCTGTGTCTCCTGTAGGCTTATCCTGGCGTGACGTTTTGATAAGCATATAAAACTCTCTGACAAGGTGACTTTTATTAATATATTCGGCTCCATTTACTCTCAGATTCGAAAATGCTAATTAGCATCAAAGTAGGCATCATGCAAAACTACAAATCCCTGCAAGTTCCTGCACTTCATATCTAACTGACACCTTTGCTAACAGGTATTGTGTCAATTTAAAACTTGTACAAGACAGTTCACAGAATTGTCCATTTAAAGAAATGTTGCCAATTGATTAATTACTACATGTAGCTATTATTCGATAGTTAATCCAGAGATTCTTACCTTTACCTCGATTCGGCAGTCTCGTCCAGATCATCATGGCATTTGTAGATCTTTATGATAGCCACATTAGCAGCTAATTAGCGTTTACTTTTGGTGGGAGGGTGGGTGAATACAGGCAAATATTTCTGTAAAAGTCACCTTGTCCTAGAGAGATTATACGGTTACGATGCCAGGGTAAGCCTACAATAAACACAGCCCTTTTTTTAAGTGTTTCTAAAAACCCCTACGGGAACAATGAATGGTGGAAAAACGTTTGGAACCATTTCCCTGTTTGTCCGCTAGTTTTTATGGGTATTATGACTCATACTGTGGTACTCTATTTAGGATATTATGGGTGGGCGATTTATGGGCATTCCTAATCCTTTCCATTAGTTCATCCCTTTTGTGTCAGTTTCTGTAGTGTAGTGGTTATCACGTTCGCCTCACACGCGAAAGGTCCCCGGTTCGAAACCGGGCAGAAACAGATTTTAGCGAAACAGATAGGGTGATAACTGAAACCACTGAACAAATACATAGGCCTACAGCATACATACCTAGACCAGTCTCGAACATTTCTGTAGTGTAGTGGTTATCACGTTCGCCTCACACGCGAAAGGTCCCCGGTTCGAAACCGGGCAGAAACAGATTTTAGCGAAACAGATAGGGTGATAACTGAAACCACTGAACAAATACATAGGCCTACAGCATACATACCTAGACCAGTCTCGAACATTTCTGTAGTGTAGTGGTTATCACGTTCGCATCACACGCGAAAGGTCCCCGGTTCGAAACCGGGCAGAAACAGATTTTAGCGAAACAGATAGGGTGATAACTGAAACCACTGAACAAATACATAGGCCTACAGCATACATACCTAGACCAGTCTTGAACATTTCTTTAAATAACCAGAGGTAATGCAATGTTATAAAACAGGTTGTTTGGATCCTGGATGCTAATTGGTTGATAGCAGGGAGTTAAAGCTCCACAATACCCGCATTCTCCGGGCAGTGCCTGTTAACGGCTCCATTAGATTTATAAATGCTCATCCACTGTCCCACAGCCCAGCCAGTCAATCTATAAACTTCCTCTCCCCTGACTTCATTAGTTTCTTGGAGCGATAAAAGGCCCACCCAGGCAAAATCCCACCCTTAGATTTGCATAGTTTCTGTAGTGTAGGGGTTATCACGTTCGCCTCACACGCGAAAGGTCCCCGGTTCGAAACCGGGCAGAAACAGATTTTAGCGAAACAGATAGGGTGATAACTGAAACCACTGAACAAATACATAGGCCTACAGCATACATACCTAGACCAGTCTTGAACATTTCTGTAGTGTAGTGGTTATCACGTTCGCCTCACACGCGAAAGGTCCCCGATTCGAAACCGGGCAGAAACAGATTTTAGCGAAACAGATAGGGTGATAACTGAAACCACTGAACAAATACATAGGCCTACAGCATACATACCTAGACCAGTCTTGAACATTTCTTTAAATAACTAGAGGTAATGCAATGTTATAAAACAGGTTGTTTGGATCATGGATGCTAATTGGTTGATAGCAGGGAGTTAAAGCTCCACAATACCCGCATTCTCCGGGCAGTGCCTGTTAACGGCTCCATTAGATTTATAAATGCTCATCCACTGTCCCACAGCCCAGCCAGTCAATCTATAAACTTCCTCTCCCCTGACTTCATTAGTTTCTTGGAGCGATAAAAGGCCCACCCAGGCAAAATCCCACCCTTAGATTTGCATAGTTTCTGTAGTGTAGTGGTTATCACGTTCGCCTAACACGCGAAAGGTCCCCGGTTCGAGACCGGGCGGAAACACATTTTAACTAATTAGACAGTAAGCCAATATCTGAAAATACAGTAAAAATCGAGTATTCACTTAGGGCTGATCCCAATATAGGAATTTATGCACTTCTCAGTATTTGGTATTCAGACTTACACTTCAAATAAGGGCTGTGTCTCCTGTAGGCTTATCCTGGCGTGACGTTTTGATAAGCATATAAAACTCTCTGACAAGGTGACTTTTATTAATATATTCGGCTCCATTTACTCTCAGATTCGAAAATGCTAATTAGCATCAAAGTAGGCATCATGCAAAACTACAAATCCCTGCAAGTTCCTGCACTTCATATCTAACTGACACCTTTGCTAACAGGTATTGTGTCAATTTAAAACTTGTACAAGACAGTTCACAGAATTGTCCATTTAAAGAAATGTTGCCAATTGATTAATTACTACATGTAGCTATTATTCGATAGTTAATCCAGAGATTCTTACCTTTACCTCGATTCGGCAGTCTCGTCCAGATCATCATGGCATTTGTAGATCTTTATGATAGCCACATTAGCAGCTAATTAGCGTTTACTTTTGGTGGGAGGGTGGGTGAATACAGGCAAATATTTCTGTAAAAGTCACCTTGTCCTAGAGAGATTACACGGTTACCATGCCAGGGTAAGCCTACAATAAACACAGCCCTTTTTTTAAGTGTTTCTAAAACCCCCTACGGGGACAATGAATGGTGGAAAAACGTTTGGAACCATTTCCCTGTTTGACCGCTAGTTTTTATGGGTATTATGACTCATACTGTGGTACTCTATTTAGGATATTATGGGTGGGCGACTTGTGGGCATTCCTAATCCTTTCCATTATTTCATCCCTTTTGTGTCAGTTTCTGTAGTGTAGTGGTTATCACGTTCGCCTTGCACGCAAAAGGTCCCTGATTCGAAACCGGGCAGAAACAGATTTTAGCGAAACAGATAGGGTGATAAGTGAAACCACTGAACAAATACATAGGCCTACAGCATACATACCTAGACCAGTCTTGAACATTTCTTTAAATAACCAGAGGTAATGCAATGTTATAAAACAGGTTGTTTGGATCCTGGATGCTAATTGGTTGATAGCAGGGAGTTAAAGCTCCACAATACCCGCATTCTCCGGGCAGTGCCTGTTAACGGCTCCATTAGATTTATAAATGCTCATCCACTGTCCCACAGCCCAGCCAGTCAATCTATAAACTTCCTCTCCCCTGACTTCATTAGTTTCTTGGAGCGATAAAAGGCCCACCCAGGCAAAATCCCACCCTTAGATTTGCATAGTTTCTGTAGTGTAGTGGTTATCACGTTCGCCTAACACGCAAAAGGTCCCTGGTTCGAGACCGGGCGGAAACACATTTTAACTAATTAGACAGTAAGCCAATATCTGAAAATACAGTAAAAATCGAGTATTCACTTAGGGCTGATCCCAATATAGGAATTTATGCACTTCTCAGTATTTGGTATTCAGACTTACACTTCAAATATGGGCTGTGTCTCCTGTAGGCTTATCCTGGCGTGACGTTTTGATAAGCATATAAAACTCTCTGACAAGGTGACTTTTATTAATATATTCGGCTCCATTTACTCTCAGATTCGAAAATGCTAATTAGCATCAAAGTAGACATCATGCAAAACTACAAAACCCTGCAAGTACCTGCACTTCATATCTAACTGACACCTTTGCTAACAGGTATTGTGTCAATTTAAAACTTGTACAAGACAGTTCACAGAATTGTCCATTTAAAGAAATGTTGCCAATTCATTAATTACTACATGTAGCTATTATTCGATAGTTAATCCAGAGATTCTTACCTTTACCTCGATTCGGCAGTCTCGTCCAGATCATCATGGCATTTGTAGATCTTTATGATAGCCACATTAGCAGCTAATTAGCGTTTACTTTTGGTGGGAGGGTGGGTGAATACAGGCAAATATTTCTGTAAAAGTCACCTTGTCCTAGAGAGATTATACGGTTACGATGCCAGGGTAAGCCTACAATAAACACAGCCCTTTTTTTAAGTGTTTCTAAAAACCCCTACGGGAACAATGAATGGTGGAAAAACGTTTGGAACCATTTCCCTGTTTGTCCGCTAGTTTTTATGGGTATTATGACTCATACTGTGGTACTCTATTTAGGATATTATGGGTGGGCGATTTATGGGCATTCCTAATCCTTTCCATTAGTTCATCCCTTTTGTGTCAGTTTCTGTAGTGTAGTGGTTATCATGTTCGCCTCACACGCGAAAGGTCCCCGGTTCGAAACCGGGCAGAAACAGATTTTAGCGAAACAGATAGGGTGATAACTGAAACCACTGAACAAATACATAGGCCTACAGCATACATACCTAGACCAGTCTCGAACATTTCTGTAGTGTAGTGGTTATCACGTTCGCATCACACGCAAAAGGTCCCCGGTTCGAAACCGGGCAGAAACAGATTTTAGCGAAACAGATAGGGTGATAACTGAAACCACTGAACAAATACATAGACCTACAGCATACATACCTAGACCAGTCTTGAACATTTCTTTAAATAACCAGAGGTAATGCAATGTTATAAAACAGGTTGTTTGGATCCTGGATGCTAATTGGTTGATAGCAGGGAGTTAAAGCTCCACAATACCCGCATTCTCCGGGCAGTGCCTGTTAACGGCTCCATTAGATTTATAAATGCTCATCCACTGTCCCACAGCCCAGCCAGTCAATCTATAAACTTCCTCTCCCCTGACTTCATTAGTTTCTTGGAGCGATAAAAGGCCCACCCAGGCAAAATCCCACCCTTAGATTTGCATAGTTTCTGTAGTGTAGGGGTTATCACGTTCGCCTCACACGCGAAAGGTCCCCGGTTCGAAACCGGGCAGAAACAGATTTTAGCGAAACAGATAGGGTGATAACTGAAACCACTGAACAAATACATAGGCCTACAGCATACATACCTAGACCAGTCTTGAACATTTCTGTAGTGTAGTGGTTATCACGTTCGCCTCACACGCGAAAGGTCCCCGATTCGAAACCGGGCAGAAACAGATTTTAGCGAAACAGATAGGGTGATAACTGAAACCACTGAACAAATACATAGGCCTACAGCATACATACCTAGACCAGTCTTGAACATTTCTTTAAATAACTAGAGGTAATGCAATGTTATAAAACAGGTTGTTTGGATCATGGATGCTAATTGGTTGATAGCAGGGAGTTAAAGCTCCACAATACCCGCATTCTCCGGGCAGTGCCTGTTAACGGCTCCATTAGATTTATAAATGCTCATCCACTGTCCCACAGCCCAGCCAGTCAATCTATAAACTTCCTCTCCCCTGACTTCATTAGTTTCTTGGAGCGATAAAAGGCCCACCCAGGCAAAATCCCACCCTTAGATTTGCATAGTTTCTGTAGTGTAGTGGTTATCACGTTCGCCTAACACGCGAAAGGTCCCCGGTTCGAGACCGGGCGGAAACACATTTTAACTAATTAGACAGTAAGCCAATATCTGAAAATACAGTAAAAATCGAGTATTCACTTAGGGCTGATCCCAATATAGGAATTTATGCACTTCTCAGTATTTGGTATTCAGACTTACACTTCAAATAAGGGCTGTGTCTCCTGTAGGCTTATCCTGGCGTGACGTTTTGATAAGCATATAAAACTCTCTGACAAGGTGACTTTTATTAATATATTCGGCTCCATTTACTCTCAGATTCGAAAATGCTAATTAGCATCAAAGTAGGCATCATGCAAAACTACAAATCCCTGCAAGTTCCTGCACTTCATATCTAACTGACACCTTTGCTAACAGGTATTGTGTCAATTTAAAACTTGTACAAGACAGTTCACAGAATTGTCCATTTAAAGAAATGTTGCCAATTGATTAATTACTACATGTAGCTATTATTCGATAGTTAATCCAGAGATTCTTACCTTTACCTCGATTCGGCAGTCTCGTCCAGATCATCATGGCATTTGTAGATCTTTATGATAGCCACATTAGCAGCTAATTAGCGTTTACTTTTGGTGGGAGGGTGGGTGAATACAGGCAAATATTTCTGTAAAAGTCACCTTGTCCTAGAGAGATTACACGGTTACCATGCCAGGGTAAGCCTACAATAAACACAGCCCTTTTTTTAAGTGTTTCTAAAACCCCCTACGGGGACAATGAATGGTGGAAAAACGTTTGGAACCATTTCCCTGTTTGACCGCTAGTTTTTATGGGTATTATGACTCATACTGTGGTACTCTATTTAGGATATTATGGGTGGGCGACTTGTGGGCATTCCTAATCCTTTCCATTAGTTCATCCCTTTTGTGTCAGTTTCTGTAGTGTAGTGGTTATCACGTTCGCCTTGCACGCAAAAGGTCCCTGATTCGAAACCGGGCAGAAACAGATTTTAGCGAAACAGATAGGGTGATAACTGAAACCACTGAACAAATACATAGGCCTACAGCATACATACCTAGACCAGTCTTGAACATTTCTTTAAATAACCAGAGGTAATGTAATGTTATAAAACAGGTTGTTTGGATCCTGGATGCTAATTGGTTGATAGCAGGGAGTTAAAGCTCCACAATACCCGCATTCTCCGGGCAGTGCCTGTTAACGGCTCCATTAGATTTATAAATGCTCATCCACTGTCCCACAGCCCAGCCAGTCAATCTATAAACTTCCTCTCCCCTGACTTCATTAGTTTCTTGGAGCGATAAAAGGCCCACCCAGGCAAAATCCCACCCTTAGATTTGCATAGTTTCTGTAGTGTAGGGGTTATCACGTTCGCCTCACACGCGAAAGGTCCCCGGTTCGAAACCGGGCAGAAACAGATTTTAGCGAAACAGATAGGGTGATAACTGAAACCACTGAACAAATACATAGGCCTACAGCATACATACCTAGACCAGTCTTGAACATTTCTGTAGTGTAGTGGTTATCACGTTCGCCTCACACGCGAAAGGTCCCCGATTCGAAACCGGGCAGAAACAGATTTTAGCGAAACAGATAGGGTGATAACTGAAACCACTGAACAAATACATAGGCCTACAGCATACATACCTAGACCAGTCTTGAACATTTCTTTAAATAACTAGAGGTAATGCAATGTTATAAAACAGGTTGTTTGGATCATGGATGCTAATTGGTTGATAGCAGGGAGTTAAAGCTCCACAATACCCGCATTCTCCGGGCAGTGCCTGTTAACGGCTCCATTAGATTTATAAATGCTCATCCACTGTCCCACAGCCCAGCCAGTCAATCTATAAACTTCCTCTCCCCTGACTTCATTAGTTTCTTGGAGCGATAAAAGGCCCACCCAGGCAAAATCCCACCCTTAGATTTGCATAGTTTCTGTAGTGTAGTGGTTATCACGTTCGCCTAACACGCGAAAGGTCCCCGGTTCGAGACCGGGCGGAAACACATTTTAACTAATTAGACAGTAAGCCAATATCTGAAAATACAGTAAAAATCGAGTATTCACTTAGGGCTGATCCCAATATAGGAATTTATGCACTTCTCAGTATTTGGTATTCAGACTTACACTTCAAATAAGGGCTGTGTCTCCTGTAGGCTTATCCTGGCGTGACGTTTTGATAAGCATATAAAACTCTCTGACAAGGTGACTTTTATTAATATATTCGGCTCCATTTACTCTCAGATTCGAAAATGCTAATTAGCATCAAAGTAGGCATCATGCAAAACTACAAATCCCTGCAAGTTCCTGCACTTCATATCTAACTGACACCTTTGCTAACAGGTATTGTGTCAATTTAAAACTTGTACAAGACAGTTCACAGAATTGTCCATTTAAAGAAATGTTGCCAATTGATTAATTACTACATGTAGCTATTATTCGATAGTTAATCCAGAGATTCTTACCTTTACCTCGATTCGGCAGTCTCGTCCAGATCATCATGGCATTTGTAGATCTTTATGATAGCCACATTAGCAGCTAATTAGCGTTTACTTTTGGTGGGAGGGTGGGTGAATACAGGCAAATATTTCTGTAAAAGTCACCTTGTCCTAGAGAGATTATACGGTTACGATGCCAGGGTAAGCCTACAATAAACACAGCCCTTTTTTTAAGTGTTTCTAAAAACCCCTACGGGAACAATGAATGGTGGAAAAACGTTTGGAACCATTTCCCTGTTTGTCCGCTAGTTTTTATGGGTATTATGACTCATACTGTGGTACTCTATTTAGGATATTATGGGTGGGCGATTTATGGGCATTCCTAATCCTTTCCATTAGTTCATCCCTTTTGTGTCAGTTTCTGTAGTGTAGTGGTTATCACGTTCGCCTCACACGCGAAAGGTCCCCGGTTCGAAACCGGGCAGAAACAGATTTTAGCGAAACAGATAGGGTGATAACTGAAACCACTGAACAAATACATAGGCCTACAGCATACATACCTAGACCAGTCTCGAACATTTCTGTAGTGTAGTGGTTATCACGTTCGCCTCACACGCGAAAGGTCCCCGGTTCGAAACCGGGCAGAAACAGATTTTAGCGAAACAGATAGGGTGATAACTGAAACCACTGAACAAATACATAGGCCTACAGCATACATACCTAGACCAGTCTCGAACATTTCTGTAGTGTAGTGGTTATCACGTTCGCATCACACGCGAAAGGTCCCCGGTTCGAAACCGGGCAGAAACAGATTTTAGCGAAACAGATAGGGTGATAACTGAAACCACTGAACAAATACATAGGCCTACAGCATACATACCTAGACCAGTCTTGAACATTTCTTTAAATAACCAGAGGTAATGCAATGTTATAAAACAGGTTGTTTGGATCCTGGATGCTAATTGGTTGATAGCAGGGAGTTAAAGCTCCACAATACCCGCATTCTCCGGGCAGTGCCTGTTAACGGCTCCATTAGATTTATAAATGCTCATCCACTGTCCCACAGCCCAGCCAGTCAATCTATAAACTTCCTCTCCCCTGACTTCATTAGTTTCTTGGAGCGATAAAAGGCCCACCCAGGCAAAATCCCACCCTTAGATTTGCATAGTTTCTGTAGTGTAGGGGTTATCACGTTCGCCTCACACGCGAAAGGTCCCCGGTTCGAAACCGGGCAGAAACAGATTTTAGCGAAACAGATAGGGTGATAACTGAAACCACTGAACAAATACATAGGCCTAAAGCATACATACCTAGACCAGTCTTGAACATTTCTGTAGTGTAGTGGTTATCACGTTCGCCTCACACGCGAAAGGTCCCTGATTCGAAACCGGGCAGAAACAGATTTTAGCGAAACAGATAGGGTGATAACTGAAACCACTGAACAAATACATAGGCCTACAGCATACATACCTAGACCAGTCTTGAACATTTCTTTAAATAACTAGAGGTAATGCAATGTTATAAAACAGGTTGTTTGGATCATGGATGCTAATTGGTTGATAGCAGGGAGTTAAAGCTCCACAATACCCGCATTCTCCGGGCAGTGCCTGTTAACGGCTCCATTAGATTTATAAATGCTCATCCACTGTCCCACAGCCCAGCCAGTCAATCTATAAACTTCCTCTCCCCTGACTTCATTAGTTTCTTGGAGCGATAAAAGGCCCACCCAGGCAAAATCCCACCCTTAGATTTGCATAGTTTCTGTAGTGTAGTGGTTATCACGTTCGCCTAACACGCGAAAGGTCCCCGGTTCGAGACCGGGCGGAAACACATTTTAACTAATTAGACAGTAAGCCAATATCTGAAAATACAGTAAAAATCGAGTATTCACTTAGGGCTGATCCCAATATAGGAATTTATGCACTTCTCAGTATTTGGTATTCAGACTTACACTTCAAATAAGGGCTGTGTCTCCTGTAGGCTTATCCTGGCGTGACGTTTTGATAAGCATATAAAACTCTCTGACAAGGTGACTTTTATTAATATATTCGGCTCCATTTACTCTCAGATTCGAAAATGCTAATTAGCATCAAAGTAGGCATCATGCAAAACTACAAATCCCTGCAAGTTCCTGCACTTCATATCTAACTGACACCTTTGCTAACAGGTATTGTGTCAATTTAAAACTTGTACAAGACAGTTCACAGAATTGTCCATTTAAAGAAATGTTGCCAATTGATTAATTACTACATGTAGCTATTATTCGATAGTTAATCCAGAGATTCTTACCTTTACCTCGATTCGGCAGTCTCGTCCAGATCATCATGGCATTTGTAGATCTTTATGATAGCCACATTAGCAGCTAATTAGCGTTTACTTTTGGTGGGAGGGTGGGTGAATACAGGCAAATATTTCTGTAAAAGTCACCTTGTCCTAGAGAGATTACACGGTTACCATGCCAGGGTAAGCCTACAATAAACACAGCCCTTTTTTTAAGTGTTTCTAAAACCCCCTACGGGGACAATGAATGGTGGAAAAACGTTTGGAACCATTTCCCTGTTTGACCGCTAGTTTTTATGGGTATTATGACTCATACTGTGGTACTCTATTTAGGATATTATGGGTGGGCGACTTGTGGGCATTCCTAATCCTTTCCATTATTTCATCCCTTTTGTGTCAGTTTCTGTAGTGTAGTGGTTATCACGTTCGCCTTGCACGCAAAAGGTCCCTGATTCGAAACCGGGCAGAAACAGATTTTAGCGAAACAGATAGGGTGATAAGTGAAACCACTGAACAAATACATAGGCCTACAGCATACATACCTAGACCAGTCTTGAACATTTCTTTAAATAACCAGAGGTAATGCAATGTTATAAAACAGGTTGTTTGGATCCTGGATGCTAATTGGTTGATAGCAGGGAGTTAAAGCTCCACAATACCCGCATTCTCCGGGCAGTGCCTGTTAACGGCTCCATTAGATTTATAAATGCTCATCCACTGTCCCACAGCCCAGCCAGTCAATCTATAAACTTCCTCTCCCCTGACTTCATTAGTTTCTTGGAGCGATAAAAGGCCCACCCAGGCAAAATCCCACCCTTAGATTTGCATAGTTTCTGTAGTGTAGTGGTTATCACGTTCGCCTAACACGCAAAAGGTCCCTGGTTCGAGACCGGGCGGAAACACATTTTAACTAATTAGACAGTAAGCCAATATCTGAAAATACAGTAAAAATCGAGTATTCACTTAGGGCTGATCCCAATATAGGAATTTATGCACTTCTCAGTATTTGGTATTCAGACTTACACTTCAAATATGGGCTGTGTCTCCTGTAGGCTTATCCTGGCGTGACGTTTTGATAAGCATATAAAACTCTCTGACAAGGTGACTTTTATTAATATATTCGGCTCCATTTACTCTCAGATTCGAAAATGCTAATTAGCATCAAAGTAGACATCATGCAAAACTACAAAACCCTGCAAGTACCTGCACTTCATATCTAACTGACACCTTTGCTAACAGGTATTGTGTCAATTTAAAACTTGTACAAGACAGTTCACAGAATTGTCCATTTAAAGAAATGTTGCCAATTCATTAATTACTACATGTAGCTATTATTCGATAGTTAATCCAGAGATTCTTACCTTTACCTCGATTCGGCAGTCTCGTCCAGATCATCATGGCATTTGTAGATCTTTATGATAGCCACATTAGCAGCTAATTAGCGTTTACTTTTGGTGGGAGGGTGGGTGAATACAGGCAAATATTTCTGTAAAAGTCACCTTGTCCTAGAGAGATTATACGGTTACGATGCCAGGGTAAGCCTACAATAAACACAGCCCTTTTTTTAAGTGTTTCTAAAAACCCCTACGGGAACAATGAATGGTGGAAAAACGTTTGGAACCATTTCCCTGTTTGTCCGCTAGTTTTTATGGGTATTATGACTCATACTGTGGTACTCTATTTAGGATATTATGGGTGGGCGATTTATGGGCATTCCTAATCCTTTCCATTAGTTCATCCCTTTTGTGTCAGTTTCTGTAGTGTAGTGGTTATCATGTTCGCCTCACACGCGAAAGGTCCCCGGTTCGAAACCGGGCAGAAACAGATTTTAGCGAAACAGATAGGGTGATAACTGAAACCACTGAACAAATACATAGGCCTACAGCATACATACCTAGACCAGTCTTGAACATTTCTGTAGTGTAGTGGTTATCACGTTCGCCTCACACGCGAAAGGTCCCCGATTCGAAACCGGGCAGAAACAGATTTTAGCGAAACAGATAGGGTGATAACTGAAACCACTGAACAAATACATAGGCCTACAGCATACATACCTAGACCAGTCTTGAACATTTCTTTAAATAACTAGAGGTAATGCAATGTTATAAAACAGGTTGTTTGGATCATGGATGCTAATTGGTTGATAGCAGGGAGTTAAAGCTCCACAATACCCGCATTCTCCGGGCAGTGCCTGTTAACGGCTCCATTAGATTTATAAATGCTCATCCACTGTCCCACAGCCCAGCCAGTCAATCTATAAACTTCCTCTCCCCTGACTTCATATCTAACTGACACCTTTGCTAACAGGTATTGTGTCAATTTAAAACTTGTACAAGACAGTTCACAGAATTGTCCATTTAAAGAAATGTTGCCAATTGATTAATTACTACATGTAGCTATTATTCGATAGTTAATCCAGAGATTCTTACCTTTACCTCGATTCGGCAGTCTCGTCCAGATCATCATGGCATTTGTAGATCTTTATGATAGCCACATTAGCAGCTAATTAGCGTTTACTTTTGGTGGGAGGGTGGGTGAATACAGGCAAATATTTCTGTAAAAGTCACCTTGTCCTAGAGAGATTACACGGTTACCATGCCAGGGTAAGCCTACAATAAACACAGCCCTTTTTTTAAGTGTTTCTAAAACCCCCTACGGGGACAATGAATGGTGGAAAAACGTTTGGAACCATTTCCCTGTTTGACCGCTAGTTTTTATGGGTATTATGACTCATACTGTGGTACTCTATTTAGGATATTATGGGTGGGCGACTTGTGGGCATTCCTAATCCTTTCCATTAGTTCATCCCTTTTGTGTCAGTTTCTGTAGTGTAGTGGTTATCACGTTCGCCTTGCACGCAAAAGGTCCCTGATTCGAAACCGGGCAGAAACAGATTTTAGCGAAACAGATAGGGTGATAAGTGAAACCACTGAACAAATACATAGGCCTACAGCATACATACCTAGACCAGTCTTGAACATTTCTTTAAATAACCAGAGGTAATGCAATGTTATAAAACAGGTTGTTTGGATCCTGGATGCTAATTGGTTGATAGCAGGGAGTTAAAGCTCCACAATACCCGCATTCTCCGGGCAGTGCCTGTTAACGGCTCCATTAGATTTATAAATGCTCATCCACTGTCCCACAGCCCAGCCAGTCAATCTATAAACTTCCTCTCCCCTGACTTCATTAGTTTCTTGGAGCGATAAAAGGCCCACCCAGGCAAAATCCCACCCTTAGATTTGCATAGTTTCTGTAGTGTAGTGGTTATCACGTTCGCCTAACACGCAAAAGGTCCCTGGTTCGAGACCGGGCGGAAACACATTTTAACTAATTAGACAGTAAGCCAATATCTGAAAATACAGTAAAAATCGAGTATTCACTTAGGGCTGATCCCAATATAGGAATTTATGCACTTCTCAGTATTTGGTATTCAGACTTACACTTCAAATATGGGCTGTGTCTCCTGTAGGCTTATCCTGGCGTGACGTTTTGATAAGCATATAAAACTCTCTGACAAGGTGACTTTTATTAATATATTCGGCTCCATTTACTCTCAGATTCGAAAATGCTAATTAGCATCAAAGTAGACATCATGCAAAACTACAAAACCCTGCAAGTACCTGCACTTCATATCTAACTGACACCTTTGCTAACAGGTATTGTGTCAATTTAAAACTTGTACAAGACAGTTCACAGAATTGTCCATTTAAAGAAATGTTGCCAATTCATTAATTACTACATGTAGCTATTATTCGATAGTTAATCCAGAGATTCTTACCTTTACCTCGATTCGGCAGTCTCGTCCAGATCATCATGGCATTTGTAGATCTTTATGATAGCCACATTAGCAGCTAATTAGCGTTTACTTTTGGTGGGAGGGTGGGTGAATACAGGCAAATATTTCTGTAAAAGTCACCTTGTCCTAGAGAGATTATACGGTTACGATGCCAGGGTAAGCCTACAATAAACACAGCCCTTTTTTTAAGTGTTTCTAAAAACCCCTACGGGAACAATGAATGGTGGAAAAACGTTTGGAACCATTTCCCTGTTTGTCCGCTAGTTTTTATGGGTATTATGACTCATACTGTGGTACTCTATTTAGGATATTATGGGTGGGCGATTTATGGGCATTCCTAATCCTTTCCATTAGTTCATCCCTTTTGTGTCAGTTTCTGTAGTGTAGTGGTTATCATGTTCGCCTCACACGCGAAAGGTCCCCGGTTCGAAACCGGGCAGAAACAGATTTTAGCGAAACAGATAGGGTGATAACTGAAACCACTGAACAAATACATAGGCCTACAGCATACATACCTAGACCAGTCTCGAACATTTCTGTAGTGTAGTGGTTATCACGTTCGCATCACACGCAAAAGGTCCCCGGTTCGAAACCGGGCAGAAACAGATTTTAGCGAAACAGATAGGGTGATAACTGAAACCACTGAACAAATACATAGACCTACAGCATGCATACCTAGACCAGTCTTGAACATTTCTTTAAATAACCAGAGGTAATGCAATGTTATAAAACAGGTTGTTTGGATCCTGGATGCTAATTGGTTGATAGCAGGGAGTTAAAGCTCCACAATACCCGCATTCTCCGGGCAGTGCCTGTTAACGGCTCCATTAGATTTATAAATGCTCATCCACTGTCCCACAGCCCAGCCAGTCAATCTATAAACTTCCTCTCCCCTGACTTCATTAGTTTCTTGGAGCGATAAAAGGCCCACCCAGGCAAAATCCCACCCTTAGATTTGCATAGTTTCTGTAGTGTAGGGGTTATCACGTTCGCCTCACACGCGAAAGGTCCCCGGTTCGAAACCGGGCAGAAACAGATTTTAGCGAAACAGATAGGGTGATAACTGAAACCACTGAACAAATACATAGGCCTACAGCATACATACCTAGACCAGTCTTGAACATTTCTGTAGTGTAGTGGTTATCACGTTCGCCTCACACGCGAAAGGTCCCCGATTCGAAACCGGGCAGAAACAGATTTTAGCGAAACAGATAGGGTGATAACTGAAACCACTGAACAAATACATAGGCCTACAGCATACATACCTAGACCAGTCTTGAACATTTCTTTAAATAACTAGAGGTAATGCAATGTTATAAAACAGGTTGTTTGGATCATGGATGCTAATTGGTTGATAGCAGGGAGTTAAAGCTCCACAATACCCGCATTCTCCGGGCAGTGCCTGTTAACGGCTCCATTAGATTTATAAATGCTCATCCACTGTCCCACAGCCCAGCCAGTCAATCTATAAACTTCCTCTCCCCTGACTTCATTAGTTTCTTGGAGCGATAAAAGGCCCACCCAGGCAAAATCCCACCCTTAGATTTGCATAGTTTCTGTAGTGTAGTGGTTATCACGTTCGCCTAACACGCGAAAGGTCCCCGGTTCGAGACCGGGCGGAAACACATTTTAACTAATTAGACAGTAAGCCAATATCTGAAAATACAGTAAAAATCGAGTATTCACTTAGGGCTGATCCCAATATAGGAATTTATGCACTTCTCAGTATTTGGTATTCAGACTTACACTTCAAATAAGGGCTGTGTCTCCTGTAGGCTTATCCTGGCGTGACGTTTTGATAAGCATATAAAACTCTCTGACAAGGTGACTTTTATTAATATATTCGGCTCCATTTACTCTCAGATTCGAAAATGCTAATTAGCATCAAAGTAGGCATCATGCAAAACTACAAATCCCTGCAAGTTCCTGCACTTCATATCTAACTGACACCTTTGCTAACAGGTATTGTGTCAATTTAAAACTTGTACAAGACAGTTCACAGAATTGTCCATTTAAAGAAATGTTGCCAATTGATTAATTACTACATGTAGCTATTATTCGATAGTTAATCCAGAGATTCTTACCTTTACCTCGATTCGGCAGTCTCGTCCAGATCATCATGGCATTTGTAGATCTTTATGATAGCCACATTAGCAGCTAATTAGCGTTTACTTTTGGTGGGAGGGTGGGTGAATACAGGCAAATATTTCTGTAAAAGTCACCTTGTCCTAGAGAGATTATACGGTTACGATGCCAGGGTAAGCCTACAATAAACACAGCCCTTTTTTTAAGTGTTTCTAAAAACCCCTACGGGAACAATGAATGGTGGAAAAACGTTTGGAACCATTTCCCTGTTTGTCCGCTAGTTTTTATGGGTATTATGACTCATACTGTGGTACTCTATTTAGGATATTATGGGTGGGCGATTTATGGGCATTCCTAATCCTTTCCATTAGTTCATCCCTTTTGTGTCAGTTTCTGTAGTGTAGTGGTTATCACGTTCGCCTCACACGCGAAAGGTCCCCGGTTCGAAACCGGGCAGAAACAGATTTTAGCGAAACAGATAGGGTGATAACTGAAACCACTGAACAAATACATAGGCCTACAGCATACATACCTAGACCAGTCTCGAACATTTCTGTAGTGTAGTGGTTATCACGTTCGCATCACACGCGAAAGGTCCCCGGTTCGAAACCGGGCAGAAACAGATTTTAGCGAAACAGATAGGGTGATAACTGAAACCACTGAACAAATACATAGGCCTACAGCATACATACCTAGACCAGTCTTGAACATTTCTTTAAATAACCAGAGGTAATGCAATGTTATAAAACAGGTTGTTTGGATCCTGGATGCTAATTGGTTGATAGCAGGGAGTTAAAGCTCCACAATACCCGCATTCTCCGGGCAGTGCCTGTTAACGGCTCCATTAGATTTATAAATGCTCATCCACTGTCCCACAGCCCAGCCAGTCAATCTATAAACTTCCTCTCCCCTGACTTCATTAGTTTCTTGGAGCGATAAAAGACCCACCCAGGCAAAATCCCACCCTTAGATTTGCATAGTTTCTGTAGTGTAGGGGTTATCACGTTCGCCTCACACGCGAAAGGTCCCCGGTTCGAAACCGGGCAGAAACAGATTTTAGCGAAACAGATAGGGTGATAACTGAAACCACTGAACAAATACATAGGCCTACAGCATACATACCTAGACCAGTCTTGAACATTTCTGTAGTGTAGTGGTTATCACGTTCGCCTCACACGCGAAAGGTCCCCGATTCGAAACCGGGCAGAAACAGATTTTAGCGAAACAGATAGGGTGATAACTGAAACCACTGAACAAATACATAGGCCTACAGCATACATACCTAGACCAGTCTTGAACATTTCTTTAAATAACTAGAGGTAATGCAATGTTATAAAACAGGTTGTTTGGATCATGGATGCTAATTGGTTGATAGCAGGGAGTTAAAGCTCCACAATACCCGCATTCTCCGGGCAGTGCCTGTTAACGGCTCCATTAGATTTATAAATGCTCATCCACTGTCCCACAGCCCAGCCAGTCAATCTATAAACTTCCTCTCCCCTGACTTCATTAGTTTCTTGGAGCGATAAAAGGCCCACCCAGGCAAAATCCCACCCTTAGATTTGCATAGTTTCTGTAGTGTAGTGGTTATCACGTTCGCCTAACACGCGAAAGGTCCCCGGTTCGAGACCGGGCGGAAACACATTTTAACTAATTAGACAGTAAGCCAATATCTGAAAATACAGTAAAAATCGAGTATTCACTTAGGGCTGATCCCAATATAGGAATTTATGCACTTCTCAGTATTTGGTATTCAGACTTACACTTCAAATAAGGGCTGTGTCTCCTGTAGGCTTATCCTGGCGTGACGTTTTGATAAGCATATAAAACTCTCTGACAAGGTGACTTTTATTAATATATTCGGCTCCATTTACTCTCAGATTCGAAAATGCTAATTAGCATCAAAGTAGGCATCATGCAAAACTACAAATCCCTGCAAGTTCCTGCACTTCATATCTAACTGACACCTTTGCTAACAGGTATTGTGTCAATTTAAAACTTGTACAAGACAGTTCACAGAATTGTCCATTTAAAGAAATGTTGCCAATTGATTAATTACTACATGTAGCTATTATTCGATAGTTAATCCAGAGATTCTTACCTTTACCTCGATTCGGCAGTCTCGTCCAGATCATCATGGCATTTGTAGATCTTTATGATAGCCACATTAGCAGCTAATTAGCGTTTACTTTTGGTGGGAGGGTGGGTGAATACAGGCAAATATTTCTGTAAAAGTCACCTTGTCCTAGAGAGATTACACGGTTACCATGCCAGGGTAAGCCTACAATAAACACAGCCCTTTTTTTAAGTGTTTCTAAAACCCCCTACGGGGACAATGAATGGTGGAAAAACGTTTGGAACCATTTCCCTGTTTGACCGCTAGTTTTTATGGGTATTATGACTCATACTGTGGTACTCTATTTAGGATATTATGGGTGGGCGACTTGTGGGCATTCCTAATCCTTTCCATTAGTTCATCCCTTTTGTGTCAGTTTCTGTAGTGTAGTGGTTATCACGTTCGCCTTGCACGCAAAAGGTCCCTGATTCGAAACCGGGCAGAAACAGATTTTAGCGAAACAGATAGGGTGATAAGTGAAACCACTGAACAAATACATAGGCCTACAGCATACATACCTAGACCAGTCTTGAACATTTCTTTAAATAACCAGAGGTAATGCAATGTTATAAAACAGGTTGTTTGGATCCTGGATGCTAATTGGTTGATAGCAGGGAGTTAAAGCTCCACAATACCCGCATTCTCCGGGCAGTGCCTGTTAACGGCTCCATTAGATTTATAAATGCTCATCCACTGTCCCACAGCCCAGCCAGTCAATCTATAAACTTCCTCTCCCCTGACTTCATTAGTTTCTTGGAGCGATAAAAGGCCCACCCAGGCAAAATCCCACCCTTAGATTTGCATAGTTTCTGTAGTGTAGTGGTTATCACGTTCGCCTAACACGCAAAAGGTCCCTGGTTCGAGACCGGGCGGAAACACATTTTAACTAATTAGACAGTAAGCCAATATCTGAAAATACAGTAAAAATCGAGTATTCACTTAGGGCTGATCCCAATATAGGAATTTATGCACTTCTCAGTATTTGGTATTCAGACTTACACTTCAAATATGGGCTGTGTCTCCTGTAGGCTTATCCTGGCGTGACGTTTTGATAAGCATATAAAACTCTCTGACAAGGTGACTTTTATTAATATATTCGGCTCCATTTACTCTCAGATTCGAAAATGCTAATTAGCATCAAAGTAGACATCATGCAAAACTACAAAACCCTGCAAGTACCTGCACTTCATATCTAACTGACAACTTTGCTAACAGGTATTGTGTCAATTTAAAACTTGTACAAGACAGTTCACAGAATTGTCCATTTAAAGAAATGTTGCCAATTCATTAATTACTACATGTAGCTATTATTCGATAGTTAATCCAGAGATTCTTACCTTTACCTCGATTCGGCAGTCTCGTCCAGATCATCATGGCATTTGTAGATCTTTATGATAGCCACATTAGCAGCTAATTAGCGTTTACTTTTGGTGGGAGGGTGGGTGAATACAGGCAAATATTTCTGTAAAAGTCACCTTGTCCTAGAGAGATTATACGGTTACCATGCCAGGGTAAGCCTACAATAAACACAGCCCTTTTTTTAAGTGTTTCTAAAAACCCCTACGGGAACAATGAATGGTGGAAAAACGTTTGGAACCATTTCCCTGTTTGTCCGCTAGTTTTTATGGGTATTATGACTCATACTGTGGTACTCTATTTAGGATATTATGGGTGGGCGATTTATGGGCATTCCTAATCCTTTCCATTAGTTCATCCCTTTTGTGTCAGTTTCTGTAGTGTAGTGGTTATCATGTTCGCCTCACACGCGAAAGGTCCCCGGTTCGAAACCGGGCAGAAACAGATTTTAGCGAAACAGATAGGGTGATAACTGAAACCACTGAACAAATACATAGGCCTACAGCATACATACCTAGACCAGTCTCGAACATTTCTGTAGTGTAGTGGTTATCACGTTCGCATCACACGCAAAAGGTCCCCGGTTCGAAACCGGGCAGAAACAGATTTTAGCGAAACAGATAGGGTGATAACTGAAACCACTGAACAAATACATAGGCCTACAGCATACATACCTAGACCAGTCTTGAACATTTCTTTAAATAACCAGAGGTAATGCAATGTTATAAAACAGGTTGTTTGGATCCTGGATGCTAATTGGTTGATAGCAGGGAGTTAAAGCTCCACAATACCCGCATTCTCCGGGCAGTGCCTGTTAACGGCTCCATTAGATTTATAAATGCTCATCCACTGTCCCACAGCCCAGCCAGTCAATCTATAAACTTCCTCTCCCCTGACTTCATTAGTTTCTTGGAGCGATAAAAGGCCCACCCAGGCAAAATCCCACCCTTAGATTTGCATAGTTTCTGTAGTGTAGGGGTTATCACGTTCGCCTCACACGCGAAAGGTCCCCGGTTCGAAACCGGGCAGAAACAGATTTTAGCGAAACAGATAGGGTGATAACTGAAACCACTGAACAAATACATAGGCCTACAGCATACATACCTAGACCAGTCTTGAACATTTCTGTAGTGTAGTGGTTATCACGTTCGCCTCACACGCGAAAGGTCCCCGATTCGAAACCGGGCAGAAACAGATTTTAGCGAAACAGATAGGGTGATAACTGAAACCACTGAACAAATACATAGGCCTACAGCATACATACCTAGACCAGTCTTGAACATTTCTTTAAATAACTAGAGGTAATGCAATGTTATAAAACAGGTTGTTTGGATCATGGATGCTAATTGGTTGATAGCAGGGAGTTAAAGCTCCACAATACCCGCATTCTCCGGGCAGTGCCTGTTAACGGCTCCATTAGATTTATAAATGCTCATCCACTGTCCCACAGCCCAGCCAGTCAATCTATAAACTTCCTCTCCCCTGACTTCATTAGTTTCTTGGAGCGATAAAAGGCCCACCCAGGCAAAATCCCACCCTTAGATTTGCATAGTTTCTGTAGTGTAGTGGTTATCACGTTCGCCTAACACGCGAAAGGTCCCCGGTTCGAGACCGGGCGGAAACACATTTTAACTAATTAGACAGTAAGCCAATATCTGAAAATACAGTAAAAATCGAGTATTCACTTAGGGCTGATCCCAATATAGGAATTTATGCACTTCTCAGTATTTGGTATTCAGACTTACACTTCAAATAAGGGCTGTGTCTCCTGTAGGCTTATCCTGGCGTGACGTTTTGATAAGCATATAAAACTCTCTGAC
Organism: Thymallus thymallus; assembly: GCA_023634145.1. Taxonomy (NCBI): domain Eukaryota; kingdom Metazoa; phylum Chordata; class Actinopteri; order Salmoniformes; family Salmonidae; genus Thymallus; species Thymallus thymallus. The sequence continues at coordinate 7,139,220 of CM042399.1, read as the reverse complement.
AAGGTGACTTTTATTAATATATTCGGCTCCATTTACTCTCAGATTCGAAAATGCTAATTAGCATCAAAGTAGGCATCATGCAAAACTACAAATCCCTGCAAGTTCCTGCACTTCATATCTAACTGACACCTTTGCTAACAGGTATTGTGTCAATTTAAAACTTGTACAAGACAGTTCACAGAATTGTCCATTTAAAGAAATGTTGCCAATTGATTAATTACTACATGTAGCTATTATTCGATAGTTAATCCAGAGATTCTTACCTTTACCTCGATTCGGCAGTCTCGTCCAGATCATCATGGCATTTGTAGATCTTTATGATAGCCACATTAGCAGCTAATTAGCGTTTACTTTTGGTGGGAGGGTGGGTGAATACAGGCAAATATTTCTGTAAAAGTCACCTTGTCCTAGAGAGATTACACGGTTACCATGCCAGGGTAAGCCTACAATAAACACAGCCCTTTTTTTAAGTGTTTCTAAAACCCCCTACGGGGACAATGAATGGTGGAAAAACGTTTGGAACCATTTCCCTGTTTGACCGCTAGTTTTTATGGGTATTATGACTCATACTGTGGTACTCTATTTAGGATATTATGGGTGGGCGACTTGTGGGCATTCCTAATCCTTTCCATTAGTTCATCCCTTTTGTGTCAGTTTCTGTAGTGTAGTGGTTATCACGTTCGCCTTGCACGCAAAAGGTCCCTGATTCGAAACCGGGCAGAAACAGATTTTAGCGAAACAGATAGGGTGATAAGTGAAACCACTGAACAAATACATAGGCCTACAGCATACATACCTAGACCAGTCTTGAACATTTCTTTAAATAACCAGAGGTAATGCAATGTTATAAAACAGGTTGTTTGGATCCTGGATGCTAATTGGTTGATAGCAGGGAGTTAAAGCTCCACAATACCCGCATTCTCCGGGCAGTGCCTGTTAACGGCTCCATTAGATTTATAAATGCTCATCCACTGTCCCACAGCCCAGCCAGTCAATCTATAAACTTCCTCTCCCCTGACTTCATTAGTTTCTTGGAGCGATAAAAGGCCCACCCAGGCAAAATCCCACCCTTAGATTTGCATAGTTTCTGTAGTGTAGTGGTTATCACGTTCGCCTAACACGCAAAAGGTCCCTGGTTCGAGACCGGGCGGAAACACATTTTAACTAATTAGACAGTAAGCCAATATCTGAAAATACAGTAAAAATCGAGTATTCACTTAGGGCTGATCCCAATATAGGAATTTATGCACTTCTCAGTATTTGGTATTCAGACTTACACTTCAAATATGGGCTGTGTCTCCTGTAGGCTTATCCTGGCGTGACGTTTTGATAAGCATATAAAACTCTCTGACAAGGTGACTTTTATTAATATATTCGGCTCCATTTACTCTCAGATTCGAAAATGCTAATTAGCATCAAAGTAGACATCATGCAAAACTACAAAACCCTGCAAGTACCTGCACTTCATATCTAACTGACACCTTTGCTAACAGGTATTGTGTCAATTTAAAACTTGTACAAGACAGTTCACAGAATTGTCCATTTAAAGAAATGTTGCCAATTCATTAATTACTACATGTAGCTATTATTCGATAGTTAATCCAGAGATTCTTACCTTTACCTCGATTCGGCAGTCTCGTCCAGATCATCATGGCATTTGTAGATCTTTATGATAGCCACATTAGCAGCTAATTAGCGTTTACTTTTGGTGGGAGGGTGGGTGAATACAGGCAAATATTTCTGTAAAAGTCACCTTGTCCTAGAGAGATTATACGGTTACCATGCCAGGGTAAGCCTACAATAAACACAGCCCTTTTTTTAAGTGTTTCTAAAAACCCCTACGGGAACAATGAATGGTGGAAAAACGTTTGGAACCATTTCCCTGTTTGTCCGCTAGTTTTTATGGGTATTATGACTCATACTGTGGTACTCTATTTAGGATATTATGGGTGGGCGATTTATGGGCATTCCTAATCCTTTCCATTAGTTCATCCCTTTTGTGTCAGTTTCTGTAGTGTAGTGGTTATCACGTTCGCCTCACACGCGAAAGGTCCCCGGTTCGAAACCGGGCAGAAACAGATTTTAGCGAAACAGATAGGGTGATAACTGAAACCACTGAACAAATACATAGGCCTACAGCATACATACCTAGACCAGTCTCGAACATTTATGTAGTGTAGTGGTTATCACGTTCGCCTCACACGCGAAAGGTCCCCGATTCGAAACCGGGCAGAAACAGATTTTAGCGAATCAGATAGGGTGATAACTGAAACCACTGAACAAATACATAGGCCTACAGCATACATACCTAGACCAGTCTTGAACATTTCTTTAAATAACCAGAGGTAATGCAATGTTATAAAACAGGTTGTTTGGATCCTGGATGCTAATTGGTTGAGAGCAGGGAGTTAAAGCTCCACAATACCCGCATTCTCTGGGCAGTGCCTGTTAACGGCTCCATTAGATTTATAAATGCTCATCCACTGTCCCACAGCCCAGCCAGTCAATCTATAAACTTCCTCTCCCCTGACTTCATTAGGCTCTGGGAGCGATAAAAGGCCCACCCAGGCAAAATCCCACCCGAAGATTTGCACAGTTTCCGTAGTGTAGTGGTTATCACGTTCGCCTAACACGCGAAAGGTCCCCGGTTCGAGACCGGGCGGAAACACATTTTAACTAATTAGACAGTAAGCCCATGTCTGAAAATACAGTAAAAATCGAGTATTCACTTAGGGCCCGATCCCGATATAGGAATTTATGCACTTCTCAGTATTTGGTATTCAGACTTACACTTCAAATAAGGGCTGTGTCTCCTGTAGGCTTATCCTGGCGTGACGTTTTGATAAGCATATAAAACTCTCTGACAAGGTGACTTTTATTAATATATTCGGCTCCATTTACTCTCAGATTCGAAAATGCTAATTAGCATCAAAGTAGGCATCATGCAAAACTACAAATCCCTGCAAGTTCCTGCACTTCATATCTAACTGACACCTTTGCTAACAGGTATTGTGTCAATTTAAAACTTGTACAAGACAGTTCACAGAATTGTCCATTTAAAGAAATGTTGCCAATTCATTAATTACTACATGTAGCTATTATTCGATAGTTAATCCAGAGATTCTTACCTTTACCTCGATTCGGCAGTCTCGTCCAGATCATCATGGCATTTGTAGATCTTTATGATAGCCACATTAGCAGCTAATTAGCGTTTACTTTTGGTGGGAGGGTGGGTGAATACAGGCAAATATTTCTGTAAAAGTCACCTTGTCCTAGAGAGATTATACGGTTACCATGCCAGGGTAAGCCTACAATAAACACAGCCCTTTTTTTAAGTGTTTCTAAAAACCCCTACGGGAACAATGAATGGTGGAAAAACGTTTGGAACCATTTCCCTGTTTGACCGCTAGTTTTTATGGGTATTATGACTCATACTGTGGTACTCTATTTAGGATATTATGGGTGGGCGATTTATGGGCATTCCTAATCCTTTCCATTAGTTCATCCCTTTTGTGTCAGTTTCTGTAGTGTAGTGGTTATCACGTTCGCCTCACACGCGAAAGGTCCCCGGTTCGAAACCGGGCAGAAACAGATTTTAGCGAAACAGATAGGGTGATAACTGAAACCACTGAACAAATACATAGGCCTACAGCATACATACCTAGACCAGTCTTGAACATTTCTTTAAATAACCAGAGGTAATGCAATGTTATAAAACAGGTTGTTTGGATCCTGGATGCTAATTGGTTGAGAGCAGGGAGTTAAAGCTCCACAATACCCGCATTCTCTGGGCAGTGCCTGTTAACGGCTCCATTAGATTTATAAATGCTCATCCACTGTCCCACAGCCCAGCCAGTCAATCTATAAACTTCCTCTCCCCTGACTTCATTAGGCTCTGGGAGCGATAAAAGGCCCACCCAGGCAAAATCCCACCCGAAGATTTGCACAGTTTCCGTAGTGTAGTGGTTATCACGTTCGCCTAACACGCGAAAGGTCCCCGGTTCGAGACCGGGCGGAAACACATTTTAACTAATTAGACAGTAAGCCCATGTCTGGAAATACAGTAAAAATCGAGTATTCACTTAGGGCCCGATCCCGATATAGGAATTTATGCACTTCTCAGTATTTGGTATTCAGACTTACACTTCAAATAAGGGCTGTGTCTCCTGTAGGCTTATCCTGGCGTGACGTTTTGATAAGCATATAAAACTCTCTGACAAGGTGACTTTTATTAATATATTCGGCTCCATTTACTCTCAGATTCGAAAATGCTAATTAGCATCAAAGTAGGCATCATGCAAAACTACAAATCCCTGCAAGTTCCTGCACTTCATATCTAACTGACACCTTTGCTAACAGGTATTGTGTCAATTTAAAACTTGTACAAGACAGTTCACAGAATTGTCCATTTAAAGAAATGTTGCCAATTGATTAATTACTACATGTAGCTATTATTCGATAGTTAATCCAGAGATTCTTACCTTTACCTCGATTCGGCAGTCTCGTCCAGATCATCATGGCATTTGTAGATCTTTATGATAGCCACATTAGCAGCTAATTAGCGTTTACTTTTGGTGGGAGGGTGGGTGAATACAGGCAAATATTTCTGTAAAAGTCACCTTGTCCTAGAGAGATTATACGGTTACCATGCCAGGGTAAGCCTACAATAAACACAGCCCTTTTTTTAAGTGTTTCTAAAACCCCCTACGGGGACAATGAATGGTGGAAAAACGTTTGGAACCATTTCCCTGTTTGACCGCTAGTTTTTATGGGTATTATGACTCATACTGTGGTACTCTATTTAGGATATTATGGGTGGGCGACTTGTGGGCATTCCTAATCCTTTCCATTAGTTCATCCCTTTTGTGTCAGTTTCTGTAGTCTAGTGGTTATCACGTTCGCCTTGCACGCAAAAGGTCCCTGATTCGAAACCGGGCAGAAACAGATTTTAGCGAAACAGATAGGGTGATAAGTGAAACCACTGAACAAATACATAGGCCTACAGCATACATACCTAGACCAGTCTTGAACATTTCTTTAAATAACCAGAGGTAATGCAATGTTATAAAACAGGTTGTTTGGATCCTGGATGCTAATTGGTTGATAGCAGGGAGTTAAAGCTCCACAATACCCGCATTCTCCGGGCAGTGCCTGTTAACGGCTCCATTAGATTTATAAATGCTCATCCACTGTCCCACAGCCCAGCCAGTCAATCTATAAACTTCCTCTCCCCTGACTTCATTAGTTTCTTGGAGCGATAAAAGGCCCACCCAGGCAAAATCCCACCCTTAGATTTGCATAGTTTCTGTAGTGTAGGGGTTATCACGTTCGCCTCACACGCGAAAGGTCCCCGGTTCGAAACCGGGCAGAAACAGATTTTAGCGAAACAGATAGGGTGATAACTGAAACCACTGAACAAATACATAGGCCTACAGCATACATACCTAGACCAGTCTTGAACATTTCTGTAGTGTAGTGGTTATCACGTTCGCCTCACACGCGAAAGGTCCCCGATTCGAAACCGGGCAGAAACAGATTTTAGCGAAACAGATAGGGTGATAACTGAAACCACTGAACAAATACATAGGCCTACAGCATACATACCTAGACCAGTCTTGAACATTTCTTTAAATAACTAGAGGTAATGCAATGTTATAAAACAGGTTGTTTGGATCATGGATGCTAATTGGTTGATAGCAGGGAGTTAAAGCTCCACAATACCCGCATTCTCCGGGCAGTGCCTGTTAACGGCTCCATTAGATTTATAAATGCTCATCCACTGTCCCACAGCCCAGCCAGTCAATCTATAAACTTCCTCTCCCCTGACTTCATTAGTTTCTTGGAGCGATAAAAGGCCCACCCAGGCAAAATCCCACCCTTAGATTTGCATAGTTTCTGTAGTGTAGTGGTTATCACGTTCGCCTAACACGCGAAAGGTCCCCGGTTCGAGACCGGGCGGAAACACATTTTAACTAATTAGACAGTAAGCCAATATCTGAAAATACAGTAAAAATCGAGTATTCACTTAGGGCTGATCCCAATATAGGAATTTATGCACTTCTCAGTATTTGGTATTCAGACTTACACTTCAAATAAGGGCTGTGTCTCCTGTAGGCTTATCCTGGCGTGACGTTTTGATAAGCATATAAAACTCTCTGACAAGGTGACTTTTATTAATATATTCGGCTCCATTTACTCTCAGATTCGAAAATGCTAATTAGCATCAAAGTAGGCATCATGCAAAACTACAAATCCCTGCAAGTTCCTGCACTTCATATCTAACTGACACCTTTGCTAACAGGTATTGTGTCAATTTAAAACTTGTACAAGACAGTTCACAGAATTGTCCATTTAAAGAAATGTTGCCAATTGATTAATTACTACATGTAGCTATTATTCGATAGTTAATCCAGAGATTCTTACCTTTACCTCGATTCGGCAGTCTCGTCCAGATCATCATGGCATTTGTAGATCTTTATGATAGCCACATTAGCAGCTAATTAGCGTTTACTTTTGGTGGGAGGGTGGGTGAATACAGGCAAATATTTCTGTAAAAGTCACCTTGTCCTAGAGAGATTACACGGTTACCATGCCAGGGTAAGCCTACAATAAACACAGCCCTTTTTTTAAGTGTTTCTAAAACCCCCTACGGGGACAATGAATGGTGGAAAAACGTTTGGAACCATTTCCCTGTTTGACCGCTAGTTTTTATGGGTATTATGACTCATACTGTGGTACTCTATTTAGGATATTATGGGTGGGCGACTTGTGGGCATTCCTAATCCTTTCCATTAGTTCATCCCTTTTGTGTCAGTTTCTGTAGTGTAGTGGTTATCACGTTCGCCTTGCACGCAAAAGGTCCCTGATTCGAAACCGGGCAGAAACAGATTTTAGCGAAACAGATAGGGTGATAAGTGAAACCACTGAACAAATACATAGGCCTACAGCATACATACCTAGACCAGTCTTGAACATTTCTTTAAATAACCAGAGGTAATGCAATGTTATAAAACAGGTTGTTTGGATCCTGGATGCTAATTGGTTGATAGCAGGGAGTTAAAGCTCCACAATACCCGCATTCTCCGGGCAGTGCCTGTTAACGGCTCCATTAGATTTATAAATGCTCATCCACTGTCCCACAGCCCAGCCAGTCAATCTATAAACTTCCTCTCCCCTGACTTCATTAGTTTCTTGGAGCGATAAAAGGCCCACCCAGGCAAAATCCCACCCTTAGATTTGCATAGTTTCTGTAGTGTAGTGGTTATCACGTTCGCCTAATACGCAAAAGGTCCCTGGTTCGAGACCGGGCGGAAACACATTTTAACTAATTAGACAGTAAGCCAATATCTGAAAATACAGTAAAAATCGAGTATTCACTTAGGGCTGATCCCAATATAGGAATTTATGCACTTCTCAGTATTTGGTATTCAGACTTACACTTCAAATATGGGCTGTGTCTCCTGTAGGCTTATCCTGGCGTGACGTTTTGATAAGCATATAAAACTCTCTGACAAGGTGACTTTTATTAATATATTCGGCTCCATTTACTCTCAGATTCGAAAATGCTAATTAGCATCAAAGTAGACATCATGCAAAACTACAAAACCCTGCAAGTACCTGCACTTCATATCTAACTGACACCTTTGCTAACAGGTATTGTGTCAATTTAAAACTTGTACAAGACAGTTCACAGAATTGTCCATTTAAAGAAATGTTGCCAATTCATTAATTACTACATGTAGCTATTATTCGATAGTTAATCCAGAGATTCTTACCTTTACCTCGATTCGGCAGTCTCGTCCAGATCATCATGGCATTTGTAGATCTTTATGATAGCCACATTAGCAGCTAATTAGCGTTTACTTTTGGTGGGAGGGTGGGTGAATACAGGCAAATATTTCTGTAAAAGTCACCTTGTCCTAGAGAGATTATACGGTTACCATGCCAGGGTAAGCCTACAATAAACACAGCCCTTTTTTTAAGTGTTTCTAAAAACCCCTACGGGAACAATGAATGGTGGAAAAACGTTTGGAACCATTTCCCTGTTTGTCCGCTAGTTTTTATGGGTATTATGACTCATACTGTGGTACTCTATTTAGGATATTATGGGTGGGCGATTTATGGGCATTCCTAATCCTTTCCATTAGTTCATCCCTTTTGTGTCAGTTTCTGTAGTGTAGTGGTTATCACGTTCGCCTCACACGCGAAAGGTCCCCGGTTCGAAACCGGGCAGAAACAGATTTTAGCGAAACAGATAGGGTGATAACTGAAACCACTGAACAAATACATAGGCCTACAGCATACATACCTAGACCAGTCTCGAACATTTATGTAGTGTAGTGGTTATCACGTTCGCCTCACACGCGAAAGGTCCCCGATTCGAAACCGGGCAGAAACAGATTTTAGCGAATCAGATAGGGTGATAACTGAAACCACTGAACAAATACATAGGCCTACAGCATACATACCTAGACCAGTCTTGAACATTTCTTTAAATAACCAGAGGTAATGCAATGTTATAAAACAGGTTGTTTGGATCCTGGATGCTAATTGGTTGAGAGCAGGGAGTTAAAGCTCCACAATACCCGCATTCTCTGGGCAGTGCCTGTTAACGGCTCCATTAGATTTATAAATGCTCATCCACTGTCCCACAGCCCAGCCAGTCAATCTATAAACTTCCTCTCCCCTGACTTCATTAGGTTCTGGGAGCGATAAAAGGCCCACCCAGGCAAAATCCCACCCGAAGATTTGCACAGTTTCCGTAGTGTAGTGGTTATCACGTTCGCCTAACACGCGAAAGGTCCCCGGTTCGAGACAGGGCGGAAACACATTTTAACTAATTAGACAGTAAGCCCATGTCTGAAAATACAGTAAAAATCGAGTATTCACTTAGGGCCCGATCCCGATATAGGAATTTATGCACTTCTCAGTATTTGGTATTCAGACTTACACTTCAAATAAGGGCTGTGTCTCCTGTAGGCTTATCCTGGCGTGACGTTTTGATAAGCATATAAAACTCTCTGACAAGGTGACTTTTATTAATATATTCGGCTCCATTTACTCTCAGATTCGAAAATGCTAATTAGCATCAAAGTAGGCATCATGCAAAACTACAAATCCCTGCAAGTTCCTGCACTTCATATCTAACTGACACCTTTGCTAACAGGTATTGTGTCAATTTAAAACTTGTACAAGACAGTTCACAGAATTGTCCATTTAAAGAAATGTTGCCAATTCATTAATTACTACATGTAGCTATTATTCGATAGTTAATCCAGAGATTCTTACCTTTACCTCGATTCGGCAGTCTCGTCCAGATCATCATGGCATTTGTAGATCTTTATGATAGCCACATTAGCAGCTAATTAGCGTTTACTTTTGGTGGGAGGGTGGGTGAATACAGGCAAATATTTCTGTAAAAGTCACCTTGTCCTAGAGAGATTATACGGTTACCATGCCAGGGTAAGCCTACAATAAACACAGCCCTTTTTTTAAGTGTTTCTAAAAACCCCTACGGGAACAATGAATGGTGGAAAAACGTTTGGAACCATTTCCCTGTTTGACCGCTAGTTTTTATGGGTATTATGACTCATACTGTGGTACTCTATTTAGGATATTATGGGTGGGCGATTTATGGGCATTCCTAATCCTTTCCATTAGTTCATCCCTTTTGTGTCAGTTTCTGTAGTGTAGTGGTTATCACGTTCGCCTCACACGCGAAAGGTCCCCGGTTCGAAACCGGGCAGAAACAGATTTTAGCGAAACAGATAGGGTGATAACTGAAACCACTGAACAAATACATAGGCCTACAGCATACATACCTAGACCAGTCTCGAACATTTATGTAGTGTAGTGGTTATCACGTTCGCCTCACATGCGAAAGGTCCCCGATTCGAAACCGGGCAGAAACAGATTTTAGCGAATCAGATAGGGTGATAACTGAAACCACTGAACAAATACATAGGCCTACAGCATACATACCTAGACCAGTCTTGAACATTTCTTTAAATAACCAGAGGTAATGCAATGTTATAAAACAGGTTGTTTGGATCCTGGATGCTAATTGGTTGAGAGCAGGGAGTTAAAGCTCCACAATACCCGCATTCTCTGGGCAGTGCCTGTTAACGGCTCCATTAGATTTATAAATGCTCATCCACTGTCCCACAGCCCAGCCAGTCAATCTATAAACTTCCTCTCCCCTGACTTCATTAGGCTCTGGGAGCGATAAAAGGCCCACCCAGGCAAAATCCCACCCGAAGATTTGCACAGTTTCAGTAGTGTAGTGGTTATCACGTTCGCCTAACACGCGAAAGGTCCCCGGTTCGAGACCGGGCGGAAACACATTTTAACTAATTAGACAGTAAGCCCATGTCTGAAAATACAGTAAAAATCGAGTATTCACTTAGGGCCCGATCCCGATATAGGAATTTATGCACTTCTCAGTATTTGGTATTCAGACTTACACTTCAAATAAGGGCTGTGTCTCCTGTAGGCTTATCCTGGCGTGACGTTTTGATAAGCATATAAAACTCTCTGACAAGGTGACTTTTATTAATATATTCGGCTCCATTTACTCTCAGATTCGAAAATGCTAATTAGCATCAAAGTAGGCATCATGCAAAACTACAAATCCCTGCAAGTTCCTGCACTTCATATCTAACTGACACCTTTGCTAACAGGTATTGTGTCAATTTAAAACTTGTACAAGACAGTTCACAGAATTGTCCATTTAAAGAAATGTTGCCAATTCATTAATTACTACATGTAGCTATTATTCGATAGTTAATCCAGAGATTCTTACCTTTACCTCGATTCGGCAGTCTCGTCCAGATCATCATGGCATTTGTAGATCTTTATGATAGCCACATTAGCAGCTAATTAGCGTTTACTTTTGGTGGGAGGGTGGGTGAATACAGGCAAATATTTCTGTAAAAGTCACCTTGTCCTAGAGAGATTATACGGTTACCATGCCAGGGTAAGCCTACAATAAACACAGCCCTTTTTTTAAGTGTTTCTAAAAACCCCTACGGGAACAATGAATGGTGGAAAAACGTTTGGAACCATTTCCCTGTTTGACCGCTAGTTTTTATGGGTATTATGACTCATACTGTGGTACTCTATTTAGGATATTATGGGTGGGCGACTTGTGGGCATTCCTAATCCTTTCCATTAGTTCATCCCTTTTGTGTCAGTTTCTGTAGTCTAGTGGTTATCACGTTCGCCTTGCACGCAAAAGGTCCCTGATTCGAAACCGGGCAGAAACAGATTTTAGCGAAACAGATAGGGTGATAAGTGAAACCACTGAACAAATACATAGGCCTACAGCATACATACCTAGACCAGTCTTGAACATTTCTTTAAATAACCAGAGGTAATGCAATGTTATAAAACAGGTTGTTTGGATCCTGGATGCTAATTGGTTGATAGCAGGGAGTTAAAGCTCCACAATACCCGCATTCTCCGGGCAGTGCCTGTTAACGGCTCCATTAGATTTATAAATGCTCATCCACTGTCCCACAGCCCAGCCAGTCAATCTATAAACTTCCTCTCCCCTGACCTCATTAGTTTCTTGGAGCGATAAAAGGCCCACCCTGGCAAAATTCCACCCGTAGATTTGCATAGTTTCTGTAGTGTAGTGGTTATCACGTTCGCCTAACACGCGAAAGGTCCCCGGTTCGAGACCGGGCGGAAACACATTTTAACTAATTAGACAGTAAGCCAATATCTGAAAATACAGTAAAAATCGAGTATTCACTTAGGGCTGATCCCAATATAGGAATTTATGCACTTCTCAGTATTTGGTATTCAGACTTACACTTCAAATATGGGCTGTGTCTCCTGTAGGCTTATCCTGGCGTGACGTTTTGATAAGCATATAAAACTCTCTGACAAGGTGACTTTTATTAATATATTCGGCTCCATTTACTCTCAGATTCGAAAATGCTAATTAGCATCAAAGTAGACATCATGCAAAACTACAAAACCCTGCAAGTTCCTGCACTTCATATCTAACTGACACCTTTGCTAACAGGTATTGTGTCAATTTAAAACTTGTACAAGACAGTTCACAGAATTGTCCATTTAAAGAAATGTTGCCAATTGTGGGCGATTTATGGGCATTACTAATCCTTTCCATTAGTTCATCCCTTTTGTGTCAGTTTCTGTAGTGTAGTGGTTATCACGTTCGCCTCACACGCGAAAGGTCCCAGGTTCGAAACCGGGCAGAAACAGATTTTAGCGAAACAGATAGGGTGATAACTGAAACCACTGAACAAATACATAGGCCTACAGCATACATACCTAGACCAGTCTTGAACATTTCTTTAAATAACCAGAGGTAATGCAATGTTATAAAACAGGTTGTTTGGATCCTGGATGCTAATTGGTTGATAGCAGGGAGTTAAAGCTCCACAATACCCGCATTCTCCGGGCAGTGCCTGTTAACGGCTCCATTAGATTTATAAATGCTCATCCACTGTCCCACAGCCCAGCCAGTCAATCTATAAACTTCCTCTCCCCTGACTTCATTAGTTTCTTGGAGCTATAAAAGGCCCACCCAGGCAAAATCCCACCCTTAGATTTGCATAGTTTCTGTAGTGTAGTGGTTATCACGTTCGCCTAACACGCGAAAGGTCCCCGGTTCGACACCGGGCGGAAACACATTTTAACTAATTAGACAGTAAGCCCATGTCTGAAAATACAGTAAAAATCGAGTATTCACTTAGGGCCCGATCCCGATATAGGAATTTATGCACTTCTCAGTATTTGGTATTCAGACTTACACTTCAAATAAGGGCTGTGTCTCCTGTAGGCTTATCCTGGCGTGACGTTTTGATAAGCATATAAAACTCTCTGACAAGGTGACTTTTATTAATATATTCGGCTCCATTTACTCTCAGATTCGAAAATGCTAATTAGCATCAAAGTAGGCATCATGCAAAACTACAAATCCCTGCAAGTTCCTGCACTTCATATCTAACTGACACCTTTGCTAACAGGTATTGTGTCAATTTAAAACTTGTACAAGACAGTTCACAGAATTGTCCATTTAAAGAAATGTTGCCAATTGATTAATTACTACATGTAGCTATTATTCGATAGTTAATCCAGAGATTCTTACCTTTACCTCGATTCGGCAGTCTCGTCCAGATCATCATGGCATTTGTAGATCTTTATGATAGCCACATTAGCAGCTAATTAGCGTTTACTTTTGGTGGGAGGGTGGGTGAATACAGGCAAATATTTCTGTAAAAGTCACCTTGTCCTAGAGAGATTACACGGTTACCATGCCAGGGTAAGCCTACAATAAACACAGCCCTTTTTTTAAGTGTTTCTAAAACCCCCTACGGGGACAATGAATGGTGGAAAAACGTTTGGAACCATTTCCCTGTTTGACCGCTAGTTTTTATGGGTATTATGACTCATACTGTGGTACTCTATTTAGGATATTATGGGTGGGCGACTTGTGGGCATTCCTAATCCTTTCCATTAGTTCATCCCTTTTGTGTCAGTTTCTGTAGTGTAGTGGTTATCACGTTCGCCTTGCACGCAAAAGGTCCCTGATTTGAAACCGGGCAGAAACAGATTTTAGCGAAACAGATAGGGTGATAAGTGAAACCACTGAACAAATACATAGGTCTACAGCATACATACCTAGACCAGTCTCGAACATTTATGTAGTGTAGTGGTTATCACGTTCGCCTCACACGCGAAAGGTCCCCGATTCGAAACCGGGCAGAAACAGATTTTAGCGAATCAGATAGGGTGATAACTGAAACCACTGAACAAATACATAGGCCTACAGCATACATACCTAGACCAGTCTTGAACATTTCTTTAAATAACCAGAGGTAATGCAATGTTATAAAACAGGTTGTTTGGATCCTGGATGCTAATTGGTTGAGAGCAGGGAGTTAAAGCTCCACAATACCCGCATTCTCTGGGCAGTGCCTGTTAACGGCTCCATTAGATTTATAAATGCTCATCCACTGTCCCACAGCCCAGCCAGTCAATCTATAAACTTCCTCTCCCCTGACTTCATTAGGTTCTGGGAGCGATAAAAGGCCCACCCAGGCAAAATCCCACCCGAAGATTTGCACAGTTTCCGTAGTGTAGTGGTTATCACGTTCGCCTAACACGCGAAAGGTCCCCGGTTCGAGACCGGGCGGAAACACATTTCAACTAATTAGACAGTAAGCCAATATCTGAAAATACAGTAAAAATCGAGTATTCACTTAGGGCTGATCCCGATATAGGAATTTATGCACTTCTCAGTATTTGGTATTCAGACTTACACTTCAAATATGGGCTGTGTCTCCTGTAGGCTTATCCTGGCGTGACGTTTTGATAAGCATATAAAACTCTCTGACAAGGTGACTTTTATTAATATATTCGGCTCCATTTACTCTCAGATTCGAAAATGCTAATTAGCATCAAAGTAGACATCATGCAAAACTACAAATCCCTGCAAGTTCCTGCACTTCATATCTAACTGACACCTTTGCTAACAGGTATTGTGTCAATTTAAAACTTGTACAAGACAGTTCACAGAATTGTCCAGTTAAAGAAATGTTGCCAATTGATTAATTACTACATGTAGCTAACATTCGATAGTTAATCCAGAGATTCTTACCTTTACCTCGATTCGGCAGTCTCGTCCAGATCATCATGGCATTTGTAGATCTTTATGATAGCCACATTAGCAGCTAATTAGCGTTTACTTTTGGTGGGAGGGGGGGTGAATACAGGCAAATATTTCTGTAAAAGTCACCTTGTCCTAGAGAGATTACACGGTTACCATGCCAGGGTAAGCCTACAATAAACACAGCCCTTTTTTTAAGTGTTTCTAAAACCCCCTACGGGGACAATGAATGGTGGAAAAACGTTTGGAACCATTTCCCTGTTTGACCGCTAGTTTTTATGGGTATTATGACTAATACTGTGGTACTCTATTTAGGATATTATGGGTGGGCGACTTGTGGGCATTCCTAATCCTTTCCATTAGTTCATCCCTTTTGTGTCAGTTTCTGTAGTGTAGTGGTTATCACGTTCACGTTCGCCTCACACGCCTCACATCACAGATCCAAGATGGCGTAACAGTGTAGACGTATTTTTTGTTGTCCCGTCTCGTGACCCATGTAAATAGTTTGTAGTAGTTTGTAATTTTGTCTTTACATACATTTTTACTTGTTCCCGTTTTACCCCTCCTGCAAGCCACCTTACCCAATGTGATACGGACCAAATATCGGATCAAATATCCGTGCTTTTCCACTATTTAACTGAACCGCAGTCAAAAGTTAGCCTGCTAGCTAGCTTGCTAACCAGCCATCGCTAACCATTGCTAGCGGTCATCACCTCCGCTTCTAGCTGCTCAGACAGCTTTCAGTTCGGACAATATTGGCCAGTCTGCTCAGCGCGCTACCAACCAAGCGCTTATCGGACTGCGTTCCCTTCCACTTCACCGGATTTCCACTGAAATTACACGACTACCACACCGGATCATCACAGCTAGCTAGCTGCATTCGAGTGACCGGCGTTATAGCTAACCTCCATTGTTTACACGCTACCAATGCTAGCGTGAGCTAGGCTCATCTCCCGGACATCCGACGTGTGCTAGCTACTCTCCCGGGCTCCAGTACCTTGTCAACCTACCTGGACCTTCTACTGTCGACACGGAACCCCACCGAGCCACCGTGACTGGTCTGCCGACGTAATTGTCCGACGTGGTCTCAACAGGGTTCTCCTCTGCGACGTCGCCGAAGATCCATCTGCTAGCTCCGGCCTGCTAGCCCAGCCTGCTAGCCCAGCCTGCTAGCCCAGCCTGCTAGCCCAGCCTGCTAGCCCAGCCTGCTAGCCCAGCCTGCTAACACTCTGAACGCCGTGCCCATTTTAACTGATCCCCGGCTCACCACTTTGCTTTTCATCGGATCCTATGATTGCTCAGCTCCACAGCTGATGCCTGCAGGACTGTTTGGTTATATGGTATTTCTTTCTGTTTAACTATCAGGCCTCAGGTCCTGTGTGTAGTACATCACTTTTTCTAACTGACCCTCTTTGTCCATTCATCTCCATTACCCGTCGTTGTCTTAGCTCTCTTAATTAACTGTTTTTTATTTTATTTTTATTTTTCTGCCCCTTTCTTATTTCAATATGCTTTGTCTTTTGCTGTTCAGGCTAGCTATTATTGTTTTATTTCACTGTAGAGCCCCCAGTCCTGCTCAACTGGCCTCTGATAACTCCTTTGTCCCTCCCCCCACACATGCGGAGACCTCACCTGGCTTAACTGGTGTCTCCAGAGATGCAACCTCTCTCTTCATTACCCAACGCCTAGGTTTACCTCCACTGAACTCACATCCTACCATACCCTTGTCTGTACATTATGCCCTCAACCTATTCCACCACGCCCAGAAATCTGCTCCTTTTATTCTATGTAGCCAACGTACTAGACGTCCAGTTCTGAAAGCCCTCAGCCGAACACTGATTCTATTACTCCTCTGTTCCTCTGGTGATGTAGAGGCAAACCCAGGCCCTATAACCCCCAGTACTACACCTATTCCCCAGGCGCTCTCATTTGTTGATTTCTGTAACCGTAAAAGCCTTGGTTTCATGCATGTTAACATTAGAAGCCTCCTCCCTAAGTTTGATTTATTCACTGCTTTAGCACACTCCGCCAACCCGGATGTCCTAGCTGTGTCAGAATCCTGGCTTAGGAAGGCTACCAAAAATTCGGAAATTTCCATCCCCAACTACAATATTTCCCGTCAAGATAGAACTGCCAAAGGTGGCGGAGTTGCAATCTACTGCAGAGATAACCTGCAGAGTTCTGTCATACTGTCCAGGTCTGTGCCCAAACAGTTTGAGCTTCTACTCTTAAAAATCCACCTTTCCAGAAATAAGTCTCTCACTGTTGCAGCCTGTTACAGACCCCCCTCAGCCCCCAGCTGTGCCCTGGACTCCATATGTGAATTGATTGCCCCCCATCTATCTTCAGAGTTTGTACTGTTAGGTGACTTAAACTGGGATATGCTTAACACCCCGGCTGTACTTCAATCTAAGATAGATGCCCTCAATCTCACACAAATTATCAAGGAACCCACCAGGTACAACCCAAAATCCGTAAACATGGGTACCATTATTGATGTCATTCTGACTAACTTGCCCTCCAAATACACCTCCTCTGTTTTCAACCAGGATCTCAGCGATCACTGCCTCATCGCCTGCATTCGCAATGGGTCAGCGGTCAAACGACCACCCCTTATCACTGTCAAACGCTCCCTAAAACACTTTTGCGAGCAGGCCTTTCTATTAGATCTGGCCCAGGTATCCTGGAAGGATATTGACCTCATCCCGTCAGTAGAGGACGCCTGGTTGTTCTTTAAAAGTGCTTTCCTCACCATCCTAAATAAGCATGCCCCTTTCAAAAAACGTAGAACTAAGAATAGATATAGCCCTTGGTTCACCCCAGACTTGACTGCACTAGACCAACACAAAAACATCCTGTGGCGCACTGCATTAGCATCGAACAGCCCCCGCGATATGCAGCTATTCAGGGAAGTCAGGAACAAGTACACACAGTCAGTTAGAAAAGCAAAGGCCAGCTTTTTCAAACAAAAATTTGCTTCCTGTAGCACTAACTCCAAAAAGTTCTGGGACACTGTAAAGTCCATGGAGAATAAGAGCACCTCCTCCCAGTTGCCCACTGCATTGAGGCTCGGAAACACTGTTACCACCGATAAATCCACGATTATCGAAAATTTCAATAAGCATTTTGCTACAGCTGGCCATGCTTTCCACCTGGCTACCCCTACCCCGGCCAACAGCTCTGCACCCCCGGCAGCTACTTGCCCAAGCCCCCCCCGCTTCTCCTTCACCCAAATCCAGACGGCTGATGTTCTGAAAGAGCTGCTAAGTCTGGACCCCTACAAATCTGCTGGGCTAGATAATCTGGACCCTCTCTTTCTGAAATTATCAGCCAAAATTGTTGCAACACCTATCACTAGCCTGTTCAACCTCTCTTTCGTATCGTCTGAGATCCCTAGAGATTGGAAAGCTGCCGCGGTCATCCCCCTATTCAAAGGAGGAGACACTCTAGACCCAAACTGTTATAGACCAATATCCATCCTGCCCTGCCTTTCTAAAGTTTTCGAAAGCCAAGTTAACAAACAGATAACTGACCACTTCGAATCCCACCGTACCTTCTCTGCTATGCAATCTGGTTTCCGAGCTGGTCATGGGTGCACCTCAGCTACGCTCAAGGTACTGAACGATATCATAACCGCCATCGATAAAAGACAGTACTGTGCAGCCGTTTTCATCGACCTGGCCAAGGCTTTCGACTCTGTCAATCACTGCATTCTTATTGGCAGACTCAACAGCCTTGGTTTCTCAAGTGACTGCCTTGCCTGGTTCGCTAACTACTTTGCAGACAGAGTTCAGTGTGTCAAATCGGAGGGCCTATTGTCCGATCCTCTGGCAGTCTCTATGGGGGTGCCACAGGGTTCAATTCTTGGGCCAACCCTTTTCTCTATATACATCAACGATGTCGCTCTCGCTGCTGGTGACTCTCTGATCCATCTCTACGCAGATGACACCATTCTGTATACATCTGGCCCCTCTTTGGATACTGTGTTTACTAACCTTCAATCAAGCTTCAATGCCATACAACACTCCTTCCGTGGCCTCCAACTGCTCTTAAACGCTAGTAAAACTAAGTGCATGCTTTTCTATCGAACGCTGCCAGCACCCGCCCACCGGACTATCATCACTACTCTCGACGGATCCGAATTAGAATACGTGGACACCTACAAATACCTAGGCATCTGGTTAGACTATAAACTCAACTTCCAGACTCACATCAACCATCTCCAATCCAAAATTAAATCCAGAATTGGCTTCCTATTTCGCAATAAAGCCTCCTTCACTCATGCTGCCAAACATGCCCTTGTAAAACTGACTATCCTACCGATCCTTGATTTCGGCGATGTCATTTACAAACTAGCCTCCAATACTCTACTTAGCAAATTGGATGTAGTCTATCACAGTGCCATCCGTTTTGTCACCAAAGCCCCATACACTACCCACCACTGCGACCTGTATGCTCTCGTTGGCTGGCCTTCATTATATATTCGTCGCCAAACCCACTGGCTCCAGGTCATCTATAAGTCTTTATTAGGTAAATCCCCGCCCTATCTCAGCTCACTGGTCACTATAGCAACACCCACCCGTAGCATGCGCTCCAGCAGGTATATCTCACTGGTCACCCCCAAAGCCAACACCTCCTTTGGTCGCCATTCCTTCCAGTTTGCTGCTGCCAATGACTGGAACGAATTGCAAAAATCATTGAAGCTAGAGGTTCCTATCTCCCTCAATAACTTTAAGCATCAGCTGTCAAAGCTGCTTATCGATCGCTGCACCTGTATATAGCCCTTCTGTAAATAGCCCACACTACTACCTCATCCCCATATTTATTTTTTTGTTTATTTTCACTAATCTTGCACTCCAGTATCTCTATTTGCACATCATAATTTGCACATTTTTCATTCCTGTGTTAATAATGATAATTCTGTAATTTATGTCACCACTATAGTCTATTTATTGTTCTACCTCTTAACCTTACTGCATTTTTGCACTACATTTTGCACTCTGTATATAGATTTTTCTATTGTGTTTTTGACTGTTTGTTTAATGTGTAACTCTGTGTTGTTATTTGTCACACTGCTTTGCTTTGTCTTGGCCAGGTCGCAGTTGCAAATGAGAACTTGTTCTCAACTGACCTACCTGGTTAAATAAAGGTGAAATAAAAAAAAAATAAACACGCGAAAGGTCCCCGATTCGAAACCGTGCAGAAACAGATTTTAGCGAAACAGATAGGGTGATAACTGAAACCACTGAACAAATACATAGGCCTACAGCATACATACCTAGACCAGTATTGAACATTTCTTTAAATAACCAGAGGTAATGCAATGTTATAAAACAGGTTGTTTGGATCCTGGATGCTAATTGGTTGATAGCAGGGAGTTAAAGCTCCACAATACCCACATTCTCTGGACAGTGCCTGTTAACGGCTCCATTAGATTTATAAATGCTCATCCACTGTCCCACAGCCCAGCCAGTCAATCTATAAACTTCCTCTCCCCTGACTTCATTAGTTTCTTGGAGCGATAAAAGGCCCACCCAGGCAAAATCCCACCCTTAGATTTGCACAGTTTCCGTAGTGTAGTGGTTATCACGTTCGCCTAACACGCGAAAGGTCCCCGGTTCGAGACCGGGCGGAAACACATTTTAACTAATTAGACAGTAAGCCAATATCTGAAAATACAGTAAAAATCGAGTATTCACTTAGGGCCCGATCCCGATATAGGAATTTCTGCACTTCTCAGTATTTGGTATTCAGACTTACACTTCAAATAAGGGCTGTGTCTCCTGTAGGCTTATCCTGGCGTGACGTTTTGATAAGCATATAAAACTCTCTGACAAGGTGACTTTTATTAATATATTCGGCTCCATTTACTCTCAGATTCGAAAATGCTAATTAGCATCAAAGTAGACATCATGCAAAACTACAAATCCCTGCAAGTTCCTGCACATCATATCTAACTGACACCTTTGCTAACAGGTATTGTGTCAATTTAAAACTTGTACAAGACAGTTCACAGAATTGTCCAGATAAAGAAATGTTGCCAATTGATTAATTACTACATGTAGCTAACATTCGATAGTTAATCCAGAGATTCTTACCTTTACCTCGATTCGGCAGTCTCGTCCAGATCATCAAGGCATTTGTAGATCTTTATGATAGCCACATTAGCAGCTAATTAGCGTTTACTTTTGGTGGGAGGGGGGGTGAATACAGGCAAATATTTCTGTAAAAGTCACCTTGTCCTAGAGAGATTACACGGTTACCATGCCAGGGTAAGCCTACAATAAACACAGCCCTTTTTTTAAGTGTTTCTAAAACCCCCTACGGGGACAATGAATGGTGGAAAAACATTTGGAACCATTTCCCTGTTTGACCTCTAGTTTTTATGGGTATTATGACTCATACTGTGGTACTCTATTTAGGATATTATGGGTGGGCGACTTGTGGGCATTCCTAATCCTTTCCATTAGTTCATCCCTTTTGTGTCAGTTTCTGTAGTGTAGTGGTTATCACGTTCGCCTCACACGTGAAAGGTCCCCGATTCGAAACCGGGCAGAAACAGATTTTAGCGAAACAGATAGGGTGATAACTGAAACCACTGAACAAATACATAGGCCTACAGCATACATACCTAGACCAGTCTCGAACATTTCTGTAGTGTAGTGGTTATCACGTTCGCCTCACACGCGAAAGGTCCCCGATTCGAAACCGGGCAGAAACAGATTTTAGCGAAACAGATAGGGTGATAACTGAAACCACTGAACAAATACATAGGCCTACAGCATACATACCTAGACCAGTCTTGAACATTTCTTTAAATAACTAGAGGTAATGCAATGTTATAAAACAGGTTGTTTGGATCCTGGATGCTAATTGGTTGATAGCAGGGAGTTAAAGCTCCACAATTCCCGCATTCTCCGGGCAGTGCCTGTTAACGGCTCCATTAGATTTATAAATGGTCATCCACTGTCCCACAGCCCAGCCAGTCAATTTATAAACTTCCTCTCCCCTGACTTCATTAGGTTCTGGGAGCGATAAAAGGCCCACCCAGGCAAAATCCCACCCTTAGATTTGCATAGTTTCTGTAGTGTAGTGGTTATCACGTTCGCCTAACACGCGAAAGGTCCCCGGTTCGAGACCGGGCGGAAACACATTTTAACTAATTAGACAGTAAGCCAATATCTGAAAATACAGTAAAAATCGAGTATTCACTTAGGGCTGATCCCGATATAGGAATTTATGCACTTCTCAGTATTTGGTATTCAGACTTACACTTCAAATATGGGCTGTGTCTCCTGTAGGCTTATCCTGGCGTGACGTTTTGATAAGCATATAAAACTCTCTGACAAGGTGACTTTTATTAATATATTCGGCTCCATTTACTCTCAGATTCGAAAATGCTAATTAGCATCAAAGTAGACATCATGCAAAACTACAAATCCCTGCAAATTCCTGCACATCATATCTAACTGACACCTTTGCTAACAGGTATTGTGTCAATTTAAAACTTGTACAAGACAGTTCACAGAATTGTCCAGATAAAGAAATGTTGCCAATTGATTAATTACTACATGTAGCTAACATTCGATAGTTAATCCAGAGATTCTTACCTTTACCTCGATTCGGCAGTCTCGTCCAGATCATGAAGGCATTTGTAGATCTTTATGATAGCCACATTTGCAGCTAATTAGCGTTTACTTTTGGTGGGAGGGTGGGTGAATACAGGCAAATATTTCTGTAAAAGTCACCTTGTCCTAGAGAGATTACACGGTTACCATGCCAGGGTAAGCCTACAATAAACACAGCCCTTTTTTTAAGTGTTTCTAAAACCCCCTACGGGGACAATGAATGGTGGAAAAACGTTTGGAATCATTTCCCTGTTTGACCGCTAGTTTTTATGGGTATTATGACTCATACTGTGGTACTCTATTTAGGATATTATGGGTGGGCGACTTGTGGGCATTCCTAATCCTTTCCATTAGTTCATCCCTTTTGTGTCAGTTTCTGTAGTGTAGTGGTTATCACGTTCGCCTCACACGCGAAAGGTCCCCGATTCGAAACCGGGCAGAAACAGATTTTAGCGAAACAGATAGGGTGATAACTGAAACCACTGAACAAATACATAGGCCTACAGCATACATACCTAGACCAGTCTTGAACATTTCTTTAAATAACTAGAGGTAATGCAATGTTATAAAACAGGTTGTTTGGATCCTGGATGCTAATTGGTTGATAGCAGGGAGTTAAAGCTCCACAATACCCGCATTCTCCGGGCAGTGCCTGTTAACGGCTCCATTAGATTTATAAATGCTCATCCACTGTCCCACAGCCCAGCCAGTCAATTTATAAACTTCCTCTCCCCTGACTTCATTAGGTTCTGGGAGCGATAAAAGGCCCACCCAGGCAAAAACCCACCCTTAGATTTACACAGTTTCCGTAGTGTAGTGGTTATCACATTCGCCTAACACGCGAAAGGTCCCCGGTTCGAGACCGGGCGGAAACACATTTTAACTAATTAGACAGTAAGCCAATGTCTGAAAATACAGTAAAAATCGAGTATTCACTTAGGGCCCGATCCCGATATAGGAATTTCTGCACTTCTCAGTATTTGGTATTCAGACTTACACTTCAAATAAGGGCTGTGTCTCCTGTAGGCTTATCCTGGAGTGACGTTTTGATAAGCATATAAAACTCTCTGACAAGGTGACTTTTATTAATATATTCGGCTCCATTTACTCTCAGATTCGAAAATGCTAATTAGCATCAAAGTAGACATCATGCAAAACTACAAATCCCTGCAAGTTCCTGCACATCATATCTAACTGACACCTTTGCTAACAGGTATTGTGTCAATTTAAAACTTGTACAAGACAGTTCACAGAATTGTCCAGATAAAGAAATGTTGCCAATTGATTAATTACTACATGTAGCTAACATTCGATAGTTAATCCAGAGATTCTTACCTTTACCTCGATTCGGCAGTCTCGTCCAGATCATCAAGGCATTTGTAGATCTTTATGATAGCCACATTAGCAGCTAATTAGCGTTTACTTTTGGTGGGAGGGGGGGTGAATACAGGCAAATATTTCTGTAAAAGTCACCTTGTCCTAGAGAGATTACACGGTTACCATGCCAGGGTAAGCCTACAATAAACACAGCCCTTTTTTTAAGTGTTTCTAAAACCCCCTACGGGGACAATGAATGGTGGAAAAACGTTTGGAACCATTTCCCTGTTTGACCGCTAGTTTTTATGGGTATTATGACTCATACTGTGGTACTCTATTTAGGATATTATGGGTGGGCGACTTGTGGGCATTCCTAATCCTTTCCATTAGTTCATCTCTTTTGTGTCAGTTTCTGTAGTGTAGTGGTTATCACGTTCGCCTCACACGCGAAAGGTCCCCGATTCGAAACCGGGCAGAAACAGATTTTAGCGAAACAGATAGGTTGATAACTGAAACCACTGAACAAATACATAGGCCTACAGCATACATACCTAGACCAGTCTTGAACATTTCTGTAGTGTAGTGGTTATCACGTTCGCCTCACACGCGAAAGGTCCCCGGTTCGAAACCGGGCAGAAGCAGATTTTAGCGAAACAGATAGGGTGATAACTGAAACCACTGAACAAATACATAGGCCTACAGCATACATACCTAGACCAGTCTTGAACATTTCTTTAAATAACTAGAGGTAATGCAATGTTATAAAACAGGTTGTTTGGATCCTGGATGCTAATTGGTTGATAGCAGGGAGTTAAAGCTCCACAATACCCGCATTCTCCGGGCAGTGCCTGTTAACGGCTCCATTAGATTTATAAATGGTCATCCACTGTCCCACAGCCCAGCCAGTCAATTTATAAACTTCCTCTCCCCTGACTTCATTAGGTTCTGGGAGCGATAAAAGGCCCACCCAGGCAAAATCCCACCCTTAGATTTGCATAGTTTCTGTAGTGTAGTGGTTATCACGTTCGCCTAACACGCGAAAGGTCCCCGGTTCGAGACCGGGCGGAAACACATATTAACTAATTAGACAGTAAGCCAATATCTGAAAATACAGTAAAAATCGAGTATTCACTTAGGGCTGATCCCGATATAGGAATTTATGCACTTCTCAGTATTTGGTATTCAGACTTACACTTCAAATATGGGCTGTGTCTCCTGTAGGCTTATCCTGGCGTGACGTTTTGATAAGCATATAAAACTCTCTGACAAGGTGACTTTTATTAATATATTCGGCTCCATTTACTCTCAGATTCGAAAATGCTAATTAGCATCAAAGTAGACATCATGCAAAACTACAAATCCCTGCAAATTCCTGCACATCATATCTAACTGACACCTTTGCTAACAGGTATTGTGTCAATTTAAAACTTGTACAAGACAGTTCACAGAATTGTCCAGATAAAGAAATGTTGCCAATTGATTAATTACTACATGTAGCTAACATTCGATAGTTAATCCAGAGATTCTTACCTTTACCTCGATTCGGCAGTCTCGTCCAGATCATGAAGGCATTTGTAGATCTTTATGATAGCCACATTTGCAGCTAATTAGCGTTTACTTTTGGTGGGAGGGGGGGTGAATACAGGCAAATATTTCTGTAAAAGTCACCTTGTCCTAGAGAGATTACACGGTTACCATGCCAGGGTAAGCCTACAATAAACACAGCCCTTTTTTTAAGTGTTTCTAAAACCCCCTACGGGGACAATGAATGGTGGAAAAACGTTTGGAATCATTTCCCTGTTTGACCGCTAGTTTTTATGGGTATTATGACTCATACTGTGGTACTCTATTTAGGATATTATGGGTGGGCGACTTGTGGGCATTCCTAATCCTTTCCATTAGTTCATCCCTTTTGTGTCAGTTTCTGTAGTGTAGTGGTTATCACGTTCGCCTCACACGCGAAAGGTCCCCGATTCGAAACCGGGCAGAAACAGATTTTAGCGAAACAGATAGGGTGATAACAGAAACCACTGAACAAATACATAGGCCTACAGCATACATACCTAGACCAGTCTCGAACATTTCTGTAGTGTAGTGGTTATCACGTTCGCCTCACACGCGAAAGGTACCCGGTTCGAAACCGGGCAGAAACAGATTTTAGCGAAACAGATAGGGTGATAACTGAAACCACTGAACAAATACATAGGCCTACAGCATACATACCTAGACCAGTCTTGAACATTTCTTTAAATAACTAGAGGTAATGCAATGTTATAAAACAGGTTGTTTGGATCCTGGATGCTAATTGGTTGATAGCAGGGAGTTAAAGCTCCACAATACCCGCATTCTCCGGGCAGTGCCTGTTAACGGCTCCATTAGATTTATAAATGCTCATCCACTGTCCCACAGCCCAGCCAGTCAATTTATAAACTTCCTCTCCCCTGACTTCATTAGGTTCTGGGAGCGATAAAAGGCCCACCCAGGCAAAATCCCACCCTTAGATTTGCATAGTTTCCGTAGTGTAGTGGTTATCACGTTCGCCTAACACGTGAAAGGTCCCCGGTTCGAGACCGGGCGGAAACACATTTTAACTAATTAGACAGTAAGCCAATATCTGAAAATACAGTAAAAATCGAGTATTCACTTAGGGCTGATCCCGATATAGGAATTTATGCACTTCTCAGTATTTGGTATTCAGACTTACACTTCAAATATGGGCTGTGTCTCCTGTAGGCTTATCCTGGCGTGACGTTTTGATAAGCATATAAAACTCTCTGACAAGGTGACTTTTATTAATATATTCGGCTCCATTTACTCTCAGATTCGAAAATGCTAATTAGCATCAAAGTAGACATCATGCAAAACTACAAATCCCTGCAAGTTCCTGCACATCATATCTAACTGACACCTTTGCTAACAGGTATTGTGTCAATTTAAAACTTGTACAAGACAGTTCACAGAATTGTCCAGATAAAGAAATGTTGCCAATTGATTAATTACTACATGTAGCTAACATTCGATAGTTAATCCAGAGATTCTTATCTTTACCTCGATTCGGCAGTCTCGTCCAGATCATCAAGGCATTTGTAGATCTTTATGATAGCCACATTAGCAGCTAATTAGCGTTTACTTTTGGTGGGAGGGGGGGTGAATACAGGCAAATATTTCTGTAAAAGTCACCTTGTCCTAGAGAGATTACACGGTTACCATGCCAGGGTAAGCCTACAATAAACACAGCCCTTTTTTTAAGTGTTTCTAAAACCCCCTACGGGGACAATGAATGGTGGAAAAACGTTTGGAACCATTTCCCTGTTTGACCGCTAGTTTTTATGGGTATTATGACTCATACTGTGGTACTCTATTTAGGATATTATGGGTGGGCGACTTGTGGGCATTCCTAATCCTTTCCATTAGTTCATCCCTTTTGTGTCAGTTTCTGTAGTGTAGTGGTTATCACGTTCGCCTCACACGCGAAAGGTCCCCGATTCGAAACCGGGCAGAAACAGATTTTAGCGAAACAGATAGGGTGATAACAGAAACCACTGAACAAATACATAGGCCTACAGCATACATACCTAGACCAGTCTCGAACATTTCTGTAGTGTAGTGGTTATCACGTTCGCCTCACACGCGAAAGGTACCCGGTTCGAAACCGGGCAGAAACAGATTTTAGCGAAACGGATAGGGTGATAACTGAAACCACTGAACAAATACATAGGCCTACAGCATACATACCTAGACCAGTCTCGAACATTTCTTTAAATAACCAGATGTAATCCAATGTTATAAAACAGGTTGTTTGGATCCTGGATGCTAATTGGTTGATAGCAGGGAGTTAAAGCTCCACAATACCCGCATTCTCCGGGCAGTGCCTGTTAACGGCTCCATTAGATTTATAAATGCTCATCCACTGTCTCACAGCCCAGCCAGTCAATCTATAAACTTCCTCTCCCCTGACTTCATTAGGTTCTGGGAGCGATAAAAGGCCCACCCAGGCAAAATCCCACCCTTAGATTTGCACAGTTTCCGTAGTGTAGTGGTTATCACGTTCGCCTAACACGTGAAAGGTCCCCGGTTCGAGACCGGGCGGAAACACATTTTAACTAATTAGACAGTAAGCCAATATCTGAAAATACAGTAAAAATCGAGTATTCACTTAGGGCTGATCCCGATATAGGAATTTATGCACTTCTCAGTATTTGGTATTCAGACTTACACTTCAAATATGGGCTGTGTCTCCTGTAGGCTTATCCTGGCGTGACGTTTTGATAAGCATATAAAACTCTCTGACAAGGTGACTTTTATTAATATATTCGGCTCCATTTACTCTCAGATTCGAAAATGCTAATTAGCATCAAAGTAGACATCATGCAAAACTACAAATCCCTGCAAGTTCCTGCACTTCATATCTAACTGACACCTTTTCTAACAGGTATTGTGTCAATTTAAAACTTGTACAAGACAGTTCACAGAATTGTCCAGTTAAAGAAATGTTGCCAATTGATTAATTACTACATGTAGCTAACATTCGATAGTTAATCCAGAGATTCTTACCTTTACCTCGATTCGGCAGTCTCGTCCAGATCATCATGGCATTTGTAGATCTTTATGATAGCCACATTAGCAGCTAATTAGCGTTTACTTTTGGTGGGAGGGGGGGGTGAATACAGGCAAATTTTTTTGTAAAAGTCACCTTGTCCCTGTTTGACCGCTAGTTTATATGGGTATTATGACTCATACTGTGGTACTCTATTTAGGATATTATGGGTGGGCGATTTATGGAAATTCCTAATCCTTTCCATTAGTTCATCCCTTTTGTGTCAGTTTCTGTAGTGTAGTGGTTAATTAGCATCAAAGTAGACATCATGCAAAATTACAAATCCCTGCAAGTTCCTGCACTTCATATCTAACTGACACCTTTGCTAACAGGTATTGTGTCAATTTAAAACTTGTACAAGACAGTTCACAGAATTGTCCATTTAAAGAAATGTTGCCAATTGATTAATTACTACATGTAGCTAACATTCGATAGTTAATCCAGAGATTCTTACCTTTACCTCGATTCGGCAGTCTCGTCCAGATCATCATGGCATTTGTAGATCTTTATGATAGCCACATTAGCAGCTAATTAGCATTTACTTTTGGTGGGAGGGGGGGTGAATACAGGCAAATATTTTTGTAAAAGTCACCTTGTCCTAGAGAGATTACACGGTTACCATGCCAGGGTAAGCCTACAATAAACACAGCCCTTTTTTAAGTGTTTCTAAAATCCCCTACAGGGACAATGAATGGTGGAAAAACGTTTTGAACCATTTCCCTGTTTGACCGCTAGTTTATATGGGTATTATGACTCATACTGTGGTACTCTATTTAGGATATTATGGGTGGGCGATTTATGGGCATTCCTAATCCTTTCCATTAGTTCATCCCTTTTGTGTCAGTTTCTGTAGTGTAGTGGTTATCACGTTCGCCTCACACGCGAAAGGTCCCCGATTCGAAACCGGGCAGAAACAGATTTTAGCGAAACAGATAGGGTGATAACTGAAACCACTGAACAAATACATAGGCCTACAGCATACATACCTAGACCAGTCTCGAACATTTCTGTAGTGTAGTGGTTATCACATTCGCCTAACACGCGAAAGGTCCCCGGTTCAAGACCGGGCGGAAACACATTTTAACTAATTAGACAGTAAGCCAATGTCGAAAATACAGTAAAAATCGAGTATTCACTTAGGGCCCGATCCCGATATAGGAATTTATGCACTTCTCAGTATTTGGTATTCAGAATTACACTTCAAATAAGGGCTGTGTCTCCTGTAGGCTTATCCTGGCGTGACGTTTTGATAAGCATATAAAACTCTCTGACAAGGTGACTTTTATTAATATATTCGGCTCCATTTACTCTCAGATTCGAAAATGCTAATTAGCATCAAAGTAGACATCATGCAAAACTACAAATCCCTGCAAGTTCCTGCACTTCATATCTAACTGACACCTTTGCTAACAGGTATTGTGTCAATTTAAAACTTGTACAAGACAGTTCACAGAATTGTCCATTTAAAGAAATGTTGCCAATTGATTAATTACTACATGTAGCTAACATTCGATAGTTAATCCAGAGATTCTTACCTTTACCTCGATTCGGCAGTCTCGTCCAGATCATCATGGCATTTGTAGATCTTTATGATAGCCACATTAGCAGCTAATTTGCGTTTACTTTTGGTGGGAGGGGGGGGGTGAATACAGGCAAATATTTCTGTAAAAGTCACCTTGTCCTAGAGAGATTACACGGTTACCATGCCAGGGTAAGCCTACAATAAACACAGCCCTTTTTTTAAGTGTTTCTAAAATCCCCTACGGGGACAATGAATGGTGGAAAAACGTTTGGAACCATTTCCCTGTTTGACCGCTAGTTTATATGGGTATTATGACTCATACTGTGGTACTCTATTTAGGATATTATGGGTGGGCGATTTATGGGCATTCCTAATCCTTTCCATTAGTTCATCCCTTTTGTGTCAGTTTCTGTAGTGTAGTGGTTATCACGTTCGCCTCACACGCGAAAGGTCCCCGGTTTGAAACCGGGCAGAAACAGATTTTAGCGAAACAGATAGGGTGATAACTGAAACCACTGAACAAATACATAGGCCTACAGCATACATACCTAGACCAGTCTTGAACATTTCTTTAAATAACTAGAGGTAATGCAATGTTATAAAACAGGTTGTTTGGATCCTGGATGCTAATTGGTTGATAGCAGGGAGTTAAAGCTCCACAATACCCGCATTCTCCGGGCAGTGCCTGTTAACGGCTCCATTAGATTTATAAATGCTCATCCACTGTCCCACAGCCCAGCCAGTCAATTTATAAACTTCCTCTCCCCTGACTTCATTAGGTTCTGGGAGCGATAAAAGGCCCACCCAGGCAAAAACCCACCCTTAGATTTGCACAGTTTACGTAGTGTAGTGGTTATCACATTCGCCTAACACGCGAAAGGTCCCCGGTTCGAGACCGGGCGGAAACACATTTTAACTAATTAGACAGTAAGCCAATGTCGAAAATACAGTAAAAATCGAGTATTCACTTAGGGCCCGATCCCGATATAGGAATTTATGCACTTCTCAGTATTTGGTATTCAGACTTACACTTCAAATAAGGGCTGTGTCTCCTGTAGGCTTATCCTGGCGTGACGTTTTGATAAGCATATAAAACTCTCTGACAAGGTGACTTTTATTAATATATTCGGCTCCATTTACTCTCAGATTCGAAAATGCTAATTAGCATCAAAGTAGACATCATGCAAAACTACAAATCCCTGCAAGTTCCTGCACTTCATATCTAACTGACACCTTTGCTAACAGGTATTGTGTCAATTTAAAACTTGTACAAGACAGTTCACAGAATTGTCCATTTAAAGAAATGTTGCCAATTGATTAATTACTACATGTAGCTAACATTCGATAGTTAATCCAGAGATTCTTACCTTTACCTCGATTCGGCAGTCTCGTCCAGATCATCAAGGCATTTGTAGATCTTTATGATAGCCACATTAGCAGCTAATTAGCGTTTACTTTTGGTGGGAGGGGGGGTGAATACAGGCAAATATTTTTGTTAAAGTCACCTTGTCCTAGAGAGATTACACGGTTACCATGCCAGGTGTTGAGTTGCGTCAATTCAAATCTGGTATTGGAACAAAGAGATTACTACGCCGTTTAAATCATCTATGTATTTTATTCTAACAAACCGTTCAATGGTAAATATGAAGTTCGTATATACAGGCTCACTGTGACACCACGCAGGGCAAACAGCAAGTCAGGGCATGGAAAAGAGAGCGCCCCTATCCTTTGTTCTTCCTTAAATACCCCGACAGGATAATTTCCGCTCCCTGCTGATCTGTCGGAGTAGAGGCTGAGTGTGGTTTAAACTTACTCAGCCTATCGTTGGCGTGCAGGCTGGTCCCAGCCTCGTGACGCAATCCAGTTGACGGAAGTAGTGGTCTTCTCAGTAGATGTCCAAGCTCCATATTACAACAAGACACAGTTCTATCATAAAACCACCAGCTAGCACATTCCTTCCACATAGCTCCCCCTTACCCAAACCTACAGCAGTTCTAAAGATCTATGATCACACAATACATTCACTTAATAACTCTTGTTGTAGATTAACATATTCATTAGCTAAAACATAGATCAGCCCTTACAGTCCCCCTTTTGACACCCCCTAGGGTGTCACTCACCCCAATACAAAAAATACAAAGCTTATGCATTAAGAAAAGTAAAAAACCCTCAACCTGTTACAGCTACACCTACTGGATATAAAGAGAACTACCAGTCACTCCAAAACTTACAACCCTCACATCTGTAGCAGCAAATCAACCAACCCGCTCATCCTTCGTTTCTCCACCCTTAATGCTGAGTGGCTACCAGCCACCCAAGAACTTAAAACCCTCTTAGGTGTTTAGGACAGCACTGACACTTAACATACTAGGAAATATTAAGATTATATATATATATATACATATACATACATATATATATATATATATATACACACACATACATACACATACATACATACATACATACACACACACACATTTTTATTTTTATTTATTTTTTAACCTGTGGAAACAATGACTTATGAAAACACCTTATTCAACACCACTTTATTCAACCACCTCCCGTATAGCAAACCAAGGGTCATCCTTAGTCAGACTCATCCTCCTATGAAGACTTGATTCGGTATCAGCATCAGCTACTTGAGCTCCAAGGAGGGGCATCATACCAACAGCCTGCACCACATCTGTAACAGACTTTCTTAAACATGGGATGATACAGGCAGCACAACACATTAAAAGCAAAAACACAGCAATTAGGGTCAGAAATCCAGTAACCACCATAGATGTGTACTTACCAAAAAAGGCCTTAAACCAATTCCACTCTTCTACCCCAGCTACACCCTTCATTTCAGCTGATAATTTATCTAGTCCCAGTAGGGCCTTGGTGATACTACCATCAGGGCTGGTGTTATTGGGAATAAAAGTACAACATTGTTCTCCAAACATTTTACACACTCCCCCTTGATTTGCCAACATCATGTCTAGAGCCAATCGATTCTGCCTAGCTACCCTAGTGGTGGCTTCTAACTGCTCAGCTAGTCCTTTCGAGGCAGTACGGGTATAGTTAACAAATCGTTGTTGGTTGTAGAAAATGTAATTGATCCAGGTGCGCTGTTTAGCAGCATCAATTGCTGGACCAATGATAGGGAGGAGGTGCAGAAAACCATCATTTCTGTTAAGGGCCTGGAACTCCTCTGGGACCCCCACAGGTACCCCCAACAGATTTGTGTGGATTTCTTCCCCTTCTGACCAAGGGGCACTACGCCTTTGTCTCCTTCCTGATCTCCCTTTTTCACTCATCGACTGAGGGGATCCCAGGAGTTGATCTGCGGTAACATCAACAATAGTCAGTGGGATAATTAGACTAGTTAAAGCACACGTGCCCTGCCAATCTCCTTTAAGAATTGGGGTCAATTTTCTATTTGGCCCACACATCCACCATACATCAGCTACACCTCTAGTTTGGTTCTTTCCCTCAACTGGCCAGGTACTATTCATGGTCACATTTCTTGCACAGTCAGACCTAGGTAACTGACCGTAGTCTATGCCTTTCCCTGTCCTAGTGATACAGCTATAATTTCCCCCATATGCCTTAACCCCCCCTGGTGCTTTTTGAGGTGGTACTTCAGGAAATACTGAACCCAGAGTGATGCATAAGGTGGTATTAGGTTGGGAATGATAGAACCTATCTAAAATACATTTCCATCCCTCACCTTTACTTAAAGCAAAAGGGTGAGTAGCCAATTCAGGTCTAGCGTGCCCACAGACCACACAATCCTTTTTCTTTAACGTCCTAGCTGTATATCTCATGTATGCTAACCACATGTTTTCCCGTCCATCATATCCCGTCTCAGTTCCCAGCTGATCACTATCCGAGATGTCCTTGACATTAATGACCCTTACTGGGTTCTGTCCCTCAGCTCCAGCTATTCTAGGGGGTTCGGTGCTGTTCCTCTCCCCCCTGGCATGCTCATGTATTACCCGAGGATTTACCTTTAGTTCAAATAGTCCCATAACATCAGCCCCGGCCCTTTCAGCCCCCAGAGTATAAATACCTGCATCCGTGACCCTAACACTCCTTATGGTTAGTAGGATTTCATCACCTTTACATGGTTTGTTTATAGTTCCCGGAACACCCCATATCATTGAGAACCTAGACACTTTAGAGACATCCCTTAGAGTATACGGATAATCCCTTCGCCACTCCCAGAAGTTCCCCACATTGGTAACCATATAATCCCAGTATTGACACCAGCTCCCTTCACACAAATAAGTCGGTCGTTGTCGCGCATAGGACACCAATATATTACAACCCCCCCTTTGGAGTATCGGGCAGATATTCCCTATCCTCCTTGCCCTATTTCTCCATGTCCATATTTTACAAGGCTCTAAAGTTACAACCTGAGACTCCCCTTCCTCCAGAGTGATAACTATACTTCCTGCAGAGTGAGTTACCCCCCACATTATGCATATCACCCATATCCCCCACATGTTCTAGCCTAAATCTGCCAACTTGCTCAAGTCTCGCCCTGTCTCTTCTAATGAGCGATTTGGGCCTTCGTCTTTTGCACAGTGATTTCTATGGTACCACGAATCTCTTTTGTTTGAATTCACTCTCAATGAGTGACTTGATACCTCTTTCACCTGGTACGGTCCTTCCCACCTGGGCTCAGTCCACTTTCTGGAATGCACTTTTACTCTCACCCAGTCTCCCACCAGGATATCTCTGTTTTCGTCTGTGGTTTCGACTGCAGGAGTTCGGACCTCCACCACCTGTTTGGACAGTCTTTCGACAAGAGAAGTTAACGCCTGCATGTAGTCTGTGTATCTGATTTTAGCTATGTCTAGTCTAGGCATGCTAAGATTATCTGCTGGTGGCCCTGGCATCCTACGCCCTGTCAATAGTTCATGAGGGGTTAGATGTGTGTCAGAGCCTGGGGAGTTTCTCATGGACATTAGGGCTAGCGGCAGCGCATCCACCCACTTCAGTTTTGTCCCTGCCATAATTTTGGCCATTTTTCGTTTCAAAGTTTGGTTCGCCCTTTCCACTAAACCTTGCGATTGGGGATGATACACCGACCCGAACTTGTGGGTAATCCCTAATGCCTGTTCTACCTCTCTCAGATGCTCATTCTTGAAATGGGTTCCGTTGTCAGAGCGGACCATACGGGGGACCCCGAACCTTGGTATGAGCTCCCTTCTTAGCCATTTAATCACAGCCTTAGCATCTTCCCTTGCTGTGGGGATGGCTTCCACCCATCTGGTGAATCTATCGACCATTACTAATAGATATCTTTTCCCCTCCACTCTGTTATCCTGTCCCATGTCCGTGTAATCTATGCAGATGTCCTGAAACGGCGCGTCAGGTATTGGGAAACTGCCTATCACTGCTCCTAATGATACTTTGTTGTTGTATCTTTTGCATATTTCACAGCTTTCAGATGTTTCCCTGGCCATATCCATCATGTTGGGGTGGTACCATGCCTTCTCAATTGTCTTTCCCACACTCTTCCACCCTCCATGTGCTTTCTCATGCTCTTCTCTGATGATAGATCTGAGGAGTTTGGCAGGAGCCACTGTTTTTCCCGTAGTAGCCCTCCAGATTCCTTGGTGATCCCTTCTTGCCCCCTGCCTGCTCCACACATTCTGTTCATAAACATCAGCAGCCTCTTGTAACTGTCTTACTGTATCTTCTGTCAGCTCTTCCTGGCTATGGGTTGTCCTCTGCACCATCTGTTGTGCAGTGTAACCTCCCGCTTCCTTAGCTGCAAGGTCTGCTTGATCATTCCCTTCACGTTCCCTAGTGCTTTCTTTACTGTGTCCTTTACATTTCATGATTGACACCCGTTTTGGCAGCTTGATTGCCTCAATCAATTTCTGGATCTCTTGTTTGTGTTTTATAGGTTCGTTTGAGCTGGTTAGGAACCCTCTCCTCATCCATTGAGGGCCATCAATGTGAGCAATTCCATGGGCGTATGCAGAATCGGTATAGATGTCTACCTCTCTTCCTTGGCAGAGCTCTAGTGCTCTCCGCAATGCTCTCAGTTCTGCTAGTTGTGCCGAGGCTCCTGCTGGTTCCAATCTTCCTGCTTCCATCACTTCATGATCTCCATTCTTTCCCTGGCACACCACAGCATAGGCAGCAATGTTTCCTTCACTCGGATTCTTCGACCTATAACAGCAGCCGTCCGTAAATAGGGTTTCCTTCATTCCATCCAGTGGTATGTTTCCGAGATCCATTCGAACCTTTATTTGCTTGGCTGCCCTGTCTTCACAAACGTGTGGTTCCCCCTTGCCCATGCCATCGGTCATGTTGGCGACTGTTGTCACATATGTGATGTGTTTTGCCGTAATTGTCTTGGTTATGTCGGATTTTCTCTTGCTAGACAGGGCAAAAAGCTTGGAACCGATAAAAGCTGCTACCCCATGGTCTGTGTTGATTTCCAATGGATGTCGCATCACTATGTGTGCTGTTTTTCCCACTGCTTTTGCCAGTGCAGCCATATGTCTGGCACAGTCTGTTTGGCCTGTTTCAATGTTGTCCAATTTTGCACTGTAATAATGCAATACTCTCCTCTCCCCCTTTTGTTTCTGATACAGGACGGAATGAACAAACCCGTCTTGTTCTGAAACATCAAGATGGAATGGTGTCGTGTAGTCAGGTAGAGACAGTGCTTCTGCTTGTGCTAAGGTTTGTTTGAGCTGAATGAATGCCGTTTCTGCTTCAGTAGTCCACTTTAGGACTGCAGTGAGATTCCTATTTCCCGCTTCCCTTAGGATATCTCTGAGTGGCTCAACTTTAAGGCAGTACTCTGGGACATGTGTTCTACTATATCCTGTGAGTCCAAGGAATGAGAGCAGATGCTGGACGGTGTCTGGCTTAGGATGTTCCAAAATGGATGTCCTTTGTGCCATGGAGACCGCCTGTCCTTTGCCTGACAGGACCCTTCCAAGAAACTGAACCGTTCTTCTGCAACATTGGACTTTCTCTCTCTTGACTTTGTAGCCTTTGTCTGCCACGTGGTTCAACAGTGCTTTTGTCGCTTGTAAACATGATTCAGCAGTAGGTGCAGCAAGTAGAAGGTCATCCACATATTGCAACAGTGTTACCCCTTCTGGCAGGGTGAGCTCCTCGAGATGCTCCTTCAGGATGGAATTGAAGATTCCTGGGGAGTCCCTGTACCCCTGCGGAAGACGAGAGTACGTGTACTGTTGGTTCTCGTATGTAAACGCAAACAATGGCTGGGAGTCAACATGTAGTGGTATGCAGAAGAAAGCATTAGCAAGATCTATTACTGTAAACCAGTCTTGAGTTGGAGAGATGTTTTGTAGGGCGAGATACGGGTCTGGTACTGGTCGTACATCCGGAACAGTCACCTCATTGATTGGTCTTAAATCCTGAACCATCCTCCATTTGCCTGTATCCCCCTTTTCCACAGGAAGTATAGGAGTGTTCCATTGTGACACAGTTGGGTAGAGTACATTACCACCCAGCAGACCTTTCAGGGTATGTTCAATGCCGTTCGTCTTTTCCTCATTCAATGGATATTGAGATCTCCACACAGGGATAGTCAGTAGACTGTCTTCACGCACCGAAATCAGAACTGGATCAACCTCAACCAAACCCACGTCCTCAGCACTAGTGGTCCACAGGATAGCAGGTACCTGCGCCAGGAGATTAGAAGAGTCTGGGTGGTCTGACATTTCCCTTCCATGGTAACGCGATCTCCTCACCACCTCAGGTCGGGAGACATCATCAAGATTTAGTTTGACTCTCCAGACTGCCACACCATCCATGTAGGATGCCTCCACATTAGGCAGCTGTGTTTCTTCCCATTTCAGGTAGATTGCTGTTTTAACTGCTGGACCCAGTGACCTAGCCTCGTGACCAAAACCAACCATTAAGGTCACATGTGGAACCGAATCGCTCGTTAACGCAAACCATTTGTCATCAAGGTTAACATCACCATCCACAACCACACAGCTTGTTGCCACCCCTTCCTTGAGTATGTACATATGATTGCTAGTCACAATCGGGCATCGATCCTCCATCTCAGTTTCCCATGCTTCATCATATATCTCATCCAACTCCCTGGAATAGTTCATAGTCACATGGGGAGGGTCTTCTGGTGGGTAGTAAGCATTTATGGTCTGTATCCATGCCTTCCACTGCTGGAAAGTTCTACAAACTCTGGGTGTGTCTAGGTCTGAGTCCATCAACCTAAGCCAATAAACATAAGTCTTTTCTTCCTCCTCATTTTCAGAACATCCTCCCATATATAACATACGTGGAGGGTCGGACAGCTTGTTCATGATAATCGGCATGAGTTGGTGTATAGGGGTGGTTGAGATATGCATCCCAGCCTGATTACAGTATATACTACATCCCATTTTTGATAGCAAGTCCCTGCCCATCAGTCCAACGGAGCATTCTGGGTTGTGTAGGAACTGATGTGTTACTTTAAGGTCATCCCATACCACTTCCAGTGGTACCGTGTATGGCTTTCTCATAATTGTCCCTGAAACACCAGAAAAAGCTTGTTTTTTCGTTGTGAGTTGATATGCTGTCTGCACAGAAGACCAGGTGCATCCTGTGTCAATCAGCATACCATGCTCTCTTCCTCCTATTACGCACTTCACCACTGGTTCCACATCTGGTGGAAAAGTGTAGATATTGGTGGCGGTGCTATTTGGGGTTTCCGGGCAGCTTCATTGGTTGCCACCTTCTCCAGCCCAGGCCATATTGGGGATCAGGCCTGGGTTTGGCACGGGCTGATATTGCCTCTGTTGTTGGAATGGCTGTTGTAGGGGCCATTGCTTCTGTCCACCTCGTCCTCCATGCCAGTTACCACTGTCTCGAGGTGCCCACTGTCCTCTTCCTCTGGTTTGGCCCATGTACCCTCTTCCTCTAGCCTGGAATGGTTGTCTTGGCAGAGCGCAGTTTCTAGCCATGTGTCCGGATCTTCCACAGTTGAAACATCCTTGATTCCCATATCCGAAATCTTGTAGCTGGGTTGATAGCGGCATGTAGGCTGACTGTTGATATAAAGGTTCAGCATACACCAGGGGTGTGGGGGGTGATGGAGGCTGATATGGTGCTCTTTCCAGGGCCATCAACCCTGCCATAGCCTGAACTGCTGTAGTTAACGCTGCCACATCGGGAGTGAGTGTCGTAGCCCCACTCGTAGGTGTACTGGTCACCACCATTTGCTTGCTGGGCTTATCCTCCATCAGTTGCTTTTTTAAGACCTTCTTCTGTAGATGTTTAATTTCATCCTCTTCTTTTCGTTTACCTTCCCTCCATCTTTCCACATGGTGTTGGACTATATCAGTGAACTCCAACACACTCTTTGCAGTGATGCCCACCATTTTCTCGCATTCCAGCCTCACCTGTTCTGGGAGTCCCTCCAAACAGCTAGCCAGGAATAGGTATTTGGTGGTTTCCTTTCCTGGTTCTTCATTCCAGGCCTGTCTCCACAGGTTTTTTGCCTTTTTCATATACACTGGCACACTCTCCTCTCCGTCCAGTGTCAGCGTTTTCATCAACTGAGGTCTTGGTTGGGTCGGATATTTGCATCTTACGGCATCCCATATTTGTCCGCGATGCTGATCAAATCGAGTTGCTGATGCCACCATTCCTCTTACTCCCCCCTGTGTCATGATCTCCCGACATTCTTGATCGCCCATGCATCTGTTCATAACCGCTGCCATGTCTCCTAATGTAAGTTCATCTGCAGCAGTAAGGCTTTCAAAAGCTTTGACCCACCTATCTCCAGACTCTTCTGGAGTAGGGAGAACGTCCACCAGGGTTTGTATGTCTCTGTGGGCCCATGGCTTGTAAATGGCACCACCCCCTGGTGTGTCTCTCATTGGGTATTGGCCCCTGGTTTCTTGCTCCCGGGTTCTGGCTCTAGTGTGGTGGGCAGGGGCATCCCATGGGTCCCACACATTTCCTTCAAATTTTCCACAAAGTACTTTGAGATCACTTCTCTCTTGCTCCACTGGTTCCTCCTGTTCCCCCAGGTCAATAAAGTGTCCCCTCGGAGGTGTGGGTGTTCTGTACCTCCTTGGTGGTGTACTAACTCTACTTCCCTTCTTTCTCTCCTCACTCAGGTCCCTTCTTGTTTTCTCCATTTCCTGTAGCTGCTCTGCCCCTCTTCTCACTTCCTCTTCCATTTCTTTCAGCTTTCTTCTATTCTTTTCTATCACCATTCTCTCCCTTTCTCCTTCCTCTTGGTCCATCTGAGTCCATTCCTGCTGCACCAGTTCTCCACTTTCACTGCCACCCGTTAAACTCATACTGGTCGCATCCCTCGATATTCTGGTCAAGTTGGAAACCCCCTCCTGTATAGCTTTTGCTTCCTCCAATAATACTGCCACCTCCTGTCTCCGATCTCCCATATCCTTCACTTTTACCCATTGTTCCTCCTCTTCATCATCTGGCCTCTTGTGATATTTGACCTCTCCCACAATGTCCAACACTGGAGCCATCACTTTTGGTGTCCCATACGGGGGAGGTGCCGATGGCAGGACTGGGTATAGTTGAAGTTTTATGACCTCTTCTTTTTTCTTGTCTGTGTTCTGTCCTTCTTCCCATATGTTCTTTAGTTTCACCAACATGGCCAGTACTATTTTCTCCTCCAGTCTGGCTTCTTCCATTACTCCCTTGAGTTTGCCTTTATTTGGTTCACCTTCTTTCCTCCATTTCTCCTCTACTTTTTTGATTCTGCGTTTCAATGTTTCCAATATTCTACCTGGTTCGCCTTCAATAGGAATGCCATCAGAAGATTGGATCCAGCCATCTTCTAGCCACCCCCTATACACCTTTTCTCCTCTTCGTTTCCATTCTTTTCCATCCTTTCCCCCGTGGATTTCCAATGTGGATTTCAACGTCTCCAATA
The DNA here is from genome assembly GCA_023634145.1 of Thymallus thymallus. NCBI lineage: Eukaryota > Metazoa > Chordata > Actinopteri > Salmoniformes > Salmonidae > Thymallus > Thymallus thymallus. The sequence goes on along the minus strand of CM042399.1, from coordinate 7,098,612 downwards.
TCCTGTCTGATTCTTTTAATGCCATTTTAATACTAGATTTCAACCAGTTAATTATCCTCTTCATTTTATAGATTTATGGGACAGTTTTAAATACTTCTATTCTGTACTTTGTAATGATAACCCTTATGTTACTAAACACTCCCTTCAACTTTACTTTAAACTCCGCCCTGATATCTAAAAATATTCCGCCGAACCTAGCCGTACCCCCTAGTTACGAACCTTGCCGGTCGCTAATATTTATCTAAAATATGCCGAACCTAGCCGTACCCTTGTAGTTACAGACCTTGCCGAATCTAATTACTAAACCAATTATTCACTATACTCCTCGAACCTAGCCGTACCCTCGTAGTTACGGACCTTGCCGAATCTAATTACTAAACCAATTATTCCCTATACTCCTCGAACCTAGCCGTACACTCGTAGTTACGGACCTTGCCGATAAAACAATACTGTAATATATCAGGGCTTCACAATCACATTTACCAAATCACAGGTTTTCATGGTATTACTTATCTATTCATAGCATGACATTCACATTCACCAAATCACAGGTTTGCCTAATATATTATCTATTCATAGCTTGACGTTCACATTTACCAAATCACCGGCTTGCATGGTATCATATTACTTATCTATTCATAATAATTCATAATTCAGTTCACTTACATCAAACAGGTGTTTCACAAAATTAATTTGGATAAAGCCAATGTGCAGAACTTTAGTTATTCACAATAGGTGTCTGCTTACCTTTTTTAGTTGACCCGGACTCTTTATGAAACACCGTTCAACGATAGTGATGTCCAATCGGCTGGTCAATCTCCCGCAAAGTCCCGCTACCAGATCACGTCGGGGTAACCAATTGTTGAGTTGCGTCAATTCAAATCTGGTATTGGAATAAAGAGATTACTACGCCGTTTAAATCATCTATGTATTTTATTCTAACAAACCGTTCAATGGTAAATATGAAGTTCGTATATACAGGCTCACTGTGACACCACGCAGGGCAAACAGCAAGTCAGGGCATGGAAAAGAGAGCGCCCCTATCCTTTGTTCTTCCTTAAATACCCCGACAGGATAATTTCCGCTCCCTGCTGATCTGTCGGAGTAGAGGCTGAGTGTGGTTTAAACTTACTCAGCCTATCGTTGGCGTGCAGGCTGGTCCCAGCCTCGTGACGCAATCCAGTTGACGGAAGTAGTGGTCTTCTCAGTAGATGTCCAAGCTCCATATTACAACAAGACACAGTTCTATCATAAAACCCCCAGCTAGCACATTCCTTCCACATAGCTCCCCCTTACCCAAACCTACAGCAGTTCTAAAGATCTATGATCACACAATACATTCACTTAATAACTCTTGTTGTAGATTAACATATTCATTAGCTAAAACATAGATCAGCCCTTACACAGGGTAAGCCTACAATAAACACAGACCTTTTTTAAGTGTTTCTAAAATCCCCTACAGGGACAATGAATGGTGGAAAAACGTTTGGAACCATTTCCCTGTTTGACCGCTAGTTTATATGGGTATTATGACTCATACTGTGGTACTCTATTTAGGATATTATGGGTGGGCGATTTATGGGCATTCCTAATCCTTTCCATTAGTTCATCCCTTTTGTGTCAGTTTCTGTAGTGTAGTGGTTATCACGTTCGCCTCACACGCGAAAGGTCCCCGATTTGAAACCGGGCAGAAACAGATTTTAGCGAAACAGATAGGGTGATAACTGAAACCACTGAACAAATACATAGGCCTACAGCATACATACCTAGACCAGTCTTGAACATTTCTTTAAATAACTAGAGGTAATGCAATGTTATAAAACAGGTTGTTTGGATCCTGGATGCTAATTGGTTGATAGCAGGGAGTTAAAGCTCCACAATACCCGCATTCTCCGGGCAGTGCCTGTTAACGGCTCCATTAGATTTATAAATGCTCATCCACTGTCCCACAGCCCAGCCAGTCAATTTATAAACTTCCTCTCCCCTGACTTCATTAGGTTCTGGGAGCGATAAAAGGCCCACCCAGGCAAAAACCCACCCTTAGATTTGCACAGTTTACGTAGTGTAGTGGTTATCACATTCTCCTAACACGCGAAAGGTCCCCGGTTCGAGACCGGGCGGAAACACATTTTAACTAATTAGACAGTAAGCCAATGTCGAAAATACAGTAAAAATCGAGTATTCACTTAGGGCCCGATCCCGATATAGGAATTTATGCACTTCTCAGTATTTGGTATTCAGACTTACACTTCAAATAAGGGCTGTGTCTCCTGTAGGCTTATCCTGGCGTGACGTTTTGATAAGCATATAAAACTCTCTGACAAGGTGACTTTTATTAATATATTCGGCTCCATTTACTCTCAGATTCGAAAATGCTAATTAGCATCAAAGTAGACATCATGCAAAACTACAAATCCCTGCAAGTTCCTGCACTTCATATCTAACTGACACCTTTGCTAACAGGTATTGTGTCAATTTAAAACTTGTACAAGACAGTTCACAGAATTGTCCATTTAAAGAAATGTTGCCAATTGATTAATTACTACATGTAGCTAACATTCGATAGTTAATCCAGAGATTCTTACCTTTACCTCGATTCGGCAGTCTCGTCCAGATCATCATGGCATTTGTAGATCTTTATGATAGCCACATTAGCAGCTAATTTGCGTTTACTTTTGGTGGGAGGGGGGGGTGAATACAGGCAAATATTTCTGTAAAAGTCACCTTGTCCTAGAGAGATTACACGGTTACCATGCCAGGGTAAGCCTACAATAAACACAGCCCTTTTTTAAGTGTTTCTAAAATCCCCTACAGGGACAATGAATGGTGGAAAAACGTTTGGAACCATTTCCCTGTTTGACCGCTAGTTTTTATGGGTATTATGACTCATACTGTGGTACTCTATTTGGAATATCATTGCTGGTCGACTTGTGGGCGTTCCTAATCCTTTCCATTAGTTCATCCCTTTTGTGTCAGTTTCTGTAGTGTAGTGGTTATCACGTTCGCCTCACACGCGAAAGGTCCCCGATTTGAAACCGGGCAGAAACAGATTTTAGCGAAACAGATAGGGTGATAACTGAAACCACTGAACAAATACATAGGCCTACAGCATACATACCTAGACCAGTCTTGAACATTTCTTTAAATAACCAGAGGTAATGCAATGTTATAAAACAGGTTGTTTGGATCCTGGATGCTAATTAGTTGATAGCAGGGAGTTAAAGCTCCACAATACCCACATTCTCTGGGCAGTGCCTGTTAACGGCTCCATTAGATTTATAAATGCTCATCCACTGTCCCACAGCCCAGCCAGTCAATTTATAAACTTCCTCTCCCCTGACTTCATTAGGTTCTGGGAGCGATAAAAGGCCCAGCCAGGCAAAATCCCACCCTTATATTTGCACAGTTTCTGTAGTGTAATGGTTATCACGTTCGCCTAACACGCGAAAGGTCCCCGGTTTGAGACCGGGCGGAAACACATTTTAACTAATTAGACAGTAAGCCAATATCTGAAAATACAGTAAAAATCGAGTATTCACTTAGGGCTGATCCCGATATAGGAATTTATGCACTTCTCAGTATTTGGTATTCAGACTTACACTTCAAATATGGGCTGTGTCTCCTGTAGGCTTATCCTGGCGTGACGTTTTGATAAGCATATAAAAGTCTCTGACAAGGTGACTTTTATTAATATATTCGGCTCCATTTACTCTCAGATTCGAAAATGCTAATTAGCATCAAAGTAGACATCATGCAAAACTACAAATCCCTGCAAGTTCCTGCACTTCATATCTAACTGACACCTTTGCTAACAGGTATTGTGTCAATTTAAAACTTGTACAAGTCAGTTCACAGAATTGTCCAGTTAAAGAAATGTTGCCAATTGATTAATTACTACATGTAGCTAACATTCGATAGTTAATCCAGAGATTCTTACCTTTACCTCGATTCGGCAGTCTCGTCCAGATCATGATGGCATTTGTAGATCTTTATGACAGCCACATTAGCAGCTAATTAGCATTTACTTTTGGTGGGAGGGGGGGTGAATACAGGCAAATATTTCTGTAAAAGTCACCTTGTCCTAGAGAGATTACACGGTTACCATGCCAGGGTAAGCCTACAATAAACACAGCCCTTTTTTAAGTGTTTCTAAAATCCCCTACAGGGACAATGAATGGTGGAAAAACGTTTGGAACCATTTCCCTGTTTGACCGCTAGTTTTTATGGGTATTATGACTCATACTGTGGTACTCTATTTGGAATATCATTGCTGGTCGACTTGTGGGCATTCCTAATCCTTTCCATTAGTTCATCCCTTTTGTGTCAGTTTCTGTAGTGTAGTGGTTATCACGTTCGCCTCACACGCGAAAGGTCCCCGATTCGAAACCGGGCAGAAACAGATTTTAGCGAAACAGATAGGGTGATAACTGAAACCACTGAACAAATACATAGGCCTACAGCATACATACCTAGACCAGTCTTGAACATTTCTTTAAATAACCAGAGGTAATGCAATGTTATAAAACAGGTTGTTTGGATCCTGGATGCTAATTGGTTGATAGCAGGGAGTTAAAGCTCCACAATACCCACATTCTCTGGGCAGTGCCTGTTAACGGCTCCATTAGATTTATAAATGCTCATCCACTGTCCCACAGCCCAGCCAGTCAATTTATAAACTTCCTCTCCCCTGACTTCATTAGGTTCTGGGAGCGATAAAAGGCCCAGCCAGGCAAACTCCCACCCTTATATTTGCACAGTTTCTGTAGTGTAATGGTTATCACGTTCGCCTAACACGCGAAAGGTCCCCGGTTTGAGACCGGGCGGAAACACATTTTAACTAATTAGACAGTAAGCCAATATCTGAAAATACAGTAAAAATCGAGTATTCACTTAGGGCTGATCCCGATATAGGAATTTATGCACTTCTCAGTATTTGGTATTCAGACTTACACTTCAAATATGGGCTGTGTCTCCTGTAGGCTTATCCTGGCGTGACGTTTTGATAAGCATATAAAACTCTCTGACAAGGTGACTTTTATTAATATATTCGGCTCCATTTACTCTCAGATTCGAAAATGCTAATTAGCATCAAAGTAGACATCATGCAAAACTACAAATCCCTGCAAGTTCCTGCACTTCATATCTAACTGACACCTTTGCTAACAGGTATTGTGTCAATTTAAAACTTGTACAAGTCAGTTCACAGAATTGTCCAGTTAAAGAAATGTTGCCAATTGATTAATTACTACATGTAGCTAACATTCGATAGTTAATCCAGAGATTCTTACCTTTACCTCGATTCGGCAGTCTCGTCCAGATCATGATGGCATTTGTAGATCTTTATGACAGCCACATTAGCAGCTAATTAGCATTTACTTTTGGTGGGAGGGGGGGTGAATACAGGCAAATTTTTTTGTAAAAGTCACCTTGTCCCTGTTTGACCGCTAGTTTATATGGGTATTATGACTCATACTGTGGTACTCTATTTAGGATATTATGGGTGGGCGATTTATGGGCATTCCTAATCCTTTCCATTAGTTCATCCCTTTTGTGTCAGTTTCTGTAGTGTAGTGGTTAATTAGCATCAAAGTAGACATCATGCAAAACTACAAATCCCTGCAAGTTCCTGCACTTCATATCTAACTGACACCTTTGCTAACAGGTATTGTGTCAATTTAAAACTTGTACAAGACAGTTCACAGAATTGTCCATTTAAAGAAATGTTGCCAATTGATTAATTACTACATGTAGCTAACATTCGATAGTTAATCCAGAGATTCTTACCTTTACCTCGATTCGGCAGTCTCGTCCAGATCATCATGGCATTTGTAGATCTTTATGATAGCCACATTAGCAGCTAATTAGTGTTTACTTTTGGTGGGAGGGGGGGTGAATACAGGCAAATATTTTTGTAAAAGTCATCTTGTCCTAGAGAGATTACACGGTTACCATGCCAGGGTAAGCCTACAATAAACACAGCCCTTTTTTTAAGTGTTTCTAAAATCCCCTACAGGGACAATGAATGGTGGAAAAACGTTTGGAACCATTTCCCTGTTTGACAGCTAGTTTTTATGGGTATTATGACTCATACTGTGGTACTCTATTTGGAATATCATGGCTGGTCGACTTGTGGGCATTCCTAATCCTTTCCATTAGTTCATCCCTTTTGTGTCAGTTTCTGTAGTGTAGTGGTTATCACGTTCGCCTCACACGCGAAAGGTCCCCGATTTGAAACCGGGCAGAAACAGATTTTAGCGAAACAGATAGGGTGATAACTGAAACCACTGAACAAATACATAGGCCTACAGCATACATACCTAGACCAGTCTTGAACATTTCTTTAAATAACCAGAGGTAATGCAATGTTATAAAACAGGTTGTTTGGATCCTGGATGCTAATTAGTTGATAGCAGGGAGTTAAAGCTCCACAATACCCACATTCTCTGGGCAGTGCCTGTTAACGGCTCCATTAGATTTATAAATGCTCATCCACTGTCCCACAGCCCAGCCAGTCAATTTATAAACTTCCTCTCCCCTGACTTCATTAGGTTCTGGGAGCGATAAAAGGCCCAGCCAGGCAAAATCCCACCCTTATATTTGCACAGTTTCTGTAGTGTAATGGTTATCACGTTCGCCTAACACGCGAAAGGTCCCCGGTTTGAGACCGGGCGGAAACACATTTTAACTAATTAGACAGTAAGCCAATATCTGAAAATACAGTAAAAATCGAGTATTCACTTAGGGCTGATCCCGATATAGGAATTTATGCACTTCTCAGTATTTGGTATTCAGACTTACACTTCAAATATGGGCTGTGTCTCCTGTAGGCTTATCCTGGCGTGACGTTTTGATAAGCATATAAAACTCTCTGACAAGGTGACTTTTATTAATATATTCGGCTCCATTTACTCTCAGATTCGAAAATGCTAATTAGCATCAAAGTAGACATCATGCAAAACTACAAATCCCTGCAAGTTCCTGCACTTCATATCTAACTGACACCTTTGCTAACAGGTATTGTGTCAATTTAAAACTTGTACAAGTCAGTTCACAGAATTGTCCAGTTAAAGAAATGTTGCCAATTGATTAATTACTACATGTAGCTAACATTCGATAGTTAATCCAGAGATTCTTACCTTTACCTCGATTCGGCAGTCTCGTCCAGATCATGATGGCATTTGTAGATCTTTATGACAGCCACATTAGCAGCTAATTAGCATTTACTTTTGGTGGGAGGGGGGGTGAATACAGGCAAATATTTCTGTAAAAGTCACCTTGTCCTAGAGAGATTACACGGTTACCATGCCAGGGTAAGCCTACAATAAACACAGCCCTTTTTTAATTGTTTCTAAAATCCCCTACAGGGACAATGAATGGTGGAAAAACGTTTGGAACCATTTCCCTGTTTGACCGCTAGTTTTTATGGGTATTATGACTCATACTGTGGTACTCTATTTGGAATATCATTGCTGGTCGACTTGTGGGCATTCCTAATCCTTTCCATTAGTTCATCCCTTTTGTGTCAGTTTCTGTAGTGTAGTGGTTATCACGTTCGCCTCACACGCGAAAGGTCCCCGATTCGAAACCGGGCAGAAACAGATTTTAGCGAAACAGATAGGGTGATAACTGAAACCACTGAACAAATACATAGGCCTACAGCATACATACCTAGACCAGTCTTGAACATTTCTTTAAATAACCAGAGGTAATGCAATGTTATAAAACAGGTTGTTTGGATCCTGGATGCTAATTGGTTGATAGCAGGGAGTTAAAGCTCCACAATACCCACATTCTCTGGGCAGTGCCTGTTAACGGCTCCATTAGATTTATAAATGCTCATCCACTGTCCCACAGCCCAGCCAGTCAATTTATAAACTTCCTCTCCCCTGACTTCATTAGGTTCTGGGAGCGATAAAAGGCCCAGCCAGGCAAACTCCCACCCTTATATTTGCACAGTTTCTGTAGTGTAATGGTTATCACGTTCGCCTAACACGCGAAAGGTCCCCGGTTTGAGACCGGACGGAAACACATTTTAACTAATTAGACAGTAAGCCAATATCTGAAAATACAGTAAAAATCGAGTATTCACTTAGGGCTGATCCCGATATAGGAATTTATGCACTTCTCAGTATTTGGTATTCAGACTTACACTTCAAATATGGGCTGTGTCTCCTGTAGGCTTATCCTGGCGTGACGTTTTGATAAGCATATAAAACTCTCTGACAAGGTGACTTTTATTAATATATTCGGCTCCATTTACTCTCAGATTCGAAAATGCTAATTAGCATCAAAGTAGACATCATGCAAAACTACAAATCCCTGCAAGTTCCTGCACTTCATATCTAACTGACACCTTTGCTAACAGGTATTGTGTCAATTTAAAACTTGTACAAGTCAGTTCACAGAATTGTCCAGTTAAAGAAATGTTGCCAATTGATTAATTACTACATGTAGCTAACATTCGATAGTTAATCCAGAGATTCTTACCTTTACCTCGATTCGGCAGTCTCGTCCAGATCATGATGGCATTTGTAGATCTTTATGACAGCCACATTAGCAGCTAATTAGCATTTACTTTTGGTGGGAGGGGGGGTGAATACAGGCAAATTTTTTTGTAAAAGTCACCTTGTCCCTGTTTGACCGCTAGTTTATATGGGTATTATGACTCATACTGTGGTACTCTATTTAGGATATTATGGGTGGGCGATTTATGGGCATTCCTAATCCTTTCCATTAGTTCATCCCTTTTGTGTCAGTTTCTGTAGTGTAGTGGTTAATTAGCATCAAAGTAGACATCATGCAAAACTACAAATCCCTGCAAGTTCCTGCACTTCATATCTAACTGACACCTTTGCTAACAGGTATTGTGTCAATTTAAAACTTGTACAAGACAGTTCACAGAATTGTCCATTTAAAGAAATGTTGCCAATTGATTAATTACTACATGTAGCTAACATTCGATAGTTAATCCAGAGATTCTTACCTTTACCTCGATTCGGCAGTCTCGTCCAGATCATCATGGCATTTGTAGATCTTTATGATAGCCACATTAGCAGCTAATTAGTGTTTACTTTTGGTGGGAGGGGGGGTGAATACAGGCAAATATTTTTGTAAAAGTCATCTTGTCCTAGAGAGATTACACGGTTACCATGCCAGGGTAAGCCTACAATAAACACAGCCCTTTTTTTAAGTGTTTCTAAAATCCCCTACAGGGACAATGAATGGTGGAAAAACGTTTGGAACCATTTCCCTGTTTGACAGCTAGTTTTTATGGGTATTATGACTCATACTGTGGTACTCTATTTGGAATATCATGGCTGGTCGACTTGTGGGCATTCCTAATCCTTTCCATTAGTTCATCCCTTTTGTGTCAGTTTCTGTAGTGTAGTGGTTATCACGTTCGCCTCACACGCGAAAGGTCCCCGATTTGAAACCGGGCAGAAACAGATTTTAGCGAAACAGATAGGGTGATAACTGAAACCACTGAACAAATACATAGGCCTACAGCATACATACCTAGACCAGTCTTGAACATTTCTTTAAATAACCAGAGGTAATGCAATGTTATAAAACAGGTTGTTTGGATCCTGGATGCTAATTAGTTGATAGCAGGGAGTTAAAGCTCCACAATACCCACATTCTCTGGGCAGTGCCTGTTAACGGCTCCATTAGATTTATAAATGCTCATCCACTGTCCCACAGCCCAGCCAGTCAATTTATAAACTTCCTCTCCCCTGACTTCATTAGGTTCTGGGAGCGATAAAAGGCCCAGCCAGGCAAAATCCCACCCTTATATTTGCACAGTTTCTGTAGTGTAATGGTTATCACGTTCGCCTAACACGCGAAAGGTCCCTGGTTTGAGACCGGGCGGAAACACATTTTAACTAATTAGACAGTAAGCCAATATCTGAAAATACAGTAAAAATCGAGTATTCACTTAGGGCTGATCCCGATATAGGAATTTATGCACTTCTCAGTATTTGGTATTCAGACTTACACTTCAAATATGGGCTGTGTCTCCTGTAGGCTTATCCTGGCGTGACGTTTTGATAAGCATATAAAAGTCTCTGACAAGGTGACTTTTATTAATATATTCGGCTCCATTTACTCTCAGATTCGAAAATGCTAATTAGCATCAAAGTAGACATCATGCAAAACTACAAATCCCTGCAAGTTCCTGCACTTCATATCTAACTGACACCTTTGCTAACAGGTATTGTGTCAATTTAAAACTTGTACAAGTCAGTTCACAGAATTGTCCAGTTAAAGAAATGTTGCCAATTGATTAATTACTACATGTAGCTAACATTCGATAGTTAATCCAGAGATTCTTACCTTTACCTCGATTCGGCAGTCTCGTCCAGATCATGATGGCATTTGTAGATCTTTATGACAGCCACATTAGCAGCTAATTAGCATTTACTTTTGGTGGGAGGGGGGGTGAATACAGGCAAATATTTCTGTAAAAGTCACCTTGTCCTAGAGAGATTACACGGTTACCATGCCAGGGTAAGCCTACAATAAACACAGCCCTTTTTTAATTGTTTCTAAAATCCCCTACAGGGACAATGAATGGTGGAAAAACGTTTGGAACCATTTCCCTGTTTGACCGCTAGTTTTTATGGGTATTATGACTCATACTGTGGTACTCTATTTGGAATATCATTGCTGGTCGACTTGTGGGCATTCCTAATCCTTTCCATTAGTTCATCCCTTTTGTGTCACTTTCTGTAGTGTAGTGGTTATCACGTTCGCCTCACACGCGAAAGGTCCCCGATTCGAAACCGGGCAGAAACAGATTTTAGCGAAACAGATAGGGTGATAACTGAAACCACTGAACAAATACATAGGCCTACAGCATACATACCTAGACCAGTCTTGAACATTTCTTTAAATAACCAGAGGTAATGCAATGTTATAAAACAGGTTGTTTGGATCCTGGATGCTAATTGGTTGATAGCAGGGAGTTAAAGCTCCACAATACCCACATTCTCTGGGCAGTGCCTGTTAACGGCTCCATTAGATTTATAAATGCTCATCCACTGTCCCACAGCCCAGCCAGTCAATTTATAAACTTCCTCTCCCCTGACTTCATTAGGTTCTGGGAGCGATAAAAGGCCCAGCCAGGCAAACTCCCACCCTTATATTTGCACAGTTTCTGTAGTGTAATGGTTATCACGTTCGCCTAACACGCGAAAGGTCCCCGGTTTGAGACCGGGCGGAAACACATTTTAACTAATTAGACAGTAAGCCAATATCTGAAAATACAGTAAAAATCGAGTATTCACTTAGGGCTGATCCCGATATAGGAATTTATGCACTTCTCAGTATTTGGTATTCAGACTTACACTTCAAATATGGGCTGTGTCTCCTGTAGGCTTATCCTGGCGTGACGTTTTGATAAGCATATAAAACTCTCTGACAAGGTGACTTTTATTAATATATTCGGCTCCATTTACTCTCAGATTCGAAAATGCTAATTAGCATCAAAGTAGACATCATGCAAAACTACAAATCCCTGCAAGTTCCTGCACTTCATATCTAACTGACACCTTTGCTAACAGGTATTGTGTCAATTTAAAACTTGTACAAGTCAGTTCACAGAATTGTCCAGTTAAAGAAATGTTGCCAATTGATTAATTACTACATGTAGCTAACATTCGATAGTTAATCCAGAGATTCTTACCTTTACCTCGATTCGGCAGTCTCGTCCAGATCATGATGGCATTTGTAGATCTTTATGACAGCCACATTAGCAGCTAATTAGCATTTACTTTTGGTGGGAGGGGGGGTGAATACAGGCAAATTTTTTTGTAAAAGTCACCTTGTCCCTGTTTGACCGCTAGTTTATATGGGTATTATGACTCATACTGTGGTACTCTATTTAGGATATTATGGGTGGGCGATTTATGGGCATTCCTAATCCTTTCCATTAGTTCATCCCTTTTGTGTCAGTTTCTGTAGTGTAGTGGTTAATTAGCATCAAAGTAGACATCATGCAAAACTACAAATCCCTGCAAGTTCCTGCACTTCATATCTAACTGACACCTTTGCTAACAGGTATTGTGTCAATTTAAAACTTGTACAAGACAGTTCACAGAATTGTCCATTTAAAGAAATGTTGCCAATTGATTAATTACTACATGTAGCTAACATTCGATAGTTAATCCAGAGATTCTTACCTTTACCTCGATTCGGCAGTCTCGTCCAGATCATCATGGCATTTGTAGATCTTTATGACAGCCACATTAGCAGCTAATTAGCATTTACTTTTGGTGGGAGGGGGGGTGAATACAGGCAAATATTTCTGTAAAAGTCACCTTGTCCTAGAGAGATTACACGGTTACCATGCCAGGGTAAGCCTACAATAAACACAGCCCTTTTTTAATTGTTTCTAAAATCCCCTACAGGGACAATGAATGGTGGAAAAACGTTTGGAACCATTTCCCTGTTTGACCGCTAGTTTTTATGGGTATTATGACTCATACTGTGGTACTCTATTTGGAATATCATTGCTGGTCGACTTGTGGGCATTCCTAATCCTTTCCATTAGTTCATCCCTTTTGTGTCACTTTCTGTAGTGTAGTGGTTATCACGTTCGCCTCACACGCGAAAGGTCCCCGATTCGAAACCGGGCAGAAACAGATTTTAGCGAAACAGATAGGGTGATAACTGAAACCACTGAACAAATACATAGGCCTACAGCATACATACCTAGACCAGTCTTGAACATTTCTTTAAATAACCAGAGGTAATGCAATGTTATAAAACAGGTTGTTTGGATCCTGGATGCTAATTGGTTGATAGCAGGGAGTTAAAGCTCCACAATACCCACATTCTCTGGGCAGTGCCTGTTAACGGCTCCATTAGATTTATAAATGCTCATCCACTGTCCCACAGCCCAGCCAGTCAATTTATAAACTTCCTCTCCCCTGACTTCATTAGGTTCTGGGAGCGATAAAAGGCCCAGCCAGGCAAACTCCCACCCTTATATTTGCACAGTTTCTGTAGTGTAATGGTTATCACGTTCGCCTAACACGCGAAAGGTCCCCGGTTTGAGACCGGGCGGAAACACATTTTAACTAATTAGACAGTAAGCCAATATCTGAAAATACAGTAAAAATCGAGTATTCACTTAGGGCTGATCCCGATATAGGAATTTATGCACTTCTCAGTATTTGGTATTCAGACTTACACTTCAAATATGGGCTGTGTCTCCTGTAGGCTTATCCTGGCGTGACGTTTTGATAAGCATATAAAACTCTCTGACAAGGTGACTTTTATTAATATATTCGGCTCCATTTACTCTCAGATTCGAAAATGCTAATTAGCATCAAAGTAGACATCATGCAAAACTACAAATCCCTGCAAGTTCCTGCACTTCATATCTAACTGACACCTTTGCTAACAGGTATTGTGTCAATTTAAAACTTGTACAAGTCAGTTCACAGAATTGTCCAGTTAAAGAAATGTTGCCAATTGATTAATTACTACATGTAGCTAACATTCGATAGTTAATCCAGAGATTCTTACCTTTACCTCGATTCGGCAGTCTCGTCCAGATCATGATGGCATTTGTAGATCTTTATGACAGCCACATTAGCAGCTAATTAGCATTTACTTTTGGTGGGAGGGGGGGTGAATACAGGCAAATTTTTTTGTAAAAGTCACCTTGTCCCTGTTTGACCGCTAGTTTATATGGGTATTATGACTCATACTGTGGTACTCTATTTAGGATATTATGGGTGGGCGATTTATGGGCATTCCTAATCCTTTCCATTAGTTCATCCCTTTTGTGTCAGTTTCTGTAGTGTAGTGGTTAATTAGCATCAAAGTAGACATCATGCAAAACTACAAATCCCTGCAAGTTCCTGCACTTCATATCTAACTGACACCTTTGCTAACAGGTATTGTGTCAATTTAAAACTTGTACAAGACAGTTCACAGAATTGTCCATTTAAAGAAATGTTGCCAATTGATTAATTACTACATGTAGCTAACATTCGATAGTTAATCCAGAGATTCTTACCTTTACCTCGATTCGGCAGTCTCGTCCAGATCATCATGGCATTTGTAGATCTTTATGATAGCCACATTAGCAGCTAATTAGTGTTTACTTTTGGTGGGAGGGGGGGTGAATACAGGCAAATATTTTTGTAAAAGTCATCTTGTCCTAGAGAGATTACACGGTTACCATGCCAGGGTAAGCCTACAATAAACACAGCCCTTTTTTTAAGTGTTTCTAAAATCCCCTACAGGGACAATGAATGGTGGAAAAACGTTTGGAACCATTTCCCTGTTTGACAGCTAGTTTTTATGGGTATTATGACTCATACTGTGGTACTCTATTTGGAATATCATGGCTGGTCGACTTGTGGGCATTCCTAATCCTTTCCATTAGTTCATCCCTTTTGTGTCAGTTTCTGTAGTGTAGTGATATCACGTTCGCCTCACACGCGAAAGGTCCCCGGTTCGAAACCGGGCAGGAACAGATTTAGCGAAACAGATAGGGTGATAACTGAAACCACTGAACAAATACATAGGCCTACAGCATACATACCTAGACCAGTCTTGAACATTTCTTTAAATAACTAGAGGTAATGCAATGTTATAAAACAGGTTGTTTGGATCCTGGATGCTAATTGGTTGATAGCAGGGAGTTAAAGCTCCACAATACCCGCATTCTCCGGGCAGTGCCTGTTAACGGCTCCATTAGATTTATAAATGCTCATCCACTGTCCCACAGCCCAGCCAGTCAATTTATAAACTTCCTCTCCCCTGACTTCATTAGGTTCTGGGAGCGATAAAAGGCCCAGCCAGGCAAACTCCCACCCTTATATTTGCACAGTTTCTGTAGTGTAATGGTTATCACGTTCGCCTAACACGCGAAAGGTCCCCGGTTTGAGACCGGGCGGAAACACATTTTAACTAATTAGACAGTAAGCCAATATCTGAAAATACAGTAAAAATCGAGTATTCACTTAGGGCTGATCCCGATATAGGAATTTATGCACTTCTCAGTATTTGGTATTCAGACTTACACTTCAAATATGGGCTGTGTCTCCTGTAGGCTTATCCTGGCGTGACGTTTTGATAAGCATATAAAACTCTCTGACAAGGTGACTTTTATTAATATATTCGGCTCCATTTACTCTCAGATTCGAAAATGCTAATTAGCATCAAAGTAGACATCATGCAAAACTACAAATCCCTGCAAGTTCCTGCACTTCATATCTAACTGACACCTTTGCTAACAGGTATTGTGTCAATTTAAAACTTGTACAAGTCAGTTCACAGAATTGTCCAGTTAAAGAAATGTTGCCAATTGATTAATTACTACATGTAGCTAACATTCGATAGTTAATCCAGAGATTCTTACCTTTACCTCGATTCGGCAGTCTCGTCCAGATCATGATGGCATTTGTAGATCTTTATGACAGCCACATTAGCAGCTAATTAGCATTGACTTTTGGTGGGAGGGGGGGTGAATACAGGCAAATATTTCTGTAAAAGTCACCTTGTCCTAGAGAGATTACACGGTTACCATGCCAGGGTAAGCCTACAATAAACACAGCCCTTTTTTAAGTGTTTCTAAAATCCCCTACAGGGACAATGAATGGTGGAAAAACGTTTGGAACCATTTCCCTGTTTGACCGCTAGTTTTTATGGGTATTATGACTCATACTGTGGTACTCTATTTGGAATATCATTGCTGGTCGACTTGTGGGCATTCCTAATCCTTTCCATTAGTTCATCCCTTTTGTGTCAGTTTCTGTAGTGTAGTGGTTATCACGTTCGCCTCACACGCGAAAGGTCCCCGATTCGAAACCGGGCAGAAACAGATTTTAGCGAAACAGATAGGGTGATAACTGAAACCACTGAACAAATACATAGGCCTACAGCATACATACCTAGACCAGTCTTGAACATTTCTTTAAATAACCAGAGGTAATGCAATGTTATAAAACAGGTTGTTTGGATCCTGGATGCTAATTGGTTGATAGCAGGGAGTTAAAGCTCCACAATACCCACATTCTCTGGGCAGTGCCTGTTAACGGCTCCATTAGATTTATAAATGCTCATCCACTGTCCCACAGCCCAGCCAGTCAATTTATAAACTTCCTCTCCCCTGACTTCATTAGGTTCTGGGAGCGATAAAAGGCCCAGCCAGGCAAACTCCCACCCTTATATTTGCACAGTTTCTGTAGTGTAATGGTTATCACGTTCGCCTAACACGCGAAAGGTCCCCGGTTTGAGACCGGGCGGAAACACATTTTAACTAATTAGACAGTAAGCCAATATCTGAAAATACAGTAAAAATCGAGTATTCACTTAGGGCTGATCCCGATATAGGAATTTATGCACTTCTCAGTATTTGGTATTCAGACTTACACTTCAAATATGGGCTGTGTCTCCTGTAGGCTTATCCTGGCGTGACGTTTTGATAAGCATATAAAACTCTCTGACAAGGTGACTTTTATTAATATATTCGGCTCCATTTACTCTCAGATTCGAAAATGCTAATTAGCATCAAAGTAGACATCATGCAAAACTACAAATCCCTGCAAGTTCCTGCACTTCATATCTAACTGACACCTTTGCTAACAGGTATTGTGTCAATTTAAAACTTGTACAAGTCAGTTCACAGAATTGTCCAGTTAAAGAAATGTTGCCAATTGATTAATTACTACATGTAGCTAACATTCGATAGTTAATCCAGAGATTCTTACCTTTACCTCGATTCGGCAGTCTCGTCCAGATCATGATGGCATTTGTAGATCTTTATGACAGCCACATTAGCAGCTAATTAGCATTTACTTTTGGTGGGAGGGGGGGTGAATACAGGCAAATTTTTTTGTAAAAGTCACCTTGTCCCTGTTTGACCGCTAGTTTATATGGGTATTATGACTCATACTGTGGTACTCTATTTAGGATATTATGGGTGGGCGATTTATGGGCATTCCTAATCCTTTCCATTAGTTCATCCCTTTTGTGTCAGTTTCTGTAGTGTAGTGGTTAATTAGCATCAAAGTAGACATCATGCAAAACTACAAATCCCTGCAAGTTCCTGCACTTCATATCTAACTGACACCTTTGCTAACAGGTATTGTGTCAATTTAAAACTTGTACAAGACAGTTCACAGAATTGTCCATTTAAATAAATGTTGCCAATTGATTAATTACTACATGTAGCTATTATTCGATAGTTAATCCAGAGATTCTTACCTTTACCTCGATTCGGCAGTCTCGTCCAGATCATCATGGCATTTGTAGATCTTTATGATAGCCACATTAGCAGCTAATTAGCGTTTACTTTTGGTGGGAGGGTGGGTGAATACAGGCAAATATTTCTGTAAAAGTCACCTTGTCCTAGAGAGATTACACGGTTACCATGCCAGGGTAAGCCTACAATAAACACAGCCCTTTTTTTAAGTGTTTCTAAAAACCCCTACGGGGACAATGAATGGTGGAAAAACGTTTGGAACCATTTCCCTGTTTGACCGCTAGTTTTTATGGGTATTATGACTCATACTGTGGTACTCTATTTAGGATATTATGGGTGGGCGACTTGTGGGCATTCCTAATCCTTTCCATTAGTTCATCCCTTTTGTGTCAGTTTCTGTAGTGTAGTGGTTATCACGTTCGCCTCACACGCGAAAGGTCCCCGATTTGAAACCGGGCAGAAACAGATTTTAGCAAAACAGATAGGGTGATAACTGAAACCACTGAACAAATACATAGGCCTACAGCATACATACCTAGACCAGTCTTGAACATTTCTTTAAATAACCAGAGGTAATGCAATGTTATAAAACAGGTTGTTTGGATCCTGGATGCTAATTGGTTGATAGCTGGGAGTTAAAGCTCCACAATACCCGCATTCTCCGGGCAGTACCTGTTAACGGCTCCATTAGATTTATAAATGCTCATCCACTGTCCCACAGCCCAGCCAGTCAATTTATAAACTTCCTCTCCCCTGACTTAATTAGGTTCTGGGAGCGATAAAAGGCCCACCCAGGCAAAATCCCACCGTTAGATTTGCACAGTTTCTGTAGTGTAGTGGTTATCATGTTTGTCTTACACACGAAAGGTCCCAGGTTCGAGACCGGGCGGTAACACATTTTAACTAATTAGACAGTAAGCCAGTGTCTGAAAATACAGTCAAAATCGAGTATTCACTTAGGGCCCGATCCCGATATAGGAATTTATGCACTTCTCAGTATTTGGTATTCAGACTTATACTTCAAATAAGGGCTGTGTCTCCTGTAGGCTTATCCTGGCTTGATGTTTTGATAAGCATATAAAACTCTCTGACAAGGTGACTTTTATTAATATTTTCGGCTCCATTTACTCTCAGATTCGAAAATGCTAATTAGCATCAAAGTAGACATCATGCAAAACTACAAATCCCTGCAAGTTCCTGCACTTCATATCTAACTGACACGTTTGCTAACAGGTATTGTGTCAATTTTAAAACGTTTGGAACCATTTCCCTGTTTGACCGCTGGTTTTTATGGGTATTATGACTCATACTGTGGTACTCTATTTAGGATATTATGGGTGGGCAACTTGTGGGCATTCCTAATCCTTTCCATTAGTTCATCCCTTTTGTGTCAGTTTCTGTAGTGTAGTGGTTATCACGTTCGCCTCACACGCGAAAGGACCCCGATTCGAAACCGGGCAGAAACAGGTTTTAGCGAAACAGATAGGGTGATAACTGAAACCACTGAACAAATACATACCTAAACCAGTCTTGAACATTTCTTTAAATAACCAGAGGTAATGCAATGTTATAAAACAGGTTGTTTGGATCCTGGATGCTAATTGGTTGATAGCAGGGAGTTAAAGCTCGACAATACCCGCATTCTCTGGGCAGTGCCTGTTAACGGCTCCATTAGATTTATAAATGCTCATCCACTGTCCCACAGCCCAGCCAGTCAATCTATAAACTTCCTCTCCCCTGACTTCATTAGGTTCTGGGAGCGATAAAAGTTCCACCCAGGTAAAATCCCACCCTTAGATTTGCACAATTTACGTAGTGTAGTGATTATCACATTCGCCTAACACGGGAAAGGTCCCTGGTTCGAGACCGGGCGGAAACACATTTTAACTAATTAGACAGTAAGCCAATGTCTGAAAATACAGTAAAAATCGAGTATTCACTTAGGGCCCGATCCCGATATAGGAATTTATGCACTTCTCAGTATTTGGTATTCAGACTTACACTTCAAATAAGGGCTGTGTCTCCTGTAGGCTTATCCCGGCGTGACGTTTTGATAAGCATATAAAACTCTCTGACAAGGTGACTTTTATTAATATATTCGGCCCCTGCAAGTTCCTGCACTTCATATCTAACTGACACCTTTGCTAACAGGTATTGTGTCAATTTAAAACTTGTACAAGACAGTTCACAGAATTGTCCATTTAATTAAATGTTGCCAATTGATTAATTACTACATGTAGCTATTATTCGATAGTTAATCCAGAGATTCTTACCTTTACCTCGATTCGGCAGTCTCGTCCAGATCATCATGGCATTTTTAGATCTTTATGATAGCCACATTAGCAGCTAATTAGCGTTTACTTTTGGTGGGAGGGTGGGTGAATACAGGCAAATGTTTCTGTAAAAGTCACCTTGTCCTAGAGAGATTACACGGTTACCATGCCAGGGTAAGCCTACAATAAACACAGCCCTTTTTTTAAGTGTTTCTAAAACCCCCTACGGGGACAATGATGGTGGAAAAACGTTTGAAACCATTTCCCTGTTTGACCGCTAGTTTTTATGGGTATTATGACTCATACTGTGGTACTCTATTTAGGATATTATGGGTGGGCGACTTGTGGGCATTCCTAATCCTTTCCATTAGTTCATCCCTTTTGTGTCAGTTTCTGTAGTGTAGTGGTTATCACGTTCGCCTCACACGCGAAAGGTCCCCAATTTGAAACCGGGCAGAAACAGATTTTAGCGAAACAGATAGGGTGATAACTGAAACCACTGAACAAATACATAGGCCTACAGCATACATACCTAGACCAGTCTTGAACATTTCTTTAAATAACCAGAGGTAATGCAATGTTATAAAACAGGTTGTTTGGATCCTGGATGCTAATTGGTTGATAGCAGGGAGTTAAAGCTCCACAATACCCGCATTCTCTGGGCAGTGCCTGTTAACGGCTCCATTAGATTTATAAATGCTCATCCACTGTCCCACAGCCCAGCCAGTCAATCTATAAACTTCCTCTCCCCTGACTTCATTAGGTTCTGGGAGCGATAAAAGTTCCACCCAGGTAAAATCCCACCCTTAGATTTGCACAATTTACGTAGTGTAGTGATTATCACATTCGCCTAACATGGGAAAGGTCACTGGTTCGAGACCGGGCGGAAACACATTTTAACTAATTAGACAGTAAGCCAATGTCTGAAAATACAGTAAAAATCGAGTATTCACTTAGGGCCCGATCCCAATATAGGAATTTATGCACTTCTCAGTATTTGGTATTCAGACTTACACTTCAAATAAGGGCTGTTTCTCCTGTAGGCTTATCCTGGCGTGACGTTTTGATAAGCACATAAAACTCTCTGACAAGGTGACTTTTATTAATATATTCGGCTCCATTTACTCTCAGATTCGAAAATGCTAATTAGCATCAAAGTAGACATCATGCAAAACTACAAAACCCTGCAAGTTCCTGCACTTCATATCTAACTGACACCTTTGCTAACAGGTATTGTGTCAATTTAAAACTTGTACAAGACAGTTCACAGAATTGTCCATTTAAAGAAATGTTGCCAATTGATTAATTACTACATGTAGCTATTATTCGATAGTTAATCCAGAGATTCTTACCTTTACCTCGATTCGTCAGTCTCGTCCAGATCATCATGGCATTTGTACATCTTTATGATAGCCACATTAGCAGCTAATTAGCGTTTACTTTTGGTGGGAGGGTGGGTGAATACAGTCAAATATTTCTGTAAAAGTCACCTTGTCCTAGAGAGATTACACGGTTACCATGCCAGGGTAAGCCTACAATAAACACAGCCCTTTTTTTAAGTGTTTCTAAAACCCCCTACGGGGACAATGAATGGTGGAAAAACGTTTGGAACCATTTCCCTGTTTGACCGCTAGTTTTTATGGGTATTATGACTCATACTGTGGTACTCTATTTAGGATATTATGGGTGGGCGATTTATGGGCATTCCTAATCCTTTCCATTAGTTCATCTCGTTTGTGTCAGTTTCTGTAGTGTAGTGGTTATCATGTTCGCCTCACACGCGAAAGGTCCCCGGTTCGAAACCGGGCAGAAACAGATTTTAGCGAAACAGATAGGGTGATAACTGAAACCACTGAACAAATACATAGGCCTACAGCATACATACCTAGACCAGTCTTGAACATTTCTTTAAATAACCAGAGGTAATGCAATGTTATAAAACAGGTTGTTTGGATCCTGGATGCTAATTGGTTGATAGCAGGGAGTTAAAGCTCCACAATACCCGCATTCTCCGGGCAGTGCCTGTTAACGGCTCCATTAGATTTATAAATGCTCATCCACTGTCCCACAGCCCAGCCAGTCAATTTATAAACTTCCTCTCCCCTGACTTCATTAGGTTCTGGGAGCAATAAAAGGCCCACCCAGGCAAACTCCCACCCTTAGATCTGCACAGTTTCTGTAGTGTAGTGGTTATCACGTTCGCCTAACACGAGAAAGGTCCTCGGTTCGAGACCGGGCGAAAACACATTTGAACTAATTAGACAGTAAGACAATGTCTGAAAATACAGTAAAAATCGAGTATTCACTTAGGGCCCGATCCCGATATAGGAATTTATGCACTTCTCAGTATTTGGTATTCAGACTTACACTTCAAATAAGGGCTGTGTCTCCTGTAGGCTTATCCTGGCGTGACGTTTTGATAAGCATATAAAACTCTCTGACAAGGTGACTTTTATTAATATATTCGGCTCCATTTACTCTCAGATTCGAAAATGCTAATTAGCATCAAAGTAGACATCATGCAAAACTACAAATCCCTGCAAGTTCCTGCACTTCATATCTAACTGACACCTTTGCTAACAGGTATTGTGTCAATTTAAAACGTGTACAAGACAGTTCACAGAATTGTCCATTTAAAGAAATGTTGCCAATTGATTAATTACTACATGTAGCTATTATTCGATAGTTAATCCAGAGTTTCTTACCTTTACCTCGATTCGGCAGTCTCGTCCAGATCATCATGGCATTTGTAGATCTTTATGACAGCCACATTAGCAGCTAATTAGCATTTACTTTTGGTGGGAGGGTGGGTGAATACAGGCAAATATTTCTGTAAAAGTCACCTTGTCCTAGAGAGATTACACGGTTACCATGCCAGGGTAAGCCTACAATAAACACAGCCCTTTTTTTAAGTGTTTCTAAAACCCCCTACGGGGACAATGAATGGTGGAAAAACGTTTGGAACCATTTCCCTGTTTGACCGCTAGTTTTTATGGGTATTATGACTCATACTGTGGTACTCTATTTAGGATATTATAGGTGGGCGATTTATGGGCATTCCTAATCCTTTCCATTAGTTCATCTCTTTTGTGTCAGTTTCTGTAGTGTAGTGGTTATCATGTTCGCCTCACACGCGAAAGGTCCCCGGTTCGAAACCGGGCAGAAACAGATTTTAGCGAAACAGATAGGGTGATAACTGAAACCACTGAACAAATACATAGGCCTACAGCATACATACCTAGACCAGTCTTGAACATTTCTTTAAATAACCAGAGGTAATGCAATGTTATAAAACAGGTTGTTTGGATCCTGGATGCTAATTGGTTGATAGCAGGGAGTTAAAGCTCCACAATACCCGCATTCTCCGGGCAGTGCCTGTTAACGGCTCCATTAGATTTATAAATGCTCATCCACTGTCCCACAGCCCAGCCAGTCAATTTATAAACTTCCTCTCCCCTGACTTCATTAGGTTCTGGGAGCAATAAAAGGCCCACCCAGGCAAACTCCCACCCTTAGATCTGCACAGTTTCTGTAGTGTAGTGGTTATCACGTTCGCCTAACACGAGAAAGGTCCCCGGTTCGAGACCGGGCGAAAACACATTTGAACTAATTAGACAGTAAGACAATGTCTGAAAATACAGTAAAAATCGAGTATTCACTTAGGGCCCGAACCCGATATAGGAATTTATGCACTTCTCAGTATTTGGTATTCAGACTTACACTTCAAATAAGGGCTGCTTATCCTGGCGTGACGTTTTGATAAGCATATAAAACTCTCTGACAAGGTGACTTTTATTAATATATTCGGCTCCATTTACTCTCAGATTCGAAAATGCTAATTAGCATCAAAGTAGACATCATGCAAAACTACAAATCCCTGCAAGTTCCTGCACTTCATATCTAACTGACACCTTTGCTAACAGGTATTGTGTCAATTTAAAACTTGTACAAGACAGTTCACAGAATTGTCCATTTAAAGAAATGTTGCCAATTGATTAATTACTACATGTAGCTATTATTCGATAGTTAATCCAGAGATTCTTACCTTTACCTCGATTCGGCAGTCTCGTCCAGATCATCATGGCATTTGTAGATCTTTATGACAGCCACATTAGCAGCTAATTAGCATTTACTTTTGGTGGGAGGGTGGGTGAATACAGGCAAATATTTCTGTAAAAGTCACCTTGTCCTAGAGAGATTACACGGTTACCATGCCAGGGTAAGCCTACAATAAACACAGCCCTTTTTTTAAGTGTTTCTAAAACCCCCTACGTGGACAATGAATGGTAGAAAAACGTTTGGAACCATTTCCCTGTTTGACCGCTAGTTTTTATGGGTATTATGACTCATACTGTGGTACTCTATTTAGGATATTATGGGTGGGCGACTTGTGGGCATTCCTAATCCTTTCCATTAGTTCATCCCTTTTGTGTCAGTTTCTGTAGTGTAGTGGTTATCACGTTCGCCTCACACGCGAAAGGTCCCCGATTCGAAACCGGGCAGAAACAGATTTTAGCGAAACAGATAGGGTGATAACTGAAACCACTGAACAAATACATAGGCCTACAGCATACATACCTAGACCAGTCTTGAACATTTCTTTAAATAACCAGAGGTAATGCAATGTTATAAAACAGGTGGTTTGGATCCTGGATGCTAATTGGTTGAGAGCAGGGAGTTAAAGCTCCACAATACCCGCATTCTCCGGGCAGTGCCTGTTAACGGCTCCATTAGATTTATAAATGCTCATCCACTGTCCCACAGCCCAGCCAGTCAATCTATAAACTTCCTCTCCCCTGACTTCATTAGGTTCTGGGAGCGATAAAAGGCCCACCCAGGCAAAATCCCACCCTTAGATTTGCACAGTTTCCGTAGTGTAGTGGTTATCACGTTCGCCTAACACGCGAAAGGTCCCCGGTTCGAGACCGGGCGGAAACACATTTTAACTAATTAGACAGTAAGCCAATATCTGAAAATACAGTAAAAATCGAGTATTCACTTAGGGCTGATCCCGATATAGGAATTTATGCACTTCTCAGTATTTGGTATTCAGACTTACACTTCAAATAAGGGCTGTGTCTCCTGTAGGCTTATCCTGGCGTGACGTTTTGATAAGCATATAAAACTCTCTGACAAGGTGACTTTTATTAATATATTCGGCTCCATTTACTCTCAGATTCGAAAATGCTAATTAGCATCAAAGTAGGCATCATGCAAAACTACAAATCCCTGCAAGTTCCTGCACTTCATATCTAACTGACACCTTTGCTAACAGGTATTGTGTCAATTTAAAACTTGTACAAGACAGTTCACAGAATTGTCCATTTAAAGAAATGTTGCCAATTGATTAATTACTACATGTAGCTAACATTCGATAGTTAATCCAGAGATTCTTACCTTTACCTCGATTCGGCAGTCTCGTCCAGATCATCATGGCATTTGTAGATCTTTATGATAGCCACATTAGCAGCTAATTAGCGTTTACTTTTGGTGGGAGGGGGGGTGAATACAGGCAAATATTTCTGTAAAAGTCACCTTGTCCTAGAGAGATTACACGGTTACCATGCCAGGGTAAGCCTACAATAAACACAGCCCTTTTTTTAAGTGTTTCTAAAACCCCCTACGTGGACAATGAATGGTAGAAAAACGTTTGGAACCATTTCCCTGTTTGACCGCTAGTTTTTATGGGTATTATGACTCATACTGTGGTACTCTATTTAGGATATTATGGGTGGGCGACTTGTGGGCATTCCTAATCCTTTCCATTAGTTCATCCCTTTTGTGTCAGTTTCTGTAGTGTAGTGGTTATCACGTTCGCCTCACACGCGAAAGGTCCCCGATTCGAAAACGGGCAGAAACAGATTTTAGCGAAACAGATAGGGTGATAACTGAAACCACTGAACAAATACATAGGCCTACAGCATACATACCTAGACCAGTCTTGAACATTTCTTTAAATAACCAGAGGTAATGCAATGTTATAAAACAGGTTGTTTGGATCTTGGATGCTAATTGGTTGATAGCAGGGAGTTAAAGCTCCACAATACCCGTATTCTCCGGGCAGTGCCTGTTAACGGCTCCATTAGATTTATAAATGCTCATCCACTGTCCCACAGCCCAGCCAGTCAATCTATAAACTTCCTCTCCCCTGACTTCATTAGGTTCTGGGAGCGATAAAAGGCCCACCCAGGCAAAATCCCACCCTTAGATTTGCACAGTTTCCGTAGTGTAGTGGTTATCACGTTCGCCTAACGCGCGAAAGGTCCCTGGTTCGAGACCGGGCGGAAACACATTTTAACTAATTAGACAGTAAGCCAATGTCTGAAAATACAGTAAAAATCGAGTATTCACTTAGGGCCCGATCCCAATATAGGAATTTATGCACTTCTCAGTATTTGGTATTCAGACTTACACTTCAAATAAGGGCTGTGTCTCCTGTAGGCTTATCCTGGCGTGACGTTTTGATAAGCATATAAAACTCTCTGACAAGGTGACTTTTATTAATATATTCGGCTCCATTTACTCTCAGATTCGAAAATGCTAATTAGCATCAAAGTAGGCATCATGCAAAACTACAAATCCCTGCAAGTTCCTGCACTTCATATCTAACTGACACCTTTGCTAACAGGTATTGTGTCAATTTAAAACTTGTACAAGACAGTTCACAGAATTGTCCATTTAAAGAAATGTTGCCAATTGATTAATTACTACATGTAGCTAACATTCGATAGTTAATCCAGAGATTCTTACCTTTACCTCGATTCGGCAGTCTCGTCCAGATCATCATGGCATTTGTAGATCTTTATGATAGCCACATTAGCAGCTAATTAGCGTTTACTTTTGGTGGGAGGGGGGGTGAATACAGGCAAATATTTCTGTAAAAGTCACCTTGTCCTAGAGAGATTACACGGTTACCATGCCAGGGTAAGCCTACAATAAACACAGCCCTTTTTTTAAGTGTTTCTAAAACCCCCTACGTGGACAATGAATGGTAGAAAAACGTTTGGAACCATTTCCCTGTTTGACCGCTAGTTTTTATGGGTATTATGACTCATACTGTGGTACTCTATTTAGGATATTATGGGTGGGCGACTTGTGGGCATTCCTAATCCTTTCCATTAGTTCATCCCTTTTGTGTCAGTTTCTGTAGTGTAGTGGTTATCACGTTCGCCTCACACGCGAAAGGTCCCCGATTCGAAACCGGGCAGAAACAGATTTTAGCGAAACAGATAGGGTGATAACTGAAACCACTGAACAAATACATAGTCCTACAGCATACATACATAGACCAGTCTTGAACATTTCTTTAAATAACCAGAGGTAATGCAATGTTATAAAACACGTTGTTTGGATCCTGGATGCTAATTGGTTGATAGCAGGGAGTTAAAGCTCCACAATACCCGCATTCTCCGGGCAGTGCCTGTTAACTGCTACATTAGATTTATAAATGCTCATCCACTGTCCCACAGCCCAGCCAGTCAATCTATAAACTTCCTCTCCCCTGACTTCATTAGGTTCTGGGAGCGATAAAAGGCCCACCCAGGCAAAATCCCACCCTTAGATTTGCACAGTTTCCGTAGTGTAGTGGTTATCACGTTCGCCTAACACGCGAAAGGTCCCCGGTTCGAGACCGGGCGGAAACACATTTTAACTAATTAGACAGTAAGCCAATATCTGAAAATACAGTAAAAATCGAGTATTCACTTAGGGCTGATCCCGATATAGGAATTTATGCACTTCTCAGTATTTGGTATTCAGACTTACACTTCAAATAAGGGCTGTGTCTCCTGTAGGCTTATCCTGGCGTGACGTTTTGATAAGCATATAAAACTCTCTGACAAGGTGACTTTTATTAATATATTCGGCTCCATTTACTCTCAGATTCGAAAATGCTAATTAGCATCAAAGTAGACATCATGCAAAACTACAAATCCCTGCAAGTTCCTGCACTTCATATCTAACTGACACCTTTGCTAACAGGTATTGTGTCAATTTAAAACTTGTACAAGACAGTTCACAGAATTGTCCATTTAAAGAAATGTTGCCAATTGATTAATTACTACATGTAGCTAACATTCGATAGTTAATCCAGAGATTCTTACCTTTACCTCGATTCGGCAGTCTCGTCCAGATCATCATGGCATTTGTAGATCTTTATGATAGCCACATTAGCAGCTAATTAGCGTTTACTTTTGGTGGGAGGGGGGGTGAATACAGGCAAATATTTCTGTAAAAGTCACCTTGTCCTAGAGAGATTACACGGTAACCATGCGGTAACGGTAACTTCCTCTCCCCTGACTTCATTAGTTTCTTGGAGCGATAAAAGGCCCACCCAGGCAAAATCCCACCCTTAGATTTGCACAGTTTCTGTAGTGTAGTGGTTATCACATTCGCCTAACACGCGAAAGGTCCCCGGTTCGAGACCGGGCGGAAACACATTTTAACTAATTAGACAGTAAGCCAATATCTGAAAATACAGTAAAAATCGAGTATTCACTTAGGGCTGATCCCGATATAGGAATTTATGCACTTCTCAGTATTTGGTATTCAGACTTACACTTCAAATAAGGGCTGTGTCTCCTGTAGGCTTATCCTGGCGTGACGTTTTGATAAGCATATAAAACTCTCTGACAAGATGACTTTTATTAATATATTCGGCTCCATTTACTCTCAGATTCGAAAATGCTAATTAGCATCAAAGTAGACATCATGCAAAACTACAAATCCCTGCAAGTTCCTGCACTTCATATCTAACTGACACCTTTGCTAACAGGTATTGTGTCAATTTAAAACTTGTACAAGACAGTTCACAGAATTTCCAAGACAGTTCACAGAATTGTCCATTTAAAGAAATGTTGCCAATTGATTAATTACTACATGTAGCTATTATTCGATAGTTAATCCAGAGATTCTTACCTTAACCTCGATTCGGCAGTCTCGTCCAGATCATCATGGCATTTGTAGATCTTTATGACAGCCACATTAGCAGCTAATTAGCATTTACTTTTGGTGGGAGGGTGGGTGAATACAGGCAAATATTTCTGTAAAAGTCACCTTGTCCTAGAGAGATTACACGGTTACCATGCCAGGGTAAGCCTACAATAAACACAGCCCTTTTTTTAAGTGTTTCTAAAACCCCCTACGTGGACAATGAATGGTAGAAAAACGTTTGGAACCATTTCCCTGTTTGACCGCTAGTTTTTATGGGTATTATGACTCATACTGTGGTACTCTATTTAGGATATTATGGGTGGGCGACTTGTGGGCATTCCTAATCCTTTCCATTAGTTCATCCCTTTTGTGTCAGTTTCTGTAGTGTAGTGGTTATCACGTTCGCCTCACACGCGAAAGGTCCCCGATTCGAAAACGGGCAGAAACAGATTTTAGCGAAACAGATAGGGTGATAACTGAAACCACTGAACAAATACATAGGCCTACAGCATACATACCTAGACCAGTCTTGAACATTTCTTTAAATAACCAGAGGTAATGCAATGTTATAAAACACGTTGTTTGGATCCTGGATGCTAATTGGTTGATAGCAGGGAGTTAAAGCTCCACAATACCCGCATTCTCCGGGCAGTGCCTGTTAACGGCTACATTAGATTTATAAATGCTCATCCACTGTCCCACAGCCCAGCCAGTCAATCTATAAACTTCCTCTCCCCTGACTTCATTAGGTTCTGGGAGCGATAAAAGGCCCACCCAGGCAAAATCCCACCCTTAGATTTGCACAGTTTCCGTAGTGTAGTGGTTATCACGTTCGCCTAACACGCGAAAGGTCCCCGGTTCGAGACCGGGCGGAAACACATTTTAACTAATTAGACAGTAAGCCAATATCTGAAAATACAGTAAAAATCGAGTATTCACTTAGGGCTGATCCCGATATAGGAATTTATGCACTTCTCAGTATTTGGTATTCAGACTTACACTTCAAATAAGGGCTGTGTCTCCTGTAGGCTTATCCTGGCGTGACGTTTTGATAAGCATATAAAACTCTCTGACAAGGTGACTTTTATTAATATATTCGGCTCCATTTACTCTCAGATTCGAAAATGCTAATTAGCATCAAAGTAGACATCATGCAAAACTACAAATCCCTGCAAGTTCCTGCACTTCATATCTAACTGACACCTTTGCTAACAGGTATTGTGTCAATTTAAAACTTGTACAAGACAGTTCACAGAATTTCCAAGACAGTTCACAGAATTGTCCATTTAAAGAAATGTTGCCAATTGATTAATTACTACATGTAGCTATTATTCGATAGTTAATCCAGAGATTCTTACCTTTACCTCGATTCGGCAGTCTCGTCCAGATCATCATGGCATTTGTAGATCTTTATGATAGCCACATTAGCAGCTAATTAGCGTTTACTTTTGGTGGGAGGGGGGGTGAATACAGGCAAATATTTCTGTAAAAGTCACCTTGTCCTAGAGAGATTACACGGTTACCATGCCAGGGTAAGCCTACAATAAACACAGCCCTTTTTTTAAGTGTTTCTAAAATCCCCTTCGGGGACAATGAATGGTGTTCCTGCACTTCATATCTAACTGACACCTTTGATAACAGGTATTGTGTCAATTTAAAACTTGTACAAGACAGTTCACAGAATTGTCCATTTAAAGAAATGTTGCCAATTGATTAATTACTACATGTAGCTAACATTCGATAGTTAATCCAGAGATTCTTACCTTTACCTCGATTCGGCAGTCTCGTCCAGATCATCATGGCATTTGTAGATCTTTATGATAGCCACATTAGCAGCTAATTAGCGTTTACTTTTGGTGGGAGGGGGGGTGAATACAGGCAAATATTTCTGTAAAAGTCACCTTGTCCTAGAGAGATTACACGGTAACCATGCGGTAACGGTAACTTCCTCTCCCCTGACTTCATTAGTTTCTTGGAGCGATAAAAGGCCCACCCAGGCAAAATCCCACCCTTAGATTTGCACAGTTTCTGTAGTGTAGTGGTTATCACATTCGCCTAACACGCGAAAGGTCCCCGGTTCGAGACCGGGCGGAAACACATTTTAACTAATTAGACAGTAAGCCAATATCTGAAAATACAGTAAAAATCGAGTATTCACTTAGGGCTGATCCCGATATAGGAATTTATGCACTTCTCAGTATTTGGTATTCAGACTTACACTTCAAATAAGGGCTGTGTCTCCTGTAGGCTTATCCTGGCGTGACGTTTTGATAAGCATATAAAACTCTCTGACAAGATGACTTTTATTAATATATTCGGCTCCATTTACTCTCAGATTCGAAAATGCTAATTAGCATCAAAGTAGACATCATGCAAAACTACAAATCCCTGCAAGTTCCTGCACTTCATATCTAACTGACACCTTTGCTAACAGGTATTGTGTCAATTTAAAACTTGTACAAGACAGTTCACAGAATTTCCAAGACAGTTCACAGAATTGTCCATTTAAAGAAATGTTGCCAATTGATTAATTACTACATGTAGCTATTATTCGATAGTTAATCCAGAGATTCTTACCTTAACCTCGATTCGGCAGTCTCGTCCAGATCATCATGGCATTTGTAGATCTTTATGACAGCCACATTAGCAGCTAATTAGCATTTACTTTTGGTGGGAGGGTGGGTGAATACAGGCAAATATTTCTGTAAAAGTCACCTTGTCCTAGAGAGATTACACGGTTACCATGCCAGGGTAAGCCTACAATAAACACAGCCCTTTTTTTAAGTGTTTCTAAAACCCCCTACGTGGACAATGAATGGTAGAAAAACGTTTGGAACCATTTCCCTGTTTGACCGCTAGTTTTTATGGGTATTATGACTCATACTGTGGTACTCTATTTAGGATATTATGGGTGGGCGACTTGTGGGCATTCCTAATCCTTTCCATTAGTTCATCCCTTTTGTGTCAGTTTCTGTAGTGTAGTGGTTATCACGTTCGCCTCACACGCGAAAGGTCCCCGATTCGAAAACGGGCAGAAACAGATTTTAGCGAAACAGATAGGGTGATAACTGAAACCACTGAACAAATACATAGGCCTACAGCATACATACCTAGACCAGTCTTGAACATTTCTTTAAATAACCAGAGGTAATGCAATGTTATAAAACACGTTGTTTGGATCCTGGATGCTAATTGGTTGATAGCAGGGAGTTAAAGCTCCACAATACCCGCATTCTCCGGGCAGTGCCTGTTAACGGCTACATTAGATTTATAAATGCTCATCCACTGTCCCACAGCCCAGCCAGTCAATCTATAAACTTCCTCTCCCCTGACTTCATTAGGTTCTGGGAGCGATAAAAGGCCCACCCAGGCAAAATCCCACCCTTAGATTTGCACAGTTTCCGTAGTGTAGTGGTTATCACGTTCGCCTAACACGCGAAAGGTCCCCGGTTCGAGACCGGGCGGAAACACATTTTAACTAATTAGACAGTAAGCCAATATCTGAAAATACAGTAAAAATCGAGTATTCACTTAGGGCTGATCCCGATATAGGAATTTATGCACTTCTCAGTATTTGGTATTCAGACTTACACTTCAAATAAGGGCTGTGTCTCCTGTAGGCTTATCCTGGCGTGACGTTTTGATAAGCATATAAAACTCTCTGACAAGGTGACTTTTATTAATATATTCGGCTCCATTTACTCTCAGATTCGAAAATGCTAATTAGCATCAAAGTAGACATCATGCAAAACTACAAATCCCTGCAAGTTCCTGCACTTCATATCTAACTGACACCTTTGCTAACAGGTATTGTGTCAATTTAAAACTTGTACAAGACAGTTCACAGAATTTCCAAGACAGTTCACAGAATTGTCCATTTAAAGAAATGTTGCCAATTGATTAATTACTACATGTAGCTATTATTCGATAGTTAATCCAGAGATTCTTACCTTTACCTCGATTCGGCAGTCTCGTCCAGATCATCATGGCATTTGTAGATCTTTATGATAGCCACATTAGCAGCTAATTAGCGTTTACTTTTGGTGGGAGGGGGGGTGAATACAGGCAAATATTTCTGTAAAAGTCACCTTGTCCTAGAGAGATTACACGGTTACCATGCCAGGGTAAGCCTACAATAAACACAGCCCTTTTTTTAAGTGTTTCTAAAATCCCCTTCGGGGACAATGAATGGTGTTCCTGCACTTCATATCTAACTGACACCTTTGATAACAGGTATTGTGTCAATTTAAAACTTGTACAAGACAGTTCACAGAATTGTCCATTTAAAGAAATGTTGCCAATTGATTAATTACTACATGTAGCTAACATTCGATAGTTAATCCAGAGATTCTTACCTTTACCTCGATTCGGCAGTCTCGTCCAGATCATCATGGCATTTGTAGATCTTTATGATAGCCACATTAGCAGCTAATTAGCGTTTACTTTTGGTGGGAGGGGGGGTGAATACAGGCAAATATTTCTGTAAAAGTCACCTTGTCCTAGAGAGATTACACGGTAACCATGCGGTAACGGTAACTTCCTCTCCCCTGACTTCATTAGTTTCTTGGAGCGATAAAAGGCCCACCCAGGCAAAATCCCACCCTTAGATTTGCACAGTTTCTGTAGTGTAGTGGTTATCACATTCGCCTAACACGCGAAAGGTCCCCGGTTCGAGACCGGGCGGAAACACATTTTAACTAATTAGACAGTAAGACAATATCTGAAAATACAGTAAAAATCGAGTATTCACTTAGGGCTGATCCCGATATAGGAATTTATGCACTTCTCAGTATTTGGTATTCAGACTTACACTTCAAATAAGGGCTGTGTCTCCTGTAGGCTTATCCTGGCGTGACGTTTTGATAAGCATATAAAACTCTCTGACAAGGTGACTTTTATTAATATATTCGGCTCCATTTACTCTCAGATTCGAAAATGCTAATTAGCATCAAAGTAGACATCATGCAAAACTACAAATCCCTGCAAGTTCCTGCACTTCATATCTAACTGACACCTTTGCTAACAGGTATTGTGTCAATTTAAAACTTGTACAAGACAGTTCACAGAATTTCCAAGACAGTTCACAGAATTGTCCATTTAAAGAAATGTTGCCAATTGATTAATTACTACATGTAGCTATTATTCGATAGTTAATCCAGAGATTCTTACCTTTACCTCGATTCGGCAGTCTCGTCCAGATCATCATGGCATTTGTAGATCTTTATGACAGCCACATTAGCAGCTAATTAGCATTTACTTTTGGTGGGAGGGTGGGTGAATACAGGCAAATATTTCTGTAAAAGTCACCTTGTCCTAGAGAGATTACACGGTTACCATGCCAGGGTAAGCCTACAATAAACACAGCCCTTTTTTTAAGTGTTTCTAAAACCCCCTACGTGGACAATGAATGGTAGAAAAACGTTTGGAACCATTTCCCTGTTTGACCGCTAGTTTTTATGGGTATTATGACTCATACTGTGGTACTCTATTTAGGATATTATGGGTGGGCGACTTGTGGGCATTCCTAATCCTTTCCATTAGTTCATCCCTTTTGTGTCAGTTTCTGTAGTGTAGTGGTTATCACGTTCGCCTCACACGCGAAAGGTCCCCGATTCGAAACCGGGCAGAAACAGATTTTAGCGAAACAGATAGGGTGATAACTGAAACCACTGAACAAATACATAGGCCTACAGCATACATACCTAGACCAGTCTTGAACATTTCTTTAAATAACCAGAGGTAATGCAATGTTATAAAACACGTTGTTTGGATCCTGGATGCTAATTGGTTGATAGCAGGGAGTTAAAGCTCCACAATACCCGCATTCTCCGGGCAGTGCCTGTTAACGGCTACATTAGATTTATAAATGCTCATCCACTGTCCCACAGCCCAGCCAGTCAATCTATAAACTTCCTCTCCCCTGACTTCATTAGGTTCTGGGAGCGATAAAAGGCCCACCCAGGCAAAATCCCACCCTTAGATTTGCACAGTTTCCGTAGTGTAGTGGTTATCACGTTCGCCTAACACGCGAAAGGTCCCCGGTTCGAGACCGGGCGGAAACACATTTTAACTAATTAGACAGTAAGCCAATATCTGAAAATACAGTAAAAATCGAGTATTCACTTAGGGCTGATCCCGATATAGGAATTTATGCACTTCTCAGTATTTGGTATTCAGACTTACACTTCAAATAAGGGCTGTGTCTCCTGTAGGCTTATCCTGGCGTGACGTTTTGATAAGCATATAAAACTCTCTGACAAGGTGACTTTTATTAATATATTCGGCTCCATTTACTCTCAGATTCGAAAATGCTAATTAGCATCAAAGTAGACATCATGCAAAACTACAAATCCCTGCAAGTTCCTGCACTTCATATCTAACTGACACCTTTGCTAACAGGTATTGTGTCAATTTAAAACTTGTACAAGACAGTTCACAGAATTTCCAAGACAGTTCACAGAATTGTCCATTTAAAGAAATGTTGCCAATTGATTAATTACTACATGTAGCTATTATTCGATAGTTAATCCAGAGATTCTTACCTTTACCTCGATTCGGCAGTCTCGTCCAGATCATCATGGCATTTGTAGATCTTTATGATAGCCACATTAGCAGCTAATTAGCGTTTACTTTTGGTGGGAGGGGGGGTGAATACAGGCAAATATTTCTGTAAAAGTCACCTTGTCCTAGAGAGATTACACGGTTACCATGCCAGGGTAAGCCTACAATAAACACAGCCCTTTTTTTAAGTGTTTCTAAAATCCCCTTCGGGGACAATGAATGGTGTTCCTGCACTTCATATCTAACTGACACCTTTGATAACAGGTATTGTGTCAATTTAAAACTTGTACAAGACAGTTCACAGAATTGTCCATTTAAAGAAATGTTGCCAATTGATTAATTACTACATGTAGCTAACATTCGATAGTTAATCCAGAGATTCTTACCTTTACCTCGATTCGGCAGTCTCGTCCAGATCATCATGGCATTTGTAGATCTTTATGATAGCCACATTAGCAGCTAATTAGCGTTTACTTTTGGTGGGAGGGGGGGTGAATACAGGCAAATATTTCTGTAAAAGTCACCTTGTCCTAGAGAGATTACACGGTAACCATGCGGTAACGGTAACTTCCTCTCCCCTGACTTCATTAGTTTCTTGGAGCGATAAAAGGCCCACCCAGGCAAAATCCCACCCTTAGATTTGCACAGTTTCTGTAGTGTAGTGGTTATCACATTCGCCTAACACGCGAAAGGTCCCCGGTTCGAGACCGGGCGGAAACACATTTTAACTAATTAGACAGTAAGCCAATATCTGAAAATACAGTAAAAATCGAGTATTCACTTAGGGCTGATCCCGATATAGGAATTTATGCACTTCTCAGTATTTGGTATTCAGACTTACACTTCAAATAAGGGCTGTGTCTCCTGTAGGCTTATCCTGGCGTGACGTTTTGATAAGCATATAAAACTCTCTGACAAGGTGACTTTTATTAATATATTCGGCTCCATTTACTCTCAGATTCGAAAATGCTAATTAGCATCAAAGTAGACATCATGCAAAACTACAAATCCCTGCAAGTTCCTGCACTTCATATCTAACTGACACCTTTGCTAACAGGTATTGTGTCAATTTAAAACTTGTACAAGACAGTTCACAGAATTTCCAAGACAGTTCACAGAATTGTCCATTTAAAGAAATGTTGCCAATTGATTAATTACTACATGTAGCTATTATTCGATAGTTAATCCAGAGATTCTTACCTTTACCTCGATTCGGCAGTCTCGTCCAGATCATCATGGCATTTGTAGATCTTTATGACAGCCACATTAGCAGCTAATTAGCATTTACTTTTGGTGGGAGGGTGGGTGAATACAGGCAAATATTTCTGTAAAAGTCACCTTGTCCTAGAGAGATTACACGGTTACCATGCCAGGGTAAGCCTACAATAAACACAGCCCTTTTTTTAAGTGTTTCTAAAACCCCCTACGTGGACAATGAATGGTAGAAAAACGTTTGGAACCATTTCCCTGTTTGACCGCTAGTTTTTATGGGTATTATGACTCATACTGTGGTACTCTATTTAGGATATTATGGGTGGGCGACTTGTGGGCATTCCTAATCCTTTCCATTAGTTCATCCCTTTTGTGTCAGTTTCTGTAGTGTAGTGGTTATCACGTTCGCCTCACACGCGAAAGGTCCCCGATTCGAAACCGGGCAGAAACAGATTTTAGCGAAACAGATAGGGTGATAACTGAAACCACTGAACAAATACATAGGCCTACAGCATACATACCTAGACCAGTCTTGAACATTTCTTTAAATAACCAGAGGTAATGCAATGTTATAAAACACGTTGTTTGGATCCTGGATGCTAATTGGTTGATAGCAGGGAGTTAAAGCTCCACAATACCCGCATTCTCCGGGCAGTGCCTGTTAACGGCTACATTAGATTTATAAATGCTCATCCACTGTCCCACAGCCCAGCCAGTCAATCTATAAACTTCCTCTCCCCTGACTTCATTAGGTTCTGGGAGCGATAAAAGGCCCACCCAGGCAAAATCCCACCCTTAGATTTGCACAGTTTCCGTAGTGTAGTGGTTATCACGTTCGCCTAACACGCGAAAGGTCCCCGGTTCGAGACCGGGCGGAAACACATTTTAACTAATTAGACAGTAAGCCAATATCTGAAAATACAGTAAAAATCGAGTATTCACTTAGGGCTGATCCCGATATAGGAATTTATGCACTTCTCAGTATTTGGTATTCAGACTTACACTTCAAATAAGGGCTGTGTCTCCTGTAGGCTTATCCTGGCGTGACGTTTTGATAAGCATATAAAACTCTCTGACAAGGTGACTTTTATTAATATATTCGGCTCCATTTACTCTCAGATTCGAAAATGCTAATTAGCATCAAAGTAGACATCATGCAAAACTACAAATCCCTGCAAGTTCCTGCACTTCATATCTAACTGACACCTTTGCTAACAGGTATTGTGTCAATTTAAAACTTGTACAAGACAGTTCACAGAATTTCCAAGACAGTTCACAGAATTGTCCATTTAAAGAAATGTTGCCAATTGATTAATTACTACATGTAGCTATTATTCGATAGTTAATCCAGAGATTCTTACCTTTACCTCGATTCGGCAGTCTCGTCCAGATCATCATGGCATTTGTAGATCTTTATGATAGCCACATTAGCAGCTAATTAGCGTTTACTTTTGGTGGGAGGGGGGGTGAATACAGGCAAATATTTCTGTAAAAGTCACCTTGTCCTAGAGAGATTACACGGTTACCATGCCAGGGTAAGCCTACAATAAACACAGCCCTTTTTTTAAGTGTTTCTAAAATCCCCTTCGGGGACAATGAATGGTGTTCCTGCACTTCATATCTAACTGACACCTTTGATAACAGGTATTGTGTCAATTTAAAACTTGTACAAGACAGTTCACAGAATTGTCCATTTAAAGAAATGTTGCCAATTGATTAATTACTACATGTAGCTAACATTCGATAGTTAATCCAGAGATTCTTACCTTTACCTCGATTCGGCAGTCTCGTCCAGATCATCATGGCATTTGTAGATCTTTATGATAGCCACATTAGCAGCTAATTAGCGTTTACTTTTGGTGGGAGGGGGGGTGAATACAGGCAAATATTTCTGTAAAAGTCACCTTGTCCTAGAGAGATTACACGGTAACCATGCGGTAACGGTAACTTCCTCTCCCCTGACTTCATTAGTTTCTTGGAGCGATAAAAGGCCCACCCAGGCAAAATCCCACCCTTAGATTTGCACAGTTTCTGTAGTGTAGTGGTTATCACATTCGCCTAACACGCGAAAGGTCCCCGGTTCGAGACCGGGCGGAAACACATTTTAACTAATTAGACAGTAAGCCAATATCTGAAAATACAGTAAAAATCGAGTATTCACTTAGGGCTGATCCCGATATAGGAATTTATGCACTTCTTAGTATTTGGTATTCAGACTTACACTTCAAATAAGGGCTGTGTCTCCTGTAGGCTTATCCTGGCGTGACGTTTTGATAAGCATATAAAACTCTCTGACAAGGTGACTTTTATTAATATATTCGGCTCCATTTACTCTCAGATTCGAAAATGCTAATTAGAATCAAAGTAGACATCATGCAAAACTACAAATCCCTGCAAGTTCCTGCACTTCATATCTAACTGACACCTTTGCTAACAGGTATTGTGTCAATTTAAAACTTGTACAAGACAGTTCACAGAATTTCCAAGACAGTTCACAGAATTGTCCATTTAAAGAAATGTTGCCAATTGATTAATTACTACATGTAGCTATTATTCGATAGTTAATCCAGAGATTCTTACCTTAACCTCGATTCGGCAGTCTCGTCCAGATCATCATGGCATTTGTAGATCTTTATGACAGCCACATTAGCAGCTAATTAGCATTTACTTTTGGTGGGAGGGTGGGTGAATACAGGCAAATATTTCTGTAAAAGTCACCTTGTCCTAGAGAGATTACACGGTTACCATGCCAGGGTAAGCCTACAATAAACACAGCCCTTTTTTTAAGTGTTTCTAAAACCCCCTACGTGGACAATGAATGGTAGAAAAACGTTTGGAACCATTTCCCTGTTTGACCGCTAGTTTTTATGGGTATTATGACTCATACTGTGGTACTCTATTTAGGATATTATGGGTGGGCGACTTGTGGGCATTCCTAATCCTTTCCATTAGTTCATCCCTTTTGTGTCAGTTTCTGTAGTGTAGTGGTTATCACGTTCGCCTCACACGCGAAAGGTCCCCGATTCGAAACCGGGCAGAAACAGATTTTAGCGAAACAGATAGGGTGATAACTGAAACCACTGAACAAATACATAGGCCTACAGCATACATACCTAGACCAGTCTTGAACATTTCTTTAAATAACCAGAGGTAATGCAATGTTATAAAACACGTTGTTTGGATCCTGGATGCTAATTGGTTGATAGCAGGGAGTTAAAGCTCCACAATACCCGCATTCTCCGGGCAGTGCCTGTTAACGGCTCCATTAGATTTATAAATGCTCATCCACTGTCCCACAGCCCAGCCAGTCAATCTATAAACTTCCTCTCCCCTGACTTCATTAGGTTCTGGGAGCAATAAAAGGCCCACCCAGGCAAAATCCCACCCTTAGATTTGCACAGTTTCCGTAGTGTAGTGGTTATCACGTTCGCCTAACACGCGAAAGGTCCCTGGTTCGAGACCGGGCGGAAACACATTTTAACTAATTAGACAGTAAGCCAATATCTGAAAATACAGTAAAAATCGAGTATTCACTTAGGGCTGATCCCGATATAGGAATTTATGCACTTCTCAGTATTTGGTATTCAGACTTACACTTCAAATAAGGGCTGTGTCTCCTGTAGGCTTATCCTGGCGTGACGTTTTGATAAGCATATAAAACTCTCTGACAAGGTGACTTTTATTAATATATTCGGCTCCATTTACTCTCAGATTCGAAAATGCTAATTAGCATCAAAGTAGACATCATGCAAAACTACAAATCCCTGCAAGTTCCTGCACTTCATATCTAACTGACACCTTTGCTAACAGGTATTGTGTCAATTTAAAACTTGTACAAGACAGTTCACAGAATTTCCAAGACAGTTCACAGAATTGTCCATTTAAAGAAATGTTGCCAATTGATTAATTACTACATGTAGCTATTATTCGATAGTTAATCCAGAGATTCTTACCTTTACCTCGATTCGGCAGTCTCGTCCAGATCATCATGGCATTTGTAGATCTTTATGACAGCCACATTAGCAGCTAATTAGCATTTACTTTTGGTGGGAGGGTGGGTGAATACAGGCAAATATTTCTGTAAAAGTCACCTTGTCCTAGAGAGATTACACGGTTACCATGCCAGGGTAAGCCTACAATAAACACAGCCCTTTTTTTAAGTGTTTCTAAAACCCCCTACGTGGACAATGAATGGTAGAAAAACATTTGGAACCATTTCCCTGTTTGACCGCTAGTTTTTATGGGTATTATGACTCATACTGTGGTACTCTATTTAGGATATTATGGGTGGGCGACTTGTGGGCATTCCTAATCCTTTCCATTAGTTCATCCCTTTTGTGTCAGTTTCTGTAGTGTAGTGGTTATCAAGTTCGCCTCACACGCGAAAGGTCCCCGATTCGAAACCGGGCAGAAACAGATTTTAGCGAAACAGATAGGGTGATAACTGAAACCACTGAACAAATACATAGGCCTACAGCATACATACCTAGACCAGTCTTGAACATTTCTTTAAATAACCAGAGGTAATGCAATGTTATAAAACACGTTGTTTGGATCCTGGATGCTAATTGGTTGATAGCAGGGAGTTAAAGCTCCACAATACCCGCATTCTCCGGGCAGTGCCTGTTAACGGCTACATTAGATTTATAAATGCTCATCCACTGTCCCACAGCCCAGCCAGTCAATCTATAAACTTCCTCTCCCCTGACTTCATTAGGTTCTGGGAGCGATAAAAGGCCCACCCAGGCAAAATCCCACCCTTAGTATTCACTTAGGGCTGATCCCGATATAGGAATTTATGCACTTCTCAGTATTTGGTATTCAGACTTACACTTCAAATAAGGGCTGTGTCTCCTGTAGGCTTATCCTGGCGTGACGTTTTGATAAGCATATAAAACTCTCTGACAAGGTGACTTTTATTAATATATTCGGCTCCATTTACTCTCAGATTCGAAAATGCTAATTAGCATCAAAGTAGACATCATGCAAAACTACAAATCCCTGCAAGTTCCTGCACTTCATATCTAACTGACACCTTTGCTAACAGGTATTGTGTCAATTTAAAACTTGTACAAGACAGTTCACAGAATTTCCAAGACAGTTCACAGAATTGTCCATTTAAAGAAATGTTGCCAATTGATTAATTACTACATGTAGCTATTATTCGATAGTTAATCCAGAGATTCTTACCTTTACCTCGATTCGGCAGTCTCGTCCAGATCATCATGGCATTTGTAGATCTTTATGACAGCCACATTAGCAGCTAATTAGCATTTACTTTTGGTGGGAGGGTGGGTGAATACAGGCAAATATTTCTGTAAAAGTCACCTTGTCCTAGAGAGATTACACGGTTACCATGCCAGGGTAAGCCTACAATAAACACAGCCCTTTTTTTAAGTGTTTCTAAAACCCCCTACGTGGACAATGAATGGTAGAAAAACGTTTGGAACCATTTCCCTGTTTGACCGCTAGTTTTTATGGGTATTATGACTCATACTGTGGTACTCTATTTAGGATATTATGGGTGGGCGACTTGTGGGCATTCCTAATCCTTTCCATTAGTTCATCCCTTTTGTGTCAGTTTCTGTAGTGTAGTGGTTATCACGTTCGCCTCACACGCGAAAGGTCCCCAATTCGAAACCGGGCAGAAACAGATTTTAGCGAAACAGATAGGGTGATAACTGAAACCACTGAACAAATACATAGGCCTACAGCATACATACCTAGACCAGTCTTGAACATTTCTTTAAATAACCAGAGGTAATGCAATGTTATAAAACATGTTGTTTGGATCCTGGATGCTAATTGGTTGATAGCAGGGAGTTAAAGCTCCACAATACCCGCATTCTCCGGGCAGTGCCTGTTAACGGCTACATTAGATTTATAAATTCTCATCCACTGTCCCACAGCCCAGCCAGTCAATCTATAAACTTCCTCTCCCCTGACTTCATTAGGTTCTGGGAGCGATAAAAGGCCCACCCAGGCAAAATCCCACCCTTAGATTTGCACAGTTTCCGTAGTGTAGTGGTTATCACGTTCGCCTAACACGCGAAAGGTCCCCGGTTCGAGACCGGGCGGAAACACATTTTAACTAATTAGACAGTAAGCCAATATCTGAAAATACAGTAAAAATCGAGTATTCACTTAGGGCTGATCCCGATATAGGAATTTATGCACTTCTCAGTATTTGGTATTCAGACTTACACTTCAAATAAGGGCTGTGTCTCCTGTAGGCTTATCCTGGCGTGACGTTTTGATAAGCATATAAAACTCTCTGACAAGGTGACTTTTATTAATATATTCGGCTCCATTTACTCTCAGATTCGAAAATGCTAATTAGCATCAAAGTAGACATCATGCAAAACTACAAATCCCTGCAAGTTCCTGCACTTCATATCTAACTGACACCTTTGCTAACAGGTATTGTGTCAATTTAAAACTTGTACAAGACAGTTCACAGAATTGTCCATTTAAAGAAATGTTGCCAATTGATTAATTACTACATGTAGCTAACATTCGATAGTTAATCCAGAGATTCTTACCTTTACCTCGATTCGGCAGTCTCGTCCAGATCATCATGGCATTTGTAGATCTTTATGATAGCCACATTAGCAGCTAATTAGCGTTTACTTTTGGTGGGAGGGGGGGTGAATACAGGCAAATATTTCTGTAAAAGTCACCTTGTCCTAGAGAGATTACACGGTTACCATGCCAGGGTAAGCCTACAATAAACACAGCCCTTTTTTTAAGTGTTTCTAAAACCCCCTACGTGGACAATGAATGGTAGAAAAACGTTTGGAACCATTTCCCTGTTTGACCGCTAGTTTTTATGGGTATTATGACTCATACTGTGGTACTCTATTTAGGATATTATGGGTGGGCGACTTGTGGGCATTCCTAATCCTTTCCATTAGTTCATCCCTTTTGTGTCAGTTTCTGTAGTGTAGTGGTTATCACGTTCGCCTCACACGCGAAAGGTCCCCGATTCGAAACCGGGCAGAAACAGATTTTAGCGAAACAGATAGGGTGATAACTGAAACCACTGAACAAATACATAGGCCTACAGCATACATACCTAGACCAGTCTTGAACATTTCTTTAAATAACCAGAGGTAATGCAATGTTATAAAACACGTTGTTTGGATCCTGGATGCTAATTGGTTGATAGCAGGGAGTTAAAGCTCCACAATACCCGCATTCTCCGGGCAGTGCCTGTTAACGGCTCCATTAGATTTATAAATGCTCATCCACTGTCCCACAGCCCAGCCAGTCAATCTATAAACTTCCTCTCCCCTGACTTCATTAGGTTCTGGGAGCGATAAAAGGCCC
This sequence comes from Thymallus thymallus, assembly GCA_023634145.1. Taxonomy (NCBI): domain Eukaryota; kingdom Metazoa; phylum Chordata; class Actinopteri; order Salmoniformes; family Salmonidae; genus Thymallus; species Thymallus thymallus. Next base: position 7,055,082 of record CM042399.1, on the reverse strand, counting down.
ACCCAGGCAAAATCCCACCCTTAGATTTGCACAGTTTCTGTAGTGTAGTGGTTATCACGTTCGCCTAACACGCGAAAGGTCCCCGGTTCGAGACCGGGCGGAAACACATTTTAACTAATTAGACAGTAAGCCAATATCTGAAAATACAGTAAAAATCGAGTATTCACTTAGGGCTGATCCCGATATAGGAATTTATGCACTTCTCAGTATTTGGTATTCAGACTTACACTTCAAATAAGGGCTGTGTCTCCTGTAGGCTTATCCTGGCGTGACGTTTTGATAAGCATATAAAACTCTCTGACAAGGTGACTTTTATTAATATATTCGGCTCCATTTACTCTCAGATTCGAAAATGCTAATTAGCATCAAAGTAGACATCATGCAAAACTACAAAACCCTGCAAGTTCCTGCACTTCATATCTAACTGACACCTTTGCTAACAGGTATTGTGTCAATTTAAAACTTGTACAAGACAGTTCACAGAATTGTCCATTTAAAGAAATGTTGCCAATTGATTAATTACTACATGTAGCTATTATTCGATAGTTAATCCAGAGATTCTTACCTTTACCTCGATTCGGCAGTCTCGTCCAGATCATCATGGCATTTGTAGATCTTTATGACAGCCACATTAGCAGCTAATTAGCATTTACTTTTGGTGGGAGGGTGGGTGAATACAGGCAAATATTTCTGTAAAAGTCACCTTGTCCTAGAGAGATTACACGGTTACCATGCCAGGGTAAGCCTACAATAAACACAGCCCTTTTTTTAAGTGTTTCTAAAACCCCCTACGTGGACAATGAATGGTAGAAAAACGTTTGGAACCATTTCCCTGTTTGACCGCTAGTTTTTATGGGTATTATGACTCATACTGTGGTACTCTATTTAGGATATTATGGGTGGGCGACTTGTGGGCATTCCTAATCCTTTCCATTAGTTCATCCCTTTTGTGTCAGTTTCTGTAGTGTAGTGGTTATCACGTTCGCCTCACACGCGAAAGGTCCCCGATTCGAAACCGGGCAGAAACAGATTTTAGCGAAACAGATAGGGTGATAACTGAAACCACTGAACAAATACATAGGCCTACAGCATACATACCTAGACCAGTCTTGAACATTTCTTTAAATAACCAGAGGTAATGCAATGTTATAAAACACGTTGTTTGGATCCTGGATGCTAATTGGTTGATAGCAGGGAGTTAAAGCTCCACAATACCCGCATTCTCCGGGCAGTGCCTGTTAACGGCTCCATTAGATTTATAAATGCTCATCCACTGTCCCACAGCCCAGCCAGTCAATCTATAAACTTCCTCTCCCCTGACTTCATTAGGTTCTGGGAGCGATAAAAGGCCCACCCAGGCAAAATCCCACCCTTAGATTTGCACAGTTTCCGTAGTGTAGTGGTTATCACGTTCGCCTAACACGCGAAAGGTCCCCGGTTCGAGACCGGGCGGAAACACATTTTAACTAATTAGACAGTAAGCCAATATCTGAAAATACAGTAAAAATCGAGTATTCACTTAGGGCTGATCCCGATATAGGAATTTATGCACTTCTCAGTATTTGGTATTCAGACTTACACTTCAAATAAGGGCTGTGTCTCCTGTAGGCTTATCCTGGCGTGACGTTTTGATAAGCATATAAAACTCTCTGACAAGGTGACTTTTATTAATATATTCGGCTCCATTTACTCTCAGATTCGAAAATGCTAATTAGCATCAAAGTAGACATCATGCAAAACTACAAATCCCTGCAAGTTCCTGCACTTCATATCTAACTGACACCTTTGCTAACAGGTATTGTGTCAATTTAAAACTTGTACAAGACAGTTCACAGAATTGTCCATTTAAAGAAATGTTGCCAATTGATTAATTACTACATGTAGCTAACATTCGATAGTTAATCCAGAGATTCTTACCTTTACCTCGATTCGGCAGTCTCGTCCAGATCATCATGGCATTTGTAGATCTTTATGATAGCCACATTAGCAGCTAATTAGCGTTTACTTTTGGTGGGAGGGGGGGTGAATACAGGCAAATATTTCTGTAAAAGTCACCTTGTCCTAGAGAGATTACACGGTTACCATGCCAGGGTAAGCCTACAATAAACACAGCCCTTTTTTTAAGTGTTTCTAAAACCCCCTACGTGGACAATGAATGGTAGAAAAACGTTTGGAACCATTTCCCTGTTTGACCGCTAGTTTTTATGGGTATTATGACTCATACTGTGGTACTCTATTTAGGATATTATGGGTGGGCGACTTGTGGGCATTCCTAATCCTTTCCATTAGTTCATCCCTTTTGTGTCAGTTTCTGTAGTGTAGTGGTTATCACGTTCGCCTCACACGCGAAAGGTCCCCGATTCGAAACCGGGCAGAAACAGATTTTAGCGAAACAGATAGGGTGATAACTGAAACCACTGAACAAATACATAGGCCTACAGCATACATACCTAGACCAGTCTTGAACATTTCTTTAAATAACCAGAGGTAATGCAATGTTATAAAACACGTTGTTTGGATCCTGGATGCTAATTGGTTGATAGCAGGGAGTTAAAGCTCCACAATACCCGCATTCTCCGGGCAGTGCCTGTTAACGGCTCCATTAGATTTATAAATGCTCATCCACTGTCCCACAGCCCAGCCAGTCAATCTATAAACTTCCTCTCCCCTGACTTCATTAGGTTCTGGGAGCGATAAAAGGCCCACCCAGGCAAAATCCCACCCTTAGATTTGCACAGTTTCTGTAGTGTAGTGGTTATCACGTTCGCCTAACACGCGTAAGGTCCCCGGTTCGAGACCGGGCGGAAACACATTTTAACTAATTAGACAGTAAGCCAATATCTGAAAATACAGTAAAAATCGAGTATTCACTTAGGGCTGATCCCGATATAGGAATTTATGCACTTCTCAGTATTTGGTATTCAGACTTACACTTCAAATAAGGGCTGTGTCTCCTGTAGGCTTATCCTGGCGTGACGTTTTGATAAGCATATAAAACTCTCTGACAAGGTGACTTTTATTAATATATTCGGCTCCATTTACTCTCAGATTCGAAAATGCTAATTAGCATCAAAGTAGACATCATGCAAAACTACAAAACCCTGCAAGTTCCTGCACTTCATATCTAACTGACACCTTTGCTAACAGGTATTGTGTCAATTTAAAACTTGTACAAGACAGTTCACAGAATTGTCCATTTAAAGAAATGTTGCCAATTGATTAATTACTACATGTAGCTATTATTCGATAGTTAATCCAGAGATTCTTACCTTTACCTCGATTCGGCAGTCTCGTCCAGATCATCATGGCATTTGTAGATCTTTATGACAGCCACATTAGCAGCTAATTAGCATTTACTTTTGGTGGGAGGGTGGGTGAATACAGGCAAATATTTCTGTAAAAGTCACCTTGTCCTAGAGAGATTACACGGTTACCATGCCAGGGTAAGCCTACAATAAACACAGCCCTTTTTTTAAGTGTTTCTAAAACCCCCTACGTGGACAATGAATGGTAGAAAAACGTTTGGAACCATTTCCCTGTTTGACCGCTAGTTTTAATGGGTATTATGACTCATACTGTGGTACTCTATTTAGGATATTATGGGTGGGCGACTTGTGGGCATTCCTAATCCTTTCCATTAGTTCATCCCTTTTGTGTCAGTTTCTGTAGTGTAGTGGTTATCACGTTCGCCTCACACGCGAAAGGTCCCCGATTCGAAACCGGGCAGAAACAGATTTTAGCGAAACAGATAGGGTGATAACTGAAACCACTGAACAAATACATAGGCCTACAGCATACATACCTAGACCAGTCTTGAACATTTCTTTAAATAACCAGAGGTAATGCAATGTTATAAAACACGTTGTTTGGATCCTGGATGCTAATTGGTTGATAGCAGGGAGTTAAAGCTCCACAATACCCGCATTCTCCGGGCAGTGCCTGTTAACGGCTCCATTAGATTTATAAATGCTCATCCACTGTCCCACAGCCCAGCCAGTCAATCTATAAACTTCCTCTCCCCTGACTTCATTAGGTTCTGGGAGCGATAAAAGGCCCACCCAGGCAAAATCCCACCCTTAGATTTGCACAGTTTCCGTAGTGTAGTGGTTATCACGTTCGCCTAACACGCGAAAGGTCCCCGGTTCGAGACCGGGCGGAAACACATTTTAACTAATTAGACAGTAAGCCAATATCTGAAAATACAGTAAAAATCGAGTATTCACTTAGGGCTGATCCCGATATAGGAATTTATGCACTTCTCAGTATTTGGTATTCAGACTTACACTTCAAATAAGGGCTGTGTCTCCTGTAGGCTTATCCTGGCGTGACGTTTTGATAAGCATATAAAACTCTCTGACAAGGTGACTTTTATTAATATATTCGGCTCCATTTACTCTCAGATTCGAAAATGCTAATTAGCATCAAAGTAGACATCATGCAAAACTACAAATCCCTGCAAGTTCCTGCACTTCATATCTAACTGACACCTTTGCTAACAGGTATTGTGTCAATTTAAAACTTGTACAAGACAGTTCACAGAATTGTCCATTTAAAGAAATGTTGCCAATTGATTAATTACTACATGTAGCTATTATTCGATAGTTAATCCAGAGATTCTTACCTTTACCTCGATTCGGCAGTCTCGTCCAGATCATCATGGCATTTGTAGATCTTTATGACAGCCACATTAGCAGCTAATTAGCATTTACTTTTGGTGGGAGGGTGGGTGAATACAGGCAAATATTTCTGTAAAAGTCACCTTGTCCTAGAGAGATTACACGGTTACCATGCCAGGGTAAGCCTACAATAAACACAGTCCTTTTTTTAAGTGTTTCTAAAACCCCCTACGTGGACAATGAATGGTAGAAAAACATTTGGAACCATTTCCCTGTTTGACCGCTAGTTTTTATGGGTATTATGACTCATACTGTGGTACTCTATTTAGGATATTATGGGTGGGCGACTTGTGGGCATTCCTAATCCTTTCCATTAGTTCATCCCTTTTGTGTCAGTTTCTGTAGTGTAGTGGTTATCAAGTTCGCCTCACACGCGAAAGGTCCCCGATTCGAAACCGGGCAGAAACAGATTTTAGCGAAACAGATAGGGTGATAACTGAAACCACTGAACAAATACATAGGCCTACAGCATACATACCTAGACCAGTCTTGAACATTTCTTTAAATAACCAGAGGTAATGCAATGTTATAAAACACGTTGTTTGGATCCTGGATGCTAATTGGTTGATAGCAGGGAGTTAAAGCTCCACAATACCCGCATTCTCCGGGCAGTGCCTGTTAACGGCTACATTAGATTTATAAATGCTCATCCACTGTCCCACAGCCCAGCCAGTCAATCTATAAACTTCCTCTCCCCTGACTTCATTAGGTTCTGGGAGCGATAAAAGGCCCACCCAGGCAAAATCCCACCCTTAGATTTGCACAGTTTCCGTAGTGTAGTGGTTATCACGTTCGCCTAACACGCGAAAGGTCCCCGGTTCGAGACCGGGCGGAAACACATTTTAACTAATTAGACAGTAAGCCAATATCTGAAAATACAGTAAAAATCGAGTATTCACTTAGGGCTGATCCCGATATAGGAATTTATGCACTTCTCAGTATTTGGTATTCAGACTTACACTTCAAATAAGGGCTGTGTCTCCTGTAGGCTTATCCTGGCGTGACGTTTTGATAAGCATATAAAACTCTCTGACAAGGTGACTTTTATTAATATATTCGGCTCCATTTACTCTCAGATTCGAAAATGCTAATTAGCATCAAAGTAGACATCATGCAAAACTACAAATCCCTGCAAGTTCCTGCACTTCATATCTAACTGACACCTTTGCTAACAGGTATTGTGTCAATTTAAAACTTGTACAAGACAGTTCACAGAATTTCCAAGACAGTTCACAGAATTGTCCATTTAAAGAAATGTTGCCAATTGATTAATTACTACATGTAGCTATTATTCGATAGTTAATCCAGAGATTCTTACCTTTACCTCGATTCGGCAGTCTTGTCCAGATCATCATGGCATTTTTAGATCTTTATGACAGCCACATTAGCAGCTAATTAGCATTTACTTTTGGTGGGAGGGTGGGTGAATACAGGCAAATATTTCTGTAAAAGTCACCTTGTCCTAGAGAGATTACACGGTTACCATGCCAGGGTAAGCCTACAATAATCACAGTCCTTTTTTTAAGTGTTTCTAAAACCCCCTACGTGGACAATGAATGGTAGAAAAACATTTGGAACCATTTCCCTGTTTGACCGCTAGTTTTTATGGGTATTATGACTCATACTGTGGTACTCTATTTAGGATATTATGGGTGGGCGACTTGTGGGCATTCCTAATCCTTTCCATTAGTTCATCCATTTTGTGTCAGTTTCTGTAGTGTAGTGGTTATCAAGTTCGCCTCACACGCGAAAGGTCCCCGATTCGAAACCGGGCAGAAACAGATTTTAGCGAAACAGATAGGGTGATAACTGAAACCACTGAACAAATACATAGGCCTACAGCATACATACCTAGACCAGTCTTGAACATTTCTTTAAATAACCAGAGGTAATGCAATGTTATAAAACACGTTGTTTGGATCCTGGATGCTAATTGGTTGATAGCAGGGAGTTAAAGCTCCACAATACCCGCATTCTCCGGGCAGTGCCTGTTAACGGCTACATTAGATTTATAAATGCTCATCCACTGTCCCACAGCCCAGCCAGTCAATCTATAAACTTCCTCTCCCCTGACTTCATTAGGTTCTGGGAGCGATAAAAGGCCCACCCAGGCAAAATCCCACCCTTAGATTTGCACAGTTTCCGTAGTGTAGTGGTTATCACGTTCGCCTAACACGCGAAAGGTCCCCGGTTCGAGACCGGGCGGAAACACATTTTAACTAATTAGACAGTAAGCCAATATCTGAAAATACAGTAAAAATCGAGTATTCACTTAGGGCTGATCCCGATATAGGAATTTATGCACTTCTCAGTATTTGGTATTCAGACTTACACTTCAAATAAGGGCTGTGTCTCCTGTAGGCTTATCCTGGCGTGACGTTTTGATAAGCATATAAAACTCTCTGACAAGGTGACTTTTATTAATATATTCGGCTCCATTTACTCTCAGATTCGAAAATGCTAATTAGCATCAAAGTAGACATCATGCAAAACTACAAATCCCTGCAAGTTCCTGCACTTCATATCTAACTGACACCTTTGCTAACAGGTATTGTGTCAATTTAAAACTTGTACAAGACAGTTCACAGAATTTCCAAGACAGTTCACAGAATTGTCCATTTAAAGAAATGTTGCCAATTGATTAATTACTACATGTAGCTATTATTCGATAGTTAATCCAGAGATTCTTACCTTTACCTCGATTCGGCAGTCTTGTCCAGATCATCATGGCATTTTTAGATCTTTATGACAGCCACATTAGCAGCTAATTAGCATTTACTTTTGGTGGGAGGGTGGGTGAATACAGGCAAATATTTCTGTAAAAGTCACCTTGTCCTAGAGAGATTACACGGTTACCATGCCAGGGTAAGCCTACAATAAACACAGCCCTTTTTTTAAGTATTTCTAAAACCCCCTACGTGGACAATGAATGGTAGAAAAACGTTTGGAACCATTTCCCTGTTTGACCGCTAGTTTTTATGGGTATTATGACTCATACTGTGGTACTCTATTTAGGATATTATGGGTGGGCGACTTGTGGGCATTCCTAATCCTTTCCATTAGTTCATCCCTTTTGTGTCAGTTTCTGTAGTGTAGTGGTTATCACGTTCGCCTCACACGCGAAAGGTCCCCGATTCGAAACCGGGCAGAAACAGATTTTAGCGAAACAGATAGGGTGATAACTGAAACCACTGAACAAATACATAGGCCTACAGCATACATACCTAGACCAGTCTTGAACATTTCTTTAAATAACCAGAGGTAATGCAATGTTATAAAACACGTTGTTTGGATCCTGGATGCTAATTGGTTGATAGCAGGGAGTTAAAGCTCCACAATACCCGCATTCTCCGGGCAGTGCCTGTTAACGGCTACATAAGATTTATAAATGCTCATCCACTGTACCACAGCCCAGCCAGTCAATCTATAAACTTCCTCTCCCCTGACTTCATTAGGTTCTGGGAGCGATAAAAGGCCCACCCAGGCAAAATCCCACCCTTAGATTTGCACAGTTTCCGTAGTGTAGTGGTTATCACGTTCGCCTAACACGCGAAAGGTCCCCGGTTCGAGACCGGGCGGAAACACATTTTAACTAATTAGACAGTAAGCCAATATCTGAAAATACAGTAAAAATCGAGTATTCACTTAGGGCTGATCCCGATATAGGAATTTATGCACTTCTCAGTATTTGGTATTCAGACTTACACTTCAAATAAGGGCTGTGTCTCCTGTAGGCTTATCCTGGCGTGACGTTTTGATAAGCATATAAAACTCTCTGACAAGGTGACTTTTATTAATATATTCGGCTCCATTTACTCTCAGATTCGAAAATGCTAATTAGCATCAAAGTAGACATCATGCAAAACTACAAATCCCTGCAAGTTCCTGCACTTCATATCTAACTGACACCTTTGCTAACAGGTATTGTGTCAATTTAAAACTTGTACAAGACAGTTCACAGAATTGTCCATTTAAAGAAATGTTGCCAATTGATTAATTACTACATGTAGCTAACATTTGATAGTTAATCCAGAGATTCTTACCTTTACCTCGATTCGGCAGTCTCGTCCAGATCATCATGGCATTTGTAGATCTTTATGATAGCCACATTAGCAGCTAATTAGCGTTTACTTTTGGTGGGAGGGGGGGTGAATACAGGCAAATATTTCTGTAAAAGTCACCTTGTCCTAGAGAGATTACACGGTTACCATGCCAGGGTAAGCCTACAATAAACACAGCCCTTTTTTTAAGTGTTTCTAAAACCCCCTACGTGGACAATGAATGGTAGAAAAACGTTTGGAACCATTTCCCTGTTTGACCGCTAGTTTTTATGGGTATTATGACTCATACTGTGGTACTCTATTTAGGATATTATGGGTGGGCGACTTGTGGGCATTCCTAATCCTTTCCATTAGTTCATCCCTTTTGTGTCAGTTTCTGTAGTGTAGTGGTCATCACGTTCGCCTCACACGCGAAAGGTCCCCGATTCGAAACCGGGCAGAAACAGATTTTAGCGAAACAGATAGGGTGATAACTGAAACCACTGAACAAATACATAGGCCTACAGCATACATACCTAGACCAGTCTTGAACATTTCTTTAAATAACCAGAGGTAATGCAATGTTATAAAACACGTTGTTTGGATCCTGGATGCTAATTGGTTGATAGCAGGGAGTTAAAGCTCCACAATACCCGCATTCTCCGGGCAGTGCCTGTTAACGGCTACATTAGATTTATAAATGCTCATCCACTGTCCCACAGCCCAGCCAGTCAATCTATAAACTTCCTCTCCCCTGACTTCATTAGGTTCTGGGAGCGATAAAAGGCCCACCCAGGCAAAATCCCACCCTTAGATTTGCACAGTTTCTGTAGTGTAGTGGTTATCACGTTCGCCTAACACGCGAAAGGTCCCCGGTTCGAGACCGGGCGGAAACACATTTTAACTAATTAGACAGTAAGCCAATATCTGAAAATACAGTAAAAATCGAGTATTCACTTAGGGCTGATCCAGATATAGGAATTTATGCACTTCTCAGTATTTGGTATTCAGACTTACACTTCAAATAAGGGCTGTGTCTCCTGTAGGCTTATCCTGGCGTGACGTTTTGATAAGCATATAAAACTCTCTGACAAGGTGACTTTTATTAATATATTCGGCTCCATTTACTCTCAGATTCGAAAATGCTAATTAGCATCAAAGTAGACATCATGCAAAACTACAAAACCCTGCAAGTTCCTGCACTTCATATCTAACTGACACCTTTGCTAACAGGTATTGTGTCAATTTAAAACTTGTACAAGACAGTTCACAGAATTGTCCATTTAAAGAAATGTTGCCAATTGATTAATTACTACATGTAGCTATTATTCGATAGTTAATCCAGAGATTCTTACCTTTACCTCGATTCGGCAGTCTCGTCCAGATCATCATGGCATTTGTAGATCTTTATGACAGCCACATTAGCAGCTAATTAGCATTTACTTTTGGTGGGAGGGTGGGTGAATACAGGCAAATATTTCTGTAAAAGTCACCTTGTCCTAGAGAGATTACACGGTTACCATGCCAGGGTAAGCCTACAATAAACACAGCCCTTTTTTTAAGTGTTTCTAAAACCCCCTACGTGGACAATGAATGGTAGAAAAACATTTGGAACCATTTCCCTGTTTGACCGCTAGTTTTTATGGGTATTATGACTCATACTGTGGTACTCTATTTAGGATATTATGGGTGGGCGACTTGTGGGCATTCCTAATCCTTTCCATTAGTTCATCCCTTTTGTGTCAGTTTCTGTAGTGTAGTGGTTATCAAGTTCGCCTCACACGCGAAAGGTCCCCGATTCGAAACCGGGCAGAAACAGATTTTAGCGAAACAGATAGGGTGATAACTGAAACCACTGAACAAATACATAGGCCTACAGCATACATACCTAGACCAGTCTTGAACATTTCTTTAAATAACCAGAGGTAATGCAATGTTATAAAACACGTTGTTTGGATCCTGGATGCTAATTGGTTGATAGCAGGGAGTTAAAGCTCCACAATACCCGCATTCTCCGGGCAGTGCCTGTTAACGGCTACATTAGATTTATAAATGCTCATCCACTGTCCCACAGCCCAGCCAGTCAATCTATAAACTTCCTCTCCCCTGACTTCATTAGGTTCTGGGAGCGATAAAAGGCCCACCCAGGCAAAATCCCACCCTTAGATTTGCACAGTTTCCGTAGTGTAGTGGTTATCACGTTCGCCTAACACGCGAAAGGTCCCCGGTTCGAGACTGGGCGGAAACACATTTTAACTAATTAGACAGTAAGCCAATATCTGAAAATACAGTAAAAATCGAGTATTCACTTAGGGCTGATCCCGATATAGGAATTTATGCACTTCTCAGTATTTGGTATTCAGACTTACACTTCAAATAAGGGCTGTGTCTCCTGTAGGCTTATCCTGGCGTGACGTTTTGATAAGCATATAAAACTCTCTGACAAGGTGACTTTTATTAATATATTCGGCTCCATTTACTCTCAGATTCGAAAATGCTAATTAGCATCAAAGTAGACATCATGCAAAACTACAAATCCCTGCAAGTTCCTGCACTTCATATCTAACTGACACCTTTGCTAACAGGTATTGTGTCAATTTAAAACTTGTACAAGACAGTTCACAGAATTGTCCATTTAAAGAAATGTTGCCAATTGATTAATTACTACATGTAGCTAACATTCGATAGTTAATCCAGAGATTCTTACCTTTACCTCGATTCGGCAGTCTCGTCCAGATCATCATGGCATTTGTAGATCTTTATGATAGCCACATTAGCAGCTAATTAGCGTTTACTTTTGGTGGGAGGGGGGGTGAATACAGGCAAATATTTCTGTAAAAGTCACCTTGTCCTAGAGAGATTACACGGTTACCATGCCAGGGTAAGCCTACAATAAACACAGCCCTTTTTTTAAGTGTTTCTAAAATCCCCTTCGGGGACAATGAATGGTGTTCCTGCACTTCATATCTAACTGACACCTTTGCTAACAGGTATTGTGTCAATTTAAAACTTGTACAAGACAGTTCACAGAATTGTCCATTTAAAGAAATGTTGCCAATTGATTAATTACTACATGTAGCTAACATTCGATAGTTAATCCAGAGATTCTTACCTTTACCTCGATTCGGCAGTCTCGTCCAGATCATCATGGCATTTGTAGATCTTTATGATAGCCACATTAGCAGCTAATTAGTGTTTACTTTTGGTGGGAGGGGGGGTGAATACAGGCAAATATTTCTGTAAAAGTCACCTTGTCCTAGAGAGATTACACGGTAACCATGCGGTAACGGTAACTTCCTCTCCCCTGACTTCATTAGTTTCTTGGAGCGATAAAAGGCCCACCCAGGCAAAATCCCACCCTTAGATTTGCACAGTTTCTGTAGTGTAGTGGTTATCACATTCGCCTAACACGCGAAAGGTCCCCGGTTCGAGACCGGGCGGAAACACATTTTAACTAATTAGACAGTAAGCCAATATCTGAAAATACAGTAAAAATCGAGTATTCACTTAGGGCTGATCCCGATATAGGAATTTATGCACTTCTCAGTATTTGGTATTCAGACTTACACTTCAAATAAGGGCTGTGTCTCCTGTAGGCTTATCCTGGCGTGACGTTTTGATAAGCATATAAAACTCTCTGACAAGGTGACTTTTATTAATATATTCGGCTCCATTTACTCTCAGATTCGAAAATGCTAATTAGCATCAAAGTAGACATCATGCAAAACTACAAATCCCTGCAAGTTCCTGCACTTCATATCTAACTGACACCTTTGCTAACAGGTATTGTGTCAATTTAAAACTTGTACAAGACAGTTCACAGAATTTCCAAGACAGTTCACAGAATTGTCCATTTAAAGAAATGTTGCCAATTGATTAATTACTACATGTAGCTATTATTCGATAGTTAATCCAGAGATTCTTACCTTTACCTCGATTCGGCAGTCTCGTCCAGATCATCATGGCATTTGTAGATCTTTATGACAGCCACATTAGCAGCTAATTAGCATTTACTTTTGGTGGGAGGGTGGGTGAATACAGGCAAATATTTCTGTAAAAGTCACCTTGTCCTAGAGAGATTACACGGTTACCATGCCAGGGTAAGCCTACAATAAACACAGCCCTTTTTTTAAGTGTTTCTAAAACCCCCTACGTGGACAATGAATGGTAGAAAAACGTTTGGAACCATTTCCCTGTTTGACCGCTAGTTTTTATGGGTATTATGACTCATACTGTGGTACTCTATTTAGGATATTATGGGTGGGCGACTTGTGGGCATTCCTAATCCTTTCCATTAGTTCATCCCTTTTGTGTGAGTTTCTGTAGTGTAGTGGTTATCACGTTCGCCTCACACGCGAAAGGTCCCCGATTCGAAACCGGGCAGAAACAGATTTTAGCGAAACAGATAGGGTGATAACTGAAACCACTGAACAAATACATAGGCCTACAGCATACATACCTAGACCAGTCTTGAACATTTCTTTAAATAACCAGAGGTAATGCAATGTTATAAAACACGTTGTTTGGATCCTGGATGCTAATTGGTTGATAGCAGGGAGTTAAAGCTCCACAATACCCGCATTCTCCGGGCAGTGCCTGTTAACGGCTCCATTAGATTTATAAATGCTCATCCACTGTCCCACAGCCCAGCCAGTCAATCTATAAACTTCCTCTCCCCTGACTTCATTAGGTTCTGGGAGCGATAAAAGGCCCACCCAGAAAAAATCCCACCCTTAGATTTGCACAGTTTCCGTAGTGTAGTGGTTATCACGTTCGCCTAACACGCGAAAGGTCCCCGGTTCGAGACCGGGCGGAAACACATTTTAACTAATTAGACAGTAAGCCAATATCTGAAAATACAGTAAAAATCGAGTATTCACTTAGGGCTGATCCCGATATAGGAATTTATGCACTTCTCAGTATTTGGTATTCAGACTTACACTTCAAATAAGGGCTGTGTCTCCTGTAGGCTTATCCTGGCGTGACGTTTTGATAAGCATATAAAACTCTCTGACAAGGTGACTTTTATTAATATATTCGGCTCCATTTACTCTCAGATTCGAAAATGCTAATTAGCATCAAAGTAGACATCATGCAAAACTACAAATCCCTGCAAGTTCCTGCACTTCATATCTAACTGACACCTTTGCTAACAGGTATTGTGTCAATTTAAAACTTGTACAAGACAGTTCACAGAATTGTCCATTTAAAGAAATGTTGCCAATTGATTAATTACTACATGTAGCTATTATTCGATAGTTAATCCAGAGATTCTTACCTTTACCTCGATTCGGCAGTCTCGTCCAGATCATCATGGCATTTGTAGATCTTTATGACAGCCACATTAGCAGCTAATTAGCATTTACTTTTGGTGGGAGGGTGGGTGAATACAGGCAAATATTTCTGTAAAAGTCACCTTGTCCTAGAGAGATTACACGGTTACCATGCCAGGGTAAGCCTACAATAAACACAGCCCTTTTTTTAAGTGTTTCTAAAACCCCCTACGTGGACAATGAATGGTAGAAAAACATTTGGAACCATTTCCCTGTTTGACCGCTAGTTTTTATGGGTATTATGACTCATACTGTGGTACTCTATTTAGGATATTATGGGTGGGCGACTTGTGGGCATTCCTAATCCTTTCCATTAGTTCATCCCTTTTGTGTCAGTTTCTGTAGTGTAGTGGTTATCAAGTTCGCCTCACACGCGAAAGGTCCCCGATTCGAAACCGGGCAGAAACAGATTTTAGCGAAACAGATAGGGTGATAACTGAAACCACTGAACAAATACATAGGCCTACAGCATACATACCTAGACCAGTCTTGAACATTTCTTTAAATAACCAGAGGTAATGCAATGTTATAAAACACGTTGTTTGGATCCTGGATCCTAATTGGTTGATAGCAGGGAGTTAAAGCTCCACAATACCCGCATTCTCCGGGCAGTGCCTGTTAACGGCTACATTAGATTTATAAATGCTCATCCACTGTCCCACAGCCCAGCCAGTCAATCTATAAACTTCCTCTCCCCTGACTTCATTAGGTTCTGGGAGCGATAAAAGGCCCACCCAGGCAAAATCCCACCCTTAGATTTGCACAGTTTCCGTAGTGTAGTGGTTATCACGTTCGCCTAACACGCGAAAGGTCCCCGGTTCGAGACCGGGCGGAAACACGTTTTAACTAATTAGACAGTAAGCCAATATCTGAAAATACAGTAAAAATGGAGTATTCACTTAGGGCTGATCCCGATATAGGAATTTATGCACTTCTCAGTATTTGGTATTCAGACTTACACTTCAAATAAGGGCTGTGTCTCCTGTAGGCTTATCCTGGCGTGACGTTTTGATAAGCATATAAAACTCTCTGACAAGGTGACTTTTATTAATATATTCGGCTCCATTTACTCTCAGATTCGAAAATGCTAATTAGCATCAAAGTAGACATCATGCAAAACTACAAATCCCTGCAAGTTCCTGCACTTCATATCTAACTGACACCTTTGCTAACAGGTATTGTGTCAATTTAAAACTTGTACAAGACAGTTCACAGAATTGTCCATTTAAAGAAATGTTGCCAATTGATTAATTACTACATGTAGCTATTATTCGATAGTTAATCCAGAGATTCTTACCTTTACCTCGATTCGGCAGTCTCGTCCAGATCATCATGGCATTTGTAGATCTTTATGACAGCCACATTAGCAGCTAATTAGCATTTACTTTTGGTGGGAGGGTGGGTGAATACAGGCAAATATTTCTGTAAAAGTCACCTTGTCCTAGAGAGATTACACGGTTACCATGCCAGGGTAAGCCTACAATAAACACAGCCCTTTTTTTAAGTGTTTCTAAAACCCCCTACGTGGACAATGAATGGTAGAAAAACATTTGGAACCATTTCCCTGTTTGACCGCTAGTTTTTATGGGTATTATGACTCATACTGTGGTACTCTATTTAGGATATTATGGGTGGGCGACTTGTGGGCATTCCTAATCCTTTCCATTAGTTCATCCCTTTTGTGTCAGTTTCTGTAGTGTAGTGGTTATCAAGTTCGCCTCACACGCGAAAGGTCCCCGATTCGAAACCGGGCAGAAACAGATTTTAGCGAAACAGATAGGGTGATAACTGAAACCACTGAACAAATACATAGGCCTACAGCATACATACCTAGACCAGTCTTGAACATTTCTTTAAATAACCAGAGGTAATGCAATGTTATAAAACACGTTGTTTGGATCCTGGATCCTAATTGGTTGATAGCAGGGAGTTAAAGCTCCACAATACCCGCATTCTCCGGGCAGTGCCTGTTAACGGCTACATTAGATTTATAAATGCTCATCCACTGTCCCACAGCCCAGCCAGTCAATCTATAAACTTCCTCTCCCCTGACTTCATTAGGTTCTGGGAGCGATAAAAGGCCCACCCAGGCAAAATCCCACCCTTAGATTTGCACAGTTTCCGTAGTGTAGTGGTTATCACGTTCGCCTAACACGCGAAAGGTCCCCGGTTCGAGACCGGGCGGAAACACGTTTTAACTAATTAGACAGTAAGCCAATATCTGAAAATACAGTAAAAATGGAGTATTCACTTAGGGCTGATCCCGATATAGGAATTTATGCACTTCTCAGTATTTGGTATTCAGACTTACACTTCAAATAAGGGCTGTGTCTCCTGTAGGCTTATCCTGGCGTGACGTTTTGATAAGCATATAAAACTCTCTGACAAGGTAACTTTTATTAATATATTCGGCTCCATTTACTCTCAGATTCGAAAATGCTAATTAGCATCAAAGTAGACATCATGCAAAACTACAAATCCCTGCAAGTTCCTGCACTTCATATCTAACTGACACCTTTGCTAACAGGTATTGTGTCAATTTAAAACTTGTACAAGGCAGTTCACAGAATTGTCCATTTAAAGAAATGTTGCCAATTGATTAATTACTACATGTAGCTAACATTCGATAGTTAATCCAGAGATTCTTACCTTTACCTCGATTCGGCAGTCTCGTCCAGATCATCATGGCATTTGTAGATCTTTATGATAGCCACATTAGCAGCTAATTAGCGTTTACTTTTGGTGGGAGGGGGGGTGAATACAGGCAAATATTTCTGTAAAAGTCACCTTGTCCTAGAGAGATTACACGGTTACCATGCCAGGGTAAGCCTACAATAAACACAGCCCTTTTTTTAAGTGTTTCTAAAATCCCCTTCGGGGACAATGAATGGTGTTCCTGCACTTCATATCTAACTGACACCTTTGCTAACAGGTATTGTGTCAATTTAAAACTTGTACAAGACAGTTCACAGAATTGTCCATTTAAAGAAATGTTGCCAATTGATTAATTACTACATGTAGCTATTATTCGATAGTTAATCCAGAGATTCTTACCTTTACCTCGATTCGGCAGTCTCGTCCAGATCATCATGGCATTTGTAGATCTTTATGACAGCCACATTAGCAGCTAATTAGCATTTACTTTTGGTGGGAGGGTGGGTGAATACAGGCAAATTATAGATAGAGGAGAGGAGGAGGTTATAGATAGAGGAGAGGAGGAGGTTATAGATAGAGGTTAGGAGGAGGTTATAGATAGAGGAGAGGAGGAGGTTATAGATAGAGGAGAGGAGGAGGTTATAGATGGAGGAGAGGAGGAGGTTGTAGATGGAGGAGAGGAGGAGGTTGTAGATAGAGGAGGAGGTTATAGATAGAGGAGAGGAGGAGGTTATAGATGGAGGATAGGAGGAGGTTATAGATGGAGGAGAGGAGGAGGTTATAGATAGAGGAGAGGAGGAGGTTATAGATAGAGGAGAGGAGGAGGTTATAGATAGAGGAGAGGAGGAGGTTATGGATAGAGGAGAGGAGGAGGTTATAGATAGAGGAGAGGAGGAGGTTATAGATAGAGGAGAGGAGGAGGTTACAGATGGAGGAGGAGGTTATAGATAGAGGAGAGGAGGAGGTTATAGATAGAGGAGAGGAGGAGGTTATAGATGGAGGAGAGGAGGCGGTTATAGATAGAGGAGAGGAGGAGGTTATAGATGGAGTAGAGGAGGAGGTTATAGATAGAGGAGGAGGTTATAGATAGAGGAGAGGAGGAGGTTATAGATAGAGGAGAGGAGGTGGTTATAGATGGAGGAGAGGAGGAGGTTATAGATGGAGGAGAGGAGGCGGTTATAGATGGAGGAGAGGAGGAGGTTATAGATAGAGGAGGAGGTTATAGATAGAGGAGAGGAGGAGGTTATAGATAGAGGAGAGGAAGAGGTTATAGATAGAGTAGGAGGATATAGATAGAGGAGAGGAGGAGGTTATAGATAGAGGAGAGGAGGAGGTTATAGATAGAGGAGAGGAGGAGGTTATAGATAGAGGAGAGGAGGAGGTTATAGATAGAGGAGAGGAGGAGGTTATAGATGGAGGAGAGGAGGAGGTTATAGATGGAGGAGGAGGTTATACATAGAGGAGAGGAGGAGGTTATAGATGGAGGAGAGGAGGAGGTAATAGATAGAGGAGGAGGTTATAGATGGAGGAGAGGAGGAGGTTATAGATAGAGGAGAGGAGGTTATAGATAGAGCAGGAGGTTATAGATAGAGGAGGAGGTTATAGATAGAGGAGAGGAGGAGGTTATAGATAGAGGACAGGAGGAGGTTATAGATAGAGGAGAGGAGGAGGTTATAGATAGAGGAGAGGAGGAGGTTATAGATAGAGTAGAGGAGTAGGTTATAGATAGAGGAGAGGAGGTTATAGGTAGAGGAGGAGGTTATATATAGAGGAGGAGGTTATAGATAGAGGAGGAGGTTATAGATGGAGGAGGAGGTTATAGATGGAGGAGGAGGTTATAGATGGAGGAGAGGAGGAGGTTATAGATAGAGGAGGAGGTTATAGATGGAGGAGGAGGTTATAGATAGAGGAGAGGAGGAGGTTATAGATAGAGGAGTGGAGGAGGTTATAGATAGAGGAGGAGGTTATAGATAGAGGAGAGGAGGAGGTTATAGATATAGGAGGAGGTTATAGATAGAGGAGAGGAGGAGGTTATAGATAGAGGAGAGGAGGAGGTTATAGATAGAGGAGAGGAGGAGGTTATAGATAGAGGAGAGGAGGAGGTTACAGATGGAGGAGGAGGTTATAGATAGAGGAGGAGGTTATAGATAGAGGAGAGGAGGAGGTTATAGATAGAGGAGAGGTTATTGATAGAGGAGGAGGTTTTAGATAGAGGAGGAGGTTTTAGATAGAGGAGGAGGTTATAGATGGAGGAGGAGGTTATAGATGGAGGAGGAGGTTATAGATGGAGGAGAGGAGGAGGTTATAGATAGAGGAGGAGGTTATAGATAGAGGAGGAGGTTATAGATGGAGGAGGAGGTTATAGATAGAGGAGAGGAGGAGGTTATAGATAGAGGAGTGGAGGAGGTTATAGATAGAGGAGGAGGTTATAGATAGAGGAGAGGAGGATGTTATAGATAGAGGAGAGGAGGAGGTTATAGATAGAGGAGAGGAGGAGGTTATAGATAGAGGAGAGGAGGAGGTTACAGATGGAGGAGGAGGTTATAGATAGAGGAGGAGGTTATAGATAGAGGAGAGGAGGAGGTTATAGATGGTGGAGGAGGTTATAGATGGAGGAGGAGGTTATAGATAGAGGAGGAGGTTATAGATAGAGGAGAGGAGGAGGTTATAGATAGAGGAGAGGAGGAGGTTATAGAGAGAGGAGGAGGTTATAAATAGAGGAGGAGGTTATAGATAGAGGAGAGGAGGAGGTTATAGATAGAGGAGAGGAGGAGGTTATAGATGGAGGAGAGGAGGAGGTTATAGATAGAGGAGAGGAAGAGGTTATAGATGGAGGAGAGGAGGAGGTTATAAATAGAGGAGAGGAGGTTATAGATAGAGGAGGAGGTTATAGATAGAGGAGGAGGTTATAGATAGAGGAGAGGAGGAGGTTATAGATAGAGGAGAGGAGGAGGTTATAGATAGAGGAGAGGAGGAGGTTATAGATAGAGGAGAGGAGGAGGTTATAGATAGAGGAGAGGAGGAGGTTATAGATGGAGGAGAGGAGGAGGTTAAAGATGGAGGAGGAGGTTATAGATAGAGGAGAGGAGGAGGTTATAGATGGAGGAGAGGAGGAGGTTATAGATAGAGGAGAGGAGGAGGTTATAGATAGAGGAGAGGAGAAGGTTATAGATAGAGGAGAGGAGGAGGTTATAGATAGAGGAGAGGAGGTGTTAGATAGAGGAGGAGGTAATAGATAGAGGAGGAGGTTATAGATAGAGGAGAGGAGGAGGTTATAGATAGAGGAGAGGAGGAGGTTATAGATGGAGGAGAGGAGGAGGTTATAGATAGAGGAGAGGAGGAGGTTATAGATGAAGGAGAGGAGGAGGTTTTAGATGGAGGAGAGGAGGAGGTTATAAATAGAGGAGAGTAGGTTATAGATAGAGGAGGAGGTTATAGATAGAGGAGGAGGTTATAGATAGAGGAGGAGGTTATAGATAGAGGAGGTTATAGATAGAGGAGGAGGTTATAGATAGAGGAGAGGAGGAGGTTATAGATAGAGGAGACGAGGAGGTTATAGATAGAGGAGAGGAGGAGGTTATAGATAGAGGAGAGGAGGAGGTTATAGATAGAGGAGGAGGAGGAGGAGGTTATAGATAGAGGAGGAGGTTATAGATAGAGGAGAGGAGGAGGTTATAGATAGAGGAGAGGAGGAGGTTATAGATAGAGGAGAGGAGGAGGTTATAGATAGAGGAGAGGAGGAGGTTATAGATAGAGGAGAGGAGGAGGTTATAGATAGAAGAGAGGAGGAGGTTATAGATTGAGGAGAGGAGGAGGTTATAGATAGAGGAGGAGGTTATAGATAGAGGAGAGGAGGAGGTTATAGATAGAGGAGGAGGTTATAGATGGAGGAGGAGGTTATAGATAGAGGAGGAGGTTATAGATAGAGGAGAGGAGGAGGTTATAGATAGAGGAGAGGAGGAGGTTATAGAGAGAGGAGGAGGTTATAAATAGAGGAGGAGGTTATAGATAGAGGAGAGGAGGAGGTTATAGATAGAGGAGAGGAGGAGGTTATAGATGGAGGAGAGGAGGAGGTTATAGATAGAGGAGAGGAAGAGGTTATAGATGGAGGAGAGGAGGAGGTTATAAATAGAGGAGAGGAGGTTATAGATAGAGGAGGAGGTTATAGATAGAGGAGGAGGTTATAGATAGGAGGTTATAGAGGAGGTTATAGATAGAGGAGAGGAGGAGGTTATAGATGGAGGAGAGGAGGAGGTTATAGATAGAGGAGAGGAGGAGGTTATAGATAGAGGAGAGGAGAAGGTTATAGATAGAGGAGAGGAGGAGGTTATAGATAGAGGAGAGGAGGTGTTAGATAGAGGAGGAGGTAATAGATAGAGGAGGAGGTTATAGATAGAGGAGAGGAGGAGGTTATAGATAGAGGAGAGGAGGAGGTTATAGATGGAGGAGAGGAGGAGGTTATAGATGAAGGAGAGGAGGAGGTTTTAGATGGAGGAGAGGAGGAGGTTATAAATAGAGGAGAGTAGGTTATAGATAGAGGAGGAGGTTATAGATAGAGGAGGAGGTTATAGATAGAGGAGGAGGTTATAGATAGAGGAGGTTATAGATAGAGGAGGAGGTTAAAGATAGAGGAGAGGAGGAGGTTATAGATAGAGGAGACGAGGAGGTTATAGATAGAGGAGAGGAGGAGGTTATAGATAGAGGAGAGGAGGAGGTTATAGATAGAGGAGGAGGAGGAGGAGGTTATAGATAGAGGAGGAGGTTATAGATAGAGGAGAGGAGGAGGTTATAGATAGAGGAGAGGAGGAGGTTATAGATAGAGGAGAGGAGGAGGTTATAGATAGAGGAGAGGAGGAGGTTATAGATAGAGGAGAGGAGGAGGTTATAGATAGAAGAGAGGAGGAGGTTATAGATTGAGGAGAGGAGGAGGTTATAGATAGAGGAGGAGGTTATAGATAGAGGAGAGGAGGAGGTTATAGATAGAGGAGGAGGTTATAGATCGAGGAGGAGGTTATAGATAGAGGAGAGGAGGAGATTATAGATAGAGGAGGAGGTTATAGATAGAGGAGGAGGTTATAGATAGAGGAGAGGAGGAGGTTATAGATAGAGGGGAGGAGGAGGTTATAGATAGAGGAGAGGAGGAGGTTATAGATAGAGGAGAGGAGGAGGTTATAGATGGAGGAGAGGAGGAGGTTATAGATAGAGGAGGAGGTTATAGATAGAGGAGGAGGTTATAGATAGAGGAGAGGAGGAGGTTATAGATAGAGGAGAGGAGGAGGTTATAGATAGAGGAGGAGGTTATAGATAGAGGAGAGGAGTAGGTTATAGATAGAAGAGAGGAGGAGGTTATAGATTGAGGAGGAGGTTATAGATAGAGGAGAGGAGGAGGTTATAGATGGAGGAGGAGGTTATAGATAGAGGAGAGGAGGAGGTTATAGATAGAGGAGAGGAGGAGGTTATAGATAGAGGAGGAGGTTATAGATAGAGAAGAGGAGGAGGTTATAGATGGAGGAGAGGAGGAGGTTATAGATAGAGGAGATGAGGAGGTTATAGATTGAGGAGGAGGTTATAGATAGAGGAGAGGAGGAGGTTATAGATAGAGGAGGAGGTTATAGATGGAGGAGAGGAGGAGGTTATAGATAGAGGAGAGGAGGAGGTTATAGATGGAGGAGGAGGTTATAGATGGAGGAGAGGAGGAGGTTATAGATGGAGGAGAGGAGGATGTTATAGATAGAGGAGAGGAGGAGGTTATAGATGGAGGAGGAGGTTATAGATGGAGGAGAGGAGGAGGTTATAGATAGAGGAGGAGGTTATAGATGGAGGAGAGGAGGTTATAGATAGAGGAGAGGAGGAGGTTATAGATAGAGGAGAGGAGGAGGTTATAGATAGAGGAGGAGGTTATATATAGAGGAGGAGGTTATAGATAGAGGAGAGGAGGAGGTTATAGATAGAGGAGAGGAGGAGGTTATAGATAGAAGAGGAGGTTATAGATAGAGGAGGAGGTTATAGATAGAGGAGAGGAGGAGGTTATAGATAGAGGAGAGGAGGAGGTTATAGATAGAGGAGAGGAGGAGGTTATAGATAGAGGAGAGGAGGAGGTTATAGATAGAGGAGAGGAGGAGGTTATAGATAGAGGAGAGGAGGAGGTTATAGATAGAGGAGAGGAGGAGGTTATAGATAGAGGAGAGGAGGAGGTTACAGATGGAGGAGGAGGTTATAGATAGAGGAGGAGGTTATAGATAGAGGAGAGGAGGAGGTTATAGATAGAGGAGAGGTTATTGATAGAGGAGGAGGTTTTAGATAGAGGAGGAGGTTTTAGATAGAGGAGGAGGTTATAGATGGAGGAGGAGGTTATAGATGGAGGAGGAGGTTATAGATGGAGGAGAGGAGGAGGTTATAGATAGAGGAGGAGGTTATAGATAGAGGAGGAGGTTATAGATGGAGGAGGAGGTTATAGATAGAGGAGAGGAGGAGGTTATAGATAGAGGAGTGGAGGAGGTTATAGATAGAGGAGGAGGTTATAGATAGAGGAGAGGAGGATGTTATAGATAGAGGAGAGGAGGAGGTTATAGATAGAGGAGAGGAGGAGGTTATAGATAGAGGAGAGGAGGAGGTTACAGATGGAGGAGGAGGTTATAGATAGAGGAGGAGGTTATAGATAGAGGAGAGGAGGAGGTTATAGATGGTGGAGGAGGTTATAGATGGAGGAGGAGGTTATAGATAGAGGAGGAGGTTATAGATAGAGGAGAGGAGGAGGTTATAGATAGAGGAGAGGAGGAGGTTATAGAGAGAGGAGGAGGTTATAAATAGAGGAGGAGGTTATAGATAGAGGAGAGGAGGAGGTTATAGATAGAGGAGAGGAGGAGGTTATAGATGGAGGAGAGGAGGAGGTTATAGATAGAGGAGAGGAAGAGGTTATAGATGGAGGAGAGGAGGAGGTTATAAATAGAGGAGAGGAGGTTATAGATAGAGGAGGAGGTTATAGATAGAGGAGGAGGTTATAGATAGAGGAGAGGAGGAGGTTATAGATAGAGGAGAGGAGGAGGTTATAGATAGAGGAGAGGAGGAGGTTATAGATAGAGGAGAGGAGGAGGTTATAGATAGAGGAGAGGAGGAGGTTATAGATGGAGGAGAGGAGGAGGTTAAAGATGGAGGAGGAGGTTATAGATAGAGGAGAGGAGGAGGTTATAGATGGAGGAGAGGAGGAGGTTATAGATAGAGGAGAGGAGGAGGTTATAGATAGAGGAGAGGAGAAGGTTATAGATAGAGGAGAGGAGGAGGTTATAGATAGAGGAGAGGAGGTGTTAGATAGAGGAGGAGGTAATAGATAGAGGAGGAGGTTATAGATAGAGGAGAGGAGGAGGTTATAGATAGAGGAGAGGAGGAGGTTATAGATGGAGGAGAGGAGGAGGTTATAGATAGAGGAGAGGAGGAGGTTATAGATGAAGGAGAGGAGGAGGTTTTAGATGGAGGAGAGGAGGAGGTTATAAATAGAGGAGAGTAGGTTATAGATAGAGGAGGAGGTTATAGATAGAGGAGGAGGTTATAGATAGAGGAGGAGGTTATAGATAGAGGAGGTTATAGATAGAGGAGGAGGTTATAGATAGAGGAGAGGAGGAGGTTATAGATAGAGGAGACGAGGAGGTTATAGATAGAGGAGAGGAGGAGGTTATAGATAGAGGAGAGGAGGAGGTTATAGATAGAGGAGGAGGAGGAGGAGGTTATAGATAGAGGAGGAGGTTATAGATAGAGGAGAGGAGGAGGTTATAGATAGAGGAGAGGAGGAGGTTATAGATAGAGGAGAGGAGGAGGTTATAGATAGAGGAGAGGAGGAGGTTATAGATAGAGGAGAGGAGGAGGTTATAGATAGAAGAGAGGAGGAGGTTATAGATTGAGGAGAGGAGGAGGTTATAGATAGAGGAGGAGGTTATAGATAGAGGAGAGGAGGAGGTTATAGATAGAGGAGGAGGTTATAGATGGAGGAGGAGGTTATAGATAGAGGAGGAGGTTATAGATAGAGGAGAGGAGGAGGTTATAGATAGAGGAGAGGAGGAGGTTATAGAGAGAGGAGGAGGTTATAAATAGAGGAGGAGGTTATAGATAGAGGAGAGGAGGAGGTTATAGATAGAGGAGAGGAGGAGGTTATAGATGGAGGAGAGGAGGAGGTTATAGATAGAGGAGAGGAAGAGGTTATAGATGGAGGAGAGGAGGAGGTTATAAATAGAGGAGAGGAGGTTATAGATAGAGGAGGAGGTTATAGATAGAGGAGGAGGTTATAGATAGGAGGTTATAGAGGAGGTTATAGATAGAGGAGAGGAGGAGGTTATAGATGGAGGAGAGGAGGAGGTTATAGATAGAGGAGAGGAGGAGGTTATAGATAGAGGAGAGGAGAAGGTTATAGATAGAGGAGAGGAGGAGGTTATAGATAGAGGAGAGGAGGTGTTAGATAGAGGAGGAGGTAATAGATAGAGGAGGAGGTTATAGATAGAGGAGAGGAGGAGGTTATAGATAGAGGAGAGGAGGAGGTTATAGATGGAGGAGAGGAGGAGGTTATAGATGAAGGAGAGGAGGAG
Organism: Thymallus thymallus; assembly: GCA_023634145.1. Classification (NCBI taxonomy): domain Eukaryota; kingdom Metazoa; phylum Chordata; class Actinopteri; order Salmoniformes; family Salmonidae; genus Thymallus; species Thymallus thymallus. The sequence continues at coordinate 7,029,805 of CM042399.1, read as the reverse complement.
GTTTTAGATGGAGGAGAGGAGGAGGTTATAAATAGAGGAGAGTAGGTTATAGATAGAGGAGGAGGTTATAGATAGAGGAGGAGGTTATAGATAGAGGAGGAGGTTATAGATAGAGGAGGTTATAGATAGAGGAGGAGGTTAAAGATAGAGGAGAGGAGGAGGTTATAGATAGAGGAGACGAGGAGGTTATAGATAGAGGAGAGGAGGAGGTTATAGATAGAGGAGAGGAGGAGGTTATAGATAGAGGAGGAGGAGGAGGAGGTTATAGATAGAGGAGGAGGTTATAGATAGAGGAGAGGAGGAGGTTATAGATAGAGGAGAGGAGGAGGTTATAGATAGAGGAGAGGAGGAGGTTATAGATAGAGGAGAGGAGGAGGTTATAGATAGAGGAGAGGAGGAGGTTATAGATAGAAGAGAGGAGGAGGTTATAGATTGAGGAGAGGAGGAGGTTATAGATAGAGGAGGAGGTTATAGATAGAGGAGAGGAGGAGGTTATAGATAGAGGAGGAGGTTATAGATCGAGGAGGAGGTTATAGATAGAGGAGAGGAGGAGATTATAGATAGAGGAGGAGGTTATAGATAGAGGAGGAGGTTATAGATAGAGGAGAGGAGGAGGTTATAGATAGAGGGGAGGAGGAGGTTATAGATAGAGGAGAGGAGGAGGTTATAGATAGAGGAGAGGAGGAGGTTATAGACAGAGGAGAGGAGGAGGTTATAGATGGAGGAGAGGAGGAGGTTATAGATGGAGGAGGAGGTTATAGATAGAGGAGAGGAGGAGGTTATAGATGGAGGAGAGGAGGAGGTTATAGATAGAGGAGAGGAGGAGGTTATAGATGGAGGAGAGGAGGAGGTTATAGATAGAGGAGGAGGTTATAGATAGAGGAGGAGGTTATAGATAGAGGAGAGGAGGAGGTTATAGATAGAGGAGAGGAGGAGGTTATAGATAGAGGAGGAGGTTATAGATAGAGGAGAGGAGTAGGTTATAGATAGAAGAGAGGAGGAGGTTATAGATTGAGGAGGAGGTTATAGATAGAGGAGAGGAGGAGGTTATAGATAGAGGAGGAGGTTATAGATGGAGGAGAGGAGGAGGTTATAGATAGAGGAGAGGAGGAGGTTATAGATGGAGGAGGAGGTTATAGATGGAGGAGAGGAGGAGGTTATAGATGGAGGAGAGGAGGATGTTATAGATAGAGGAGAGGAGGAGGTTATAGATGGAGGAGGAGGTTATAGATGGAGGAGAGGAGGAGGTTATAGATGGAGGAGAGGAGGAGGTTGTAGATAGAGGAGAGGAGGAGGTTATAGATAGAGGAGAGGAGGAGGTTATAGATATAGGAGAGGAGGAGGTTATAGATGGAGGAGAGGAGGAGGTTATAGATAGAGGAGAGGAGGAGGTTATAGATAGTGGAGAGGAGGAGGTTATAGATAGAGGAGAGGAGAAGGTTATAGATAGAGGAGAGGAGGAGGTTATAGATAGAGGAGAGGAGGAGGTTATAGATGGAGGAGGAGGTTATAGATGGAGGAGAGGAGGAGGTTATAGATAGAGGAGAGGAGGAGGTTATAGACAGAGGAGAGGAGGAGGTTATAGATGGAGGAGAGGAGGAGGTTATAGATGGAGGAGGAGGTTATAGATAGAGGAGAGGAGGAGGTTATAGATGGAGGAGAGGAGGAGGTTATAGATAGAGGAGAGGAGGAGGTTATAGATAGAGGAGAGGAGGAGGTTATAGATAGAAGAGAGGAGGAGGTTATAGATTGAGGAGAGGAGGAGGTTATAGATAGAGGAGGAGGTTATAGATAGAGGAGAGGAGGAGGTTATAGATAGAGGAGGAGGTTATAGATCGAGGAGGAGGTTATAGATAGAGGAGAGGAGGAGATTATAGATAGAGGAGGAGATTATAGATAGAGGAGGAGGTTATAGATAGAGGAGAGGAGGAGGTTATAGATAGAGGGGAGGAGGAGGTTATAGATAGAGGAGAGGAGGAGGTTATAGATAGAGGAGAGGAGGAGGTTATAGATGGAGGAGAGGAGGAGGTTATAGATAGAGGAGGAGGTTATAGATAGAGGAGGAGGTTATAGATAGAGGAGAGGAGGAGGTTATAGATAGAGGAGAGGAGGAGGTTATAGATAGAGGAGGAGGTTATAGATAGAGGAGAGGAGTAGGTTATAGATAGAAGAGAGGAGGAGGTTATAGATTGAGGAGGAGGTTATAGATAGAGGAGAGGAGGAGGTTATAGATAGAGGAGGAGGTTATAGATGGAGGAGAGGAGGAGGTTATAGATAGAGGAGAGGAGGAGGTTATAGATGGAGGAGGAGGTTATAGATGGAGGAGAGGAGGAGGTTATAGATGGAGGAGAGGAGGATGTTATAGATAGAGGAGAGGAGGAGGTTATAGATGGAGGAGGAGGTTATAGATGGAGGAGAGGAGGAGGTTATAGATGGAGGAGAGGAGGAGGTTATAGATAGAGGAGAGGAGGAGGTTATAGATAGAGGAGAGGAGGAGGTTATAGATATAGGAGAGGAGGAGGTTATAGATGGAGGAGAGGAGGAGGTTATAGATAGAGGAGAGGAGGAGGTTATAGATAGTGGAGAGGAGGAGGTTATATATAGAGGAGAGGAGGAGGTTATAGATGGAGGAGGAGGTTATAGATAGAGGAGAGGAGGAGGTTATAGATAGAGGAGAGGAGGAGGTTATAGATAGAGGAGGAGGTTATAGATAGAGAAGAGGAGGAGGTTATAGATGGAGGAGAGGAGGAGGTTATAGATAGAGGAGATGAGGAGGTTATAGATTGAGGAGGAGGTTATAGATAGAGGAGGAGGTTATAGATGGAGGAGAGGAGGAGGTTATAGATAGAGGAGAGGAGGAGGTTATAGATGGAGGAGGAGGTTATAGATGGAGGAGAGGAGGAGGTTATAGATGGAGGAGAGGAGGATGTTATAGATAGAGGAGAGGAGGAGGTTATAGATGGAGGAGGAGGTTATAGATGGAGGAGAGGAGGAGGTTATAGATAGAGGAGGAGGTTATAGATGGAGGAGAGGAGGTTATAGATAGAGGAGAGGAGGAGGTTATAGATAGAGGAGAGGAGGAGGTTATAGATAGAGGAGGAGGTTATATATAGAGGAGGAGGTTATAGATAGAGGAGAGGAGGAGGTTATAGATAGAGGAGAGGAGGAGGTTATAGATAGAAGAGGAGGTTATAGATAGAGGAGGAGGTTATAGATAGAGGAGAGGAGGAGGTTATAGATAGAGGAGAGGAGGAGGTTATAGATAGAGGAGAGGAGGAGGTTATAGATAGAGGAGAGGAGGAGGTTATAGATAGAGGAGAGGAGGAGGTTATAGATGGAGGAGAGGAGGAGGTTATAGATAGAGGAGAGGAGGAGGTTATAGATGGAGGAGAGGAGGAGGTTATAGATAGAGGAGAGGAGGAGGTTATAGATAGAGGAGAGGAGGATGTTATAGATATAGGAGAGGAGGAGGTTATAGATGGAGGAGAGGAGGAGGTTATAGATAGAGGAGGAGGTTATAGATAGAGGAGGAGGTTATAGATAGAGGAGAGGAGGAGGTTATAGATAGAGGAGAGGAGGAGGTTATAGATAGAGGAGGAGGTTATAGATAGAGGAGAGGAGTAGGTTATAGATAGAAGAGAGGAGGAGGTTATAGATTGAGGAGGAGGTTATAGATAGAGGAGAGGAGGAGGTTATAGATAGAGGAGGAGGTTATAGATGGAGGAGAGGAGGAGGTTATAGATAGAGGAGAGGAGGAGGTTATAGATGGAGGAGGAGGTTATAGATGGAGGAGAGGAGGAGGTTATAGATGGAGGAGAGGAGGATGTTATAGATAGAGGAGAGGAGGAGGTTATAGATGGAGGAGGAGGTTATAGATGGAGGAGAGGAGGAGGTTATAGATGGAGGAGAGGAGGAGGTTATAGATAGAGGAGAGGAGGAGGTTATAGATAGAGGAGAGGAGGAGGTTATAGATATAGGAGAGGAGGAGGTTATAGATGGAGGAGAGGAGGAGGTTATAGATAGAGGAGAGGAGGAGGTTATAGATAGTGGAGAGGAGGAGGTTATAGATAGAGGAGAGGAGAAGGTTATAGATAGAGGAGAGGAGGAGGTTATAGATAGAGGAGAGGAGGAGGTTATAGATGGAGGAGGAGGTTATAGATGGAGGAGAGGAGGAGGTTATAGATAGAGGAGAGGAGGAGGTTATAGATAGAGGAGAGGAGGAGGTTATAGATGGAGGAGAGGAGGAGGTTATAGATGGAGGAGGAGGTTATAGATAGAGGAGAGGAGGAGGTTATAGATGGAGGAGAGGAGGAGGTTATAGATAGAGGAGAGGAGGAGGTTATAGATAGAGGAGAGGAGAAGGTTATAGATAGAGGAGAGGAGGAGGTTATAGATAGAGGAGAGGAGGTGTTAGATAGAGGAGGAGGTAATAGATAGAGGAGGAGGTTATAGATAGAGGAGAGGAGGAGGTTATAGATAGAGGAGAGGAGGAGGTTATAGATGGAGGAGAGGAGGAGGTTATAGATAGAGGAGAGGAGGAGGTTATAGATGAAGGAGAGGAGGAGGTTTTAGATGGAGGAGAGGAGGAGGTTATAAATAGAGGAGAGTAGGTTATAGATAGAGGAGGAGGTTATAGATAGAGGAGGAGGTTATAGATAGAGGAGGAGGTTATAGATAGAGGAGGTTATAGATAGAGGAGGAGGTTAAAGATAGAGGAGAGGAGGAGGTTATAGATAGAGGAGACGAGGAGGTTATAGATAGAGGAGAGGAGGAGGTTATAGATAGAGGAGAGGAGGAGGTTATAGATAGAGGAGGAGGAGGAGGAGGTTATAGATAGAGGAGGAGGTTATAGATAGAGGAGAGGAGGAGGTTATAGATAGAATAGAGGAGGAGGTTATAGATAGAGGAGAGGAGGAGGTTATAGATAGAGGAGAGGAGGAGGTTATAGATAGAGGAGAGGAGGAGGTTATAGATAGAAGAGAGGAGGAGGTTATAGATTGAGGAGAGGAGGAGGTTATAGATAGAGGAGGAGGTTATAGATAGAGGAGAGGAGGAGGTTATAGATAGAGGAGGAGGTTATAGATCGAGGAGGAGGTTATAGATAGAGGAGAGGAGGAGATTATAGATAGAGGAGGAGGTTATAGATAGAGGAGGAGGTTATAGATAGAGGAGAGGAGGAGGTTATAGATAGAGGGGAGGAGGAGGTTATAGATAGAGGAGAGGAGGAGGTTATAGATAGAGGAGAGGAGGAGGTTATAGATGGAGGAGAGGAGGAGGTTATAGATAGAGGAGGAGGTTATAGATAGAGGAGGAGGTTATAGATAGAGGAGAGGAGGAGGTTATAGATAGAGGAGGAGGTTATAGATAGAGGAGAGGAGTAGGTTATAGATAGAAGAGAGGAGGAGGTTATAGATTGAGGAGGAGGTTATAGATAGAGGAGAGGAGGAGGTTATAGATAGAGGAGGAGGTTATAGATGGAGGAGAGGAGGAGGTTATAGATAGAGGAGGAGGTTATAGATGGAGGAGAGGAGGAGGTTATAGATAGAGGAGGAGGTTATAGATAGAGGAGAGGAGTAGGTTATAGATAGAAGAGAGGAGGAGGTTATAGATTGAGGAGGAGGTTATAGATAGAGGAGAGGAGGAGGTTATAGATAGAGGAGGAGGTTATAGATGGAGGAGAGGAGGAGGTTATAGATAGAGGAGAGGAGGAGGTTATAGATAGAGGAGAGGAGGAGGTTATAGATGGAGGAGAGGAGGAGGTTATAGATAGAGGAGGAGGTTATAGATAGAGGAGGAGGTTATAGATAGAGGAGAGGAGGAGGTTATAGATAGAGGAGGAGGTTATAGATAGAGGAGAGGAGTAGGTTATAGATAGAAGAGAGGAGGAGGTTATAGATTGAGGAGGAGGTTATAGATAGAGGAGAGGAGGAGGTTATAGATAGAGGAGGAGGTTATAGATGGAGGAGAGGAGGAGGTTATAGATAGAGGAGAGGAGGAGGTTATAGATGGAGGAGGAGGTTATAGATGGAGGCGAGGAGGAGGTTATAGATGGAGGAGAGGAGGATGTTATAGATAGAGGAGAGGAGGAGGTTATAGATGGAGGAGGAGGTTATAGATGGAGGAGAGGAGGAGGTTATATATGGAGGAGAGGAGGAGGTTATAGATAGAGAGGAGGAGGTTATAGATAGAGGAGAGGAGGAGGTTATAGATATAGGAGAGGAGGAGGTTATAGATGGAGGAGAGGAGGAGGTTATAGATAGAGGAGAGGAGGAGGTTATAGATAGTGGAGAGGAGGAGGTTATATATAGAGGAGAGGAGGAGGTTATAGATGGAGGAGGAGGTTATAGATAGAGGAGAGGAGGAGGTTATAGATAGAGGAGAGGAGGAGGTTATAGATAGAGGAGGAGGTTATAGATAGAGAAGAGGAGGAGGTTATAGATGGAGGAGAGGAGGAGGTTATAGATAGAGGAGATGAGGAGGTTATAGATTGAGGAGGAGGTTATAGATAGAGGAGAGGAGGAGGTTATAGATAGAGGAGGAGGTTATAGATGGAGGAGAGGAGGAGGTTATAGATAGAGGAGAGGAGGAGGTTATAGATGGAGGAGGAGGTTATAGATGGAGGAGAGGAGGAGGTTATAGATGGAGGAGAGGAGGATGTTATAGATAGAGGTGAGGAGGAGGTAATAGATGGAGGAGGAGGTTATAGATGGAGGAGAGGAGGAGGTTATAGATAGAGGAGGAGGTTATAGATGGAGGAGAGGAGGTTATAGATAGAGGAGAGGAGGAGGTTATAGATAGAGGAGAGGAGGAGGTTATAGATAGAGGAGGAGGTTATATATAGAGGAGGAGGTTATAGATAGAGGAGAGGAGGAGGTTATAGATAGAGGAGAGGAGGAGGTTATAGATAGAAGAGGAGGTTATAGATAGAGGAGGAGGTTATAGATAGAGGAGAGGAGGAGGTTATAGATAGAGGAGAGGAGGAGGTTATAGATAGAGGAGAGGAGGAGGTTATAGATAGAGGAGAGGAGGAGGTTATAGATAGAGGAGAGGAGGAGGTTATAGATAGAGGAGAGGAGGAGGTTATAGATGGAGGAGAGGAGGAGGTTATAGATAGAGGAGAGGAGGAGGTTATAGATGGAGGAGAGGAGGAGGTTATAGATAGAGGAGAGGAGGAGGTTATAGATAGAGGAGAGGAGGATGTTATAGATATAGGAGAGGAGGAGGTTATAGATGGAGGAGAGGAGGAGGTTATATATAGAGGAGAGGAGGAGGTTATAGATGGAGGAGGAGGTTATAGATAGAGGAGGAGGTTATAGATGGAGGAGAGGAGGAGGTTATAGATGGAGGAGAGGAGGATGTTATAGATAGAGGAGAGGAGGAGGTTATAGATGGAGGAGGAGGTTATAGATGGAGGAGAGGAGGAGGTTATAGATAGAGGAGGAGGTTATAGATGGAGGAGAGGAGGTTATAGATAGAGGAGAGGAGGAGGTTATAGATAGAGGAGAGGAGGAGGTTATAGATAGAGGAGAGGAGGAGGTTATAGATAGAGGAGAGGAGGAGGTTATAGATAGAAGAGGAGGTTATAGATAGAGGAGGAGGTTATAGATAGAGGAGAGGAGGAGGTTATAGATAGAGGAGAGGAGGAGGTTATAGATAGAGGAGAGGAGGAGGTTATAGATAGAGGAGAGGAGGAGGTTATAGATATAGGAGAGGAGGAGGTTATAGATTGAGGAGGAGGTTATAGATAGAGGAGAGGAGGAGGTTATAGATAGAGGAGGAGGTTATAGATGGAGGAGAGGAGGAGGTTATAGATAGAGGAGAGGAGGAGGTTATAGATGGAGGAGGAGGTTATAGATGGAGGAGAGGAGGAGGTTATAGATGGAGGAGAGGAGGATGTTATAGATAGAGGAGAGGAGGAGGTTATAGATGGAGGAGGAGGTTATAGATGGAGGAGAGGAGGAGGTTATAGATGGAGGAGAGGAGGAGGTTATAGATAGAGGAGAGGAGGAGGTTATAGATAGAGGAGAGGAGGAGGTTATAGATATAGGAGAGGAGGAGGTTATAGATGGAGGAGAGGAGGAGGTTATAGATAGAGGAGAGGAGGAGGTTATAGATAGTGGAGAGGAGGAGGTTATATATAGAGGAGAGGAGGAGGTTATAGATGGAGGAGGAGGTTATAGATAGAGGAGAGGAGGAGGTTATAGATAGAGGAGAGGAGGAGGTTATAGATAGAGGAGGAGGTTATAGATAGAGAAGAGGAGGAGGTTATAGATGGAGGAGAGGAGGAGGTTATAGATAGAGGAGAGGAGGAGGTTATAGATTGAGGAGGAGGTTATAGATAGAGGAGAGGAGGAGGTTATAGATAGAGGAGGAGGTTATAGATGGAGGAGAGGAGGAGGTTATAGATAGAGGAGAGGAGGAGGTTATAGATGGAGGAGGAGGTTATAGATGGAGGAGAGGAGGAGGTTATAGATGGAGGAGAGGAGGATGTTATAGATAGAGGAGAGGAGGAGGTTATAGATGGAGGAGGAGGTTATAGATGGAGGAGAGGAGGAGGTTATAGATAGAGGAGGAGGTTATAGATGGAGGAGAGGAGGTTATAGATAGAGGAGAGGAGGAGGTTATAGATAGAGGAGAGGAGGAGGTTATAGATAGAGGAGGAGGTTATATATAGAGGAGGAGGTTATAGATAGAGGAGAGGAGGAGGTTATAGATAGAGGAGAGGAGGAGGTTATAGATAGAAGAGGAGGTTATAGATAGAGGAGGAGGTTATAGATAGAGGAGAGGAGGAGGTTATAGATAGAGGAGAGGAGGAGGTTATAGATAGAGGAGGAGGTTATAGATAGAGGAGAGGAGGAGGTTATAGATAGAGGAGAGGAGGAGGTTATAGATAGAGGAGTGGAGGAGGTTATAGATGGAGGAGAGGAGGAGGTTATAGATAGAGGAGAGGAGGAGGTTATAGATAGAGTAGAGGAGGAGGTTATAGATAGAGGAGAGGAGGAGGTTATAGATAGAGGAGAGGAGGAGGTTATAGATAGAGGAGAGGAGGAGGTTATAGATAGAGGAGAGGAGGAGGTTATAGATGGAGGAGAGGAGGAGGTTATAGATAGAGGAGAGGAGGAGGTTATAGATGGAGGAGAGGAGGAGGTTATAGATAGAGGAGAGGAGGAGGTTATAGATAGAGGAGAGGAGGATGTTATAGATATAGGAGAGGAGGAGGTTATAGATGGAGGAGAGGAGGAGGTTATAGATAGAGGAGAGGAGGAGGTTATATATAGAGGAGAGGAGGAGGTTATAGATGGAGGAGGAGGTTATAGATAGAGGAGGAGGTTATAGATAGAGGAGAGGAGGAGGTTATAGATGGAGGAGGAGGTTATAGATAGAGAAGAGGAGGAGGTTATAGATGGAGGAGAGGAGGAGGTTATAGATAGAGGAGAGGAGGAGGTTATAGATTGAGGAGGAGGTTATAGATAGAGGAGAGGAGGAGGTTATAGATAGAGGAGGAGGTTATAGATGGAGGAGAGGAGGAGGTTATAGATAGAGGAGAGGAGGAGGTTATAGATGGAGGAGGAGGTTATAGATGGAGGAGAGGAGGAGGTTATAGATAAAGGAGGAGGTTATAGATGGAGGAGAGGAGGTTATAGATGGAGGACTATTGTATAACTATGGAGAACATCACTATGTATTGTGATGCCAGGCTGCAGGCCTGAGGTAGAGGAGGCACCTCCAGATGTATGTATTGTGATGCCAGGCTGCAGGCCTGAGGTAGAGGAGGCACCTCCAGAGGTATGTATTGTGATGCCAGGCTGCAGGCCTGAGGTAGAGGAGGCACCTCCAGAGGTATGTATTGTGATAACAGGCTGCAGGCCTGAGGTAGAGGAGGCACCTCCAGAGGTATGTATTGTGATGCCAGGCTGCAGGCCTGAGGTAGAGGAGGCACCTCCAGGCCTGAGGTAGAGGAGCCACCTCCAGAGGTATGTATTGTGATGCCAGGCTGCTGGCCTGAGGTAAAGGAGGCACCTCCAGAGGTATGTATTGTGATGCCAGGCTGCATGCCTGAGGTAGAGGAGGCACCTCCAGAGGTATGTATTGTGATGCCAGGCTGCAGGCCTGAGGTAGAGGAGGCACCTCCAGAGGTATGTATTGTGATGCCAGGCTGCAGGCCTGAGGTAGAGGAGGCACCTCCAGAGGTATGTATTGTGATACCAGGCTGCAGGACTGAGGTAGAGGAGGCACCTCCAGAGGTATGTATTGTGATGCCAGGCTGCAGGCCTGAGGTAGAGGAGGCACCTCCAGAGGTATGTATTGTGATGTCAGGCTGCAGGCCTGATGTAGAGGAGGCACCTCCAGAGGTATGTATTGTGATGCCAGGCTGCAGGCCTGAGGTAGAGGAGGCACCTCCAGAGGTATGTATTGTGATGCCAGGCTGCAGGCCTGAGGTAGAGGAGGCACCTCCAGGCCTGAGGTAGAGGAGGCACCTCCAGAGGTATGTATTGTGATGCCAGGCTGCAGGCCTGAGGTAGAGGAGGCACCTCCAGAGGTATGTATTGTGATGCCAGGCTGCAGGCCTGAGGTAGAGGAGGCACCTCCAGGCCTGAATTTGAGGAGGCACCTCCAGAGGTATGTATTGTGATGCCAGGCTGCAGGCCTGAGGTAGAGGAGGCACCTCCAGAGGTATGTATTGTGATGCCAGGCTGCAGGCCTGAGGTAGAGGAGGCACCTCCAGGCCTGAGGTAGAGGAGGCACCTCCAGAGGGATGTATTGTGATGCCAGGCTGCAGGCCTGAGGTAGAGCAGGCACCTCCAGAGGTATGTATTGTGATGCCAGGCTGCAGGCCTGAGGTAGAGGAGGCACCTCCAGAGGTATGTATTGTGATGCCAGGCTGCAGGCCTGAGGTAGAGGAGGCACCTCCAGATGTATGTATTGTGATGCCAGGCTGCAGTCCTGAGGTAGAGGAGGCACCTCCAGGCCTGAGGTAGAGGAGGCACCTCCAGAGGTATGAATTGTGATGCCAGGCTGCAGGCCTGAGGTAGAGGAGGCACCTCCAGAGGTATGTATTGTGATGCCAGGCTGCAGGCCTGAGGTAGAGGAGGCACCTCCAGATTAATGTATTGTGATGCCAGGCTGCAGGCCTGAGGTAGAGGAGGCACCTCCAGGCCTGAGGTAGAGGAGGCACCTCCAGAGGTATGTATTGTGATGCCAGGCTGCAGGCCTGAGGTAGAGGAGGCACCTCCAGAGGTATGTATTGTGATGCCAGGCTGCAGGCCTGAGGTAGAGGAGGCACCTCCAGAGGTATGTATTGTGATGCCAGGCTGCAGGCCTGAGGTAGAGGACGCACCTCCAGAGGTATGTATTGTGATGCCAGGCTGCAGGCCTGAGGTAGAGGAGGCACCTCCAGAGGTATGTATTGTGATACCAGGCTGCAGGACTGAGGTAGAGGAGGCACCTCCAGAGGTATGTATTGTGATGCCAGGCTGCAGGCCTGAGGTAGAGGAGGCACCTCCAGAGGTATGTATTGTGATGTCAGGCTGCAGGCCTGAGGTAGAGGAGGCACCTCCAGAGGTATGTATTGTGATGCCAGGCTGCAGGCCTGAGGTAGAGGAGGCACCTCCAGAGGTATGTATTGTGATGCCAGGCTGCAGGCCTGAGGTAGAGGAGGCACCTCCAGGCCTGAGGTAGAGGAGGCACCTCCAGAGGTATGAATTGTGATGCCAGGCTGCAGGCCTGAGGTAGAGGAGGCACCTCCAGAGGTATGTATTGTGATGCCAGGCTGCAGGCCTGAGGTAGAGGAGGCACCTCCAGAGGTATGTATTGTGATGCCAGGCTGCAGGCCTAAGGTAGAGGAGGCACCTCCAGGCCTGAGGTAGAGGAGGCACCTCCAGAGGTATGTATTGTGATGCCAGGCTGCAGGCCTGAGGTAGAGGAGGCACCTCCAGAGGTATGTATTGTGATGCCAGGCTGCAGGCCTGAGGTAGAGGAGGCACCTCCAGAGGTATGTATTGTGATGCCAGGCTGCAGGCCTGAGGTAGAGGAGGCACCTCCAGAGGTATGTATTGTGATGCCAGGCTGCAGGCCTGAGGTAGAGGAGGCACCTCCAGGCCTGAGGTAGAGGAGGCACCTCCAGAGGTATGTATTGTGATGCCAGGCTGCAGGCCTGAGGTAGAGGAGGCACCTCCAGAGGTATGCATTGTGATGCCAGGCTGCAGGCCTGAGGTAGAGGAGGCACCTCCAGAGGTATGTATTGTGATGCCAGGCTGCAGGCCTAAGGTAGAGGAGGCACCTCCAGGCCTGAGGTAGAGGAGGCACCTCCAGAGGTATGTATTGTGATGCCAGGCTGCAGGCCTGAGGTAGAGGAGGCACCTCCAGAGGTATGTATTGTGATGCCAGGCTGCAGGCCTGAGGTAGAGGAGGCACCTCCAGAGGTATGTATTGTGATGCCAGGCTGCAGGCCTGAGGTAGAGGAGGCACCTCCAGAGGTATGTATTGTGATGCCAGGCTGCAGGCCTGAGGTAGAGGAGGCACCTCCAGGCCTGAGGTAGAGGAGGCACCTCCAGAGGTATGTATTGTGATGCCAGGCTGCAGGCCTGAGGTAGAGGAGGCACCTCCAGAGGTATGCATTGTGATGCCAGGCTGCAGGCCTGAGGTAGAGGAGGCACCTCCAGAGGTATGTATTGTGATGCCAGGCTGCAGGCCTGAGGTAGAGGAGGCACCTCCAGAGGTATGTATTGTGATGCCAGGCTGCAGGCCTGAGGTAGAGGAGGCACCTCCAGAGGTATGTATTGTGATGCCAGGCTGCAGGCCTGAGGTAGAGGAGGCACCTCCAGGCCTGAGGTAGAGGAGGCACCTCCAGGCCTGAGGTTGAGGAGGCACCTCCAGAGGTATGTATTGTGATGCCAGGCTGCAGGCCTGAGGTAGAGGAGGCACCTCCAGAGGTATGTATTGTGATGCCAGGCTGCAGGCCTGAGGTAGAGGAGGCACCTCCAGGCCTGAGGTAGAGGAGGCACCTCCAGAGGGATGTATTGTGATGCCAGGCTGCAGGCCTGAGGTAGAGCAGGCACCTCCAGAGGTATGTATTGTGATGCCAGGCTGCAGGCCTGAGGTAGAGGAGGCACCTCCAGAGGTATGTATTGTGATGCCAGGCTGCAGGCCTGAGGTAGAGGAGGCACCTCCAGATGTATGTATTGTGATGCCAGGCTGCAGTCCTGAGGTAGAGGAGGCACCTCCAGGCCTGAGGTAGAGGAGGCACCTCCAGAGGTATGAATTGTGATGCCAGGCTGCAGGCCTGAGGTAGAGGAGGCACCTCCAGAGGTATGTATTGTGATGCCAGGCTGCAGGCCTGAGGTAGAGGAGGCACCTCCAGGCCTGAGGTAGAGGAGCCACCTCCAGAGGTATGTATTGTGATGCCAGGCTGCTGGCCTGAGGTAAAGGAGGCACCTCCAGAGGTATGTATTGTGATGCCAGGCTGCAGGCCTGAGGTAGAGGAGGCACCTCCAGAGGTATGTATTGTGATGCCAGGCTGCAGGCCGGAGGTAGAGGAGGCACCTCCAGGCCTGAGGTAGAGGAGCCACCTCCAGAGGTATGTATTGTGATGCCAGGCTGCTGGCCTGAGGTAAAGGAGGCACCTCCAGAGGTATGTATTGTGATGCCAGGCTGCAGGCCTGAGGTAGAGGAGGCACCTCCAGAGGTATGTATTGTGATGCCAGGCTGCAGGCCTGAGGTAGAGGAGGCACCTCCAGAGGTATGTATTGTGATGCCAGGCTGCAGGCCTGAGGTAGAGGAGGCACCTCCAGAGGTATGTATTGTGATACCAGGCTGCAGGACTGAGGTAGAGGAGGCACCTCCAGAGGTATGTATTGTGATGCCAGGCTGCAGGCCTGAGGTAGAGGAGGCACCTCCAGAGGTATGTATTGTGATGTCAGGCTGCAGGCCTGAGGTAGAGGAGGCACCTCCAGAGGTATGTATTGTGATGCCAGGCTGCAGGCCTGAGGTAGAGGAGGCACCTCCAGAGGTATGTATTGTGATGCCAGGCTGCAGGCCTGAGGTAGAGGAGGCACCTCCAGGCCTGAGGTAGAGGAGGCACCTCCAGAGGTATGAATTGTGATGCCAGGCTGCAGGCCTGAGGTAGAGGAGGCACCTCCAGAGGTATGTATTGTGATGCCAGGCTGCAGGCCTGAGGTAGAGGAGGCACCTCCAGAAGTATGTATTGTGATGCCAGGCTGCAGGCCTGAGGTAGAGGAGGCACCTCCAGGCCTGAGGTAGAGGAGGCACCTCCAGAGGTATGTATTGTGATGCCAGGCTGCAGGCCTGAGGTAGAGGAGGCACCTCCAGAGGTATGTATTGTGATGCCAGGCTGCAGGCCTGAGGTAGAGGAGGCACCTCCAGAGGTATGTATTGTGATGCCAGGCTGCAGGCCTGAGGTAGAGGAGGCACCTCCAGAGGTATGTATTGTGATGCCAGGCTGCAGGCCTGAGGTAGAGGAGGCACCTCCAGGCCTGAGGTAGAGGAGGCACCTCCAGGCCTGAGGTTGAGGAGGCACCTCCAGAGGTATGTATTGTGATGCCAGGCTGCAGGCCTGAGGTAGAGGAGGCACCTCCAGAGGTATGTATTGTGATGCCAGGCTGCAGGCCTGAGGTAGAGGAGGCACCTCCAGGTCTGAGGTAGAGGAGGCACCTCCAGAGGGATGTATTGTGATGCCAGGCTGCAGGCCTGAGGTAGAGCAGGCACCTCCAGAGGTATGTATTGTGATGCCAGGCTGCAGGCCTGAGGTAGAGGAGGCACCTCCAGAGGTATGTATTGTGATGCCAGGCTGCAGGCCTGAGGTAGAGGAGGCACCTCCAGATGTATGTATTGTGATGCCAGGCTGCAGTCCTGAGGTAGAGGAGGCACCTCCAGGCCTGAGGTAGAGGAGGCACCTCCAGAGGTATGAATTGTGATGCCAGGCTGCAGGCCTGAGGTAGAGGAGGCACCTCCAGAGGTATGTATTGTGATGCCAGGCTGCAGGCCTGAGGTAGAGGAGGCACCTCCAGATTAATGTATTGTGATGCCAGGCTGCAGGCCTGAGGTAGAGGAGGCACCTCCAGGCCTGAGGTAGAGGAGGCACCTCCAGAGGTATGTATTGTGATGCCAGGCTGCAGGCCTGAGGTAGAAGAGGCACCTCCAGAGGTATGTATTGTGATGCCAGGCTGCAGGCCTGAGGTAGAGGACGCACCTCCAGAGGTATGTATTGTGATGCCAGGCTGCAGGCCTGAGGTAGAGGAGGCACCTCCAGAGGTATGTATTGTGATACCAGGCTGCAGGACTGAGGTAGAGGAGGCACCTCCAGAGGTATGTATTGTGATGCCAGGCTGCAGGCCTGAGGTAGAGGAGGCACCTCCAGAGGTATGTATTGTGATGTCAGGCTGCAGGCCTGAGGTAGAGGAGGCACCTCCAGAGGTATGTATTGTGATGCCAGGCTGCAGGCCTGAGGTAGAGGAGGCACCTCCAGAGGTATGTATTGTGATGCCAGGCTGCAGGCCTGAGGTAGAGGAGGCACCTCCAGGCCTGAGTTAGAGGAGGCACCTCCAGAGGTATGAATTGTGATGCCAGGCTGCAGGCCTGAGGTAGAGGAGGCACCTCCAGAGGTATGTATTGTGATGCCAGGCTGCAGGCCTGAGGTAGAGGAGGCACCTCCAGAGGTATGTATTGTGATGCCAGGCTGCAGGCCTAAGGTAGAGGAGGCACCTCCAGGCCTGAGGTAGAGGAGGCACCTCCAGAGGTATGTATTGTGATGCCAGGCTGCAGGCCTGAGGTAGAGGAGACACCTCCAGAGGTATGTATTGTGATGCCAGGCTGCAGGCCTGAGGTAGAGGAGGCACCTCCAGAGGTATGTATTGTGATGCCAGGCTGCAGGCCTGAGGTAGAGGAGGCACCTCCAGAGGTATGTATTGTGATGCCAGGCTGCAGGCCTGAGGTAGAGGAGGCACCTCCAGGCCTGAGGTAGAGGAGGCACCTCCAGAGGTATGTATTGTGATGCCAGGCTGCAGGCCTGAGGTAGAGGAGGCACCTCCAGAGGTATGCATTGTGATGCCAGGCTGCAGGCCTGAGGTAGAGGAGGCACCTCCAGAGGTATGTATTGTGATGCCAGGCTGCAGGCCTGAGGTAGAGGAGGCACCTCCAGAGGTATGTATTGTGATGCCAGGCTGCAGGCCTGAGGTAGAGGAGGCACCTCCAGAGGTATGTATTGTGATGCCAGGCTGCAGGCCTGAGGTAGAGGAGGCACCTCCAGGCCTGAGGTAGAGGAGGCACCTCCAGGCCTGAGGTTGAGGAGGCACCTCCAGAGGTATGTATTGTGATGCCAGGCTGCAGGCCTGAGGTAGAGGAGGCACCTCCAGAGGTATGTATTGTGATGCCAGGCTGCAGGCCTGAGGTAGAGGAGGCACCTCCAGGCCTGAGGTAGAGGAGGCACCTCCAGAGGGATGTATTGTGATGCCAGGCTGCAGGCCTGAGGTAGAGCAGGCACCTCCAGAGGTATGTATTGTGATGCCAGGCTGCAGGCCTGAGGTAGAGGAGGCACCTCCAGAGGTATGTATTGTGATGCCAGGCTGCAGGCCTGAGGTAGAGGAGGCACCTCCAGATGTATGTATTGTGATGCCAGGCTGCAGTCCTGAGGTAGAGGAGGCACCTCCAGGCCTGAGGTAGAGGAGGCACCTCCAGAGGTATGAATTGTGATGCCAGGCTGCAGGCCTGAGGTAGAGGAGGCACCTCCAGAGGTATGTATTGTGATGCCAGGCTGCAGGCCTGAGGTAGAGGAGGCACCTCCAGATTAATGTATTGTGATGCCAGGCTGCAGGCCTGAGGTAGAGGAGGCACCTCCAGGCCTGAGGTAGAGGAGGCACCTCCAGAGGTATGTATTGTGATGCCAGGCTGCAGGCCTGAGGTAGAGGAGGCACCTCCAGAGGTATGTATTGTGATGCCAGGCTGCAGGCCTGAGGTAGAGGAGGCACCTCCAGAGGTATGTATTGTGATGCCAGGCTGCAGGCCTGAGGTAGAGGACGCACCTCCAGAGGTATGTATTGTGATGCCAGGCTGCAGGCCTGAGGTAGAGGAGGCACCTCCAGAGGTATGTATTGTGATACCAGGCTGCAGGACTGAGGTAGAGGAGGCACCTCCAGAGGTATGTATTGTGATGCCAGGCTGCAGGCCTGAGGTAGAGGAGGCACCTCCATAGGTATGTATTGTGATGTCAGGCTGCAGGCCTGAGGTAGAGGAGGCACCTCCAGAGGTATGTATTGTGATGCCAGGCTGCAGGCCTGAGGTAGAGGAGGCACCTCCAGAGGTATGTATTGTGATGCCAGGCTGCAGGCCTGAGGTAGAGGAGGCACCTCCAGGCCTGAGGTAGAGGAGGCACCTCCAGAGGTATGAATTGTGATGCCAGGCTGCAGGCCTGAGGTACAGGAGACACCTCCAGAGGTATGTATTGTGATGCCAGGCTGCAGGCCTGAGGTAGAGGAGGCACCTCCAGAGGTATGTATTGTGATGCCAGGCTGCAGGCCTAAGGTAGAGGAGGCACCTCCAGGCCTGAGGTAGAGGAGGCACCTCCAGAGGTATGTATTGTGATGCCAGGCTGCAGGCCTGAGGTAGAGGAGGCACCTCCAGAGGTATGTATTGTGATGCCAGGCTGCAGGCCTGAGGTAGAGGAGGCACCTCCAGAGGTATGTATTGTGATGCCAGGCTGCAGGCCTGAGGTAGAGGAGGCACCTCCAGAGGTATGTATTGTGATGCCAGGCTGCAGGCCTGAGGTAGAGGAGGCACCTCCAGGCCTGAGGTAGAGGAGGCACCTCCAGAGGTATGTATTGTGATGCCAGGCTGCAGGCCTGAGGTAGAGGAGGCACCTCCAGAGGTATGCATTGTGATGCCAGGCTGCAGGCCTGAGGTAGAGGAGGCACCTCCAGAGGTATGTATTGTGATGCCAGGCTGCAGGCCTGAGGTAGAGGAGGCACCTCCAGAGGTATGCATTGTGATGCCAGGCTGCAGGCCTGAGGTAGAGGAGGCACCTCCAGAGGTATGTATTGTGATGCCAGGCTGCAGGCCTGAGGTAGAGGAGGCACCTCCAGAGGTATGTATTGTGATACCAGGCTGCAGTCCTGAGGTAGAGGAGGCACCTCCAGGCCTGAGGTAGAGGAGGCACCTCCAGAGGTATGAATTGTGATGCCAGGCTGCAGGCCTGAGGTAGAGGAGGCACCTCCAGAGGTATGTATTGTGATGCCAGGCTGCAGGCCTGAGGTAGAGGAGGCACCTCCAGATTAATGTATTGTGATGCCAGGCTGCAGGCCTGAGGTAGAGGAGGCACCTCCAGGCCTGAGGTAGAGGAGGCACCTCCAGAGGTATGTATTGTGATGCCAGGCTAAAGGCCTGAGGTAGAGGAGGCACCTCCAGAGGTATGTATTGTGATGCCAGGCTGCAGGCCTGAGGTAGAGGAGGCACCTTCAGAGGTATGTATTGTGATGCCAGGCTGCAGGCCTGAGGTAGAGGACGCACCTCCAGAGGTATGTATTGTGATGCCAGGCTGCAGGCCTGAGGTAGAGGAGGCACCTCCAGAGGTATGTATTGTGATACCAGGCTGCAGGACTGAGGTAGAGGAGGCACCTCCAGAGGTATGTATTGTGATGCCAGGCTGCAGGCCTGAGGTAGAGGAGGCACCTCCATAGGTATGTATTGTGATGTCAGGCTGCAGGCCTGAGGTAGAGGAGGCACCTCCAGAGGTATGTATTGTGATGCCAGGCTGCAGGCCTGAGGTAGAGGAGGCACCTCCAGAGGTATGTATTGTGATGCCAGGCTGCAGGCCTGAGGTAGAGGAGGCACCTCCAGGCCTGAGGTAGAGGAGGCACCTCCAGAGGTATGAATTGTGATGCCAGGCTGCAGGCCTGAGGTACAGGAGGCACCTCCAGAGGTATGTATTGTGATGCCAGGCTGCAGGCCTGAGGTAGAGGAGGCACCTCCAGAGGTATGTATTGTGATGCCAGGCTGCAGGCCTAAGGTAGAGGAGGCACCTCCAGGCCTGAGGTAGAGGAGGCACCTCCAGAGGTATGTATTGTGATGCCAGGCTGCAGGCCTGAGGTAGAGGAGGCACCTCCAGAGGTATGTATTGTGATGCCAGGCTGCAGGCCTGAGGTAGAGGAGGCACCTCCAGAGGTATGTATTGTGATGCCAGGCTGCAGGCCTGAGGTAGAGGAGGCACCTCCAGAGGTATGTATTGTGATGCCAGGCTGCAGGCCTGAGGTAGAGGAGGCACCTCCAGGCCTGAGGTAGAGGAGGCACCTCCAGAGGTATGTATTGTGATGCCAGGCTGCAGGCCTGAGGTAGAGGAGGCACCTCCAGAGGTATGCATTGTGATGCCAGGCTGCAGGCCTGAGGTAGAGGAGGCACCTCCAGAGGTATGTATTGTGATGCCAGGCTGCAGGCCTGAGGTAGAGGAGGCACCTCCAGAGGTATGTATTGTGATACCAGGCTGCAGGACTGAGGTAGAGGAGGCACCTCCAGAGGTATGTATTGTGATGCCAGGCTGCAGGCCTGAGGTAGAGGAGGCACCTCCATAGGTATGTATTGTGATGTCAGGCTGCAGGCCTGAGGTAGAGGAGGCACCTCCAGAGGTATGTATTGTGATGCCAGGCTGCAGGCCTGAGGTAGAGGAGGCACCTCCAGAGGTATGTATTGTGATGCCAGGCTGCAGGCCTGAGGTAGAGGAGGCACCTCCAGGCCTGAGGTAGAGGAGGCACCTCCAGAGGTATGAATTGTGATGTCAGGCTGCAGGCCTGAGGTAGAGGAGGCACCTCCAGAGGTATGTATTGTGATGCCAGGCTGCAGGCCTGAGGTAGAGGAGGCACCTCCAGAGGTATGTATTGTGATGCCAGGCTGCAGGCCTGAGGTAGAGGAGGCACCTCCAGGCCTGAGGTAGAGGAGGCACCTCCAGAGGTATGAATTGTGATGCCAGGCTGCAGGCCTGAGGTACAGGAGGCACCTCCAGAGATATGTATTGTGATGCCAGGCTGCAGGCCTGAGGTAGAGGAGGCACCTCCAGAGGTATGTATTGTGATGCCAGGCTGCAGGCCTAAGGTAGAGGAGGCACCTCCAGGCCTGAGGTAGAGGAGGCACCTCCAGAGGTATGTATTGTGATGCCAGGCTGCAGGCCTGAGGTAGAGGAGGCACCTCCAGAGGTATGTATTGTGATGCCAGGCTGCAGGCCTGAGGTAGAGGAGGCACCTCCAGAGGTATGTATTGTGATGCCAGGCTGCAGGCCTGAGGTAGAGGAGGCACCTCCAGGCCTGAGGTAGAGGAGGCACCTCCAGAGGTATGTATTGTGATGCCAGGCTGCAGGCCTGAGGTAGAGGAGGCAGCTCCAGAGGTATGCATTGTGATGCCAGGCTGCAGGCCTGAGGTAGAGGAGGCACCTCCAGAGGTATGTATTGTGATGCCAGGCTGCAGGCCTGAGGTAGAGGAGGCACCTCCAGAGGTATGTATTGTGATACCAGGCTGCAGGACTGAGGTAGAGGAGGCACCTCCAGAGGTATGTATTGTGATGCCAGGCTGCAGGCCTGAGGTAGAGGAGGCACCTCCATAGGTATGTATTGTGATGTCAGGCTGCAGGCCTGAGGTAGAGGAGGCACCTCCAGAGGTATGTATTGTGATGCCAGGCTGCAGGCCTGAGGTAGAGGAGGCACCTCCAGAGGTATGTATTGTGATACCAGGCTGCAGGACTGAGGTAGAGGAGGCACCTCCAGAGGTATGTATTGTGATGCCAGGCTGCAGGCCTGAGGTAGAGGAGGCACCTCCATAGGTATGTATTGTGATGTCAGGCTGCAGGCCTGAGGTAGAGGAGGCACCTCCAGAGGTATGTATTGTGATGCCAGGCTGCAGGCCTGAGGTAGAGGAGGCACCTCCAGAGGTATGTATTGTGATGCCAGGCTGCAGGCCTGAGGTAGAGGAGGCACCTCCAGGCCTGAGGTAGAGGAGGCACCTCCAGAGGTATGAATTGTGATGCCAGGCTGCAGGCCTGAGGTACAGGAGGCACCTCCAGAGGTATGTATTGTGATGCCAGGCTGCAGGCCTGAGGTAGAGGAGGCACCTCCAGAGGTATGTATTGTGATGCCAGGCTGCAGGCCTAAGGTAGAGGAGGCACCTCCAGGCCTGAGGTAGAGGAGGCACCTCCAGAGGTATGTATTGTGATGCCAGGCTGCAGGCCTGAGGTAGAGGAGGCACCTCCAGAGGTATGTATTGTGATGCCAGGCTGCAGGCCTGAGGTAGAGGAGGCACCTCCAGAGGTATGTATTGTGATGCCAGGCTGCAGGCCTGAGGTAGAGGAGGCACCTCCAGAGGTATGTATTGTGATGCCAGGCTGCAGGCCTGAGGTAGAGGAGGCACCTCCAGGCCTGAGGTAGAGGAGGCACCTCCAGAGGTATGTATTGTGATGCCAGGCTGCAGGCCTGAGGTAGAGGAGGCACCTCCAGAGGTATGTATTGTGATGCCAGGCTGCAGGCCTAAGGTAGAGGAGGCACCTCCAGGCCTGAGGTAGAGGAGGCACCTCCAGAGGTATGTATTGTGATGCCAGGCTGCAGGCCTGAGGTAGAGGAGGCACCTCCAGAGGTATGTATTGTGATGCCAGGCTGCAGGCCTGAGGTAGAGGAGGCACCTCCAGAGGTATGTATTGTGATGCCAGGCTGCAGGCCTGAGGTAGAGGAGGCACCTCCAGAGGTATGTATTGTGATGCCAGGCTGCAGGCCTGAGGTAGAGGAGGCACCTCCAGGCCTGAGGTAGAGGAGGCACCTCCAGAGGTATGTATTGTGATGCCAGGCTGCAGGCCTGAGGTAGAGGAGGCACCTCCAGAGGTATGCATTGTGATGCCAGGCTGCAGGCCTGAGGTAGAGGAGGCACCTCCAGAGGTATGTATTGTGATGCCAGGCTGCAGGCCTGAGGTAGAGGAGGCACCTCCAGAGGTATGTATTGTGATACCAGGCTGCAGGACTGAGGTAGAGGAGGCACCTCCAGAGGTATGTATTGTGATGCCAGGCTGCAGGCCTGAGGTAGAGGAGGCACCTCCATAGGTATGTATTGTGATGTCAGGCTGCAGGCCTGAGGTAGAGGAGGCACCTCCAGAGGTATGTATTTTGATGCCAGGCTGCAGGCCTGAGGTAGAGGAGGCACCTCCAGAGGTATGTATTGTGATGCCAGGCTGCAGGCCTGAGGTAGAGGAGGCACCTCCAGGCCTGAGGTAGAGGAGGCACCTCCAGAGGTATGAATTGTGATGCCAGGCTGCAGGCCTGAGGTACAGGAGGCACCTCCAGAGGTATGTATTGTGATGCCAGGCTGCAGGCCTGAGGTAGAGGAGGCACCTCCAGAGGTATGTATTGTGATGCCAGGCTGCAGGCCTAAGGTAGAGGAGGCACCTCCAGGCCTGAGGTAGAGGAGGCACCTCCAGAGGTATGTATTGTGATGCCAGGCTGCAGGCCTGAGGTAGAGGAGGCACCTCCAGAGGTATGTATTGTGATGCCAGGCTGCAGGCCTGAGGTAGAGGAGGCACCTCCAGAGGTATGTATTGTGATGCCAGGCTGCAGGCCTGAGGTAGAGGAGGCACCTCCAGAGGTATGTATTGTGATGCCAGGCTGCAGGCCTGAGGTAGAGGAGGCACCTCCAGGCCTGAGGTAGAGGAGGCACCTCCAGAGGTATGTATTGTGATGCCAGGCTGCAGGCCTGAGGTAGAGGAGGCACCTCCAGAGGTATGCATTGTGATGCCAGGCTGCAGGCCTGAGGTAGAGGAGGCACCTCCAGAGGTATGTATTGTGATGCCAGGCTGCAGGCCTGAGGTAGAGGAGGCACCTCCAGAGGTATGTATTGTGATGCCAGGCTGCAGGCCTGAGGTAGAGGAGGCACCTCCAGGCCTGAGGTAGAGGAGGCACCTCCAGGCCTGAGGTTGAGGATTCACCTCCAGAGGTATGTATTGTGATGCCAGGCTGCAGGCCTGAGGTAGAGGAGGCACCTCCAGAGGTATGTATTGTGATGCCAGGCTGCAGGCCTGAGGTAGAGGAGGCACCTCCAGAGGTATGTATTGTGATGCCAGGCTGCAGGCCTGAGGTAGAGGAGGCACCTCCAGGCCTGAGGTAGAGGAGGCACCTCCAGGCCTGAGGTTGAGGAGGCACCTCCAGAGGTATGTATTGTGATGCCAGGCTGCAGGCCTGAGGTAGAGGAGGCACCTCCAGAGGTATGTATTGTGATGCCAGGCTGCAGGCCTGAGGTAGAGGAGGCACCTCCAGAGGGATGTATTGTGATGCCAGGCTGCAGGCCTGAGGTAGAGCAGGCACCTCCAGAGGTATGTATTGTGATGCCAGGCTGCAGGCCTGAGGTAGAGGAGTCACCTCCAGATGTATGTATTGTGATGCCAGGCTGCAGGCCTGAGGTAGAGGAGGCACCTCCAGATGTATGTATTGTGATGCCAGGCTGCAGGCCTGAGGTAGAGGAGGCACCTCCAGGCCTGAGGTAGAGGAGGCAACTCCAGAGGTATGAATTGTGATGCCAGGCTGCAGGCCTGAGGTAGAGGAGGCACCTCCAGAGGTATGTATTGTGATGCCAGGCTGCAGGCCTGAGGTAGAGGAGGCACCTCCAGAGGAATGTATTGTGATGCCAGGCTGCAGGCCTGAGGTAGAGGAGGCACCTCCAGGCCTGAGGTAGAGGAGGTACCTCCAGAGGTATGTATTGTGATGCCAGGCTGCAGGCCTGAGGTAGAGGAGGCACCTCCAGTGGTATGTTTTGTGATGCCAGGCTGCAGGCCTGAGGTAGAGGAGGCACCTCCAGAGGTATGTATTGTGATGCCAGGCTGCAGGCCTGAGGTAGAGGAGGCACCTCCAGGCCTGAGGTAGAGGAGGCACCTCCAGAGGTATGTATTGTGATGCCAGGCTGCAGGCCTGAGGTAGAGGAGGCACCTCCAGAGGTATGTATTGTGATGCCAGGCTGCAGGCCTGAGGTAGAGGAGGCACCTCCAGGCCTGAGGTAGAGGAGGCACCTCCAGAGGTATGAATTGTGATGCCAGGCTGCAGGCCTGAGGTAGAGGAGGCACCTCCAGAGGTATGTATTGTGATGCCAGGCTGCAGGCCTGAGGTAGAGGAGGCACCTCCAGGCCTGAGGTAGAGGAGCCACCTCCAGAGGTATGTATTGTGATGCCAGGCTGCTGGCCTGAGGTAAAGGAGGCACCTCCAGAGGTATGTATTGTGATGCCAGGCTGCAGGCCTGAGGTAGAGGAGGCACCTCCAGAGGTATGTATTGTGATGCCAGGCTGCAGGCCTGAGGTAGAGGAGGCACCTCCAGGCCTGAGGTAGAGGAGCCACCTCCAGAGGTATGTATTGTGATGCCAGGCTGCTGGCCTGAGGTAAAGGAGGCACCTCCAGAGGTATGTATTGTGATGCCAGGCTGCAGGCCTGAGGTAGAGGAGGCACCTCCAGAGGTATGTATTGTGATGCCAGGCTGCAGGCCTGAGGTAGAGGAGGCACCTCCAGAGGTATGTATTGTGATGCCAGGCTGCAGGCCTGAGGTAGAGGAGGCACCTCCAGAGGTATGTATTGTGATGTCAGGCTGCAGGCCTGAGGTAGAGGAGGCACCTCCAGAGGTATGTATTGTGATGCCAGGCTGCAGGCCTGAGGTAGAGGAGGCACCTCCAGAGGTATGTATTGTGATGCCAGGCTGCAGGCCTGAGGTAGAGGAGGCACCTCCAGGCCTGAGGTAGAGGAGGCACCTCCAGAGGTATGAATTGTGATGCCAGGCTGCAGGCCTGAGGTAGAGGAGGCACCTCCAGAGGTATGTATTGTGATGCCAGGCTGCAGGCCTGAGGTAGAGGAGGCACCTCCAGAAGTATGTATTGTGATGCCAGGCTGCAGGCCTGAGGTAGAGGAGGCACCTCCAGGCCTGAGGTAGAGGAGGCACCTCCAGAGGTATGTATTGTGATGCCAGGCTGCAGGCCTGAGGTAGAGGAGGCACCTCCAGAGGTATGTATTGTGATGCCAGGCTGCAGGCCTGAGGTAGAGGAGGCACCTCCAGAGGTATGTATTGTGATGCCAGGCTGCAGGCCTGAGGTAGAGGAGGCACCTCCAGAGGTATGTATTGTGATGCCAGGCTGCAGGCCTGAGGTAGAGGAGTTACCTCCAGGCCTGAGGTAGAGGAGGCACCTCCAGGCCTGAGGTTGAGGAGGCACCTCCAGAGGTATGTATTGTGATGCCAGGCTGCAGGCCTGAGGTAGAGGAGGCACCTCCAGAGGTATGTATTGTGATGCCAGGCTGCAGGCCTGAGGTAGAGGAGGCACCTCCAGGCCTGAGGTAGAGGAGGCACCTCCAGAGGGATGTATTGTGATGCCAGGCTGCAGGCCTGAGGTAGAGCAGGCACCTCCAGAGGTATGTATTGTGATGCCAGGCTGCAGGCCTGAGGTAGAGGAGGCACCTCCAGAGGTATGTATTGTGATGCCAGGCTGCAGGCCTGAGGTAGAGGAGGCACCTCCAGATGTATGTATTGTGATGCCAGGCTGCAGTCCTGAGGTAGAGGAGGCACCTCCAGGCCTGAGGTAGAGGAGGCACCTCCAGAGGTATGAATTGTGATGCCAGGCTGCAGGCCTGAGGTAGAGGAGGCACCTCCAGAGGTATGTATTGTGATGCCAGGCTGCAGGCCTGAGGTAGAGGAGGCACCTCCAGATTAATGTATTGTGATGCCAGGCTGCAGGCCTGAGGTAGAGGAGGCACCTCCAGGCCTGAGGTAGAGGAGGCACCTCCAGAGGTATGTATTGTGATGCCAGGCTGCAGGCCTGAGGTAGAGGAGGCACCTCCAGAGGTATGTATTGTGATGCCAGGCTGCAGGCCTGAGGTAGAGGACGCACCTCCAGAGGTATGTATTGTGATGCCAGGCTGCAGGCCTGAGGTAGAGGAGGCACCTCCAGAGGTATGTATTGTGATGCCAGGCTGCAGGCCTGAGGTAGAGGACGCACCTCCAGAGGTATGTATTGTGATGCCAGGCTGCAGGCCTGAGGTAGAGGAGGCACCTCCAGAGGTATGTATTGTGATACCAGGCTGCAGGACTGAGGTAGAGGAGGCACCTCCAGAGGGATGTATTGTGATGCCAGGCTGCAGGCCTGAGGTAGAGCAGGCACCTCCAGAGGTATGTATTGTGATGCCAGGCTGCAGGCCTGAGGTAGAGGAGGCACCTCCAGAGGTATGTATTGTGATGCCAGGCTGCAGGCCTGAGGTAGAGGAGGCACCTCCAGATGTATGTATTGTGATGCCAGGCTGCAGTCCTGAGGTAGAGGAGGCACCTCCAGGCCTGAGGTAGAGGAGGCACCTCCAGAGGTATGAATTGTGATGCCAGGCTGCAGGCCTGAGGTAGAGGAGGCACCTCCAGAGGTATGTATTGTGATGCCAGGCTGCAGGCCTGAGGTAGAGGAGGCACCTCCAGGCCTGAGGTAGAGGAGCCACCTCCAGAGGTATGTATTGTGATGCCAGGCTGCTGGCCTGAGGTAAAGGAGGCACCTCCAGAGGTATGTATTGTGATGCCAGGCTGCAGGCCTGAGGTAGAGGAGGCACCTCCAGAGGTATGTATTGTGATGCCAGGCTGCAGGCCTGAGGTAGAGGAGGCACCTCCAGGCCTGAGGTAGAGGAGCCACCTCCAGAGGTATGTATTGTGATGCCAGGCTGCTGGCCTGAGGTAAAGGAGGCACCTCCAGAGGTATGTATTGTGATGCCAGGCTGCAGGCCTGAGGTAGAGGAGGCACCTCCAGAGGTATGTATTGTGATGCCAGGCTGCAGGCCTGAGGTAGAGGAGGCACCTCCAGAGGTATGTATTGTGATGCCAGGCTGCAGGCCTGAGGTAGAGGAGGCACCTCCAGAGGTATGTATTGTGATGTCAGGCTGCAGGCCTGAGGTAGAGGAGGCACCTCCAGAGGTATGTATTGTGATGCCAGGCTGCAGGCCTGAGGTAGAGGAGGCACCTCCAGAGGTATGTATTGTGATGCCAGGCTGCAGGCCTGAGGTAGAGGAGGCACCTCCAGAGGTATGAATTGTGATGCCAGGCTGCAGGCCTGAGGTAGAGGAGGCACCTCCAGAGGTATGTATTGTGATGCCAGGCTGCAGGCCTGAGGTAGAGGAGGCACCTCCAGAAGTATGTATTGTGATGCCAGGCTGCAGGCCTGAGGTAGAGGAGGCACCTCCAGGCCTGAGGTAGAGGAGGCACCTCCAGAGGTATGTATTGTGATGCCAGGCTGCAGGCCTGAGGTAGAGGAGGCACCTCCAGAGGTATGTATTGTGATGCCAGGCTGCAGGCCTGAGGTAGAGGAGGCACCTCCAGAGGTATGTATTGTGATGCCAGGCTGCAGGCCTGAGGTAGAGGAGGCACCTCCAGAGGTATGTATTGTGATGCCAGGCTGCAGGCCTGAGGTAGAGGAGTTACCTCCAGGCCTGAGGTAGAGGAGGCACCTCCAGGCCTGAGGTTGAGGAGGCACCTCCAGAGGTATGTATTGTGATGCCAGGCTGCAGGCCTGAGGTAGAGGAGGCACCTCCAGAGGTATGTATTGTGATGCCAGGCTGCAGGCCTGAGGTAGAGGAGGCACCTCCAGGCCTGAGGTAGAGGAGGCACCTCCAGAGGGATGTATTGTGATGCCAGGCTGCAGGCCTGAGGTAGAGCAGGCACCTCCAGAGGTATGTATTGTGATGCCAGGCTGCAGGCCTGAGGTAGAGGAGGCACCTCCAGAGGTATGTATTGTGATGCCAGGCTGCAGGCCTGAGGTAGAGGAGGCACCTCCAGATGTATGTATTGTGATGCCAGGCTGCAGTCCTGAGGTAGAGGAGGCACCTCCAGGCCTGAGGTAGAGGAGGCACCTCCAGAGGTATGAATTGTGATGCCAGGCTGCAGGCCTGAGGTAGAGGAGGCACCTCCAGAGGTATGTATTGTGATGCCAGGCTGCAGGCCTGAGGTAGAGGAGGCACCTCCAGATTAATGTATTGTGATGCCAGGCTGCAGGCCTGAGGTAGAGGAGGCACCTCCAGGCCTGAGGTAGAGGAGGCACCTCCAGAGGTATGTATTGTGATGCCAGGCTGCAGGCCTGAGGTAGAGGAGGCACCTCCAGAGGTATGTATTGTGATGCCAGGCTGCAGGCCTGAGGTAGAGGACGCACCTCCAGAGGTATGTATTGTGATGCCAGGCTGCAGGCCTGAGGTAGAGGAGGCACCTCCAGAGGTATGTATTGTGATACCAGGCTGCAGGACTGAGGTAGAGGAGGCACCTCCAGAGGTATGTATTGTGATGCCAGGCTGCAGGCCTGAGGTAGAGGAGGCACCTCCAGAGGTATGTATTGTGATGTCAGGCTGCAGGCCTGAGGTAGAGGAGGCACCTCCAGAGGTATGTATTGTGATGCCAGGCTGCAGGCCTGAGGTAGAGGAGGCACCTCCAGAGGTATGTATTGTGATGCCAGGCTGCAGGCCTGAGGTAGAGGAGGCACCTCCAGGCCTGAGTTAGAGGAGGCACCTCCAGAGGTATGAATTGTGATGCCAGGCTGCAGGCCTGAGGTAGAGGAGGCACCTCCAGAGGTATGTATTGTGATGCCAGGCTGCAGGCCTGAGGTAGAGGAGGCACCTCCAGAGGTATGTATTGTGATGCCAGGCTGCAGGCCTGAGGTAGAGGAGGCACCTCCAGAGGTATGTATTGTGATGCCAGGCTGCAGGCCTGAGGTAGAGGAGGCACCTCCAGAGGTATGTATTGTGATGCCAGGCTGCAGGCCTGAGGTAGAGGAGGCACCTCCAGAGGTATGTATTGTGATGCCAGGCTGCAGGCCTGAGGTAGAGGAGGCACCTCCAGGCCTGAGGTAGAGGAGGCACCTCCAGAGGTATGTATTGTGATGCCAGGCTGCAGGCCTGAGGTAGAGGAGGCACCTCCAGAGGTATGCATTGTGATGCCAGGCTGCAGGCCTGAGGTAGAGGAGGCACCTCCAGAGGTATGTATTGTGATGCCAGGCTGCAGGCCTGAGGTAGAGGAGGCACCTCCAGAGGTATGTATTGTGATGCCAGGCTGCAGGCCTGAGGTAGAGGAGGCACCTCCAGAGGTATGTATTGTGATGCCAGGCTGCAGGCCTGAGGTAGAGGAGGCACCTCCAGGCCTGAGGTAGAGGAGGCACCTCCAGGCC
This sequence comes from Thymallus thymallus, assembly GCA_023634145.1. Taxonomy (NCBI): domain Eukaryota; kingdom Metazoa; phylum Chordata; class Actinopteri; order Salmoniformes; family Salmonidae; genus Thymallus; species Thymallus thymallus. The sequence goes on along the minus strand of CM042399.1, from coordinate 7,000,632 downwards.
TGAGGTTGAGGAGGCACCTCCAGAGGTATGTATTGTGATGCCAGGCTGCAGGCCTGAGGTAGAGGAGGCACCTCCAGAGGTATGTATTGTGATGCCAGGCTGCAGGCCTGAGGTAGAGGAGGCACCTCCAGGCCTGAGGTAGAGGAGGCACCTCCAGAGGGATGTATTGTGATGCCAGGCTGCAGGCCTGAGGTAGAGCAGGCACCTCCAGAGGTATGTATTGTGATGCCAGGCTGCAGGCCTGAGGTAGAGGAGGCACCTCCAGAGGTATGTATTGTGATGCCAGGCTGCAGGCCTGAGGTAGAGGAGGCACCTCCAGATGTATGTATTGTGATGCCAGGCTGCAGTCCTGAGGTAGAGGAGGCACCTCCAGGCCTGAGGTAGAGGAGGCACCTCCAGAGGTATGAATTGTGATGCCAGGCTGCAGACCTGAGGTAGAGGAGGCACCTCCAGAGGTATGTATTGTGATGCCAGGCTGCAGGCCTGAGGTAGAGGAGGCACCTCCAGATTAATGTATTGTGATGCCAGGCTGCAGGCCTGAGGTAGAGGAGGCACCTCCAGGCCTGAGGTAGAGGAGGCACCTCCAGAGGTATGTATTGTGATGCCAGGCTGCAGGCCTGAGGTAGAGGAGGCACCTCCAGAGGTATGTATTGTGATGCCAGGCTGCAGGCCTGAGGTAGAGGAGGCACCTCCAGAGGTATGTATTGTGATGCCAGGCTGCAGGCCTGAGGTAGAGGACGCACCTCCAGAGGTATGTATTGTGATGCCAGGCTGCAGGCCTGAGGTAGAGGAGGCACCTCCAGAGGTATGTATTGTGATACCAGGCTGCAGGACTGAGGTAGAGGAGGCACCTCCAGAGGTATGTATTGTGATGCCAGGCTGCAGGCCTGAGGTAGAGGAGGCACCTCCATAGGTATGTATTGTGATGTCAGGCTGCAGGCCTGAGGTAGAGGAGGCACCTCCAGAGGTATGTATTGTGATGCCAGGCTGCAGGCCTGAGGTAGAGGAGGCACCTCCAGAGGTATGTATTGTGATGCCAGGCTGCAGGCCTGAGGTAGAGGAGGCACCTCCAGGCCTGAGGTAGAGGAGGCACCTCCAGAGGTATGAATTGTGATGCCAGGCTGCAGGCCTGAGGTAGAGGAGGCACCTCCAGAGGTATGTATTGTGATGCCAGGCTGCAGGCCTGAGGTAGAGGAGGCACCTCCAGAGGTATGTATTGTGATGCCAGGCTGCAGGCCTAAGGTAGAGGAGGCACCTCCAGGCCTGAGGTAGAGGAGGCACCTCCAGAGGTATGTATTGTGATGCCAGGCTGCAGGCCTGAGGTAGAGGAGGCACCTCCAGAGGTATGTATTGTGATGCCAGGCTGCAGGCCTGAGGTAGAGGAGGCACCTCCAGAGGTATGTATTGTGATGCCAGGCTGCAGGCCTGAGGTAGAGGAGGCACCTCCAGAGGTATGTATTGTGATGCCAGGCTGCAGGCCTGAGGTAGAGGAGGCACCTCCAGGCCTGAGGTAGAGGAGGCACCTCCAGAGGTATGTATTGTGATGCCAGGCTGCAGGCCTGAGGTAGAGGAGGCACCTCCAGAGGTATGCATTGTGATGCCAGGCTGCAGGCCTGAGGTAGAGGAGGCACCTCCAGAGGTATGTATTGTGATGCCAGGCTGCAGGCCTGAGGTAGAGGAGGCACCTCCAGAGGTATGTATTGTGATGCCAGGCTGCAGGCCTGAGGTAGAGGAGGCACCTCCAGGCCTGAGGTAGAGGAGGCACCTCCAGGCCTGAGGTTGAGGATTCACCTCCAGAGGTATGTATTGTGATGCCAGGCTGCAGGCCTGAGGTAGAGGAGGCACCTCCAGAGGTATGTATTGTGATGCCAGGCTGCAGGCCTGAGGTAGAGGAGGCACCTCCAGAGGTATGTATTGTGATGCCAGGCTGCAGGCCTGAGGTAGAGGAGGCACCTCCAGGCCTGAGTTAGAGGAGGCACCTCCAGGCCTGAGGTTGAGGAGGCACCTCCAGAGGTATGTATTGTGATGCCAGGCTGCAGGCCTGAGGTAGAGGAGGCACCTCCAGAGGTATGTATTGTGATGCCAGGCTGCAGGCCTGAGGTAGAGGAGGCACCTCCAGAGGGATGTATTGTGATGCCAGGCTGCAGGCCTGAGGTAGAGCAGGCACCTCCAGAGGTATGTATTGTGATGCCAGGCTGCAGGCCTGAGGTAGAGGAGTCACCTCCAGATGTATGTATTGTGATGCCAGGCTGCAGGCCTGAGGTAGAGGAGGCACCTCCAGATGTATGTATTGTGATGCCAGGCTGCAGGCCTGAGGTAGAGGAGGCACCTCCAGGCCTGAGGTAGAGGAGGCAACTCCAGAGGTATGAATTGTGATGCCAGGCTGCAGGCCTGAGGTAGAGGAGGCACCTCCAGAGGTATGTATTGTGATGCCAGGCTGCAGGCCTGAGGTAGAGGAGGCACCTCCAGAGGAATGTATTGTGATGCCAGGCTGCAGGCCTGAGGTAGAGGAGGCACCTCCAGGCCTGAGGTAGAGGAGGTACCTCCAGAGGTATGTATTGTGATGCCAGGCTGCAGGCCTGAGGTAGAGGAGGCACCTCCAGTGGTATGTATTGTGATGCCAGGCTGCAGGCCTGAGGTAGAGGAGGCACCTCCAGAGGTATGTATTGTGATGCCAGGCTGCAGGCCTGAGGTAGAGGAGGCACCTCCAGGCCTGAGGTAGAGGAGGCACCTCCAGAGGTATGTATTGTGATGCCAGGCTGCAGGCCTGAGGTTGAGGAGGCACCTCCAGAGGTATGTATTGTGATGCCAGGCTGCAGGCCTGAGGTAGAGGAGGCACCTCCAGAGGTATGTATTGTGATGCCAGGCTGCAGGCCTGAGGTAGAGGAGGCACCTCCAGAGGTATGTATTGTGATGCCAGGCTGCAGGCCTGAGGTAGAGGAGGCACCTCCAGGCCTGAGGTAGAGGAGGCACCTCCAGAGGTATGTATTGTGATGCCAGGCTGCAGGCCTGAGGTAGAGGAGGCACCTCCAGAGGTACAGCGGGTGAAATAAGTATTGAACACGTCACCATTTTTCTCAGTAAATATATTTCCAAAGGTGCTATTGACATGACATTTTCACCAGATGTTGGTAACAACCCAAGTAATCCATACATACAAAGAAACCAAAACAAATAAGTTCAGAAATTAAGTTATGTGTAATAATGTGAAATGACACAGGGGAAAAGTATTGAACACACTTACTGATATTTATTTAATACTTTGTACAAAAGCCGTTGTTGGTAATGACAGCTTCAAGACACCTCCTGTATGGAGAAACTAGTCGCATGCATTGCTCTGGTGTGATTTTGGCCCATTCTTCCACACAAACAGTCTTCAAATCTTGAAGGTTCCGTGGGCCTTTTCTATGAATCTTGATCTTCAGTTCTTTCCATAGATTTTCAATGGGATTTAAGTCAGGTGATTGGCTGGGCCATTCTAGCAGCTTTATTTTCTTTCTTTGAAACCAATTGAGAGTTTCCTTGGCTGTGTGTTTGGGATCATTGTCTTAATGAAATGTCCACCCTCGTTTCATCTTCATCATCCTGGTAGATGGCAGCAGATTTTTGTCAAGAATGTCTCGGTAAATTTTCCCATTCATCCTTCCTTCAATTATGTGAAGTTTGCCAGTACCATTTTGCTGAAAAGCAGCCCCACACCATGATGTTCCCACCTCCAAACTTCACTGTTGGTATGGTGTTTTTAGGGTGATGTGCAGTGCCATTTCTCCTCCAAACATGGTGTGTATTATGACATCCAAACAGTTCAATTTTGCTCTCATCTGACCACACTATATTCTCCCAGTATTTCACTGGCTTTTCCAAATGTTGTGCAGCAAACTTTAAACGAGCTTCAACATGCTTTTTTTTCAGCAATGGAGTCTTGCGTGGTGAGCGTGCATACAGGCCATGGCGGTGGAGTGCATTACTTACTGTTTTCTTTGAGACAACAGTACCTGCTAATTGCAGGTCTTTTTGAAGCTCTCCACAAGTGGTCCTTGGCTCTTGGACAACTCTTCTGATTATTCTTTTCACTCCTCTGTCAGAAATCTTGTGAGGAGCACCTGGTCGAGGCAAATTTATGGTGAAATGATTGTCTTTCCACTTCCGTATTATGGCCCCAACAGTGCTCACTGGAACATTCAGAAGCTTAGAAATGCGCCTACAACCAATGCCATCATTATGTTTTGCAACAATTAGGTTGTGAAGGTCTTGAGACAGCTCTTTGCTTTTACCCATCATGAGATGTGTCTTGTGTGACACCTTGGCAATGATACCTTTTTGTAGGCCATCAGTTGGGACTGAACCAGCGGATATTAATTTGCACTGACAGGGGGCTGGATTGCTTTTTAATTACTGATAGTTTTCAGCTGTTGTCTTGGCTTTCCATGCCTTTTTGCACCTCCCTTTCTTCATGTGTTCAATACTTTTTCCCTGTGTCATTTCACATTATTACACATAACTTAATTTCTGAACTTATTTGTTTTGGTTTCTTTGTATGTATGGATTACTTGGGTTGTTACCAACATCTGGTGAAACTTTCATGTCAATAGCACCTTTGGAAATATATTTACTGAGAAAAATGGTGACGTGTTCAATACTTATTTCACCCGCTGTATGTATTGTGATGCCAGGCTGCAGGCCTGAGGTAGAGGAGGCACCTCCAGGCCTGAGGTAGAGGAGGCACCTCCAGGCCTGAGGTTGAGGAGGCACCTCCAGAGGTATGTATTGTGATGCCAGGCTGCAGGCCTGAGGTAGAGGAGGCACCTCTGGCACAGCCATGGTTAAAGACCTGTGGCTGTGTTTGGGAAGGAAGTGATTGCTACGCTACCCATGGATTATCTGGAAAAATTGGAAATGCCAGTAAAGGAACTTCAGCCGGCCCTTGATGAGGGAAAAAACGTGGCAACAAAAAGTTATTTCCAGATATATCCCCCACATTCATCCAAGCAGCACCAAGGGAGGAGATGAACTATGAGTATGAACTTCACATCAGGTTAGGCTTACAGACTTATTAGTCAATGAATAGGTTTGTTGAGTGTTAATAGGCACCTCCAGAGGAGAGGAGGAGGTTATAGATAGAGGAGAGGAGGAGGTTATAGATAGAGGAGAGGAGGAGGTTATAGATAGAGGAGAGGAGGAGGTTATAGATGGAGGAGAGGAGGAGGTTATAGATAGAGGAGGAGGTTATAGATAGAGGAGAGGAGGAGGTTATAGATGGAGGAGGAGGTTATAGATGGAGGAGAGGAGGAGGTTATAGATAGAGGAGAGGAGGAGGTTATAGATGGAGGAGGAGGTTATAGATGGAGGAGACGAGGAGATATAGATAGAGGAGAGGAGGAGGTTATAGATAGAGGAGGAGGTTATAGATGGAGGAGAGGAGGAGGTTATAGATGGAGGAGAGGAGGAGGTTATAGATGGAGGAGAGGAGGAGGTTATAGATAGAGGAGGAGGTTATAGATAGAGGAGGAGGTTATAGATGGAGGAGAGGAGGTTATAAATAGAGGAGAGGAGGAGGTTATAGATAGAGGAGAGGAGGAGGTTATAGATAGAGGAGGAGGTTATAGATAGAGGAGAGGAGGAGGTTATAGATAGAGGAGGAGGTTATAGATAGAGGAGGAGGTTATAGATAGAGGAGAGGAGGAGGTTATAGATAGAGGAGAGGAGGAGGTTATAGATAGAGGAGGAGGTTATAGATAGAGGATAGGAGGAGGTTATAGATAGAGGAGAGGAGGAGGTTATAGATAGAGGAGAGGAGGAGGTTATAGATGGAGGAGAGGAGGAGGTTATAGATAGAGGAGAGGAGGAGGTTATAGATAGAGGAGAGGAGGAGGTTATAGATAGAGGAGAGGAGGAGGTTATAGATAGAGGAGAGGAGGAGGTTATAGATAGAGGAGAGGAGGAGGTTATAGATGGAGGAGAGGAGGAGGTTATAGATAGAGGAGAGGAGGAGGTTATAGATGGAGGAGAGGAGGAGGTTATAGATAGAGGAGAGGAGGAGGTTATAGATAGAGGAGAGGAGGAGGTTATAGATATAGGAGAGGAGGAGGTTATAGATGGAGGAGAGGAGGAGGTTATAGATAGAGGAGAGGAGGAGGTTATAGATAGAGGAGAGGAGGAGGTTATATATAGAGGAGAGGAGGAGGTTATAGATGGAGGAGGAGGTTATAGATAGAGGAGGAGGTTATAGATAGAGGAGAGGAGGAGGTTATAGATAGAGGAGGAGGTTATAGGTAGAGAAGAGGAGGAGGTTATAGATGGAGGAGAGGAGGAGGTTATAGATAGAGGAGAGGAGGAGGTTATAGATTGAGGAGGAGGTTATAGATAGACGAGAGGAGGAGGTTATAGATAGAGGAGGAGGTTATAGATGGAGGAGAGGAGGAGGTTATAGATAGAGGAGAGGAGGAGGTTATAGATGGAGGAGGAGGTTATAGATGGAGGAGAGGAGGAGGTTATAGATGGAGGAGAGGAGGAGGTTATAGATAGAGGAGAGGAGGAGGTTATAGATGGAGGAGGAGGTTATAGATGGAGGAGAGGAGGAGGTTATAGATGGAGGAGGAGGTTATAGATGGAGGAGAGGAGGAGGTTATAGATAGAGGAGGAGGTTATAGATGGAGGAGAGGAGGTTATAGATGGAGGAGAGGAGGTTATAGATGGAGGACTATTGTATAACTATGGAGAACATCACTATGTATTGTGATGCCAGGGTGCAGGCCTGAGGTAGAGGAGTCAACTCCAGATTTATGTATTGTGATGCCAGGCTGCAGGCCTGAGGTAGAGGAGGCACCTCCAGAGGTATGTATTGTGATGCCAGGCTGCAGGCCTGAGGTAGAGGAGGCACCTCCAGAGGTATGTATTGTGATGCCAGGCTGCAGGCCTGAGGTAGAGGAGGCACTTCCAGAGGTATGTATTGTGCTGCCAGGCTGCAGGCCTGAGGTAGAGGAGGCACCTCCAGGCCTGAGGTAGAGGAGCCACCTCCAGAGGTATGTATTGTGATGCCATGCTGCTGGCCTGAGGTAGAGGAGGCACCTCTAGAGGTATGTATTGTGATGCCAGGCTGCAGGCCTGAGGTAGAGGAGGCACCTCCAGAGGTATGTATTGTGAAGCCAGGCTGCAGGCCTGAGGTAGAGGAGGCACCTCCAGAGGTATGTATTGTGATGCCAGGCTGCAGGCCTGAGGTAGAGGAGGCACCTCCAGAGGTATGTATTGTGATACCAGGCTGCAGGACTGAGGTAGAGGAGGCACCTCCAGAGGTATGTATTGTGATGCCAGGCTGCAGGCCTGAGGTAGAGGAGGCACCTCCAGAGGTATGTATTGTGATGCCAGGCTGCAGGCCTGAGGTAGAGGAGGCACCTCCAGAGGTATGTATTGTGATGCCAGGCTGCAGGCCTGAGGTAGAGGAGGCAACTCCAGAGGTATGTATTGTGATGCCAGGCTGCAGGCCTGAGGTAGAGGAGGCACCTCCAGGCCTGAGGTAGAGGAGGCACCTCCAGAGGGATGTATTGTGATGCCAGGCTGCAGGCCTGAGGTAGAGCAGGCACCTCCAGAGGTATGTATTGTGATGCCAGGCTGCAGGCCTGAGGTAGAGGAGGCACCTCCAGAGGTATGTATTGTGATGCCAGGCTGCAGGCCTGAGGTAGAGGAGTCACCTCCAGATGTATGTATTGTGATGCCAGGCTGCAGGCCTGAGGTAGAGGAGGCACCTCCAGGCCTGAGGTAGAGGAGGCACCTCCAGAGGTATGAATTGTGATGCCAGGCTGCAGGCCTGAGGTAGAGGAGGCACCCCTAGAGGTATGTATTGTGATGCCAGGCTGCAGGCCTGAGGTAGAGGAGGCACCTCCAGAGGTATGTATTGTGATGCCAGGCTGCAGGCCTGAGGTAGAGGAGGCACCTCCAGAGGAATGTATTGTGATACCAGGCTGCAGGACTGAGGTAGAGGAGGCACCTCCAGAGGTATGTATTGTGCTGCCAGGCTGCAGGCCTGAGGTAGAGGAGGCACCTCCAGAGGTATGTATTGTGTGTGCCAGGCTGCAGGCCTGAGGTAGAGGAGGGACCTCCAGAGGTATGTATTGTGATGCCAGGCTGCAGGCCTGAGGTAGAGGAGGCACCTCCAGGCCTGAGGTAGAGGAGGCACCTCCAGAGGGATGTATTGTGATGCCAGGCTGCAGGCCTGAGGTAGAGCAGGCACCTCCAGAGGTATGTATTGTGATGCCAGGCTGCAGGCCTGAGGTAGAGGAGGCACCTCCAGAGGAATGTATTGTGATGCCAGGCTGCAGGCCTGAGGTAGAGGAGGCACCTCCAGGCCTGATGTAGAGGAGGTACCTCCAGAGGTATGTATTGTGATGCCAGGCTGCAGGCCTGAGGTAGAGGAGGCACCTCCAGAGGTATGTATTGTGATGCCAGGCTGCAGGCCTGAGGTAGAGGAGTCACCTCCAGGCCTGAGGTAGAGGAGGCACCTCCAGAGGGATGTATTGTGATGCCAGGCTGCAGGCCTGAGGTAGAGCAGGCACCTCCAGAGGTATGTATTGTGATGCCAGGCTGCAGGCCTGAGGTAGAGGAGGCACCTCCAGAGGTATGTATTGTGATGCCAGGCTGCAGGCCTGAGGTAGAGGAGTCACCTCCAGATGTATGTATTGTGATGCCAGGCTGCAGGCCTGAGGTAGAGGAGGCACCTCCAGGCCTGAGGTAGAGGAGGCACCTCCAGAGGTATGAATTGTGATGCCAGGCTGCAGGCCTGAGGTAGAGGAGGCACCCCTAGAGGTATGTATTGTGATGCCAGGCTGCAGGCCTGAGGTAGAGGAGGCACCTCCAGAGGTATGTATTGTGATGCCAGGCTGCAGGCCTGAGGTAGAGGAGGCACCTCCAGAGGTATGTATTGTGATACCAGGCTGCAGGACTGAGGTAGAGGAGGCACCTCCAGAGGTATGTATTGTGCTGCCAGGCTGCAGGCCTGAGGTAGAGGAGGCACCTCCAGAGGTATGTATTGTGTGTGCCAGGCTGCAGGCCTGAGGTAGAGGAGGCACCTCCAGAGGTATGTATTGTGATGCCAGGCTGCAGGCCTGAGGTAGAGGAGGCACCTCCAGAGGTATGTATTGTGATGCCAGGCTGCAGGCCTGAGGTAGAGGAGGCACCTCCAGAGGTATGTATTGTGATGCCAGGCTGCAGGCCTGAGGTAGAGGAGGCACCTCCAGGCCTGAGGTAGAGGAGGCACCTCCAGAGGTATGTATTGTGATGCCAGGCTGCAGGCCTGAGGTAGAGGAGGCACCTCCAGAGGTATGTATTGTGATGCCAGGCTGCAGGCCTGAGGTAGAGGAGGCACCTCCAGGCCTGAGGTAGAGGAGGCACCTCCAGGCCTGAGGTTGAGGAGGCACCTCCAGAGGTATGTATTGTGATGCCAGGCTGCAGGCCTGAGGTAGAGGAGGCACCTCTGGCACAGCCATGGTTAAAGACCTGTGGCTGTGTTTGGGAAGGAAGTGATTGCTACGCTACCCATGGATTATCTGGAAAAATTGGAAATGCCAGTAAAGGAACTTCAGCCGGCCCTTGATGAGGGAAAAAACGTGGCAACAAAAAGTTATTTCCAGATATATCCCCCACATTCATCCAAGCAGCACCAAGGGAGGAGATGAACTATGAGTATGAACTTCACATCAGGTTAGGCTTACAGACTTATTAGTCAATGAATAGGTTTGTTGAGTGTTAATAGGCACCTCCAGAGGAGAGGAGGAGGTTATAGATAGAGGAGAGGAGGAGGTTATAGATAGAGGAGAGGAGGAGGTTATAGATAGAGGAGAGGAGGAGGTTATAGATGGAGGAGAGGAGGAGGTTATAGATAGAGGAGGAGGTTATAGATAGAGGAGAGGAGGAGGTTATAGATGGAGGAGGAGGTTATAGATGGAGGAGAGGAGGAGGTTATAGATAGAGGAGAGGAGGAGGTTATAGATGGAGGAGGAGGTTATAGATGGAGGAGACGAGGAGATATAGATAGAGGAGAGGAGGAGGTTATAGATAGAGGAGGAGGTTATAGATGGAGGAGAGGAGGAGGTTATAGATGGAGGAGAGGAGGAGGTTATATATGGAGGAGAGGAGGAGGTTATAGATAGAGGAGGAGGTTATAGATAGAGGAGGAGGTTATAGATGGAGGAGAGGAGGTTATAAATAGAGGAGAGGAGGAGGTTATAGATAGAGGAGAGGAGGAGGTTATAGATAGAGGAGGAGGTTATAGATAGAGGAGAGGAGGAGGTTATAGATAGAGGAGGAGGTTATAGATAGAGGAGGAGGTTATAGATAGAGGAGAGGAGGAGGTTATAGATAGAGGAGAGGAGGAGGTTATAGATAGAGGAGGAGGTTATAGATAGAGGATAGGAGGAGGTTATAGATAGAGGAGAGGAGGAGGTTATAGATAGAGGAGAGGAGGAGGTTATAGATGGAGGAGAGGAGGAGGTTATAGATAGAGGAGAGGAGGAGGTTATAGATAGAGGAGAGGAGGAGGTTATAGATAGAGGAGAGGAGGAGGTTATAGATAGAGGAGAGGAGGAGGATATAGATAGAGGAGAGGAGGAGGTTATAGATGGAGGAGAGGAGGAGGTTATAGATAGAGGAGAGGAGGAGGTTATAGATGGAGGAGAGGAGGAGGTTATAGATAGAGGAGAGGAGGAGGTTATAGATAGAGGAGAGGAGGAGGTTATAGATATAGGAGAGGAGGAGGTTATAGATGGAGGAGAGGAGGAGGTTATAGATAGAGGAGAGGAGGAGGTTATAGATAGAGGAGAGGAGGAGGTTATATATAGAGGAGAGGAGGAGGTTATAGATGGAGGAGGAGGTTATAGATAGAGGAGGAGGTTATAGATAGAGGAGAGGAGGAGGTTATAGATAGAGGAGGAGGTTATAGATAGAGAAGAGGAGGAGGTTATAGATGGAGGAGAGGAGGAGGTTATAGATAGAGGAGAGGAGGAGGTTATAGATTGAGGAGGAGGTTATAGATAGACGAGAGGAGGAGGTTATAGATAGAGGAGGAGGTTATAGATGGAGGAGAGGAGGAGGTTATAGATAGAGGAGAGGAGGAGGTTATAGATGGAGGAGGAGGTTATAGATGGAGGAGAGGAGGAGGTTATAGATGGAGGAGAGGAGGAGGTTATAGATAGAGGAGAGGAGGAGGTTATAGATGGAGGAGGAGGTTATAGATGGAGGAGAGGAGGAGGTTATAGATGGAGGAGGAGGTTATAGATGGAAGAGAGGAGGAGGTTATAGATAGAGGAGGAGGTTATAGATGGAGGAGAGGAGGTTATAGATGGAGGAGAGGAGGTTATAGATGGAGGACTATTGTATAACTATGGAGAACATCACTATGTATTGTGATGCCAGGCTGCAGGCCTGAGGTAGAGGAGTCACCTCCAGATTTATGTATTGTGATGCCAGGCTGCAGGCCTGAGGTAGAGGAGGCACCTCCAGAGGTATGTATTGTGATGCCAGGCTGCAGGCCTGAGGTAGAGGAGGCACCTCCAGAGGTATGTATTGTGCTGCCAGGCTGCAGGCCTGAGGTAGAGGAGGCACCTCCAGGCCTGAGGTAGAGGAGCCACCTCCAGAGGTATGTATTGTGATGCCATGCTGCTGGCCTGAGGTAGAGGAGGCACCTCTAGAGGTATGTATTGTGATGCCAGGCTGCAGGCCTGAGGTAGAGGAGGCACCTCCAGAGGTATGTATTGTGAAGCCAGGCTGCAGGCCTGAGGTAGAGGAGGCACCTCCAGAGGTATGTATTGTGATGCCAGGCTGCAGGCCTGAGGTAGAGGAGGCACCTCCAGAGGTATGTATTGTGATACCAGGCTGCAGGACTGAGGTAGAGGAGGCACCTCCAGAGGTATGTATTGTGATGCCAGGCTGCAGGCCTGAGGTAGAGGAGGCACCTCCAGAGGTATGTATTGTGATGCCAGGCTGCAGGCCTGAGGTAGAGGAGGCACCTCCAGGCCTGAGGTAGAGGAGGCACCTCCAGAGGGATGTATTGTGATGCCAGGCTGCAGGCCTGAGGTAGAGGAGGCACCTCCAGAGGTATGTATTGTGATGCCAGGCTGCAGGCCTGAGGTAGAGGAGGCACCTCCAGAGGTATGTATTGTGATGCCAGGCTGCAGGCCTGAGGTAGAGGAGGCACCTCCAGGCCTGAGGTAGAGGAGGCACCTCCAGAGGTATGTATTGTGATGCCAGGCTGCAGGCCTGAGGTAGAGGAGGCACCTCCAGAGGTATGTATTGTGATGCCAGGCTGCAGGCCTGAGGTAGAGGAGGCACCTCCAGGCCTGAGGTAGAGGAGGCACCTCCAGAGGGATGTATTGTGATGCCAGGCTGCTGGCCTGAGGTAGAGGAGGCACCTCTAGGGGTATGTATTGTGATGCCAGGCTGCAGGCCTGAGGTAGAGGAGGCACCTCCAGAGGTATGTATTGTGAAGCCAGGCTGCAGGCCTGAGGTAGAGGAGGCACCTCCAGAGGTATGTATTGTGATGCCAGGCTGCAGGCCTGAGGTAGAGGAGGCACCTCCAGAGGTATGTATTGTGATACCAGGCTGCAGGACTGAGGTAGAGGAGGCACCTCCAGAGGTATGTATTGTGATGCCAGGCTGCAGGCCTGAGGTAGAGGAGGCAACTCCAGAGGTATGTATTGTGATGCCAGGCTGCAGGCCTGAGGTAGAGGAGGCACCTCCAGGCCTGAGGTAGAGGAGGCACCTCCAGAGGGATGTATTGTGATGCCAGGCTGCAGGCCTGAGGTAGAGCAGTCACCTCCAGAGGTATGTATTGTGATGCCAGGCTGCAGGCCTGAGGTAGAGGAGGCACCTCCAGAGGTATGTATTGTGATGCCAGGCTGCAGGCCTGAGGTAGAGGAGTCACCTCCAGATGTATGTATTGTGATGCCAGGCTGCAGGCCTGAGGTAGAGGAGGCACCTCCAGGCCTGAGGTAGAGGAGGCACCTCCAGAGGTATGAATTGTGATGCCAGGCTGCAGGCCTGAGGTAGAGGAGGCACCCCTAGAGGTATGTATTGTGATGCCAGGCTGCAGGCCTGAGGTAGAGGAGGCACCTCCAGAGGTATGTATTGTGATGCCAGGCTGCAGGCCTGAGGTAGAGGAGGCACCTCCAGAGGTATGTATTGTGATACCAGGCTGCAGGACTGAGGTAGAGGAGGCACCTCCAGAGGTATGTATTGTGCTGCCAGGCTGCAGGCCTGAGGTAGAGGAGGCACCTCCAGAGGTATGTATTGTGTGTGCCAGGCTGCAGGCCTGAGGTAGAGGAGGCACCTCCAGAGGTATGTATTGTGATGCCAGGCTGCAGGCCTGAGGTAGAGGAGGCACCTCCAGGCCTGAGGTAGAGGAGGCACCTCCAGAGGGATGTATTGTGATGCCAGGCTGCAGGCCTGAGGTAGAGCAGGCACCTCCAGAGGTATGTATTGTGATGCCAGGCTGCAGGCCTGAGGTAGAGGAGGCACCTCCAGAGGTATGTATTGTGATGCCAGGCTGCAGGCCTGAGGTAGAGGAGTCACCTCCAGATGTATGTATTGTGATGCCAGGCTGCAGGCCTGAGGTAGAGGAGGCACCTCCAGGCCTGAGGTAGAGGAGGCACCTCCAGAGGTATGTATTGTGATGCCAGGCTGCAGGCCTGAGGTAGAGGAGGCACCTCCAGAGGTATGTATTGTGATGCCAGGCTGCAGGCCTGAGGTAGAGGAGGCACCTCCAGAGGTATGTATTGTGATGCCAGGCTGCAGGCCTGAGGTAAAGGAGGCACCTCCAGGCCTGAGGTAGAGGAGGCACCTCCAGGCCTGAGGTTGAGGAGGCACCTCCAGAGGTATGTATTGTGATGCCAGGCTGCAGGCCTGAGGTAGAGGAGGCACCTCTAGCACAGCCATGGTTAAAGACCTGTGGCTGTGTTTGGGAAGGAAGTGATTGCTACGCTACCCATGGATTATCTGGAAAAATTGGAAATGCCAGTAAAGGAACTTCAGCCGGCCCTTGATGAGGGAAAAAACGTGGCACCAAAAACTTATTTCCAGATATATCCCCCACATTCATCCAAGCAGCACCAAGGGAGGAGATGAACTATGAGTATGAACTTCACATCAGGTTAGGCTTACAGACTTATTAGTCAATGAATAGGTTTGTTGAGTGTTAATATACACATTTCTTCTGTGTTTTCAGACAGTACATGGGCAACGTTTCCGTTAACCCCAAATGACCCCTTTGATTCAGTTATAGTAGAACCCCTGCTTCGCTTCACTTCCTACTTTTCCAGGGGGGTCAGTGTTTAACATTTTTCATCTAGAATGGAGCATGTGTGGAAGGCCACACAACACCTGAGTTTTGTAGTGTTGTCCTGGGGGATATACTTTTTGCAGGACTCCTGTAGGAAGATTCAATCCCAGCAAAAGAACGCCAAGGCGGCAGCTACTAGGAAAAAGGGAGCGTCAGCAGACCAGAATACTGCAGCCAAGGCAGCACTGGTCCACCCTGTCCCATCTGTCGGTGAATATTAGTTGTTGGTACTGTATGTGCCTTTGGAAGGCACGGCAAACCCATTTTGGTGATTTCTGGTATATCATCTTTTTTAAAAATCATTGTTATACTGTTATACAGAGTTATACTGCACTCTGACTGCCATCTATACTGCACTATACTGCAGTTACACTGCACTCTGACTGCCATCTATACTGCACTATACTGCACTCTGACTGCCATCTATACTGCACTATACTACAGTTATACTGCACTCTGACTGCCATCTATACTGTACTATACTACAGTTATACTGCACTCTGACTGCCATCTATACTGCACTATACTGCAGTTACACTGCACTCTGACTGCTATCTATACTGCACTATACTGCACTCTGACTGCCATCTATACTGTACTATACTACAGTTATACTGCACTCTGACTGCCATATATACTGCAATATACTGAAGTTATACTGCACCCTGACTGCCATCTATACTGCACTATACTGCACTCTGACTACCATCTATACTGCACTATACTGCAGTTACACTGCACTCTGACTGCCATCTAAACTGCACTATACTGCAGTTATACTGCACTCTGACTGCCATCTATACTGCACTATACTGCACACTGACTGCCATCTATACTGCACTATACTGCAGTTACACTGCACTCTGACTGCCATCTAAACTGCACTATACTGCAGTTATACTGCACTCTGACTGCCATCTATACTGTACTATACTACAGTTATACTGCACTCTGACTGCCATCTATACTGTACTATACTACAGTTATACTGCACTCTGACTGCCATCTATACTGCACTATACTGCAGTTACACTGCACTCTGACTGCTATCTATACTGCACTATACTTCAGTTACACAGCACTCTGACTGCCATCTATACTGCACTATACTGCACTCTGACTGCCATCTATACTGCACTATACTGCAGTTACACTGCACTCTGACTGCTATCTATACTGCACTATACTTCAGTTACACAGCACTCTGACTGCCATCTATACTGCAGTTATACTGCACTCTGACTGCCATCTGTACTGCACTATACTGCAGTTATACTGCACTCTGACTGCCATCTATACTGCACTATACTACAGTTATACTGCACTCTGACTGCCATCTATACTGCACTGTACTGCAGTTATACTGCACTCTGACTGCCATCTATACTGCACTATACTGCAGTTATACTGCAGTTATACTGCACTCTGACTGCCATTTATACTGTACTATACTGCAGTTATACTGCACTCTGACTGCCATCTATACTGCACTATACTACAGTTATACTGCACTCTGACTGCCATCTATACTGCACTATACTACAGTTATACTGCACTCTGACTGCCATCTATACTGCACTATACTGCAGTTATACTGCACTCTGACAGCCATCTATACTGCACTCTGACTGCCAAATATACTGCAGTTATACTGCACTCTGACTGCCATCTATACTGCACTATACTACAGTTATACTGCACTCTGACAGCCATCTATACTGCACTATACTGCAGTTATACTGCACTCTGACTGCCAAATATACTGCAGTTATACTGCACTCTGACTGCCATCTATACTGCACTCTGACTGCCAAATATACTGCAGTTATACTGCACTCTGACTGCCATCTATACTGCACTATACTACAGTTATACTGCACTCTGACAGCCATCTATACTGCACTATACTGCAGTTATACTGCACTCTGACTGCCAAATATACTGCAGTTATACTGCAATCTGACTGCCATCTATACTGCACTATACTGCAGTTATACTGCACTCTGACAGCCATCTATACTCCACTATACTGCAGTTATACTGCAGTTATACTGCACTCTGACTGCCATCTATACTGCACTATACTGCAGTTATACTGCACTCTGACAGCCATCTATACTCCACTATACTGCAGTTATACTGCACTCTGACTGCCAAATATACTGCAGTTATACTGCACTCTGACTGCCATCTATACTGCACTATACTACAGTTATACTGCACTCTGACTGCCATCTATACTGCACTATACTGCAGTTATACTGCATTCTGACAGCCATCTATACTCCACTATACTGCAGTTATACTGCAGTTATACTGCACTCTGACTGCCATCTATACTGTACTATACTGCAGTTATACTGCATTCTGACTGCCATCTATTCTGCACTATACTGCAGTTATACTGCACTCTGACTGCCATCTATACTGCACTATACTGCAGTTATACTGCACTCTGACAGCCATCTATACTCCACTATACTGCAGTTATACTGCACTCTGACTGCCAAATATACTGCAGTTATACTGCACTCTGACTGCCATCTATACTGCACTATACTACAGTTATACTGCACTCTGACTGCCATCTATACTGTACTATACTGCAGTTATACTGCACTCTGACTGCCATCTATACTGCACTATACTGCTGTTATACTGCAGTTATACTGCACTCTGACTGCCATTTATACTGCACTATACTGCAGTTATACTGCACTCTGACTGCCATCTTTACTGCACTATACTGCAGTTATACTGCACTCTGACAGCCATCTATACTGCACTATACTGCAGTTATACTGCACTCTGACTGCCAAATATACTGCAGTTATACTGCACTCTGACTGCTATCTATACTGCACTATACTGTAGTTATACTGCACTCTGACTGCCATCTATACTGCACTATACTGCAGTTATAATGCACTCTGACTGCCATCTATACTGCAGTTATACTGCACTCTGACTGCCATCTATACTGCACTATACTGCACTCTGACTGCCATCTATTCTGTACTATACTGCAGTTATATTGCACTCTGACTGCCATCTATACTGCCATCTATACTGCTGTTATACTGCACTCTGACTGCCATCTGTACTGCACTATACTGCAGTTATACTGCACTCTGACTGCCATCTATACTGCACTCTGACTGCCATCTATGGTGCACTATACTGCAGTCATACTGTACTCTGACTGCCATCTATATTGCAATATACTGAAGTTATACTGCACCCTGACTGCCATCTATACTGCACTATACTGCAGTCTGACTGCCATCTATACTGCACTATACTGCAGTTACACTGCACTCTGACTGCCATCTATACTGCACTATACTGCAGTTATACTGCACTCTGACTGCCATATATACTGCACTATACTGCGGTTATACTACACTCTGACTGCCATATATACTGCACTATACTGCGGTTATACTACACTCTGACTGCCATATATACTGCACTATACTGCGGTTATACTACACTCTGACTGCCATCTATACTGCACTATACTGCAGTTATACTGCACTCTGACTGCCATATATACTGCACTATACTGCGGTTATACTACACTCTGACTGCCATATATACTGCACTATACTGCAGTTATAATGCACTCTGACTGCCATCTATACTGCACTATACTGCAGTTACACTGCACTCTGACTGCCATCTATACTGCACTATACTGCACTCTGACTGCCATCTATACTGCAGTTATACTGCACTCTGACTGCCATCTATAGTGCACTATACTACGGTTATACTGCACTCTGACTGCCATCTATAGTGCACTATACTACAGTTATACTGCACTCTGACTGCCATCTATACTGCACTCTGACTGCCATCTATACTGCCATCTATACTGCAGTTATACTGCACTCTGACTGCCATCTGTACTGCACTATACTGCAGTTACACTGCACTCTCACTTCCATCTATACTGCACTATACTGCAGTTATACTGCACTCTGACTGTCATCTATTCTGCAGTTATACTGCACTCTGACTGCCATATATACTACAGTTATACTGCAGTTATACTGCACTCTGACTGCCATCTATACTGCACTATACTGCAGTTACACTGCACTCTGTCTGCCATCTATACTGCACTATACTGCACTCTGACTGCCATCTATACTGCAGTTATACTGCACTCTGACTGCCATCTATACTGCACTATACTACGGTTATACTGCACTCTGACTGCCATCTATACTGCACTCTGACTGCCATCTATGGTGCACTATACTGCAGTCATACTGCACTCTGACTGCCATCTATACTGCAATATACTGAAGGTATACTGCACCCTGACTGCCATCTATACTGCACTATACTGCACTCTGACTGCCATCTATACTGCACTATACTGCAGTTACACTGCACTCTGACTGCCATATATACTGCACTATACTGCACTCTGACTGCCATCTATACTGCACTATACTACAGTTATACTGCAGTTATACTGCACTCTGACTGCCATCTATACTGCACTATACTGCACTCTGACTGCCATCTATACTGCAGTTATACTGCACTCTGACTGCCATCTATAGTGCACTATACTACGGTTATACTGCACTCTGACTGCCATCTATACTGCACTCTGACTGCCATCTATGGTGCACTATATTGCAGTCATACTGCACTCTGACTGCCATCTATACTGCAATATACTGAAGGTATACTGCACCCTGACTGCCATCTATACTGCACTATACTGCACTCTGACTGCCATCTATACTGCACTATACTGCAGTTACACTGCACTCTGACTGCCATATATACTGCACTATACTGCACTCTGACTGCCATCTATACTGCACTATACTACAGTTATACTGCAGTTATACTGCACTCTGACTGCCATCTATACTGCACTATACTGCACTCTGACTGCCATCTATACTGCACTATACTGCAGTTATACTGCACTCTGACTGCCATATATACTGCACTATACTGCGGTTATACTACTCTCTGACTGCCATCTATACTCTACTATACTACAGTTATACTGCACTCTGACTGCCATCTATACTGCACTATACTGCGGTTATACTACACTCTGACTGCCATCTATAATGCAGTTATACTGCACTCTGACTGCCATCTATACTGCACTATACTGCACTCTGACTGCCATCTATTCTGTACTATACTGCAGTTACGCTGCACTCTGACTGTCATCTATACTGCAGTTATACTGCACTCTGACTGCCATCTTTTCTGCAGTTATATTGCACTCTGACTGCCATCTATAGTGCACTATACTACAGTTATACTGCACTCTGACTGCCATCTATACTGCACTATACTGCAGTTATACTGCACTCTGACTGCCATCTATACTGCACTATACTACAGTTATACTGCACTCTGACTGCCATCTATACTGCACTCTGACTGCCATCTATAGTGCACTATACTACAGTTATACTGCACTCTGACTGCCATCTATACTGCACTATACTACAGTTATACTGCACTCTGACTGCCATCTATACTGCACTATACTGTAGTTATACTGCACTCTGACTGACATCTATACTACAGTTATACTGCACTCTGACTCCCATCTATACTGCACTAAACTGCAGTTATACTGCACTCTGACTGCCATCTATACTGCACTATACTACAGTTATACTGCACTCTGACTGCCATCTATACTGCACTATACTGCAGTTATACTGCACTCTGACTGCCATCTATACTGCACTCTACTACAGTTATACTGCACTCTGACTGCCATCTATACTGCACTATACTACAGTTATACTGCACTCTCACTGCCATCTATACTGCACTATACTGTAGTTATACTGCACTCTGACTGCCATCTATACTGTACTATACTGCAGCTTTACTGCACTCTGACTGCCGTCTACAGTAAGGGGAAAAAAGTATTTGATCCCCTACTGATTTTGTGTGTTTGCCCACTGACAAAGTAATGATCAGTCCATCATTTTAATGGTAGGTTTATTTGAACAGTGAGAGACAGAATAACAACAAACAACTCCAGAAAAACATGTCAAAAATGTTATAAAGTGATTTGCATTGTAATGAGTGAAAGAAGTATTTGACCTCTCTCAATCAGAAGGAGTTCTGGCTCCCAGGTGTCTTTTATACAGGTAACGAGCTGAGATTAGGAGCACTCCCTTTAAGAGTGTGCTCCTAATATCAGCTTGTTACCTGTATAAAAGACACCTGTCCACAGAAGCAATCAATCAATCAGATTCCAAACTCTCCACCATGGCCAAGACCAAAGAGCTGTCCAAGGATGTCAGGGACAAGATTGTAGACCTACACAAGGCTGGAATGGGCTACAAGACCATCACCAAGCAGCTTGGTGAGAAGGTGACAACAGTTAGTGCGATTATTCGCAAATGGAAGAAACACAAAAGCACTGTCAATCTCCCTCGGTCCAGGGCTCCATGCAAGATCTCACCTCGTGAAGTTGCAATGATCATGAGAACGGTGAGGAATCAGCCCAGAACTACACGGGAGGATCTTGTCAATGATCTCAGGGCAGCTGGGACCATAGTCACCAGGAAAACAATTGGTAACACACTACGCTGTGAAGGACTGAAATCCTGCAGCGCCCGCAAGGTCCCCCTGCTCAAGAAAGCACATGTACAGGCCCGTCTGAAGTTTGCCAATGAACATCTGAATGATTCAGAGGAGGACTGGGTGAAAGTGTTGTGGTCAGATGAGACCAAAATCGAGCTCTTTGGCATCAACTCAACTCGCCGTGTTTGGAGGAGGAGGAATGCTGCCTATGACCCCAAAAACACCATCCCCACTGTCAAACATGAAGGTATAACTATACAACAAAAGCCCATGGAAACTGGATGTTTTTTACATCACCGGTTAGAGAACAACCTGGACAAGTCAGATTTTGCTGTGTTGCATTTTTATTTGGGTTTCGACCAAAATAGGAACACAAATCCAACACTTATTTTCAATCACTCATATCGATTTCACATTGAAATCAATTGTGCGAGAGGGGGAGTTGAGGTTATACGTCCTGTTAAAACTAACCCAGCTCAAAAACCAAACGGAATATGGGGACAATGTGTACATCACTGGTTAGAGGACAATTAGTAGTAAACATTTAGCTAGGCCTACACTTTGAAGTGTTGCATTTGGATTCCAGTGGGTGACCAACTGCTACACTTTTTTTGTTAATCACTTCCATCGATATCACGCTGAAATCAATTGAACGGGGGTTAAACGTTTGGGGTGTAGCGCTGTTTGAACTAATGCTACTCAAATGAAACACGGACACATGGAATAACCTATACTTGGTCGGGTAGATTAATTTGTAGAGGGTTTACATTTATATTTTGGAACGTCAGGTGTTGATGTCGGAAAGAAACAGACCACTTGTTTCTAGGTTAACTTATACGAATCACGACGCGACATAGGATGTCAACAGTTAGTTTAACTGAATTAAATGACATCTAGAATCAAACATCACTGTCTCTTGCATTTCAAAGATGAAAACGTAATAGAAAATGCATGTTGTTTTCTTTTTATTGTGTATTATTCTCCTACATTATCTTTAACCAGATCTAATGTGTATTATTCTCCTACATTATCTTTTACCAGATTTAATGTGTATTATTCTCCTACATTATCTTTCACCAGATCTAATGTGTTATATTCTCCTACATTATCATTAACCATATCTAATGTGTTATATTCTCCTACATTATCTTTTACCAGATCTAATGTGTATTATTCTCCTACATTATCTTTTACCAGATCTAATGTGTATTATTCTCCTACATTATCTTTCACCGGATCTAATGTGTTATTTTCTCCTACATTATCATTAACCAGATCTAATGTGTTATATTCTCCTACATTATCTTTTACCAGATCTAATGTGTATTATTCTCCTACATTATCTTTTACCAGATCTAATGTGTTATATTCTCCTACATTATCTTTTACCAGATCTAATGTGTTATATTCTGCTACATTATCTTTTACCAGATCTAATGTGTTATATTCTACTACATTAATTTCACATTTCCACAAACTTCAGTGTTTCCTTTCAAGAATATGCATATATTTGCTTCAGGTCCTGAGCTACAGGCAGTTAGATTAAACAAGTAGATTTATGCAAAATATAAAAGGTGGGGTTTTAACTTCTTAGCCATTTCATTAAATTCTGTGTCCTGCACATCCCAGAGCGTGACAAAATCATCAGTACAAAACCAAAGATATTGATCTGTTTTAAGCAATCAGTCTTATGTAATTGTGAAAACTATAAGCTTTTATACTAACATCACCAATCTGAGGTAAAATGGATGTGTAATTCCACAAAGCTTTATGTGGTGAAAATGCTGGCTTGTGTAAGGTAGTATAAACTGTCCATAGTCCACAGTTGTGAAATTAGTGGAATATACAATGATTTACTATGGCAAATTAATTTAACATGTCAGTTTAAGACGATAGTATACAGTATGCTGCTGACTCACAGACACACGATAACCATGATTTGAGCTCTGCAACTTGGACTGAATGTTGTCAAGGGACAAAACACTGAGACCCCTGGACATGGGTGGGGGAATATGTGTGACAACGACCTAAAGGGGACACCAGCACCCCATTTTATATGTCCAATCACTTATTATTATATTACAAATATAGCAGTATACAGTCCAGAAATCTGTTGACAATTACACCTTCCTGTGTATTGGATCGTCTGTACATATTCTAAAAAAGGGAAAACAAGACCATTGCTACTAACTTGTACTGGTTTAAATGTTTGCCAAGCCCTTATGGTTCATATATTTAGCTTTTTAATGTGTAGTACATCTACAAGAGACAATGAGAAATGAATTGTTCAACAAGACAACATTGCCATCAAAAGGGTAGAAGTTTAGCATTGCACTTATGTCACAGTACTTCACAGCTTTGATTGGATACATAGAATATATGACTAAGGGTGATGTAATTATCTGAATTACTGTAGATTTTAATAGTTTAATAAAGAGTGAAGTATGGTAATAAGTCCAATGTGAAGGACTCCGTTTAGGATTTCTTTATGAAGGAGGCAATGGGTGTTATTCGCACACGTGAAATCAATAAATTATACTGAACAAAAATGACATAAATCTGCTGGAATCGCTCCAGCAGATTGTCCAACAGCGTTCAGCCAACGTCTGGACCCCCTCCAGAAGGCCTCGTGCCTACCGAATATGGCTCCTTGGGAGGAGATTGGCGTTGTGCAGCTGGCCCAGTTCTGCTGGGTCAGTCATGGCCAGTTCATACTATCAACGTTTCAGGTAAGACCCAGATGCAGACAACGTTGAAGTGATAACAGTTTATTAATCGAACAGGGGCAGGCAAAAGACAGGTCAAGGGCAGGCAGAGGTCAGTAATCCAGATAGGTGGGGCAAAGGTACTGGACGGCAGGCAGGCTCAGGGTCAGGGCAGGCAGAGGTCAGTAATCCAGATAGGTGGGGCAAAGGTACTGGACGGCAGGCAGGCTCAGGGTCAGGGCAGGCAGAGGTCAGAACCAGGAAAACTAGAAAACAGGAACAATCAAGAGACAGGAGCAGAGGGAAAACGCTGGTAGGCTTGATAATGAGGAAGATGGAGACACCTGGAGGAGGTGGAGACAATCACACAGACATGTGAAACAGATCAGGGTGGAGACACCTGGAGGAGGTGGAGACAATCACACAGACATGTGAAACAGATCAGGGTGGAGACACCTGGAGGAGGTGGAGACAATCACACAGACAGGTGAAACAGATCAGGGTGTGACACCTGGAGGAGGTGGAGACAATCACACAGACAGGTGAAACAGATCAGGGTGTGACACCTGGAGGAGGTGGAGACAATCACACAGACAGGTGAAACAGATCAGGATGTGACACCTGGAGGAGGTGGAGACAATCACACAGACAGGTGAAACAGATCAGGGTGGAGACACCTGGAGGAGGTGGAGACAATCACACAGACAGGTGAAACAGATCAGGGTGTGACACCTGGAGGAGGTGGAGACAATCACACAGACAGGTGAAACAGATCAGGGTGTGACACCTGGAGGAGGTGGAGACAATCACACAGACAGGTGAAACAGATCAGGATGTGACACCTGGAGGAGGTGGAGACAATCACACAGACAGGTGAAACAGATCAGGGTGGAGACACCTGGAGGAGGTGGAGACAATCACACAGACAGGTGAAACAGATCAGGGTGGAGACACCTGGAGGAGGTGGAGACAATCACACAGACAGGTGAAACAGATCAGGGTGGAGACACAAACAATCAGTCCGTTTCTGTGGGGAGAAATGTTCTGACGTGGCGATGGCTCACAGGCGTATAGTCGTACACAGGAGACCTTCATTCATATATAGTTAAGGGGCCTTTTGTGCCTTATATTTTCATAATGTGCAGTCACTGCATCTATAAGGTGCTATGCATACAATAGGTGCTTCAAAACATCTTCATACTTCATGTCTTGGATTCACCTAGTCGTTTGAACACGATTCTTTGTTACAGGATGGCTACTACACAGTCTACAGGCAGACCTACAGACTGGACTACAAGTGCTGTCCGGGATGGACCCAGCTCAGTGGAGAGGCAGGCTATCCGTACTGTAAGTACCCTACCAACTAACACACAGCTAGAAAATACAGCAAGACGAAGTCATGATGATACTCCCACACACACACATACTGTACACACACACATACTGTACACACACATACTGTACACACACACATACTGTACACACACATACTGTACACACACACACACACTGTACACACAGATACTGTACACACACACATACTGTACACACACACATACTGTACACACACATACTGTACACACACACATACTGTACACACACATACTGTACACACACACATACTGTACACACACATACTGTACACACACACATACTGTACACACACATACTGTACACACACACATACTGTACACACACACATACTGTACACACACATACTGTACACACACACACATACTGTACACACACACATACTGTACACACACACACTGTACACACACACATACTGTACACACACACATACTGTACACACACACATACTGTACACACACACACACACACACACACACACACACACACACACACACACACACACACACACACACACACACACACACACAGAGACACACAGACATACACACACACAGACACACAGCCAGGCCAACTGGTATCATGGAAGCTTGAGTCGCTGTCTCCTTTCCACCAGGGTCCATTACAAGGCCCATTAGTAAAATAAAAGCTGTCTTTGTTTCAGCCTGAAGGTTTAAGGCATTACAGATTCGACAGGCCACCCGCATAGTTACTCTTTGTCCCAAATCCCTGTCAGAAAAGAGATGAGTTTTGGGAATATGTAGTTAAGGCTGATGCTGTTATTTATTTTGGTCTCTGTCCATTAAGTATGTCAATCTCTCCATCAGACACACACACACACGTGTGCAGGCATGCCACACACACACACGGGAAAAGCCTCCTACTGTGTTACTAACAGATCGAGAAGGCATACACACCAAATAGATTCTCAAGATGCATTTGTCTGTGTGTGTCGGTGTATCTAAAGGAATGCAGAACACCTAATTCTCAAACGAGTGCATCACGCCTTGTATAACTACATGGATTTAGATGCTTTCCCCAACACATTTATTAGTCTTTAAAGGCCTTTGGAGTCTGTGCTTATAAAGCTGACCAATACAGGGCTTAGAGAGAGCTGTCTGACCACCTGTCTCTGTATATTGTATATACAGTGGGGAGAACAAGTATTTGATACACTGCCGATTTTGCAGGTTTTCCTACTTACAAAGCATGTAGAGGTCTGTAATTTTTATCATAGGTACACTTCAACTGTGAGAGACGGAATCTAAAACAAAAATCCAGAAAATCACATTGTATGATTTTTAAATAATTAATTTGCATTTTATTGCATAACATAAGTATTTGATCACCTACCAACCAGTAAGAATTCCGGCTCTCACAGACCTGTTAGTTTTTCTTTAAGAAGCCCTCCTGTTCTCCACTCATTACCTGTATTAACTGCACCTGTTTGAACTCGTTACCTGTATAAAAGACACCTGTCCACACACTCAATCAAACAGACTCCAACCTCTCCACAATGGCCAAGACCAGAGAGCTGTGTAAGGACATCAGGGATAAAGTTGTAGACCTGCACAAGGCTGGGATGGGCTACAGGACAATAGGCAAGCAGCTTGGTGAGAAGGCAACAACTGTTGGCGCAATTATTAGAAAATGGAAGAAGTTCAAGATGACGGTCAATCTCCCTCGGTCTGGGGCACCATGCAAGATCTCACCTCGTGGGACATCAATGATCATGAGTAAGGTGAGGGATCAGCCCAGAACTACACGGCAGGACCTGGTCAATGACCTGAAGAGAGCTGGGACCACAGTCTCAAAGAAAACCATTAGTAACACACTACGCCGTCATGGATTAAAATCCTGCAGTGCACGCAAGGTCCCCCTGCTCAAGCCAGCGCATGTCCAGGCCCGTCTGAAGTTTGCCAATGACCATCTGGATGATCCAGAGGAGGAATGGGAGAAGGTCATGTGGTCTGATGACACAAAAATAGAGCTTTTTGGTCTAAACTCCACTCGCCGTGTTTGGAGGAAGAAGAAGGATGAGTACAACCCCAAGAACACCATCCCAACCGTGAAGCATGGAGGTGGAAACATCATTCTTTGGGGATGCTTTTCTGCAAAGGGGACAGGACGACTGCACCTTATTGAGGGGAGGATGGATGTGGCCATGTATCGCGAGATCTTGGCCAACAACCTCCTTCCCTCAGTAAGAGCATTGAAGATGGGTCGTGGCTGGGTCTTCCAGCATGACAACAACCCGAAACACACAGCCAGGGCAACTAAGGAGTGGCTCCGTAAGAAGCATCTCAAGGTCCTGGAGTGGCCTAGCCAGTCTCCAGACCTGAACCCAATAGAAAATCTATGGAGGGAGCAGAAAGTCCGTATTGCCCAGCGACAGCCCCGAAACCTGAAGGTATGTATGGAGGAGTGGGCTAAAATCCCTGCTGCAGTGTGTGCAAACCTGGTCAAGAACTACAGGAAACGTATGATCTCTGTAATTGCAAACAAAGGTTTCTGTACCAAATATTAAGTTCTGCTTTTCTGATGTATCAAATACTTATGTCATGCAATAAAATGCAAATTAATTACTTAAAAATCATACAATGTGATTTTCTGGATATTCGTTTTAGATTCTGTCACTCACAGTTGAAGAGTACCTATGATAAAAATTACAGACTTCTACATGCTTTGTAAGTGGGAAAACCTGCAAAATCGTCAGCGTATCAAATACTTGTTCTCCCCACTGTATATATATTTAACTAGGCAAGTCAGTTAAGAACAAATTCTTATTTACAATGACGGCCTACAGGAGCAGGAGGGGGGTGGGGGGGGTGTGGAGTCCCTTGAGCTGGCTATAAATGTGGAGAAAGTCTGTAAATTCAGACATGTCTTTGGTGTTTTCCACACTTGTAACAAGTCTCTTGAAATGCCCACACAGCTGCATTTTGATGACTGTTTAGATGGACCTTTTTTCTAACATGGAATGATGAAGTGGTGAGAAGAAAAGTTGAACGGGTGTGCCAAACGAATTGGCTAACCAGACCATTTCTGTGCACAGCGTTGAGAAAATGGTGGGCGGTGGCAGGGAATGAGGGCTCCAGACAGTAGTCTACAGAAAACACTACCATTTCAACAAAATAGTATACCATGGAAAGGCGTAATCTTATAAACCCCATCAGCAAGGAGTTAAACCTGATCACAGCACAAGACGTTTTTGTCTCATATATCAGCAACTTTGAGTGTTACATGGGTGCATGCCAACAAGCCTAAAGTTGGTCAAGAGGACTTAAGACTGACATTGCCAGACAGTTGTTGGGGATGTAAAGGCTTATGTGACTAACACTGAACATCGCCAGCCAAACTCTTTCTATGAAGTGAAATGTTTTTTTTCTCCAGTTGTAATTTTCCCATGATATCTTCACAAACACCTCTTTGTGAATGATAATTCCGCATGAAGCGACTAAGTACAACAAATCTAAATATTGGCTTTAGGAGAATAAAGGTCTTTCCCGGTTTCCCCTCAACGTTGGATTCTCTGGAAGCTCTCTCGTTGCAGCTCACGTCAACGTTAAAGGAGAACTATGTCTCCAGATTGATTTATTGACTCACACTTAGAACTGTATAAAGACTCACCGTCTAAAACAATATTCCTCATGTTGTGCTTGTTTGGTCTTATTCAATCAAAACTGTTGCCCTGATTCTGGGGTTAACCATTAAGATGTCATGTGGAACAACCTCCCATTCACTTATTGAATACGGAATAAACCCTCTTACCATTAATGTCTAATATCCAGAGCCACATGGTGGTCTTTTCTGGACATACTTCCTGCATGTTCCACAGAGCATATTATGTTTAATGGATTGGATCAGGACTTGGCACACTTATCCGCATTGGTTCCTTTTATAACATTATGGCTAGTTTGAGCCAGAAGTACCTGATTTGAGGAGTGTGTGTCTCTGTGTGTGTTCCAGGTGGTACGTGGGTCACCTGGATTAGCAGTCAGATGAGATTTACACACATACACACACACACAGATTATGCGTCACAGATCAGAGGGATGGATTCTCTTTGTCGCTGAACAGGACACAGCCCTCTCTGTTGATCTGTGAAAACCCCATAACAAACCTCTTCTCCTCACTTTGTTCTCCTCAGCCCGTGTGTGTTTGTATGTGCTGGCTGTGTCTATTATCTGTTGCAGTGGCAAGAAATACAAATAATGGCTCTAGTGTCAAACAAGACTTAAATTAGGCTTTTTCCAACACTTAAGGCAGAATGGATTTAAAAATTAAAGACTGGCAATGAATGTTTTCAGTCACATAACACTTTACACTTCAAAACTCCTGAAACAAATGCCATGTGTATAATTTACAGCAATATGACTGGCTTTAACAATATGACAGGCTTTAACAATATGACTGGCTTTAACAATATGTCAGGCTTTAACAATATGTCAGGCTTTAACAATATGACTGGCTTTAACAATATGACTGGCTTTAACAATATGACTGGCTTTAACAATATGACTGGCTTTAACAATATGACTGGCTTTAACAATATGACGGGCTTTAACAATATGACGGGCTTTAACAATATGACTGGCTTTAACAATATGACTGGCTTTAACAATATGACTGGCTTTAACAATATGACTGGCTTTAACAATATGTCAGGCTTTAACAATATGTCAGGCTTTAACAATATGTCAGGCTTTAACAATATGACTGGCTTTAACAATATGACTGGCTTTAACAATATGTCAGGCTTTAACAATATGACTGGCTTTAACAATATGACTGGCTTTAACAATATGTCAGGCTTTAACAATATGTCAGGCTTTAACAATATGACTGGCTTTAACAATATGACTGGCTTTAACAATATGTCAGGCTTTAACAATATGTCAGGCTTTAACAATATGACTGCTTTTTAACATGTTCTAAATGTAACCCTTCTGTTTGATTCCAAGTGTTTCATTTGGGCTCTGCTTCTGTTCTGTGGTTACACTGTTGAACTGTGTACATCTATTCAGAAACATTACAAACAGGAACCCCTCATTAGTAATGGATCTGTATTTACATTGAATGTTCATTGTTCAGAAGACGTGTTTAGGCAGCTGTGGAAAGAGAGAAACTAATGATTAAAGGTGGTTCAAAAAGCTGGAAATGCTGCCATGGCTCAGTCTATCCTACAGTAGACAATCGGGTTTTTTCCCCATAAATCATACTAAGAGCCTTGAGTTTTTCCTGGCCATGTTTGTGACCAGAACAGTAAAAACTTTGTGCCGTAGTTAGTTATACAGTGGCCTTAAACTAGGGCCGGGTTTAGTCTCATAACAAGTGCTCTGGGGTGAAGTTTCCTCTAGGATCAGATCTAGGATCAGCTTCCCCTTCCCCAAACCTAACCTAAACCATTAGTGGGTCAAAATGCTAAACTGACCCAAGATCAGCGTGTATGTTGTCAGGAAAAACACATGTACTTTTTTGGTGGCCTCTCTCTCTCTCTCTCTCTCTCTCTCTGTCTCTCTGTCTCTCTCTCTCTCTGTCTCTCTCTGTCTCTCTCTCTCTCTGTCTCTCTCTCTCTCTCTCTCTGTCTCTCTCTCTCTCTCTCTGTCTCTCTCTCTCTCTCTCTCTCTGTCTCTCTCTTGGACTCTGACTCTCTGTCTCTCTGACACTCTGACTCTCTGTCTCTGTCTCTCTGTCTCTCTCTCTCTCTCTCTGTCTCTCTCTTGGACTCTGACTCTCTGTCTCTCTGACACTCTGACTCTCTGTCTCTGTCTCTCTCTGTCTCTCTCTCTCTCTCTGTCTCTCTCTTGGACTCTGACTCTCTGTCTCTCTGACACTCTGACTCTCTGTCTCTGTCTCTGTCTCTCTCGCTCTCTCTTGGACTCTGACTCTGACTTTAAAACAAAATTGTATTGGTCGTGTACATATATTGAGCAGATGTTATCATGGTGTAGATAAATGCAAAAAAATTTAAAGGAATATAGAAATCTTCAAAGTCCGGAATATAAATGTATACGGTGGTGTTTGTAGACATTATGGGCAGTATTAACATGAATTATTCCTCTTGTCCAGGTGGGATAGGAATATAAATGTATACGGTGGTGTTTGTAGACATTATGGGCAGTATTAACATGAATTATTCCTCTTGTCCAGGTGGGATAGGAATATAAATGTATACGGTGGTGTTTGTAGACATTATGGGCAGTATTAACATGAATTATTCCTCTTGTCCAGGTGGGATAGGAATATAAATGTATACGGTGGTGTTTGTAGACATTATGGGCAGTATTAACATGAATTATTCCTCTTGTCCAGGTGGGATAGGAATATAAATGTATACGGTGGTGTTTGTAGACATTATGGGTAGTATTAACATGAATTATTCCTCTTGTCCAGGTGGGATAGGAATATAAATGTATACGGTGGTGTTTGTAGACATTATGGGCAGTATTAACATGAATGTGCTGTGTGATTTCGTAATCTGTGGATCTGTTGGGGCGGTATGCATATTGTAGTTGGTCTAAGGAGTCGGGTAAGGTGGAGGTGAAATGATTCTGAACTAGTCTCTCAAAGTGCTTCATGATGACGCGCTACGGAGCGATTGTCATTTAATTAAGTTACCTTTGCTATCTTTGGTACAGGAACAATGGTGGACATACTGAAGCAAGTGGGGCCAGCAGACTGGGATAGGGACGGATTGAATATGTCTGTAAACACTCCAGCCAGCTGATCTGCACATGCTCTAAGGACGTGGTCTGTCCATGTTCCCAGTCAACTTGACCTGGTTAAATGGACATTTCTATGTTTTGTAGTAAAAAGATAGAGGAATATAAGTGTTTCCAATGACATCGTCAACCAATCGGTAGGCAGTTAGTAGGCAATGCCTCCTCCTGATTGGTTAAAAGACACCCATAGAGTCTGCTAGACACCCCTGTCAGGCCCTTACCCAGACAACCATAGAGTCTGCTTGACACCCCTGTCAGGCCCTGACCCAGACACCCATAGAGTCTGTTAGACACCCGTCAGGCCCTGACCCAGACACCCATAGAGTCTGCTAGACACCCCTGTCAGGCCCTTACCCAGACAACCATAGAGTCTGCTAGACACCCCTGTCAGGCCCTGACCCAGACACCCATAGAGTCTGTTAGACACCCGTCAGGCCCTGACCCAGACACCCATAGAGTCTGCTAGACACCCCTGTCAGGCCCTGACCCAGACACCCATAGAGTCTGCTTGACACCCCTGTCAGGCCCTGACCCAGACATCCATAGAGTCTGCTAGACACCCCTGTCAGGCCCTGACCCAGACACCCATAGAGAAACCAGAGGCTCCCCTATGGTCAGGGCCTGACACATATCCAAATACCAGGTGTATCAAACTCCATTCTTTGAATGATGCTCTGTCTGCATGTATGTATTACAACTATACACTTCAACAGTGTTTACCACTCCTGGTCCTGGGACATCAATGATTACACATTGTAACTATGCAATAGACTAGAAACATGATTTAAGTAAAGGCTGAGATTATCAATATATTTGCTGCATTGTTGTATTGCCAGTTTCTCAAGCCCAAACGTCTTGATGGCCTTCACCAGTTCATCTTTGCTTGTAGGCTTGGCAGAGTTACGGATGAATGTTTTCAGTTGATGCCAAACAAGTTAGATCGGGTTTAAATCAGGAGACCTACATGTAGAGATGGAAGAAATATTTGTAGATATGCAGTATTCTAGGCCTCTCACTAGTGTTGAGTAATGTGCTGTTAAGTGTTGTAGGAATTGTATTTATAGATTTTTATTTAACAACATAAAAGTCTACTTACTCTGCTGGCATCTTGACCCAGTTTATGCCCTCACTTGCAATGCAAACCCCGGTGGCAGTGTGTTTTGGGTCATTGTCTGCATTTGGAGAAGAAAAAAATACAGAAATATACATGTAAATTGGCCTAAACATAACAAAATATTGCTATAATCCTATCTTGAAAGAAACAATGTGGTCCCAGAAACACCTCTGACATACGGTCCAGCATACAGTGGGGAGAACAAGTATTTGATACACTGCCGATTTTGCAGGTTTTCCCACTTACAAAGCATGTAGAAGTCTGTAATTTTTATCATAGGTACTCTTCAACTGTGAGTGACGGAATCTAAAACAAAAATGCAGAAAATCACATTGTATGATTTTTAAGTAATTAATTTGCATTTTATTGCATGACATAAGTATTTGATACATCAGAAAAGCAGAACTTAATATTTGGTACAGAAACCTTTGTTTGCAATTACAGAGATCATACGTTTCCTGTAGTTCTTGACCAGGTTTGCACACACTGCAGCAGGGATTTTGGCCCACTCCTCCATACAGACCTTCTCCAGATCCTTCAGGTTTCGGGGCTGTCGCTGGGCAATATGGACTTTCTGCTCCCTCCAAAGATGTTCTATTGGGTTCAGGTCTGGAGACTGGCTAGGCCACTCCAGGACCTTGAGATGCTTCTTACGGAGCCACTCCTTAGTTGCCCTGGCTGTGTGTTTCGGGTCGTTGTCATGCTGGAAGACCCAGCCACGACCCATCTTCAATGCTCTTACTGAGGGAAGGAGGTTGTTGGCCAAGATCTCGCGATACATGGCCACATCCATCCTCCCCTCAATACGGTGCAGTCGTCCTGTCCCCTTTGCAGAAAAGCATTCCCAAAGAATGATGTTTCCACCTCCATGCTTCACGGTTGGGATGGTGTTCTTGGGGTTGTACTCATCCTTCTTCTTCCTCCAAACACGGCGAGTGGAGTTTAGACCAAAAAGCTCTATTTTTGTCTCATCAGACCACATGACCTTCTCCCATTCCTCCTCTGGATCATCCAGATGGTCATTGGCAAACTTCAGACGGGCCTGGACATGCGCTGGCTTGAGCAGGGGGACCTTGCGTGCACTGCAGGATTTTAATCCATGACGGCGTAGTGTGTTACTAATGGTTTTCTTTGAGACTGTGGTCCCAGCTCTCTTCAGGTCATTGACCAGGTCCTGCCGTGTAGTTCTGGGCTGATCCCTCACCTTACTCATGATCATTGATGCCCCACGAGGTGAGATCTTGCATGGTGCCCCAGACCGAGGGAGATTGACCGTCATCTTGAACTTCTTCCATTTTCTAATAATTGCGCCAACAGTTGTTGCCTTCTCACCAAGCTGCTTGCCTATTGTCCTGTAGCCCATCCCAGCCTTGTGCAGGTCTACAATTTTATCCCTGATGTCCTTACACAGCTCTCTGGTCTTGGCCATTGTGGAGAGGTTGGAGTCTGTTTGATTGAATGTGTGGACAGATGTCTTTTATACAGGTAACGAGTTCAAACAGGTGCAGTTAATACAGGTAATGAGTGGAGAACAGGAGGGCTTCTTAAAGAAAAACTAACAGGTCTGTGAGAGCCGGAATTCTTACTGGTTGGTAGGTGATCAAATACTTATGTCATGCAATAAAATGCAAATTAATTATTTAAAAATCATACAATGTGATTTTCTGGATTTTTGTTTTAGATTCCGTCTCTCACAGTTGAAGTGTACCTATGATAAAAATTACAGACCTCTACATGCTTTGTAAGTAGGAAAACCTGCAAAATCGGCAGTGTATCAAATACTTGTTCTCCCCACTGTATCTCTTGATGATATCTTCCTCAAAGAAATCTCGATCCATGATACCTGAAAATGGAGGCAACAGTGAATTATTGTTGAACACATAGCAGTCAGTGAAGTGTAGGCTAGAATATTTTATGTACCTTTTGTTTTGTAAATAACTAAACATCTCTAATCTAAAATGGGTCCCTGGTAAGAAATTGCACCCCACACATGGAGTTTGTGGGGGTGCTTGGGATGACGTCATTGAATGTCTCGCGAGCTTTAATCCATGCCTGGGCCTGCAGCACGCAAAGTTTTGTTTGTCAGACGAATCATTGGGTCGAAACTACAGAGATTCTTCAAAAAGCCACCTTTGCCTTGATGACAGCTTTGCACACTCTTGGCATTCTCTCAACCAGCTTCAACAGACGTCTCACAAGTCCTCAACTGGCAACTTCATTAAATAGTACCCGCAAAAAAACAGTCTCAACGTCAACAGTGAAGAGTTGCAAAGAAAAAGCCATATCTCATACTGGCCAATAAAAATAAAATATCAAGATGGGCAAAAGAACACAGACACTGGACAGAGGAAGATATGGCTTTTTCTTTGCAACTCTGCCTAGATGGCCAGCATCCCGGAGTCACCTCTTCACTGTTGACGTTGAGACTGGTGTTTTGCTGGTACTATTTAATGAAGCTGCCAGTTGAGGACTTGTGAGGCGTCTGTTTCTCAAACTAGACACTAATGTACTTGTCCTCTTGCTCAGTTGTGCACCGGGGCCTCCCACTCCTCTTTCTATTCTGGTTAGAGACAGTTTGCGCTGTTCTGTGAGGGGAGTAGTACATAGCGTTGTACGAGATCTTCAGTTTCTTGGCAATTTCTCACATGGAATAGCCTTCATTTTCTCAGAACAAGAATAGACTCATGAGTTTCAGTTTTTTGTTTGACTGTTTTGAGCCTGTAATCGAACCCACAAATGCTGATGCTCAAGATACTCAACTAGTCTAAAGAAGGCCAGTTTTAATGCTTCTTTAATGAGCACAACAGTTTTCAGCTGTGCTAACATCATTGCAAAAGGGTTTTATAATGATAAATTAGCCTTTTAAAATGATAAACATGGATTAGCTAACACAACGTGCCATTGGAACACAGGAGTGATGGTTGCTGATAATGTTCTCCTGTCAGGCCCTGACCTTGACAACCATAGAAAAAGCCAGAGGCGTCCCTATGATCAGAGCACTGGCGCAGATGAGGACTCCGGCCATGTAGCTGGGCTGGCTGCCTGTCCCGGACTGGACACCGGCGCAGTGGACAGCTCCGGCTCTGGAGTGGGGCCGACGACCGGTCCCAGACTGGGCACCGGTGGAGAGGTCAGCTCCGGCTTTGGAGTGGTGCTGGCGACCTGTCCCGGACTGGACACCGGTGTAGCAGGTGAATCCGGCTCTGGAGAGGGGCTGTCAACCGGTACCGGACTGGGCACCAGTGGAGCGGACGGCTCCGGCTCTGGAGCGAGGCTGTTGACCGATCCCGGGCTGGGCACTGGTGCGGGGCTGGTGACACGCACTGGGGGTTGGGTGCAGGGAGCCGGCACAGAACGTACTAGGCTGGGGAGACACAGGGAGGCCTGGTGCATGTAGCCGGCACTGGATGCTATGGCTGGTGCATGCACTGGAGCCCTGGTGATGGAGGCTGGCACTGGATGGATTGGGCTGGAGCTGCGCACTGGAGGTCCGGTGCGGGAAGCGGACACAGGACGTACCGGATTGAAGAGGGGGGTTGGATATCCGGCGCGGGAGGTTGGCACACTACGACCCGGACTGAGGACGCACACTCCGGGCACCATTAACTCCAGCTCCTCCTCGTCGTATACGTCCTCATTGCTCCAGCACTTCCAACATCCTCTCCTTTACGTATTCCTCCTCTTCCACCAACTTCGACCCCCAGTCGTGCTCTGGCTCTTCTTCGTCCCACATGGAGAGTGGTACTGGTGCTTCTGCCACCTTACCAGACCACCCCCATAGCCCCCCCAAAAAAGACTGGTGCAGCGCTACTGAAGTTCAACATCATCATTTATTTCAGAATGCGAACTTTAACAAAAACAATAAACAATGCTAAATACTACCAGCTTAACCAGAACACTACAATAATCCACACAAACTGTGGGGAAAAAAACGACTTAAATATGGGCCCCAGTTAGAGACAATGCCTAGCAGCTGCCTCTAATTGGGGACCAACACAAAACCACCACAGATATACAGAGTTCTCCTGTCAAGCCCTGACCTTCACAACCACAGACAAAGCCAGACGCTTCCCTATGGTCAGAGCCTGACATTTACATTGTAGAATAAAAGTGAAGACATCAAAACTATGACATAAAACATATAGAATCCTGTAGTAACCAAAAAAGTGTTAAACAAAGCAAAATATATTTTATATTTGAGATTCCTTGATGCCTTGATGACAGCTTTGCCCACTCTTGGCATTGTGTTATGTCATAGTTGTAATGTCTTCACTTTTATTCTACAATGTAAAAAATTGTGCAAATAAAGAAAAACCCTTGAATGAGTAATATTCAAAACGTTTGGCCCCCAGTGTGTATCTAAAATGTCTTACTTAGCCTTTCCATAAGTCCACTGACGGTGTTGTTTCTCTCCGTCGCATACAAGCACTTTAAACATTCTGATCATAAAGCATTTAAAGACTGACAAATGTTTTGACCAAGTTCATCTGCTCATGTTGTGTGTTTTCAATTATTTGTGACATTGTGGTGACAATGAACAACATTTCTAATTCAGTATCACAGACCTGATTTGCCCTAACGAACAATGCATCAAGCATTATGTGCATTTTCTTTTATCTAAATAAATGATATAAATGTACCACTTTAGATATTTTTATTTACAGTAGTGATAGACAGCTGGAGGCAAACTGATCAATATATGTGTGGCATAGTTGTACTGTCAGTATAGGAAACTGATCAATATATGTGTGGCATTGGTGTACTGTCAGTATAGGCAACTGATCAATATATGTGTGGCATTGTTGTACTGTCAGTATAGGCAACTGATCAATATATGTGTGGCATTGTTGTATTGTCAGTATTGGCAAACTGATCAATATATGTGTGACATTGTTGTACTGTCAGTATAGGCAAACTGATCAATATATGTGTGACATTGTTGTATTGTCAGAATAGGCAACTGATCAATATATGTGTGGCATTGTTGTATTGTCAGAATAGGCAACTGATCAATATATGTGTGGCATTGTTGTAC
The DNA here is from genome assembly GCA_023634145.1 of Thymallus thymallus. Classification (NCBI taxonomy): domain Eukaryota; kingdom Metazoa; phylum Chordata; class Actinopteri; order Salmoniformes; family Salmonidae; genus Thymallus; species Thymallus thymallus. The sequence continues at coordinate 6,962,765 of CM042399.1, read as the reverse complement.
TGTCAGTATAGGCAACTGATCAATATATGTGTGCCATTGTTGTATTGACAGTATAGGAAACTGATCAATATATGTGTGGCATTGTTGTATTGTCAGTATAGGCAAACTGATCAATATATGTGTGGCATTGTTGTATTGTCAGAATAGGCAACTGATCAATATATGTGTGGCATTGTTGTACTTTCAGTATAGGCAACTAATCAATATATGTGTGACATTGTTGTATTGTCAGAATAGGCAATTGATCAATATATGTGTGGCATTGTTGTACTGTCAGTATAGGCAACTGATCAATATATGTGTGGCATTGTTGTATTGACAGTATAGGAAACTGATCAATATATGTGTGTCATTGTTGTATTGTCAGTATAGGCAACTGATCAATATATGTGTGGCATTGTTGTACTGTCAGTATAGGCAACTGATCAATATATGTGTGGCATTGTTGTACTGTCAGTATAGGCAACTGATCAATATATGTGTGACATTGTTGTACTGTCAGTATAGGCAACTGATCAATATATGTGTGGCATTGTTGTACTGTCAGTATAGGCAACTGATCAATATATGTGTGGCATTGTTGTATTGACAGTATAGGAAACTGATCAATATATGTGTGGCGTTGTTGTATTGTCAGTATAGGCAACTGATCAATATATGTGTGGCATTATTGTATTGTCAGTATAGGCAACTGATCAATATATGTGTGACATTGGTGTACTGTCAGTATATGTAACTGATCAATATATGTGTGGCATTGTTGTACTGTCAGTATAGGCAACTGATCAATATATGTGTGGCATTGTTGTACTGTCAGTATAGGCAACTGATCAATATATGTGTGACATTGTTGTACTGTCAGTATAGGTAACTGATCAATATATGTGTGGCATTGTTGTACTGTCAGTATAGGCAACTGATCAATATATGTGTGGCATTGTTGTACTGTCAGTATAGGCAAACTGATCAATATATGTGTGGCATTGTTGTACTGTCAGTATAGGCAACTGATCAATATATGTGTGGCATTGGTGTACTGTCAGCATAGGCAACTGATCAATATATGTGTGGCATTGGTGTACTGTCAGCACAGGCAACTGATCAATATATGTGTGGCATTGTTGTACTGTCAGTATAGGCAACTGATCAATATATGTGTGGCATTGTTGTACTGTCAGTATAGGCAACCGATCAATCTATGTGTGGCATTGTTGTATTGACAGTATAGGAAACTGATCAATATATGTGTGGCATTGTTGTACTGTCAGTATAGGCAACTGATCAATATATGTGTGACATTGTTGTACTGTCAGTATAGGCAACTGATCAATATATGTGTGGCATTGTTGTACTGTCAGTATAGGCAACTGATCAATATATGTGTGGCATTGGTGTACTGTCAGTATAGGTAACTGATCAATATATGTGTGACATTGTTGTACTGTCAGTATAGGCAAACTGATCAATATATGTGTGGCATTGTTGTATTGTCAGTATAGGCAACTGATCAATATATGCGTGGCATTGTTGTAGTGTCAGTATAGGCAACTGATCAATATATGTGTGGCATTGTTGTACTGTCAGTATAGGCAACTGATCAATATATGTGTGGCATTGTTGTACTGTCAGTATAGGCAAACTGATCAATATATGTGTGGCATTGTTGTATTGTCAGTATAGGCAACTGATCAATATATGTGTGGCATTGTTGTACTGTCAGTATAGGCAACTGATCAATATATGTGTGGCATTGTTGTACTGTCAGTATAGGCAACTGATCAATATATGTGTGGCATTGTTGTACTGTCAGTATAGGCAACTGATCAATATATGTGTGGCATTGTTGTACTGTCAGTATAGGCAACTGATCAATATATGTGTGGCATTGGTGTACTGTCAGTATAGGTAACTGATCAATATATGTGTGACATTGTTGTACTGTCAGTATAGGCAAACTGATCAATATATGTGTGGCATTGTTGTATTGTCAGTATAGGCAACTGATCAATATATGCGTGGCATTGTTGTAGTGTCAGTATAGGCAACTGATCAATATATGTGTGGCATTGTTGTACTGTCAGTATAGGCAACTGATCAATATATGTGTGGCATTGTTGTACTGTCAGTATAGGCAAACTGATCAATATATGTGTGGCATTGTTGTATTGTCAGTATAGGCAACTGATCAATATATGTGTGGCATTGTTGTACTGTCAGTATAGGCAACTGATCAATATATGTGTGGCATTGTTGTACTGTCAGTATAGGCAACTGATCAATATATGTGTGGCATTGTTGTACTGTCAGTATAGGCAACTGATCAATATATGTGTGGCATTGTTGTACTGTCAGTATAGGCAACTGATCAATATATGTGTGGCATTGTTGTACTGTCAGTATAGGCAACTGATCAATATATGTGTGGCATTGTTGTACTGTCAGTATAGGCAACTGATCAATATATGTGTGGCATTGTTGTACTGTCAGTATAGGCAACTGATCAATATATGTGTGGCATTGTTGTACTGTCAGTATAGGCAACTGATCAATATATGTGTGGCATTGTTGTACTGTCAGTATAGGCAACTGATCAATATATGTGTGACATTGTTGTACTGTCAGTATAGGCAACTGATCAATATATGTGTGACATTGTTGTACTGTCAGTATAGGCAACTGATCAATATATGTGTGACATTGTTGTATTGTCAGAATAGGCAACTGATTAATATATGTGTGGCATTGTTGTATTGTCAGTATAGGCAACTGATCAATATATGTGTGACATTGTTGTACTGTCAGTATAGGCAACTGATCAATATATGTGTGACATTGTTGTATTGTCAGAATAGGCAACTGATCAATATATGTGTGGCATTGTTGTATTGTCAGAATAGGCAACTGATCAATATATGTGTGGCATTGTTGTACTGTCAGTATAGGCAACTGATCAATATATGTGTGACATTGTTGTATTGTCAGAATAGGCAACTGATCAATATATGTGTGACATTGTTGTATTGTCAGAATAGGCAACTGATCAATATATGTGTGACATTGTTGTACTGTCAGAATAGGCAACTGATCAATATATGTGTGGCATTGGTGTGAAATACAGTATGAAGATTCATTGTTTAATTATTCAAGGCTCCTTTGTTACTTCGTTTTATAAATAAAATGCTTGAATGATATATATATATATATATATATATATAAAAAAGTAGCAATTGAAAGAGAACACTTTGGAGACTATGGGAACATTATAAGACCAAATGTGAGGATACAAGAGAAAATCCCCCTTTTCTTGTCTCTAATTTCTGGGTGAAAATACATGTGACTATCATGCTGGGGTGGCAGGTAGCCCAGTGGTTAGAGTGTTGGGCTCGTAACCGAGAGGTTGCTGGATCGAATCCCCGAGCTGACAAGGTAAAAATCTGTCGTTCTGTCCCTGAACAAGGCAATTAACCCACTGTTCCTAGGCTGTCATTGAAAATAAGAATTTGTTCTTAACTGACTTGCCTAGTAAAATAAAGGTAAAATAAAAATAAATTATCAGTCTATATAATCTTATCAGTAAATACAGCGGGTGAAATAGGTATTGAACACGTCACCATTTTTCTCAGTAAATATATTTCCAAAGGTGCTATTGACATGACATTTTCACCAGATGTTGGTAACAACCCAAGTAATCCATACATACAAAGAAACCAAAACAAATAAGTTCAGAAATTAAGTTGTGTGTAATAATGTGAAATAACACAGGGAAAAGTATGGAACACATGAAGAAAGGGAGGTTCAAAAAGGCATGGAAAGCCAAGACAACAGCTGAAAACTATCAGTAATTATAAAGCAATCCAGCCCCCTGTCAGTGCAAATTAATATCAGCTGGTTCAGTCCCAACTGATGGCCTACAAAAAGGTCTCATTGCCAAGGTGTCACACAAGACACATCTCATGATGGGTAAAAGCAAAGAGCTGTCTCAAGACTGACTGGAACGAATTGCAAAAATCATTGAAGCTAGAGGTTCCTATCTCCCTCACTAACTTTAAGCATCAGCTTTCAAAGCTGCTTATCGATCACTGCACCTGTATACAGCCCATCTGTAAATAGCCCATCCTACTACCTCATCCCCATATTTATTTGTATTATTTTCGCTAATCTTGCACTCCAGTATCTCTATTTGCACATCATCATTGGCACATCCTTCATTCCTGTGTTAATGCTAATCTGTAATTTATATCACCACTATTATTGTCCTACCTTCCTAACCTTACTGCATTTTGTACTACATTTGCACTCTGTATATAGATTTTCTATTGTGTTATTGACTGTACATTTGTTTACTGTGTAACTCTGTGTTGTTTTTTGCCTCACTGCCTTGCTTTGTCTTGGCCAGGTCACAGTTGTAAATGAGAACTTGTTCTCAACTGACCTACCTGGTTAAATAAAAAAAATAAAAAAGACATTCGCAACCTAATTGTCGCACTTTAGTCATGCGTTGATGTCAATGGAAGAATACGTTGATACTAAGTGTAAGTGAACGAGGGACAGGCTGCTTCTCACAGCTGTAAAGCATCTGTCGTTCTGACAAATTGTTAACATGCTGAAATGTAAAAGTTTAAACGGATTAATTCTTTTTCAGCAACACACACACAATCCTGTGATTTGACCTTTGGTTGTTATTGTTCAGCAACAGCTCACCTCTTGACTCAGGGTAATCCTTCAGCCCCTTGGCCAATCACAGTAAAGTTTACTAACAGTGGGCCTCGAGCGACACCTTTCCCAGTAGAATTATGTCCCTCTCGGATGAAGCCTTACTTAAGAAGTGTCTAAATCTACACGGCCAAATCACGGAGGGGGGGGGGTGGGGTTAAGCTGGTCTGTGTTTTCCCTGTTCCCTCAGAAAGGACTGCAGTGTGAGAAAGTGGTCCTGGTATGAAGCCAGGGTCTGAAGAGACAGCTAGCCTAGCACTCGGCTCTTGAAGTGGCGCCCTTTTATATACTTCTTGACTTGACTTCTGGAACACCCCGACACATCTTTCACAGCTCTGCCTGAAGCTGTTGCTATCACTCAGTAGGTTTCCTCAGGTGTGATATTTACCTAAGACTTACTCTGTCAGACAAACAACTCCCTTCAATGTTTTTACCATTAGACGAGTCCCATGTGTTGAAATCTGTAGTGAAAGACAATAAGGCGCTCATGCATTCAGTCGTAACGCTTTCAGATACAAAAGCCATGGAAGTGTCTTCTCCCTACAAACGCCTGTATCTGATTGGAATGCTCAGACTTTGAGCTGATTCCATGCTGGTGGAACTCTCCACCAAGCTGTCTCTCTTCACACCCTTGGCCAATCACAGTAAGGCTTACTAACAGTGGGCCTGGAGTGACACCTTTCCCAGTAGAATTATGTCCCTCTCGGATGAAGGCTTACTTAAGCCTGTTAGTACCCCTGAATAACCTTGTGACTCACAGAATGAAGCCACTTCGGGGGCGGCACATTGCACAGCCTGTTATGTGCTGTACTATTTGTCGACACAGCATTAGCTAGTCGAATATTAGTGCTGTTAGGTGAAAGTAGGGAGCTACAATAATACATTATGGATTTCATTACCTTGTAGGAGTACTAGAATATCCCAATAAAACATAAAAAAAATGCTTAGTCTTTCATTTACAGTAATACAATAATAAACATTGGTTTCTATGGTTTCGGCAAATGTTGCCGCTGTATTCACTGTAATTTCATCATCTACTTTAACTAATTTAACTTCTTAAATCTTTTTGCCAACATACAATTGCTTCAGTTTACGGGACTAAGAAAAAGGGAAAAACATTTATTGAGGATATATTCAGAAAATATGACTATTTCGGCGGTATGAGTTAATGTTTTGGCTACGATATTAAATGAGCGATGCCAAACCAACCTGCAAGCTTCATGCCAGCAGTAGTTGGACCGTGGTCAAGTGACAGCGCAGCCAGATATCGGCAGTCACATCCTGACCAGTAAGACTGACTAATCAAAAAACTCCAAAGGGGATTGAAAGCGGAAATCAACAGCAATATTGAGAGAGCAGCTCAAGTAACTATAGACAGGCTTTTTGTTTAGCAACAAAACCAATGCATTCAACTTTGTGGCAAAACAGACAGGGCTGGCTTAGATTTCTGACAAGTACCCCTGTTCACCCATGACTGCGTGGCCACGCACGCCTCCAACTCAATCATCAAGTTTGCAGATGACACAACAGTAGTAGGCTTGATTACCAACAACGATGAGACAGCCTACAGGGAGGAAGTGAGGGCTCTGGGAGTGTGGTGCCAGGAATATAACCTCTCACTCAACGTCAACAAAACAAAGGAGCTGATCGTGGACTTCAGGAAACAACCCCTATCCACATCGACGGGACCGCAGTGGAGCAGGTGGAAAGCTTCAAGTTCTTCAGACAGTGTGGTGAAGAAGGCACCTGAAATCCTCACAAACTTTTACAGATACACTGTCGGGCTGTATCACCGCCTGGTATGGCAATTGCACCGCCTGCAACCGCAGGTCTCTCCAGAGGGTGGTGTGGTCTGACCAACTCATCACCGGGGGCAAACTACCCACCCTCCAGGACACCTACAGCACCCGATGTCACAGGAAGGCCAAAAAGATAATCAAGGACAATAACCACGTGAGCCACGGCCTGTTCACCCCGCTATCATCCAGAAGGCGAGGTCAGTACAGGTGCATCAAAGCTGGGAACAATATTTTGTTTTGGTGTGCACTAATGAAGAGGGGTCCAATAGACAAGAGCATGGTTGTGCCTCAAGGTTGTCAGTTGTTTATGGTGTACTTTGACTGATCATTTAATTAAGATCTTGCAAAGAAAATGTATTTGATGCTCAAGAGCATAAACAATTTCCCACGACTTGTAGTATTTCTTAGATGCTACACACATTACATTTCACAGTATGTATCAGCTAAATTGAACATATTCACTGGATCTAAGTACCGCTCGGAACAGATTTACATGCGTTTCCATGATATATGTTGTACTGTTTTTGCTTTGGACTTGTGTCTGGCCACATTTACTTGGCTAAACCTGAATTAGAACCAGAAACAACCATAAAGAGAACAAATCACTTTAGGAATGTTTTATATTGGGGTCTGAAATTATTGACCCCCTTGATAAAGATTAGCAACAGGGGCGTCGTGCACCCACAAATCTGAGGGGTCACAAAGTATGTGAGGATGGCTGGGGGCTGGATTGAAGGGGGCTGGGGGCTGGTCTGAAGGGGGCTGGGGGTGGTCTGCAGGGGGTTGGGGGGTGGTCTGAAGGGGGCTGGTCTGAAGGGGGCTGAGGGCTGGTCTGAAGGGAGCTGGGGGCTGGTCTGAAGGGGGTTGGTCTGAAGGGGGCTGGTCTGAAGGGGGCTGGGGGCTGGTCTGAAGGGGGCTGGGGGCTGGTCCGAAGGGGGCTAGGGGCTGGTCTGAAGGGGGCTGGTCCGAAGGGGGCTGGGGATGGTCTGAAGGGGGATAGGCCCCCCAACCCGAAGTTGGAGAATTTTGCAACAGCTTTTTCTTGCAATGTATAGCCATAATCATTATGCTTAATACTATGTAAAAAAACAACTGTCTGTATCCTCGTGACTGGTGTTTCTTTTTTAAATAAACTAAATATGCTTCTCTGCTAAAATCAGGGTAACAATTGAAAGGAATGCAAGTCTTATTCATTTGAAGAGTTTATTTCCACCCAAAATGAGTATTTTTGTTTCAGTAGAAATGATTGCTTATAGGTACCCATGTGTTTGTAAAATATGACTGTTCTCAGATGTTTAATTAGTCGATTAGAAAATATTTGTTTTGCAAAACGCTACACTGTATATCCATTGTTTAGCTGGAATGGAATGTTTATATCCTGTATATTTGACTGCAATATGTGGTTGTCTCTCCTAGCTATCTTAAGATGAATGCACTTACTGTAAGTCACTCTAGATAAGATCATCTGCTAAATGACTAATATGTAAATGTTTTATATACAGATCTCATGTTTAATATATTTTCTTAACATTTATACATTTACATCACAAAAGTATAATTTGTCCAGTTCTTTATTAGTTACATCAGACTGTAAAACCAAGCAGTACAACACATTTATCTGAGAGTGAGGTGGATTTAGCATTTAGCGAAAAAACATGATTACTTGTCTCTGAAATTAAATCAAGTTTTCCCCGCTCAAACGGCTCGTTTGTCCCACCGGTGCCCAGTCCGGGCCCGGGGATTTGCCCCGCTCCATGGCCGGAGCCGTTTGTCCCACCGGTGGCCGGTCCGGGCCCGGTCGTCTGCCCCGCTCCATGGCCGGAGCCGGTCGCCACACTGGTGCCCAGTCCGGGCCCGGTCATCAGGATAAGGCCAGGGAGGAAGCTGTCTACTTCGCCGGGTCCAGAACCACCACCGACAAGTTAATTTTCCCTCCCTAAACCCCCCCCCCCCCATGTGTTGTGTTTATTTGTCTTGCGTTCGGGAGTCCGCGCCTTTGGCGGGGGGGTACTGTCAGGCTCTGGTCATAGAGAAGCCTTTTGCTTCTCTGACAGCTCTAGGTTTTTGTTTTCTATGTGGTGTTTTGTGTTGGATCCCTAATTAGAGGCAGCTGCATTGCATTGTCTCTAATTCTCTAATTAGGGATCCTACTTATGTTTGTAGGTTCCACACCCTAGGTGTGGTCCATTGTCTCTAATTAAGGATCCTACTTATGTTTGTAGGTTCCACACCCTAGGTGTGGTCCATTGTCTACATGTCTGTGAGTAAGTGTGTTTTACGTTTGTTTTGATTGTCTCGTAGTTTTTTTGTATAGTTCGTCACATTGAGTCTAGTGATAAATAAATTACCATGTCGAACTATTCCTGCGCTGCGCCTTGGTCTGTATGGGCACCCCATCGTGACAGGGTCAGAAGTTTACATACACTAAGTTGACTGTGCCTTTAAACAGCTTGGAAAGTTCCAGAAAATGATGTCATGGCTTTAGAAGCTTCTGATAGGCTTATTGACATCATTTGAGTCAATTGGAGGTGTACCTGGTGGATGTATTTCAAGGCCTAGCTACAAACTCAGTGCCTCTTTGCTTGACATCATGGGAAAATCAAAAGAAATCAGCCTAGACCTCAGAAAAAAATGGTATACCTCCACAAGTCTGGTTCATCCTTGGGAGCAATTTCCAAATGCCTGAAGGTATCACGTTCATCTGTACAAACAATAGTATGCAAGTATAAACACCATGGGACCACGCAGCTGTCATACCGCTCAGGAAGGAGACGCGTTCTGTCTCCTAAAGATTAACGTACTTTGGTGCGAAAAGTGCAAATCAACCCCAGAACAACAGCAAAGGACCTTGTGAAGATGCTGGAGGAAACAGGTACAAAAGTATCTCTATCCACAGTAAAACAAGTCCTATATCGACATAACCTGAAAGGCCGCTCAGCAAGGAAGAAGCCACTGCTCCAAAACCGCCTTAAAAAAGCCAGACTATGGTTTCCATCTGCACATGGGAACAAAGATCGTACTTTTAGGAGAAATGTCCTCTGGTCTGATGAAAAAAACTAAAAAAAACTAATTGAGTGTATTTAACCACTGGGAATGTGATAAAAGCTGAAATAAATAATTCTCTCTACTATTATTCTGACATTTCACATTCTTAAAATAAAGTGATCTAACTGACCTAAGACAGAGCATTTTTTTACTATGATTAAATGTCAGGAATTGTGAAAACTGAGTTTAAAGGTATTTGGCTAAGGTGTATGTAATCTTCCGACTTCAACTGTATGTCACAAGGGGAAATAACATTTGTTTTAATAGACTGGTTAGAGATGGTTCCGAATAAATGAAGGTCGTTGACTGCTTATCTTTCTTTTACTCAAATGAAACTCTCTGAGGTGAAACGTTTGGACATGTAAGGATATTTTCTAGGAATTGTGTCGTCATTTTGTGCTAGACGTTAACACGACTAAGCATTATAATTGGGTTATTTATGGATTATTTGTCATGTCAATAGCACTTGAGTTTGTGTTACTGACTGCAATCAACTATTGCTGTGTTTTTCTGGGATAATAATAGTAGGCAGTGTCTGTTTCAAGATGTGTTAACAGCTGACTTGGTTCAAGTTGAGGGGATCATTTATTTACCGTGATTAGCGGGAAGATTTTGCGGTAATAAATGATTTTGTTGCTTACTAGCATGAAAGAATGGAGTTGTAATTTCAATCACTGACTTAAATAGGAAATGTATGGATTTTATGTGATTATATGATGCAGGTGTTTTTTAGTCGCGTGTAGCTCAGTTTGTAGAGCATGGGGCTTGCAACACCAGCGTTGTGGGTTCGTTTCCCAAGGTGGGGGGGTCTAGTATGACGCTGTATGAAGGTTTCTCTGGATAATAGCGTCTGCTAAACTGACATAAGTGTTTTGTTTTATGAACTTTGGTCCTCAGAGTCTGTTTTCCATATCTACTACAAGGATAGTGATAGAGATGTGACTATAATTGACATTGATAACTAAAACATGGCTTCTACAATTGTTTCAGGATAATACAAGGTTATAACAGCGATGACTTGCCGTCGTGGGTAGCAAGGGGATGTAGTATTGTGTCCATCGACATGTGGGCGGCAGGAAGCCGAGTGTATAGAGCATTGGGCTGAAAGGTTGCTGGATCAAATCCCTGAGCTAACAACGTAAAAATCTGTTGTTCTGCCACTGAACAAGGCAGTTAACACACTGTTCCTAGGCCACATTGACTTGCCTAGTTAAATAAAGGTGAAACAAATACATAAAAATGTATTTCTCTCTGGGATTGAATAATGTATTTTCGAAATTTTGTGCATTACAGGTTAATCTTCAAATAATAGATGTTTAATAAGTGTGAAAATAAATACTGTTTGGGTAGCTTGAAATGAAAACTATGTCTTCTAGCAATGTGAATGGAAATATGTTATTGGTACTTATGCCATATTTTTAGTTGCGGGTGAAAGCGAGTCGTGTTCGCTGGGCTATATCGAGATGTAAGGGACTTTCTAGTAGGTCGTTTGACGTGGAGGTCGGCTGTTGCTTGGTATCACTAGTTAGTATGAGCAGGAAGGTAATGTAATTTACAGCGATAATCTATTTTCGAAGGGTTGACATTATTACATTACTGGTAAGAGGTTATGGGTTTGTTTATTTTAGAAGGCGTTTATTATGTTTAAAGGGACACTGGTATCATCTGATGTGTTTTAACTTTACACTATGGGAAATTAGATTGAACTCATATAATATGAGGGTGTATTGTTACTTGGTGGCGAGATACATGTTGACATGTATAAGGGTTGTGAATGGTAATTTAAGTAAACATAAACATTTGGGAACATTAAAACAAGTAATTCATGATTTGAGGAATCATCATTATCATGTTTTGCTGGGAATTAAAACAACTTTGGTATTTGCTGATTATCATATTGGTATAATGAATGCTAACGGAATTGATACTTTCTTTTACAGGAAAGGGGGGTTTTCATTATCTCTGTGAAATGTTTCCGAGGTTATTATCTTGGTAGAGCTATGAGAGTCATTCAGCAGTGTAAAGGCTCCGGATTCAGCCGTGATGCGAGCAACGACATGAAAGAAGGCCTGGCCATTTTTGTTTATTTTTACCATATGGTGTGAAGGTACCCACACACAACACAATTGTTGGGATTTAAGGGAGTTTTCCATTAGTTTTGGTGCCGAGAAGTATCTTAAAGGGGCACACACTCATTTCTGAAGTTTTATTTTCTGAATTTAATTAAACATGTGAATTGTTTTTTGATGAGAAATGTACTGGAAACTTATTGTAAACCTGGTATACAGAATATCTTAAATGTTTGATTGTTTTTCTTTCATGGGGCTAATATATATATATAATAAGAAACATTCTATTCTATTTGAAGGTTGTATGAACTCTGACCTCTGTCCAGTGGGGATTGATCACCCTCAATGGTAAGCCATTTGGACCATGAATTTAAGGTTGTTGATAATACGGATTTGAAGGTCATGTGTAGCCTAATACTGATTTGAAGGTAATTTGCAATACTGATTTGTAAAATGAAGTTTATAGTTCATAGCTTATTTGTGATTTGGTCCAAAGGAAGGAATGAATGGGCTGTTCTTGAAAAGGGTAATTTACCTATGAATGAATGGGTATAATTAGTATTTTCTTTATGGAGTTATTATGGGTAATGATTATAATTTGATTTGGGTTATTTGAAATTGTTTTGTTTTATTTTTCACCAGTGGTGTTTTTTTTAAGATTTTGGATGAAGGTTTTACAGATCAAGGAATATTTAGGAATGTATTGTGTGATTGTTATGTTTTGGGTCTTATGTTCTAGATTGGGTCTGCTGGATGATCGAGATTACTTCCTAAGGATTGGTCCTCTAATTTCTGGATGCTGTGGATCTGTGATGACGTTCACAGTGCAAATAAGGGGAGTAGAAGCCAATTTGGAAAAATTGTTTCACCAAGAGAATGTGTTACCTTTTTGATATAATAATTTATCATACAGTACATAATGTGTCTGGAGTCTTGTATAATTTGTATGGTTTTCCTGAATCAGGAATGAACTCAACTAACATGTTGGTCTGATCTCTCCCTCTCCCTTGAAATATTTAGGATTTAGGAAAAAAATTATGAACTGATATGCTGCGTTTCTGTAGGATATGAAGTAGCTATGGAATGTGAGTTCATGTTTTTTGGTCTTAGAAGCAACAGTAGGTCGAGGTGGCTCATCTGTGGTATGTGGTTGCTATGGGTGTAACTATGGAGTGACAACTATTCTAGTTTTTCCCTTTACATAGAATGTGGATCCTAAGCAATTTGTTATTGGAGACGCAGGACAGACTAGCATAGAATATATTGGGAACTCTGCTGATTGAAGTATGACCTTCTATGTCTAACCCTACCTGCCTAAATATAGGTTAAATAAAATAAATAAAAAATTCATGTAAGATAAAAGCTTCACGATGTTTGTGGTTCAATTTTCGGGTGACAACATTACAAGCATCTCAGATCTGAATAAATATTGTCTCCAACAAGCCATATATCATTCCTCCTTGCGTCCTGACTCTTCAATACCAGAGAAATCATCATATCACTGATAATGGACCTCTACGCCTATGTAGATATTCAATAAAAAAAATCTGCCGTTTCCAGCTACAATGGTCATTTACAACATTAACAATGTCTACACTGTATTTCTGATCAATTTGCTTTTCTTTCAAAAAGAAGGACATTTCTAAGTACCCCAAACTTTTGAACGGTAGTGTACTAAACCAAAATATAGATGCAACATGCAACAATTTAATTGATTTTACGGTGTTACTGTTCATATGAGGAAATCAGTCAATTTGAAATAAATTCATTAGGCCCTAATCTATAGATTTCACATGACTGGGAATACAGATATGCCTCTGTTGGTCACAGAAACCTTTAATAAAATGGCCCTCACTATGGGCCTCAGGATCTTGTCACAGTATTTTTGTGCATTCAAATTGCCATCGATAAAATGCAATTATTTACGTTGTCCGTAGATTATGCCTGCCCATACCAGAACCCCACTGCCATCATAGGGCACTCTGTTCACAATGTTGACATCAGCCAACTGCTTGCCTACACGACGCCATACTCGTGGTATTGACAAATTCTCTAAAACAACATTGGAGGTGGCTTATGGTAGAGAAATTAACATTAACTTCTCTGGCAACAGCTCTGGTGGACATTCCTGCAAATTTTTTAGTGGCCTTTTTTTGTCCCCAGCACAAGGTGCACCTGTGTAATGATCATGCAATTTAGTCAGCTTCTTGAAATGCCACACCTGTCAGGTGGATTATCTTGGCAAAGGAGAAATGCTCACTAACAGGGATGTAAACAAAATTGTGCACAAATAAGGTTTTTGTGCGTACAGAACATTTCCGGGATCATTTATTTCAGCTATTTCAGAACCAACACTTTACATGTTTCATTTATATTTGTGTTCAGTGTAGAATAGAAGAGGCAATTCTGAATCAAGTGCAACCCTGATCTCCACAACAACCAACACAATTGTACTCAATGTCCATGGTTACGGAAGAAATACAAAAGACACATAGGGGTCCATCCCATTTGCCAACACAAACAGTCTTCACCACGAAAGGTCAGAGTGTTAGTGGTTGCTTTCCTTAGAGATGCTATGATAGTGTAGCATTAGAGTAGCATTGGTATTTCCAGCAGGTCTGTCCCAGTGAAGGGGAACAGTATGAGGTTTTATCTGAAGTACTGCCCTGGTTCCTGAGTAGAGCATTTCTGCGGCCTGGGCTGTCTTCCGCGCTGCCTGTCAGTAGTGTCTTGTATTCTGAAGGACAGACACATTGCCGATATTGTATCAATGCAGCGTCAGTTTGACAGGAAGCAGAACACTTGTTTGATGAGAGAGAGTTGCTTGCTGAAGCATGTAAAGGGTGCTGTATGTAGTGTTCCATGTGTACATGGTATGTACGTACTGTAAGTGTAAAGGATAAGGTAATATACTGAAGGTGACACAATGCACTGCAGAAGAATGGATTTTTTAAATCTGGTGTTTAGTTCTCTAGTGTGATATTGCGAGGGGTGAAAGTGAGTGATGAGGCTAAGAACGAGCGAGAGAGAGTAAATTAGCGTATATAGGAATTTAATATAAAGAAAAGACAGCAATACACATAGAAAGACTAATAACCCACAAGGGTTGAACAGAAAACATGGAGTTAAATAGTGACCCTGATGACCGATGAGGAACAGGTGTGGGTCATCAGGGTGTTGCTACCATCTTCCCCCGACCGCCGGTTAGAACGCCGGCGAGGATGATCGCTGGAGAGGAGGAGGGACCGGTGCTCTGTGCGGGGCATTCGTTACAGTACCCCCTCCCCCCCTAGGCGCGGCTCCCGACGTCGCCACTCACCGGCGCCCTGGACGACCCCGAGGGCGAGGTGCTGGTCGATCCGGACGGCGAGCATGGAACTCTGTGGTAAGCGACGGATCGCAGATGTCCGCCGCCCGAACCCAGCTACGCTCCTCAGGGCCGTATCCCGCCCAGTCCACCAGGTACTGGATCCGGCCCTGCCGTAGCCGGGAGTCCAGCACCTTGTCCACTCGATATGCCAGACCCCCAGCTACCTCCGTTGGTGGTGGAGGCGCCACTGCAGGTCCGGACCCCCCTAGTGGACCAGGAACCACCGGTCTGAGGAGAGAGACATGGAAAGAGGGAGACAGGTTGTTATAAGGTGGTGTGAGTCTCAACCTATAGGTGACCTCGTTCACTCTCCGAAGGACCGTGAATGGTCCCACATACCGGGGTTCTAGCTTATGACTGGGCAAACGGAGCTGGAGGTTCCTCGTGGACAGCCAGGCTTTATCCCCTGGGTGGAACACTGGAGCCTCACTCCGCCGCCTGTCCGCCTGTGTCTTTTGCTGCAGAACTGCCTGCTGCAGACGGACCCTAGCGGCGGACCAGACTCCCTCAGCCCTCCCAAACCACTCCTCCACCGCCTGAATTTCACTAGAACCCCTCCCCCAGGGGCACAAACGGGGCTGAAAAGGCGTGGCGCAGGGAGTTCTGAGCGTATTCCGCCCAGGGAAGGAAACGGGTCCACTCACCTGGCTGTTCCATGCAATACGCCCGAAGGAACCTCCCCAGTTCTTGGTTGGTGCGCTCCGCCTGCCCATTCGCCTGAGGGTGGTACCCGGATGTGAGACTGACCGCGACCCCCAGTTTGGACATGAACGCCTTCCACACACGAGAGGTGAACTGGGGACCCCGGTCAGACACGATGTCCTCCGGAAGTCCATACTGTCGGAAGACCTGTTGAAAGAGCACCTCAGCGAACTGTAGAGCAGAGGGGAGGCCGGGTAGTGGTATGAAGCGCACCATCTTAGAGAACCGGTCCACTACCACGGCGATGGTGGTCTTCCCCTCTGCTGGCGGTAGATCGGTGAGGAAATCTACCGCGATGTGAGTCCAAGGCCGCTGAGGTACTGGTAGGGGATGGAGCTTTCCTGTTGGAGCCGTTCTCGGCGCCTTGGACTGTGCGCACACCACACAAGACAGTACATAATGACTCACAGTCCTCCCCATGCCCGGCCACCAATACTTCTCCCGGAGCGCCTCCAGGGTCCGACTGATACCTGGGTGCCCGGTGGCAGGTGTTGTGTGTGCCCAGGTTACCAGCCTTCCCCGCACTCTCCTGGGAACGTAGACCTTCCCCGGAGGGCAGGTTGCTGGGGTAGGATCCCTTCTCCCTGCTCGTTGAATCTCTGTGTCGATGTCCCAGGAGACGGGTCCTACAATACATGATGGAGGCAGGATGGGGACATCCTGCCTCGTCTCTGCCCCCCAGTCGTGGATGCGGGAGAGTGCGTCCGCCCTGCCATTTTTTGTTCCCGGGCGATAGGTCAGGGTGAACTGGAAGCGCTCAAAAAACAAAGTCCAGCGGGCCTGTCGGGGGTTAAGGCGCCGGGCTGCCCTGACGTATTCCAGGTTCCGATGATCCGTCAGGACAGTGAACGGCTCATGAGCGCCCTCTAGCCAATGTCTCCACTCCTCCAATGCCAACTTTACCGCCAGTAGCTCTCGGTCACCCACGTCGTAGTTCCTCTCTGCAGCAGTCAGCTTTTTGGAAAAGTACGCACAGGGGTAGAGCAGGGGAGGGTTCCCCTGCTGCTGAGTGAGGACCGCCCCTACCCCGACCTCCGATGCGTCTACCTCGACTGTGAAGGGCTTCAGCGGGTCTGGGTGGCGGAGCAGAGGAGCTGTGGTGAATCGGCCCTTCAGGTCGAGAAAAGCCTTCTCGGCACTCGGGGTCCAGGTGAGGCGTTGAGGGTTTCCTTTCAACAACGACGTGAGTGGCGCTGCGATGGAGCTATAGCCCTTAATAAACCGGCGGTAAAAGTTGGCGAAACCGAGGAAGCTTTGGAGCCCTTTAATGTCCCGAGGGACTGGCCATGACCTGACTGCCTCTACCTTCAACTCTTCCATCTTCACCCCCTCCGGAGAAATACGATACCCGAGGAAGGAGATGGCCGTTTGGTGGAAGGCGCATTTTTCCTCCTTGACATACAGCTGGTTCTGTAATAAACGGCGGAGGACAGCACGAACGTGCGTCACGTGTTCTGAGAACGTCGGGGAGTACACTAGGATATCATCGATATATACCACTACATACCTCCCCGACATATCCCGAAATACCTCATTCAGAAAAGACTGGAATACCGCGGGGGCATTGGCGAGTCCATATGGCATCACTAGGTATTCATAGTGACCTGACGCCGTGCTAAATGCGGTCTTCCACTCATCTCCCTCCCGGATTCGTATAAGGTTGTATGCGCTCCGGAGGTCTAGCTTGGTGAAGAAACGCGCTCCCCGTAGCTGCTCTATGGCCGCAGGAACGAGGGGCATTGGATATCGGAACTTCGTTGTCACCTCATTTAGTCCGCGATAGTCAATGCACGGCCTTAATCCCCCGTCCCTCTTTTTCACAAAAAAAAAGCTAGCTGAAGCAGGGGACGTAGAATGGCGAATATGCCCCTGCTCCAGTGCCTCTCAGATATACGTCTCCATATTATCCGTTTCGACCATAGAGAGCGGATATATACGTTTCCGGGGAGGCATGCCACCAGGCATCAGGTCGATGGCACAATCCCAATCACGGTGTGGAGGGAGACATTTGGCTTTTTCTTTGGAGAACACTCCGCGTAGATCTTCATATTCGGGCGGAATGTTCCCCGGGAGGGCACTTTCCGGACTCTCCACCGATGTTGCCCCTACCGTCGTTGGAATACAGGTCTTCCTACATTTATCCGACCATCCCAGAATCCTCCGTGCGCTCCAGCTGATGGTAGGGTTGTGCTGCTGGAGCCAGGGAAGTCCCAAGATGACCGGATGTATGGACGACGAGATCACCAACAATTCCAGCCTCTCTCGATGGCAGCCGTGAATGGTGAGGGTGACTGGACGGGTAACGTGGGTAATGGAACCGGAACCCACCGGCCTTCCATCCAGAGCCTGAACTGGCAGGGAGGACCCCAAACGGCGCAACGGCAGCCGGAGAGCGTCAACTAAAGTCCGGTCAATGAAACTCCCCGCCGCTCCGGAGTCAATCAGGGCTGTGGATACATAATCGGGGAAGTTACCAGACAGCACAACTGAACAGCAGAAAGGTCTGGCGATTTTCTCAGCCCGTAAAACACTTACTGTGCCCACCTGAGCCATCCGGCCACTTACCCCTTTCCTGCGTCCTGCTGGCACAGAGGGGCATGCCCTCCTGACATGACCCCTCTCCCCGCAGTACAGACAAAGTCCCTGACGACTCCGTCACTCTCTCTCCTCTGCGGAGAGTCTCGTGATCCCCACCTCCATCGGCTCATGTTCCGGCTCGGATCGAGGAAGGGGAGAATGCGCGCGGCGCGCCAGTTGGTCACGGTCTCGGAGCTGACCGTCGATGGCAATGGCCCGGGCGATGTAGGCGTCCAGGGGCATAGATTGACTCACACAGGCCAGCTCCATTTGGACCTCCACCCGCAGCCCCCTACGGAAGGCGGTCCTAAGAGCCGGCTCGTTCCACCCACTGGACGCCGCCAGCGTCCGGAATGACAGGGCATACTCCGAGGCCGTGCCCTTCCCCTGGGCAAGGCGCATAATCCGCTCGCCCGCATCTCTCCCCTCCGCTGGATGGTCAAATACGGCTCGGAACTGAGCGACGAATTTAGGAACCGACCGTAACTCTTCGGATCCGCTCTCCCACAGTGACGTTGCCCACTCGAGTGCACGCCCCGTGAGGAGAGTGATCATCGTGTGGACCTTCTCCGAATCGGGCACTGGCTGATCGCCCAAATACAGCTCGCACTGAAGAAGGAACCCACGACAACCCTCCGGATTGCCATCATATTTGTCTGGGGTGGCTCTCCGGAGTTCTCCTCTCGGGACGTGCCGAGACTCCACACGATCGGGTGCTGGGGGCGCAGTAGCTCCCTGTGAAGCCACCGGGTGTTCCCCGCTCGATCGTGCCGCCATGAGAGACATCATATCCCCGAGAGCCTTAACCAACCCGGCGACCTGTGTCTCCATGGCCTGGAGCCTCTCCTCCAGCTCTGGAGACCTACCGGGTGTCCCAGCTCCCCCCACGTGCCCGTCCATGGAGACCTAGGGATATGAGTGAGAAAAGAAAAGAGTTAACGGTGAAGATGACAAAAAACAGGTAAGTGAAAAAAAATAAAAGGTGCCTCTGGTTGGGCGGGTTATTCTGTGATATTGCGAGGGGTGAAAGTGAGTGATGAGGCTAAGAACGAGCGAGAGAGAGTAAATTAGCGTATATAGGAATTTAATATAAAGAAAAGACAGCAATACACATAGAAAGACTAATAACCCGCAAGGGTTGAACAGAAAACATGGAGTTAAATAGTGACCCTGATGACCGATGAGGAACAGGTGTGGGTCATCAGGGTGTTGCTACCATCTTCCCCCGACCGCCGGTTAGAACGCCGGCGAGGATGATCGCTGGAGAGGAGGAGGGACCGGTGCTCTGCGCGGGGCATTCGTTACATCTAGTGGTCATATTGAACGTTTGTCATTTCACTAATTTATTGTACTGTATTGTGGGTCATGAGACAATATGGCTAACAGCTTACAGTAATTTGGAAAACAGACAACCACAGAACTAAACTGAATATGATTGTTGAATTTATCAAGTTCCTGATCTCCAGCATTTATGGCTAGTTAGTTTCAAGCAGCACGTGATTCATTTTATGCATACTTGCAGTAGATGTTCTGCAAATAACCTACACCTTCCATTGGTTTTATATTACAGAGTTACAAAAGTTTCCAAATGAACTACATTAGTTGGAAAAATGTGATATATTCTTACAATAAATTACAAATGGGAAAAGCACATCAAACGAAGTTTAGTTTAAACCTGACTCTTGATCAATCAATAAAATGTATTTATTCAGCCCTTTTTTACATCAGCCTAAAACCTCAAAAAGCAAGCAATGTAGATGTAGAAGCACCTCTACAAAACGGTGACAAATCCATCCTCTTGGTTGGATGAGAGCAGAATGGGCGGAGCTGCTATGTGTTGCCTTGGAGGCAGGAGACAGGCTGCTTCCCAGTCCTTGATGAAGGAACAAAGGTCCCTTGTGCGTTCAATTAATAAAGCTTTTCTGCAGAAAGATTAAACCACTTGACTTTTCAGAGCTCTGATGCTCATCTAGAAAGTTCTAAATCCAAACCAACTGTCCTCTATCTCTCAGCAGTCCAGTCCATTGAGACCATGAACTCCTCTTGGCCAAACCCTGACTCTAACATACAAAGGAAAACGGATTAATCGGCTTCGCTTGAAAGCCTAGTTGAGTGCTGATTGCCATCATTACGGCAGTTGCCAGATCCCATTTCACTCTATTATAGCGCTTCCACTGACTGAGCCCACTGGCAGTGCCCACAGTCTCCTTCATGGGACACTTACCAACAGGAAGCGTGCGTCAGGGTTGATTTGAGGTACAGGGAGAGAGGCGATACTTGGGCTTAGCCTGGGGCAGGACTCCCCTTTCCCAAAGTGGAGATGGCTCAGTTCAGCTTTCGAATAAACTTAATTAACAAATACTATACAATACAAACAACAAAAGGAATAGTTACATACAAAAATGACCCACTCAATTATAAACTACTTAAAATCCTTATTAATCATTGCTGCCATCTCATGGAAAAGGAAGGTTGGGAATGATTCCAGCTGCTAGAACAGTAGGCCTATTGTGATACAGTCAGGGGTGACAGTAAGGCCATACGGTCTGGTACCGCGTCCCGGAAAAATAAATAGTGGGGGTACGTAGTACCAGTACAACACTTTAAAGCTTTAGGCTATTACACCATTATTTAGATAGATAGATAGATAGTGCAGGGTTTAATTACAGAAAACTGCACGTGTTGCACAATCGATATACTAAAAGCAATGAAAAAAATATACAACTGACAGGATACTAATATACATTCCTGAGTGAATGACTACATAAGTTAAGTCCAATAATTACTTGCAATATTGCACGTGATATGATATACAGACCTGAATGAATAAATAAGTCCTGAGTGAATGAGTGATTACGGACCAGAGTTACTCACGGATGGATGCACAATTGTTAAACTAGGTCCTAACACCCCAACAGTTCCAGGTCTATGTTGCCGACGGCACGGCACCCTAGTGAGGCATTAAATAGTCTAATAGCCGCCGGCAGGAAGGACCTCCTGTAGCGCTCTCTGGCACACCGTGGTGGGATCAGTCTGTGACTGAAGGTGCTCCTCTGCGTCATAACCATGGCATGCAGAGGATGGGTGACGTTGTCCATGATGGCCAGCAGTTTGGCCAGGATCCGTCTCTCCGCCACCTCAAGGCTCATCCCCAGGACAGAGCTAGCCTTCCTGATCAGCTTATTTACCCGAGAAGCATCACTGGCTTTTATGTTGGCTCCCCAGCACACCAGTGCAAAAAATATGGCATTGGCCACCACAGACTGGTAGAAGGTATGCAGTAGTTTACTGCACACGTTGAAGGACCTGAGCCTCCTCAGAAAGTAGAGTCGGTTCTGGCCCTTTTTGTACAGAGCCCCGTTGTTACCAGCCCATTCCAGCCTGTTGTCCATATGGACTCCCAGGAACTTGTATGACCCAACCATTTCCACATCCATCCCCTGTATAGGGACTGCAGTCAGTTGTGCCTTGGTTCTCCTGAAGTCCACCACCATCTCCTTTGTTTTGCTGATTTGAGCTGAACACAAAGTCACTGATTATGCTCCTGTACTCCTCCTCCTGCCCACCCCTGATGCACCCTACAATTGCGGTGTCATCCGAGAACTTCTGTAGGTGGCATGTTTCAGAGTTATATTTGAAGTCCGAGGTGTAGAGGGTGAACAGGAAGGGGGACAGGACCGTTCCCTGTGTTGCTCACTGCCCGTTCTGACACAATTGTGGCCTACCGGTCAGGAAGTCCGTGACCCAGGAGACTAAGGGTGCTTCCACTTTTATCCTCTTCATCTTCTCACCCAGAAGCAGGGGCTGAATGGTGTTGAAGGCACTGGAGAAGTCAAAAATCATAACTCTCACAGTGCAACCTGCGTTGTCCAGGTGAGAGTAGGCCCACTGCAGAAGGTAGACGATAGCATCATCCACCCCGATGTTGTGCTGGTATGCGAACTGCAGGGGGTCCAGTGATGTACACACCAGGGGTCTGAGGTGAGCAAGGACTAACCTTTCCAGGGTCTTCATGATGTCGGATGTTAGCGCTACAGGTCTGAAGTCATTCAGGACAGTGGGGTACACCTTCTTTGGCACTGGGACGAGGCAGGATGTTTTCCACAGCACAGGGACCCTTTCTAGGCTCAGGCTAAGGTTGAAGCGACGCTGGAGTATTCCACACAGTTGGTCAGCACAGACCCTAAGCACCCTTGGGCTGATGCCATCAGGGCCCGTCGCTTTCCACTGATGTAGTCTCTCCAGCTCTCTCTTCACTTGGTTGGTGGTGAAAGCCAGCCCAGGTGGGGAGATGGGTGGAAGAGGGGTGTTGAGGATCAGTCCAGAGGGAGCAGGGGTGGAGGTGGGGTCGCTGATTGTCTCAACAGAGTTGTTGTCAGCAAAGTGGGGGTTGGAAAACCATGAGGGTGTGTGGCCTGGGAAGCTGGAGGGGAGGTGGCCAGTATCGAACCTGTTAAAAAAAAAAATCAGCTCATTGGCTCTGTCCTGGGTCCCCTCTGTCTGCCCACTGTTTGACTTTTTGAAGCCAGTGATATTTCTCAAACCCTTCCACACCTCTCTCACCTGGCTCTACCTCAGCTTGTCCTCCATCTTCTCCTTATACCCTCTCTTCCCCTCAGCAATCCACAACTTCAGCTCCCACTGGACGCATTTCAACTTGTCCTTGTCCCCCTCCTTGAAGGCCCTCTTCTTCTCATTCAGCAGGGCCTTCAGGTCGCTGGTGACCCAGGGTTTATTATTTGGAAAACAGTGTATCTTCATGGTGGGTACAGTGTTGTCTACACAAAAATTGATATAGTCCGTTATGCAGTCAGTAAGTCCATCAATGTCCTCCCCATGAGCCTTACAGAGCACATCCCAGTCTGTTGTTTCAAAGCAGTCCTTTAGGGCCTCATTTGCCTCCGGGGACCATCTCCTAATGGTCCTAGTGGTCGCAGGCAGCTGTTGGACCAAAGGCCTGTACCAAAGGCCCATTCTACCGAGGGGAGGGAGTGCAGTGGAGTGGGCACTTCACAAACTGTTTAAATGTGGGCAGCGTTGAAGAGAGAGATGTATGGTTAAAATCCCTCGAAATGGCAAAGAAACCACTGGGATGTGCTATCTGTAACCTCGTGATAACAGGATGACGTCACACGCTGTGTCTGCGTCAGCGGAGGGCGGGATGTAAACAATAACAGCAATGGCCACCGTGAATTCCCTCGGCATTTAACATTACTGCATGCCATGACAAATTTGAGAATTGACTGGGTGGTATACGCTCCAAATTGTGTTGTGGTTTGAGGAGACACTTTTTGCCAAGGCAAGTGGCCTAGATGCTCACGGACAAGCCAGAGATGAGTTGCAGAGACCTAGCGCGCATGGACAACATCGATTCAGGCTACAAGTGTAGGCCAAATGATGATCACAGAATGTCATTACAATACATATAGGTGTTTTCCATTCATCAAATTGCGGGTGCACTGTTGGGATTTGGATGCTGAAAATATTTTGTTAGTGAACTAATGTGCGCAGGTCACCTACAGGAGTGCCTTTGTTAAGTGATTGACAATCGGATAAAAACATCATGACTGGTTGTGTTTCTACCACGTTGAAAGGCATAGGTGGCGTGTCCATAAGGCTAGTGGAAGATAAGCTTTCCCTAAAGTACATGTAATTAAAACAATGATATAGGCCTAGCCTAATTAGCTTACTACTGTCTATACATAAATAAATAAAATCAATCAAATCGCATAGCCTACAGTATGAAGGGCCCAACATTTGTTTGAAACATGTAGGTATTACAGACTCAGGGAGAGGTTGAAAATGTCAGTGAAGACACTTGCCAGTTGGTCCGCACATGCTTTGAGTACACGTCCTGGTAATCCATCTGACCCCACGGCTTTGTGAACGTTGACCTGTTTAAATGTCTTGCTCACATCGGCTACGGAAAGCGTGATAACACAGTCGTCCGGAACAGCTGCATTTAACCATGGCAAGGTGGCTAAACGTCAGTATAGAGACAAAGTAGTGGTAATTTAACGGCTCAGACACGAGACGTATGTGGCAGGGTCTACAGACAATCACGGACTACAAAAGGAAAACCAGCTACGTCGCCGAGACCGACGTCTTGCTTCCAGACAAGCTAAACACCTTCTTCGCCCGCTTTGAGGATAACACAGTGCCACCGATGCGGCCCGCTACCAAGGACTGTGGGCTCTCCTTCTTCGTAGTCTACATGAGTAAAACATTTAAACATGTTAACCCTCGCAAGGCTGCCAGCCCTGACGGCATACCTAGCCGTGTCCTCAGAGCATGCGCAGACCAGCTAGCTGGTGTGTTTACGGACATATTCAATCTCTCCCTATCCCAGTCTACTGTCCCCATCCCAGTCTGTCATCCCCACATGTTTCAAGAAGCACACTGTTGTTCCTGTACCCAAGAAGGCAAAGGTAACTGAACTTAATGACTATCGCCCCGCAGGACTCACCTCTGTCATCATGAAGTGCTTTGAGAAACTAGTCAAGGATCATATCACCTCTACCTTACCTGCCACGCTAGACCCACTTCAATTTGCTTATCGCCTCAATAGATCCACAGACAATGCAAATGCCATCACTCTGCACACTGCCCTTTCCCATCTGGACAAGAGGCATACCTATGTAAGAATGCTGTTTATTGACTATAGCTCAGCATTCAACACAATAGTACCCTCCAAGCTCATCATTAAGCTCGAGGCCCTGGGTCTGAACCCCGCCCTGTGCAACTGGGTCCTGGAATTCCTGACGGGCCGCCCCCCAGGTGGTGAAGGTAGGAAACAACACCACTTTGCTGATCCTCAACACTGGGGACCCACAAGGGTGCGTGCTCAGCCCCCTCCTGCACTCCCTGTTCACCCCTGACTGCGTGGCCAAGCACGCCTCCAACTCAATCATCAAGTTTGCAGACGACACAACAGTAGTAAGCCTGATTACCAATGATGACGAGACTACAGGGAGGAGGTGAGGGCTCTGGGTGTGTGGTGCCAGGAAAACAACCTCTCTCTCAACGTCAACAAAACAAAGGAGATGATCGTGGACTTCAGGAAAGGCACCCCCATATCCACATCGATGTGACCGCAGTGGAGAAGGTGGAAAGCTTCAAGTTCCTTGGCGTACACGTCACTGACAAACTGAAATGGACCACCCACAGAGACAGTGTGGAGAAGAAGGCGCAATAGAGCCTCTTCAGCCTCAGGAGGCTAAAGACATTTGGCTTGGCACCTAAAAATTGAAAGCATCCTGTCAGGCTGTATCACCGTCTGGTACGGCAACTGTACCGCCCGCAATCGCAAGTCTCTCCAGAGGGTGGTGCGGTCTTTCCAACGCATTACTGGGGGCAAACTACCCACCCTCCAGGATACCTACAGCACCCGATGTCACAGGAAGATGACATCAAGGACATCTCAACCACCCAAGCCACTGCCTGTCACCCCGCTATTATCCAGAAGGCGAGGTCAGTACAGGTGCATCAAAGCTGGGACCGAGAGACTGAAAAACAGGTTCTATCTCAAGGACATCAGACTGTTAAATAGCCATCACTAGCACATTAGAGGCTGCTGCCTATAGACATAGACTAGAAATCACTGGCCACTTTAAGAAATGGAACACTAGTCACTTTAATAATGTTTACATATCTGGCATTACTCATCTCATATGTATATACTGTATTCTATACTATTCTACTGTATCTTAGTCCATGCCACTCGTCCATATGTATATAGTCTTAATTCATTCCTACTTAGATGTGTGTGTATTGGGTATATGTTGTGTAATTGTTAGATATTACTTGTTATATATCACTGCACTGTCGGAACTAGAGCATTTCGCTACACCCACAATAACATCTGCTAAACACGTGTATGTTTTTTATTTTTATTTTATTTCACCTTTATTTAACCAGGTAGGTCAGTTGAGAACAAGTTCTCATTTGCAACTGCGACCTGGCCAAGACAAAGCAAAGCAGTGCGACAAAAACAACACAGAGTTACACAGTAAACAAACAGTCAAAAACACAATAGAAAATCTATATACAGAGTGCAAAATGTAGTACAAAATGCAGTAAGGTTAGGAGGTAGGACAATAAATAGGCCATAGTGGTGAAATAAATTACAGATTATCATCATTAACACAGGAATGAAGGATGTGCAAATAATGATGTGCAAATAGAGATACTGGAGTGCAAGATTTGTGAAAATAACAAAAATAAATATGGGGATGAGGTAGTAGTGTGGGCTATTTACAGAAGGGCTATGTACAGGTGCAGTGATCGATAAGCAGCTTTGACAGCTGATGCTTAAAGTTTGTGAGGGAGATAGGAACCTCTAGCTTCAATGATTTTTGCAATTCGTTCCAGTCATTGGCAGCAGCGAACTGGAAGGAATGGCGGCCAAAGGAGGTGTTGGCTTTGGGGGTGACCAGTGAGATATACCTGCTGGAGCGCATGCTACGGGTGGGTGTTGCTATAGTGACCAGTGAGCTGAGATAGGGCGGGGATTTACCTAGTAAAGACTTATAGATGACCTGGAGCCAGTGGGTTTGGCGACGAATATATAATGAAGGCCAGCCAACGAGAGCATACAGGTCGCAGTGGTGGGTAGTGTATGGGGCTTTGGTAACAAAACGGATGGCACTGTGATAGACTACATCCAATTTGCTAAGTAGAGTGTTGGAGGCTAGTTTGTAAATGACATCGCCGAAATCAAGGATCGGTAGGATAGTCAGTTTTACAAGGGCATGTTTGGCAGCATGAGTGAAAGAGGCTTCTGGATTTAATTTTGGATTGGAGATGGTTGATGTGAGTCTGGAAGTTGAGTTTACAGTCTAACCAGATGCCTAGGTATTTGTAGGTGTCCACGTATTCTAATTCGGACCCGTCGAGAGTAGTGATGATAGTCCGGTGGGCGGGTGCTGGCAGCGTTCGATAGAAAAGTTGTTACTGCCCTGCAGGAAACTTCTGGGAGCTAAGCAACCAGGTTCAATGTTACCTATCTAACATTAGGCTCTAACTAGCAAAGAATGATAACATCATACACGCAACATTAGCTAGGGAGCCAACCAGCTAACGTTAGCTAGCTAACAGTAACTAACTTTAGCTTAAGACATGTAGCTAGCTAGCTAGGTAAACAATGAACCTAGCTAGGTAAACTATGTGTAATATCACACACGTCATATAATGTTAGCTAACGAGCCAGCCACCTAATGTTAGCTAGTTAAACTACAATTAATAATAACATCATACACGTAATGTTAGCTAGGGAGCCAGCCAGCTAACGTTAGCTAGCTAGCTAACAGTACACCTTAGATTGAAATGAAACCACTTTCCATCAAAATTAGAGATGTGTAATATCTAAAAATGTAGCTAGCTAGACTATTTTACCCACATACACTGGGGGCCAAATGTTTGGAATATTACTCATTCAAGGGATTTTCTTTAATTGCAAAAGTTTTTACATTGTAGAATAATAGTGAAGACATCAAAACTATGACATAACACATATGGATTCATGTAGTAGCCAAAAAAATGTTAAAGAAAAACCCTTGAATGAGTAATATTCCAAACGTTTGGCCCCCAGTGTATTTGATACACTGCCGATTTTGCAGGTTTTTCTACTTACAAAGCATGTAGAGGTCTGTAATTTGTATCATAGGTACACTTCAACTGTGAGAGACGGAATCCAAAACAAAAATCCAGAAATTCGCATTGTATGATTTTTAAATAATTAATTAGCATTTTATTACATGACATAAGTATTTCATCACCTACCAACCAGTAAGAATTCCGGCTCTCACAGACCTGTTAGTTTTTCTTTAAGAAGCCCTCCTGTTCTCCACTCATTACCTGTATTAACTGCACCTGTTTGAACTCGTTACCTGTATAAAAGACACCTGTCCACACACTCAATCAAACAGACTCCAACCTCTCCACAATGGCCAAGACCAGAGAGCTGTGTAAGGACATCAGGGATAAAATTGTAGACCTGCACAAGGCTGGGATGGGCTACAGGACAATAGGCAAGGAGCTTGGTGAGAAGGCAACAACTGTTGGCGCAATTATTAGAAAATGGAAGAAGTTCAAGATGATGGTCAATCTCTCTCAGTCTGGGGCACCATGCAAGATCTCACCTCGTGGGGCATCAATGATCATGAGGAAGGTGAGGGATCAGCCCAGAACTACACGGCAGGACCTGGTCAATGACCTGAAGAGAGCTGGGACCACAGTCTCAAAGAAAACCATTAGTAACACACTATCCCGTCATGGATTAAAATCCTGCAGCGCACGCAAGGTCCCCCTGCTCAAGCCAGCGCATGTCCAGGCCCGTCTGAAGTTTAAAAGTCTAAACTCCACTCGCCGTGTTTGTAGGAAGAAGAAGGATGAGTACAACCCCAAGAACACCATCCCAACCGTGAAGCATGGAGGTGGAAACATCATTCTTTGGGGAAGCTTTTCTGCAAAGGGGACAGGACGACTGCACCGTATTGAGGGGAGGATGGATGGGGCCATGTGTTGCGAGATCTTGGCCAACAACCTCCTTCCCTCAGTAAGAGCATTGAAGATGGTTCGTGGCTGGGTCTTCCAGCATGACAACGACCCGAAACACATAGCCAGGGCAACTAAGGAGTGGCTCCGTAAGAAGCATCTCAAGGTCCTGGAGTGGCCTTGCCAGTCTCCAGACCTGAACCCAATAGAAAATCTTTGGAGGGAGCTGAAAGTCCGTATTGCCCAGCGACAGCCCCGAAACCTGAAGGATCTGGAGAAGGTCTGTATGGAGGAGTGGGCCAAAATCCCTGCTGCAGTGTGTGCAAACCTGGTCAAGAACTACAGGAAATGTATGATCTCTGTAATTGCAAACAAAGGTTTCTGTACCACATATTAAGTTCTGCTTTTCTGATGTATCAAATACTTATGTCATGCAATAAAATGCAAATTAATTACTTAAAAATCATACAATGTGATTTTTTGGATTTTTGTTTTAGATTCCTTCACTCACAGTTGAAGTGTACCTATGATAAAAATTACAGACCTCTACATGCTTTGTAAGTGGGAAAACCTGCAAAATCGGCAGTGTATCAAATACTTGTTCTCCCCACTGTATATATATATATACAGTGGGGAGAACAAGTATTTGATACACTGCCGATTTTGCAGGTTTTCACACTTACAAAGCATGTAGAAGTCTGTCATTTTTATCATAGGTACTCTTCAACTGTGAGTGACGGAATCTAAAACAAAAATCCAGAAAATCACATTGTATGATTTTTAAGAAATTAATTTGCATTTTATTGCATGACATAAGTATTTGATACATCAGAAAAGCAGAACTTAATATTTGGTACAGAAACCTTTTGCAATTACAGAGATCATATGTTTCCTGTAGTTCTTGACCAGGTTTGCGCACACTGCAGCAGGGATTTTGGCCCACTCCTCCATACAGACCTTCTCCAGATCCTTCAGGTTTTGGGGCTGTCGCTGGGCAATACGGACTTTCAGCTCCCTCCAAAGATTTTCTATTGGGTTCAGGTCTGGAGACTGGCTAGGCCACTCCTTAGTTGCCCTGGCTGTGTGTTTCGGGTCGTTGTTATGCTGGAAGACCCAGCCACGACCCATCTTCAATGCTCTTACTGAGGGAAGGAGGTTGTTGGCCAAGATCTCGCGATACATGGCCCCATCCATCCTCCCCTCAATACGGTGCAGTCGTCCTGTCCCCTTTGCAGAAAAGCATCCTCAAAGAATGATGTTTCCACCTCCATGCTTCACGGTTGGGATGGTGTTCTTGGGGTTGTACTCATCCTTCTTCTTCCTCCAAACACGACGAGTGGAGTTTAGACCAAAAAGCTCTATTTTTGTCTCATCAGACCACATGACCTTCTCCCATTCCTCCTCTGGATCATCCAGATGGTCATTGGCAAACTTCAGACGGGCCTGGACATGCGCTGGCTTGAGCAGGGGGACCTTGCGTGCGCTGCAGGATTTTAATCCATGACGGCGTAGTGTGTTACTAATGGTTTTCTTTGAGACTGTGGTCCCAGCTCTCTTCAGGTCATTGACCAGGTCCTGCCGTGTAGTTCTGGGCTGATCCCTCACCTTCCTCATGATCATTGATGCCCCACGAGGTGAGATCTTGCATGGTGCCCCAAACCGAGGGAGATTGACCGTCATCTTGAACATCTTCAATTTTCGAATAATTGCGCCAACAGTTGTTGCCTTCTCACCAAGCTGCTTGCCTATTGTCCTGTAGCCCATCCCAGCCTTGTGCAGGTCTACAATTTTAGCCCTGATGTCCATACACAGCTCTCTGGTCTTGGCCATTGTGGAGAGGTTGGAGTCTGTTTGATTGAGTGTGTGGACAGGTGTCTTTTATACAGGTAACGAGTTCAAACAGGTGCAGTTAATACAGGCAATGAGTGGAGAACAGGAGGGCTTCTTAAAGAAAAACTAACAGGCCTGCGAGAGCCGGAATTCTTACTGGTTGGTAGGTGATCAAATACTTATGTCATGCAATAAAATGCTAATTAATTATTTAAAAATCATACAATGTGATTTTATGGATTTTTGTTTTAGATTCTGTCTCTCACTGTTGAAGTGTACCTATGATAAAAATTACAGACCTCTACATGCTTTGTAAGTAGGAAAACCTGCAAAATCGGCAGTGTATCAAATACTTGTTCTCCCCACTGTATTTTGAAACATGACCCACCTGGCCGGCCGCCTACTTCTTATCACACCGCCCGCTTAACTCGGATGTCATCCACACCAATGTTTTGGAGGAAGCACCGTTCAACTGACAACCGAAGTCAGCTTGCAGGCGCCCGACCCTGTCACAAGGACTCGCTATAGCATGATGAGCCAAGGAAAGCCCCACCCTCCCTTACCCCGGACTGCGCTGGGCCAGTAGATTGACGCCTGCGCCACCCAGGACCCTTACTATTGTTCTGGCAGGGTCTCCCATCTCAGCCAATGAACTCTGTCAGAGTGGTCAGTGGGTTCTCGGTCACATACCTGACCAAGGTCTTTCTTGCTCAGTTGCTCAGTTTGGTCGGACGGCCAGCTCTAAGCAATGATGGAGACCACTGTGCTCTTGAAAACTTTCAACACTCTAGAAATAGCTTTATACCCTTCCCCAGATATATGCCTCATCATAATCCTATCTTGATCTACGGCCAGTTACTTGGACTTCATGGTATCGTTTTTGCTCTGACATGCACTCCTAACTGTGGTATCTTAAATCATGTCCAAACCATTGAATCTCATGGATGATCATGTCAATGAGATATTCAATATTCCATTTTCAATACATTTGCAAACATTTCTAAAAACATGTTTTCACTTTGTCATTATGGAATACTCAGGCTGTAACGCAACAAAATGTGGAATAAGTCAAAGGGTATGAATACTTTCTGAAGGCACCTGTACACCCCTTTGGGAAGCTTCTCCCTGTGTTGCCACTCTTTCAAAAACATTTCTTTATCTCCATTCATTTCATGACACTTGGTAGATCAAGAAAAGATAACTTAATCAAGTTTGATGCTTCAGTCCAAAATGCCTCCATCAGGTGAGGTTTTGTTGAAATGTTGCCACAAGGTTTATTTTAAAGGTAAGTCGGAACAGAACATTTATCAAACAGATTTGATTTGATTTGAACAGAACATTTATCACAACATTGCATGAATCTGAATGAAACCTTCTAGCAAACTGGTTTCTGTAAGCCCATAAGGTGATTATGGGAGAGTTTTGCCATACTAAACATGTATGATTTATTTGGACCAATCACACAAATCCTATATGGGCAGAGGGTGACATCACTGTGCACTGGAATTGACTTGGATGGTGTTCTAGAACCTCACTCTCCTCCTAGCACACCTTGTAAAAGCGATATCACATGTTGTTACGAACCCCCTTGGCTTTACAGTCTAGGGTGGATGGAAATGAGACCCGTAACATAACTCATGGAAATTATAACAGTGAAAAGGAACAGTGAGAACAAAATACACAGACAACCAAAACTACTGTCAAACACATGAGGTGTATTATAAACACACGGTAAAACGGTTCAGGGAAAAGGGGCGGTGCTGGGCCCAAGGAAAGAAATAATAGATATCCTAAAACCCCTCAGCTAGTCCCGCCTGCCTCAAGAACAGCTTAGCTTATCACAGCTCAGACAGAGACCCAAGTGCAGACGCAGGAGACAGGTAGAATGTCAGGTATATATTTTATTTTACAAAAACGTTATGTCGTTGTCGTAGGCAGGCAAAGGATTTGGCACACAGGAGTTCAGAGGTACAGAGACGGCAGGCAGGAATCAGGTTGTGTAAACAGGCAAGGGTCCGGTAACGGGAGAACTAAATAGACAGCAGGTATTCTAGGAATGCGGGCACGACCTGGTGAAACACACAAGACGAACTGGCAACCAGACCAATGAACAGATACGGGTTAAATACATAAGGAATAAGGGAACATAGGAAACACCTGGTAGAGGAGGAGCAGAGACGCCCTCTGGGGGGGAGGTTCCCGGGAAAAGATCAATGGCGCAATCATATGGGCGGTGAGGGGGAAGTGATGTCGTCCGGGACTTGCTGAAGACCTCCCGTAGGTCCTGGTATTCAGCCGGAACAGAGGACAGGGCGGGCTCAGAAACTGGGATGGGGGTAACCGAGGGGTGTTGTGCAGCCTTCAAACACTGGGCATGGCAAAAGGGGCTCCATCCCCTGATGGAACCCGTAGTCCAATCGATGAGGGGGTTATGCCGTTGAAGACAGGAATGGCCCAGAACCACTGGCATGTGAGGGGAACTGATGAGTAAAAACCGGATGGATTCACTATGGTTGCCAGAGATGCGTAGAACATGCGTGTGGGGAACCCTCGGATAGGGTTCCCCACACGAGGATAGCATGAATTGGGGCACGGGTCGTAGGAGACCACGGGGTCTCTGTTTGGCCCACCAGCACACCTGCTCTTTTCTGATGAGCCTGCTCTTTTAGTGGGCAGGTGGAGATGTAATGGCCCGAAGTGCCACAATACAAACAGCTACGGCTGTTGATTCTCCTCTCCCGTTCCGCCAGGCTTATTCTGGCCCTTCCTAGTTCCATAGACTCTGATGTATCCACCTCGGGCGCTTTCGGATAATTCCGGAACGGTTCGTCACCTACCTTATGAATAAACATTTAAGAACTGTATAAAATAACTGAGAGATGTAAATCAGTGGATCTGCAGGTCCACTCGGCTTTTTGTTACTCCTGTCAGGGAACCATGTCAGGGAATGCCCCATTGTCAGGGAATGCAACCTTGTCATGGAACGCCCCATTGTCAGGGAATGCATCCTTGTCAGGGAAAGCCCCATTGTCAGGGAACGCCCCATTGTCAAGTAATGCAACCTTGTCAGGGAACGCCCCATTGTCAGGGAATGCAACCTTGTCAGGGAACGCCCCATTGTCAGGGAATGCCCCATTGTCAGGGAATGCCCTCTTGTCAGGGAATGCAACCTTGTCAGGGAAAGCAACCTTGTCAGGGAACGCCCCATTGTCAGGGAATGCAACCTTGTCAGGGAACGCCCCATTGTCAGGGAATGCAACCTTGTCAGGGAACGCCCCATTGTCAGGGAATGCAACCTTGTCAGGGAATGCAACCTTGTCAGGGAACGCCACATTGTCAGGGAATGCAACATTGTCAGGGAACGCCCCATTGTCAGGGAATGCAACCTTGTCAGGGAACGCCCCATTGTCAGGGAATGCAACCTTGTCAGGGAATGCCCTCTTGTCAGGGAATGCAACCTTGTTAGGGAAAGCAACTTTGTCAGGGAAAGCCCGATTGTCAGGGAATGCAACCCTGTCAGGGAACGCCCCATTGTCAGGGAATGCAACCTTATCAGGGAACGCCCCATTGTCAGGGAATGCAACCTTGTCATGGAACACCCCATTGTCAGGGAATGCAACCTTGTCAAGGAACGCCCCATTGTCAGGGAACGCCCCATTGTCAGGTAATGCAACCTTGTCAGGGAACGCCCCATTGTCAGGGAATGCAACCTTTTCAGGGAACGCCCCATTGTCAGTAAATGCAACCTTGTCAGGGAACGCCCCATTGTCAGGGAATGCAACCTTGTCAGGGAATGCCCTCTTGTCAGGGAATGCAACCTTGTCAGGGAAAGCAACTTTGTCAGGGAAAGCCCCATTGTCAGGGAATGCAACCCTGTCAGGGAACGCCCCATTGTCAGGGAATGCAACCTTGTCAGGGAATGCCCTCTTGTCAGGGAATGCAACCTTGTCAGGGAAAGCAACTTTGTCAGGGAAAGCCCCATTGTCAGGGAATGCAACCCTGTCAGGGAACGCCCCATTGTCAGGGAATGCAACCTTGTCAGGGAACGCCCCATTGTCAGGGAATGCAACCTTGTCAGGGAACACCCCATTGTCAGGGAATGCAACCTTGTCAGGGAACGCCCCATTGTCAGGGAATGCAACCTTGTCAGGGAACGCCCCATTGTCAGAGAATGCAACCTTGTCAGGGAACGCCCCATTGTCAGGTAATGCAACCTTGTCAGGGAACACCCCATTGTCAGGGAATGCAACCTTGTCAGGGAACGCCCCATTGTCAGGGAATGCATCCTTGTCAGGGAAAGCCCCATTGTCAGGGAACGCCCCATTGTCAGGGAATGCAACCTTGTCAGGGAACGCCCCATTGTCAGGGAATGCCCCATTGTCAGGGAATGCCCTCTTGTCAGGGAATGCAACCTTGTCAGAGAAAGCAACCTTGTCAGGGAACGCCCCATTGTCAGGGAATGCAACCTTGTCAGGGAACGCCCCATTGTCAGGGAATGCAACCTTGTCAGGGAACGCCCCATTGTCAGGGAATGCAACCTTATCAGGGAATGCAACCTTGTCAGGGAACGCCCCATTGTCAGGGAATGCAACCTTGTCAGGGAACGCCCCATTGTCAGGGAATGCAACCTTGTCAGGGAACGCCCCATTGTCAGGGAATGCAACCTTGTCAGGGAACGCCCCATTGTCAGGGAATGCAACCTTGTCAGGGAACACCCCATTGTCAGGGAATGCAACCTTGTCAGGGAACGCCCCATTGTCAGGGAACGCCCCATTGTCAGGTAATGCAACCTTGTCAGGGAACGCCCCATTGTCAGGGAATGCAACCTTTTCAGGGAACGCCCCATTGTCAGTAAATGCAACCTTGTCAGGGAACGCCCCATTGTCAGGGAATGCAACCTTGTCAGGGAATGCCCTCTTGTCAGGGAATGCAACCTTGTTAGGGAAAGCAACTTTGTCAGGGAAAGCCCGATTGTCAGGGAATGCAACCCTGTCAGGGAACGCCCCATTGTCAGGGAATGCAACCTTGTCAGGGAACGCCCCATTGTCAGGGAATGCAACCTTGTCATGGAACACCCCATTGTCAGGGAATGCAACCTTGTCAAGGAACGCCCCATTGTCAGGGAACGCCCCATTGTCAGGTAATGCAACCTTGTCAGGGAACGCCCCATTGTCAGGGAATGCAACCTTTTCAGGGAACGCCCCATTGTCAGTAAATGCAACCTTGTCAGGGAACGCCCCATTGTCAGGGAATGCAACCTTGTCAGGGAATGCCCTCTTGTCAGGGAATGCAACCTTATCAGGGAAAGCAACTTTGTCAGGGAAAGCCCCATTGTCAGGGAATGCAACCCTGTCAGGGAACGCCCCATTGTCAGGGAATGCAACCTTGTCAGGGAATGCCCTCTTGTCAGGGAATGCAACCTTGTCAGGGAAAGCAACTTTGTCAGGGAAAGCCCCATTGTCAGGGAATGCAACCCTGTCAGGGAACGCCCCATTGTCAGGGAATGCAACCTTGTCAGGGAACGCCCCATTGTCAGGGAATGCAACCTTGTCAGGGAATGCAACCTTGTCAGGGATCGCCCAATTGTCAGGGAATGCAACCTTGTCAGGGTACGCCCCATTGTCAGGGAACGTCCCATTGACAGTGAATGCAACCTTGTCAGGGTACGCCCCATTGTCAGGGAACGTCCCATTGACAGTGAATGCAACCTTGTCAGGGAACGCCCCATTGTCAGGGAATGCAACCTTGTCAGGGAAGCCCCATTGTCAGGGAATGCAACCTTGTCAGGGAACGCCCCATTGTCAGGGAATGCATCCTTGTCAGGGAAAGCCCCATTGTCAGTGAACGCCCCATTGTCAGGGAATGCAACCTTGTCAGGGAAGCCCCATTGTCAGGGAATGCAACCTTGTCAGGGAACGCCCCATTGTCAGGGAATGCATCCTTGTCAGGGAAAGCCCCATTGTCAGTGAACGCCCCATTGTCAGGGAATGCCCTCTTGTCAGGGAATGCAACCTTGTCAGGGAAAGCAACCTTGTCAGGGATCGCCCCATTGTCAGGGAATGCCCCATTGTCAGGGAATGCAACTTTGTCAGGGAATGCCCCATTGTCAGGGAAGGCCCTCTTGTCAGGGAATGCAACCTTGTCAGGGAAAGCAACCTTGTCAGGGAACGCCCCATTGACAGGAAATGCAACCTTGTCAGGGAACGCCCCATTGTCAGGGAATGCAACCTTGTCAGGGAATACAACCTTGTCAGGGAACGCCCCATTGTCAGGGATTACAACCTTATCAGGGAACGCCCCATTGTCAGGGAATGCAACCTTGTCAGGGAACGCCCCATTGTCAGGGAATGCAACCTTGTCAGGGAACACCCCATTGTCAGGGAATGCAACCTTGTCAGGGAACGCCCCATTGTCAGGGAATACAACCTTGTCAGGGAACGCCCCATTGTCAGGGAATGCAACCTTGTCAGGGAACACCCCATTGTCAGGGAATGCAACCTTGTCAGGGAACGCCCCATTGTCAGGGAACGCCCCATTGTCAGGTAATGCAACCTTGTCAGGGAACGCCCCATTGTCAGGGAATGCAACCTTGTCAGGGAACGCCCCATTGTCAGTAAATGCAACCTTGTCAGGGAACGCCCCATTGTCAGGGAATGCAACCTTGTCAGGGAATGCCCTCTTGTCAGGGAATGCAACCTTGTCAGGGAAAGCAACTTTGTCAGGGAAAGCCCCATTGTCAGGGAATGCAACCCTGTCAGGGAACGCCCAATTGTCAGGGAATGCAACCTTGTCAGGGAACGCCCCATTGTCAGGGAATGCAACCTTGTCAGGGAACGCTCCATTGTCAGGGAATGCAACCTTGTCAGGGAACGCTCCATTGTCAGGGAATGCAACCTTGTCAGGGAACGCCCCATTGACAGTGAATGCAACCTTGTCAGGGAACACCCCATTGTCAGGGAATACAACCTTGTCAGGGAACAGCCCATTGTCAGTGAATGCAACCTTGTCAGGGAACGCCCCATTGTCAGGGAATGCAACCTTGTCAGGGAAGCCCCATTGTCAGGGATTGCAACCTTGTCAGGGAACGCCCCATTGTCAGGGAATGCAACCTTGTCAGGGAACGCCCCATTTTCAGGGAACGCCCCATTGTCAAGAAATGCCCTCTTGTCAGGGAATGCAACCTTGTCAGGGAATGCAACCTTGTCAGGGAATGCCCCATTGTCAGGGAATGCAACCTTGTCAGGGAACGTCCCATTGACAGTGAATGCAACCTTGTCAGGGAACACCCCATTGTCAGGGAATACAACCTTGTCAGGGAACAGCCCATTGTCAGTGAATGCAACCTTGTCAGGGAACGCCCCATTGTCAGGGAATGCAACCTTGTCAGGGAAGCCCCATTGTCAGGGATTACAACCTTGTCAGGGAACGCCCCATTGTCAGGGAATGCAACCTTGTCAGGGAACGCCCCATTTTCAGGGAACGCCCCATTGTCAAGAAATGCCCTCTTGTCAGGGAATGCAACCTTGTCAGGGAAAGCAACCTTGTCAGGGAACGCCCCATTGTCAGGGAATGCAACCTTGTCAGGGAACGCCCCATTGTCAGGGAATGCAACCTTGTCAGGGAATGCCCCATTTTCAGGGAATGCAACCTTGTCAGGGAACGCCCCATTGTCAGGGAATGCAACCTTGTCAGGGAATGCCCTCTTGTCAGGGAATGCAACCTTGTCAGGGAAAGCAACTTTGTCAGGGAAAGCCCCATTGTCAGGGAATGCAACCCTGTCAGGGAACGCCCAATTGTCAGGGAATGCAACCTTGTCAGGGAACGCCCCATTGTCAGGGAATGCAACCTTGTCAGGGAACGCCCCATTGTCAGGGAATGCAACCTTGTCAGGGAACGCTCCATTGTCAGGGAATGCAACCTTGTCAGGGAACGTCCGATTGACAGTGAATGCAACCTTGTCAGGGAACACCCCATTGTCAGGGAATACAACCTTGTCAGGGAACAGCCCATTGTCAGTGAATGCAACCTTGTCAGGGAACGCCCCATTGTCAGGGAATGCAACCTTGTCAGGGAAGCCCCATTGTCAGGGATTGCAACCTTGTCAGGGAACGCCCCATTGTCAGGGAATGCAACCTTGTTAGGGAACGCCCCATTTTCAGGGAACGCCCCGTTGTCAAGAAATGCCCTCTTGTCAGGGAATGCAACCTTGTCAGGGAAAGCAACCTTGTCAGGGAACGCCCCATTGTCAGGGAATGCAACCTTGTCAGGGAACGCCCCATTGTCAGGGAATGCAACCTTGTCAGGGAATGCAACCTTGTCAGGGAATGCCCCATTGTCAGGGAATGCAACCTTTTCAGGGAACGTCCCATTGACAGTGAATGCAGCCTTGTCAGGGAACACCCCATTGTCAGGGAATACAACCTTGTCAGGGAACAGCCCATTGTCAGTGAATGCAACCTTGTCAGGGAACGCCCCATTGTCAGGGAATGCAACCTTGTCAGGGAAGCCCCATTGTCAGGGATTACAACCTTGTCAGGGAACGCCCCATTGTCAGGGAATGCAACCTTGTCAGGGAACGCCCCATTTTCAGGGAACGCCCCATTGTCAAGAAATGCCCTCTTGTCAGGGAATGCAACCTTGTCAGGGAAAGCAACCTTGTCAGGGAACGCCCCATTGTCAGGGAATGCAACCTTGTCAGGGAACGCCCCATTGTCAGGGAATGCAACCTTGTCAGGGAATGCAACCTTGTCAGGGAATGCCCCATTTTCAGCGAATGCAACCTTGTCAGGGAACGCCCCATTGTCAGGGATGGGGCGTTGACAGTGAATGCAACCTTGTCAGGGAAGCCCCATTGTCAGGGATTGCAACCTTGTCAGGGAACGCCCCATTGTCAGGGAATGCAACCTTGTCAGGGAACGCCCCATTTTCAGGGAACGCCCCATTGTCAAGAAATGCCCTCTTGTCAGGGAATGCAACCTTGTCAGGGAAAGCAACCTTGTCAGGGAACGCCCCATTGTCAGGGAATGCAACCTTGTCAGGGAACGCCCCATTGTCAGGGAATGCAACCTTGTCAGGGAATGCAACCTTGTCAGGGAATGCCCCATTGTCAGGGAATGCAACCTTGTCAGGGAACGTCCCATTGACAGTGAATGCAACCTTGTCAGGGAACACCCCATAGTCAGGGAATACAACCTTGTCAGGGAACAGCCCATTGTCAGTGAATGCAACCTTGTCAGGGAACGCCCCATTGTCAGGGAATGCAACCTTGTCAGGGAAGCCCCATTGTCAGGGATTACAACCTTGTCAGGGAACGCCCCATTGTCAGGGAATGCAACCTTGTCAGGGAACGCCCCATTTTCAGGGAACGCCCCATTGTCAAGAAATGCCCTCTTGTCAGGGAATGCAACCTTGTCAGGGAAAGCAACCTTGTCAGGGAACGCCCCATTGTCAGGGAATGCAACCTTGTCAGGGAACGCCCCATTGTCAGGGAATGCAACCTTGTCAGGGAATGCAACCTTGTCAGGGAATGCCCCATTGTCAGGGAATGCAACCTTGTCAGGGAACGCCCCATTGTCAGGGAATGCAACCTTGTCAGGGAAGCCCCATTGTCAGGGATTGCAACCTTGTCAGGGAACGCCCCATTGTCAGGGAATGCAACCTTTTCAGGGAACGCCCCATTTTCAGGGAACGCCCCATTGTCAAGAAATGCCCTCTTGTCAGGGAATGCAACCTTGTCAGGGAAAGCAACCTTGTCAGGGAATGCAACCTTGTCAGGGAATGCAACCTTGTCAGGGAATGCCCCATTGTCAGGGAATGCAACCTTGTCAGGGAACGCCCCATTTTCAGGGAACGCCCCATTGTCAAGAAATGCCCTCTTGTCAGGGAATGCAACCTTGTCAGGGAAAGCAACCTTGTCAGGGAACGCCCCATTGTCAGGGAATGCAACCTTGTCAGGGAACGCCCCATTGTCAGGGAATGCAACCTTGTCAGGGAATGCAACCTTGTCAGGGAATGCCCCATTTTCAGGGAATGCAACCTTGTCAGGGAACGCCCCATTGTCAGGGATGGGGCGTTGACAGTGAATGCAACCTTGTCAGGGAAGCCCCATTGTCAGGGATTGCAACCTTGTCAGGGAACGCCCCATTGTCAGGGAATGCAACCTTGTCAGGGAACGCCCCATTTTCAGGGAACGCCCCATTGTCAAGAAATGCCCTCTTGTCAGGGAATGCAACCTTGTCAGGGAAAGCAACCTTGTCAGGGAACGCCCCATTGTCAGGGAATGCAACCTTGTCAGGGAACGCCCCATTGTCAGGGAATGCAACCTTGTCAGGGAATGCAACCTTGTCAGGGAATGCCCCATTGTCAGGGAATGCAACCTTGTCAGGGAACGTCCCATTGACAGTGAATGCAACCTTGTCAGGGAACACCCCATTGTCAGGGAATACAACCTTGTCAGGGAACAGCCCATTGTCAGTGAATGCAACCTTGTCAGGGAACGCCCCATTGTCAGGGAATGCAACCTTGTCAGGGAAGCCCCATTGTCAGGGATTACAACCTTGTCAGGGAACGCCCCATTGTCAGGGAATGCAACCTTGTCAGGGAATGCCCCATTTTCAGGGAACGCCCCATTGTCAAGAAATGCCCTCTTGTCAGGGAATGCAACCTTGTCAGGGAAAGCAACCTTGTCAGGGAACGCCCCATTGTCAGGGAATGCAACCTTGTCAGGGAACGCCCCATTGTCAGGGAATGCAACCTTGTCAGGGAATGCAACCTTTTCAGGGAATGCCCCATTGTCAGGGAATGCAACCTTGTCAGGGAACGCCCCATTGTCAGGGAATGCAACCTTGTCAGGGAATGCCCTCTTGTCAGGGAATGCAACCTTGTCAGGGAAAGCAACTTTGTCAGGGAAAACCCGATTGTCAGGGAATGCAACCCTGTCAGGGAACGCCCCATTGTCAGGGAATGCAACCTTGTCAGGGAACGCCTCATTGTCAGGGAATGCAACCTTGTCAGGGAACTCCCCATTGTCAGGGAATGCCCCATTGTCAGGGAATGCCCTCTTGTCAGGGAATGCAACCTTGTCAGGGAAAGCAACCTTGTCAGGGAACGCAACCTTGTCAGGGAACGCCCCATTGTCAGGGAATGCAACCTTGTCAGGGAATGCAACCTTGTCAGGGAACGCCCCATTGTCAGGGAATGCAACCTTGTCAGGGAACGCCCCATTGTCAGGGAATGCAACCTTGTCAGGGAACGCCCCATTGTCAGTAAATGCAACTTTGTCAGGGAACGCCCCATTGTCAGGGAATGCAACCTTGTCAGGGAATGCCCTCTTGTCAGGGAATGCAACCTTGTCAGGGATAGCAACTTTGTCAGGGAAAGCCCCATTGTCAGGGAATGCAACCCTGTCAGGGAACGCCCCATTGTCAGGGAATGCAACCTTGTCAGGGAACGCCCCATTGTCAGGGAATGCAACCTTGTCAGGGAACTCCCCATTGTCAGGGAATGCCCCATTGTCAGGGAATGCCCTCTTGTCAGGGAATGCAACCTTGTCAGGGAAAGCAACCTTGTCAGGGAACGCCCCATTGTCAGGGAATGCAACCTTGTCAGGGAACGCCCCATTGTCAGGGAATGCAACCTTGTCAGGGAATGCAACCTTGTCAGGGAACGCCCCATTGTCAGGGAATGCAACCTTGTCAGGGAACGCCCCATTGTCAGGGAATGCAACCTTGTCAGGGAACGCCCCATTGTCAGGGAATGCAACCTTGTCAGGGAACACCCAATTGTCAGGGAATGCAACCTTGTCAGGGAACGCCCCATTGTCAGGGAACGCCCCATTGTCAGGGAATGCAACCTTGTCAGGGAACGCCCCATTGTCAGGGAATGCAACCTTGTCAGGGAACGCCCCATTGCCAGTAAATGCAACCTTGTCAGGGAACGCCCCATTGTCAGGGAATGCAACCTTGTCAGGGAATGCCCTCTTGTCAGGGAATGCAACCTTGTCAGGGAAAGCAACTTTGTCAGGGAAAGCCCCATTGTCAGGGAATGCAACCCTGTCAGGGAACGCCCCATTGTCAGGGAATGCAACCTTGTCAGGGAACGCCCCATTGTCAGGGAATGCAACCTTGTCAGGGAACGCCCCATTGTCAGGGAATGCCCCATTGTCAGGGAATGCCCTCTTGTCAGGGAATGCAACCTTGTCAGCGAAAGCAACCTTGTCAGGGAACGCCCCATTGTCAGGGAATGCAACCTTGTCAGGGAACGCCCCATTGTCAGGGAATGCAACCTTGTCAGGGAACGCCCCATTGTCATGGAATGCAACCTTGTCAGGGAACGCCCCATTGTCAGGGAATGCAACCTTTTCAGGGAACGCCCCATTGTCAGGGAACGCCCCATTGTCAGGGAATGCAACCTTGTCAGGGAATGCAACCTTGTCAGGGAACGCCCCATTGTCAGGGAATGCAACCTTGTCAGGGAACGTCCCATTGACAGTGAATGCAACCTTGTCAGGGAACGCCCGATTGTCAGGGAATGCAACCTTGTCAGGGAACAGCCCATTGTCAGTGAATGCAACCTTGTCAGGGAACGCCCCATTGTCAGGGAATGCAACCTTGTCAGGGAAGCCCCATTGTCAGGGATTGCAACCTTGTCAGGGAACGCCCCATTGTCAGGGAATGCAACCTTGTCAGGGAACGCCCCATTTTCAGGGAACGCCCCATTGTCAAGGAATGCCCTCTTGTCAGGGAATGCAACCTTGTCAGGGAAAGCAACCTTGTCAGGGATCACCCCATTGTCAGGGAATGCAACCTTGTCAGGGAACGCCCCATTGTCAGGGAATGCAACCTTGTCAGGGAACGCCCCATTGTCAGGGAATGCAACCTTGTCAGGGAATGCAACCTTGTCAGGGAACACCCCATTGTCAGGGAATGCAACCTTGTCAGGGAACGCCCCATTGTCAGGGAATGCAACCTTGTCAGGGAACGCCCCATTGGGGCAGCATCTCAGTACTGGAGGAGTCACTACAGACAACCTGGTTCAGTGGTCTAAGACACTGCATCTCAGTGCTAGAGGAGTCACTACAGACAACCTGGTTCAGTGGTCTAAGACACTGCGTCTCAGTGCTAGAGGAGTCACTACAGGCAACCTGGTTCAGTGGTCTAAGACACTGCATCTCAGTACTGGAGGAGTCACTACAGACAACCTGGTTCAGTGGTCTAAGACACTGCATCTCAGTGCTAGAGGCTTCACTACAGGCAACCTGGTTCAGTGGTCTAAGACACTGCATCTCAGTGCTAGAGGAGTCACTACAGACAACCTGGTTCAGTGGTCTAAGATACTGCATCTCAGTGATAGAGGAGTCACTACAGACAACCTGGTTCAGTGGTCTAAGACACTGCATCTCAGTGCTAGAGGAGTCACTACAGACAACCTGGTTCAGTGGTCTAAGACACTGCATCTCAGTGATAGAGGAGTCACTACAGACAACCTGGTTCAGTGGTCTAAGACACTGCATCTCAGTGCTAGAGGAGTCACTACAGACATCCTGGTTCAGTGGTCTAAGACACTGCATCTCAGTGCTAGAGGCGTCACTACAGACCACCTGGTTTATTGGTCTAAGATACTGCATCTCAGTGCTAGAGGCGTCACTACAGACATCCTGGTTCAGTGGTCTAAGACACTGCATCTCAGTGCTAGAGGAGTCACTACATACAACCTGGTTCAGTGGTCTAAGACACTGCATCTCAGTACTAGAGGAGTCACTACAGACAACCTGGTTCAGTGGTCTAAGACACTGCATCTCAGTGCTAGAGGAGTCACTTCAGACAACCTGGTTCAGTGGTCTAAGACACTGCATCTCAGTGCTAGAGGAGTCACTACAGACAACCTGGTTCAGTGGTCTAAGACACTGCATCTCAGTGCTAAAGGAGTCACTACAGACAACCTGGTTCGGTGGTCTAAGACACTGCATCTCAGTGCTAGAGGAGTCACTACAGACATCCTGGTTCAGTGGTCTAAGACACTGCATCTCAGTACTAGAGGCGTCACTACAGACCACATGGTTCAATGGTCTAAGACACTGCATCTC
The DNA here is from genome assembly GCA_023634145.1 of Thymallus thymallus. Classification (NCBI taxonomy): domain Eukaryota; kingdom Metazoa; phylum Chordata; class Actinopteri; order Salmoniformes; family Salmonidae; genus Thymallus; species Thymallus thymallus. The sequence goes on along the minus strand of CM042399.1, from coordinate 6,918,083 downwards.
AGTGCTAGAGGAGTCACTACAGACCACCTGGTTCAGTGGTCTAAGACACTGCATCTCAGTGCTAGAGGCGTCACTACAGACATCCTGGTTCAGTGGTCTAAGACACTGCATCTCAGTGCTAAAGGAGTCACTACAGACAACCTGGTTCAGTGGTCTAAGACACTGCATCTCAGTGCTAGAGGAGTCACTACAAACAACCTGGTTCAGTGGTCTAAGACACTGCATCTCAGTGCATCTCAGTGATAGAGGAGTCACTACAGACAACCTGGTTCAGTGGTCTAAGACACTGCATCTCAGTGCTAGAGGAGTCACTACAGACAACCTGGTTCAGTGGTCTAAGACACTGCATCTCAGTGCTAGAGGAGTCACTACAGACAACCTGGTTCAGTGGTCTAAGACACTGCATCTCAGTGCTAAAGGAGTCACTACAGACAACCTGGTTCAGTGGTCTAAGACACTGCATCTCAGTGCTAGAGGAGTCACTACAGACAACCTGGTTCAGTGGTCTAAGACACTGCATCTCAGTACTAGAGGAGACACTACAGACAACCTGGTTCAGTGGTGTAAGGCACTGCATCTCAGTGCTAGAGGGGTCACTACAGACAACCTGGTTTGATCCCTGGCTGTATCACAACCGGCCGTGATTGGGTGTCCAAGAGGGCGGCGCAAAATTGGCCCAGGGATAAGGACGGGGTAGGAGGTCATTGTAAATAAGCATTTGTTCTTAACTGACTTGCCTAGTTAAATAAAGGTAAAGGTTGAATAAAATGAGTACATAGACCTTTAACGTTGGTGTTATGGATCAGAGTGTCAAACTGCACAGTTAATTACCATGAAGTACTTATCTATAAAGGCTTTATGAATGGGAAATTGATTTGACTTTACTTTGACTTCATAGAATTCATACAACGACCCTTCGTGTGTGTTGTAGACCAGTATGACCAACTCAATGGTGACGTGGAGGAGGGCTGTTAATTAATTACGAAAGTGTTATGATAGGACCCTAAACTACATGATTTGATCCTTAAAATATGCGGCTTTATTAACTCAAATGATATATATATATATATATATGTTTTACATTGTTTGCAAAATGATATGTGACACGTATTAATGCCAAAATAATGCCGTCGGCAACATAGATCTGGAACTGTTGGGGTGCTAGGACCTAGTTTAACAATTATGCATCCATCCGTGAATAACTCTGGTCCGTCAGCACTCATCCACTCAGGACCTATTTATTCATACAGGTCTGTATATACATACTCAGGGGAGCCTCCAGGGATTTTGGGCCCCATGAAAATATATAACATTGGGCTACAAAATGTTTTTACCTAATGCTGGAATAATATTTTAGGGCCCCTGTCAGTCACAGGCCCTTAGAATCATCCTAACTTTTCCCCCCCATACGGCGCCCCTGTACATACTCATGTACAGTTGTTATATTATATCACATGCAATATTGTAAGTAATTATTTAACTTAACCTACGTAGGCATTCACTCAGGAATGCATATTAGTATCCTGCCAGTTGCACCTTTTCTCATTGCTTTTAGTATATCGAATGTGCAATACGTGCAGTTGTCTGTAATTAAACCCTGCGCACTAAGGACTGTATTTTAAGGGAATTACTATTATTACCCCAAATGATATCATACTCACATTTAGCTATTAAAGTATCTCTTCCTGTCATTTACCTGTACAGTTTGTGTAACCATGCAAGTATTCACTTATCTGTAAATATAACTGTATACCTAACTGTACAGCTAATTTAACCATGCAAAATTTTCACTTACCTGTTCATTTACCCAGTCTGTCTATTAAGTAAACTATTATTACCCTCGCTCATATCATACGCATTTTTAGCTACTGAAGTATTTCTCTGCCATCGACCTGTATAGTATAGTTAACCATCCAACATCCACCAATGTATAGTGTACATATTCAGCCAACCACCCATACGATGCTATGTCTTTTTATAGCTTTTTTTTGCACTCCAGATATCTTGTATTTCTATACTTTTTCATACTGCCGCTCTATGTATCATGTACCGTGTATCTGTCTTTGTGTACTTTCGTTGTGGCATTTTGCACCTGCCCTGTGTTTTGTTGTAGCTGCTTGACAAGGAAATTTCCCCCCCGGGGGATCAATAAAGTATCTATCTATCTATCTATCTATCTATCTATCTATCTATCTATCTATCTATCTATCTATCTATCTATCTATCTATCTATCTATCTATCTATCTATCTATCTATCTATCTATCTATCTATCTATCTATCTATCTATCTATCTATCTATCTATCTATCTATCTATCTATCTATCTATCTATCTATCTATAACATGAGAAACAGGCAAGCCCCCCCCAAAAACAAATGGGCTCAAAACAGTGTGATGGGACGCCACTGATTGAGATACCTAAATATGAGCTCTTACTTAGCATTACATGAATGTGTTATATAGATATGCTATGGATACATTTAATTAACCTTTAAAAATGCGGTTGGGAGCTGTTATAATATTTTATTTATTTTACCTTTATTTAACTAGGCAAGTCAGTTAAGAACAAATTGTTATTTACGATGTCGGCGTACACCGGCCAAACTCGGACGACGCCTCTGTATATATTGTAAAACTATTTCATATCTAGGACTAGTTTAGACAGTTTTTAGTAAAATCAGTACCTTTGAAAACCCCTTTAATATGATTTTAGAGCAGAAAAACTATGTTGATAAATGTGACCGACTGACAGGTTGAAACTTTGAAGTGAACCCAGGTTGTCTGCACACCGCAAAACTGGGTTAGCCTGCTGTGTGTGTTTGCATGTACGTATTTCAGTGAATATTTTGGTGTGTGCTTTGGCTTGGCTCTGCTTTACCTTGCACCGGTCTGACTGGAGGAATATATTTTTGCTGGTGGGTCGTGGCCGGCATATGAGGTACATTCTGTTCCATTTTATTTGTGTGTGTGTCGCGCACATGCGGCCGTGTGTACGTGTGTTTGCATGCCAGGACTTGGAAACCTGTAAAGATATTACACAACCCTGTCTCAATACATGTATCCACCACTGTAGGCCTGGGTCCTGGGTCCTGGAGAACTGGAGAACTGGCTGTAAGATTCCCTTGTTGCCTTCTACTGCGGTATTGTGGAATCTTTTACAGTTCAATGAAGAAGCAGCAGACTGACTAACAGAAATGGAATGTTGATTTGGTTTGAATCATCTGTGACCGTTTACGCTTTAATCCAATGAATGTTAATGGACCTCGTTCCTTATTGAATCTATTGTGATACCAAAGGGACCTTAGCTAGAAGCACCTTCAGGAAGTATTCACACCCCTTGACTTCTTCCATATTCTGTTGTGTTACAAAGTGGGATTAAATTGGGTTTAATTGTCATGTTTGGTTATAAATACTTAAATATGTAAATGATGAAAATGATTTATGAAAAATAAAACACTAATATATCTTGATTAGATAAATACATGTTAGAAACACCTTTGGTAGTGATTACAGTTGTGAGTCTATAAGACCCTTGGTAGTGATTACAGTTGTGAGTCTATAAGACCTTTGGTAGTGATTACAGTTGTGAGTCTATAAGACCTTTGGTAGTGATTACAGTTGTGAGTCTATAAGACCTTTGGTAGTGATTACAGTTGTGAGTCTATAAGACCTTTGCACATCTGGATTGTACAATATTTGGCCATTATTCTTCAAATAATTATTCAAGCTCTGTCAAGTTGGTTGTTGATCATTGCTAGAAAGCCATTTTCAAGTCTTGCCATAGATTTTCAAGCCAATTTAAGTGAAAACATTTAAGTCAGGAACATTTAACTTGGTCAGCAACTCCAGCGTATATTTGGCCTTGGTGTTTTAGGTTATTGTCCTGCTGAAAGGTGAATTCATCTCCCAGTGTCTGAATGAAAGAAGACAAAACAAAGTTTGTCTCTAGGATTTTGTGCTTAGCTGTATTCCATTTATTTTATCCCCCAAAAACTCCCTGGTCCTTGTCGATCAAATCAAATCAAATTTATTTAGAAAGCCCTTTTTACATCAGCCGATGTCACAAAGTGCTATACAGAAACCCAGCCTAAAACCCCAAACAGCAAGCAATGCAGATGTAGAAGCATGGTGGCTAGGAAAAACTCCCTAGAAAGGCAAAACCTGGGAAGAAACCTAGAGAGGAACCAGGCTCTGAGGAGTGGCCAGTCCTCTTCTGGCTGTGCCGGGTGGAGATTATAACAATTAATGGCTATTAAGGCCAGTTCTTTCTCCAAGATGTTCAAACATTCATAGATGACCAGCAGGGTCTAATAATAATCGTAGTGGTTGTAGAGGTTGCAACAGGTAAATACATCAGGAGTGAATGTCACTTGGCTTTTCATAGCCAGGCATTTAGATGCGGTAGAGAGCGCAGGTACGGTGCGATAGAGCGCAGGTGCGGTAGAGACAGCGAGAGAGAGAGCGAGAGAGTTGGCAGAAGAGTTGAAACCGGTGCAGCAACTCGACCATCAGGGCAGGTGGTCCTGAAGCATGGTCCGAAGGCTCAGGTCCTCCGGGAGGGGAGGTAGAGTGGGAGAGAGAGAGAATTAGAGGGAGCATACTTAAATTCACACAAGACACCGGATAATAACATCAGATTTAACAAACTGACCCTAGCCCCCCGGCATATAGACTATTGCAACATAGATACTGGAGGCTGAGACAAGGGGGGTCAGGAGACACTGTGGCCCCTTCCGACAATACCCCCGACAATACCCCCGAACAGGGCCAACCAGGCAGAATATAACCCCACCCACTCTGCCAAAGCACAGCCCCCACACCAATAGAGGGATATCAACAACCACCAACTTACTACCCTGAGACAAGGCTGAGTATAGCCCACAAAAGATCCCCTCCACTGCACAAGCCTGAGTGGGCGACAAACCGGACAGGAAGTGATGCACCCGTCATAGGGATGGCATGGAAAGCACCAGTAAGCCGGTGACTCAGCCCCCGTAATAGGGTCAGAGGCAGAGAATCCCAATGGAGAGACGGGAACCGGCCAGGCAGAGACAGCAAGGGTGGTTCGTCGCTCCAGTGCCTTACCGTTCACCCTTGCACCCCTAAAGACTTAACGGTCGAGACCGAGTCTGCGTTTCTCACATGGATGGGCAGACCATTCCATAAAAATTGAGCTCTATAGGAGGAAGCCCTGCCTCCAGCTGTTTGCTTAGGAATTCTAGGGACAATAAGGAGGCCTGCGTCTTGGGACCGGAGCGTACGTGTAGGTGTAGGTAACTCCAAAAAGTTCTGGGACACTGTAAAGTCCATGGAGAATAAGAGCACCTCCTCCCAGTTGCCCACTGCATTGAGGCTCGGAAACACTGTTACCACCGATAAATCCACGATTATCGAAAATTTCAATAAGCATTTTGCTACGGCTGGCCATGCTTTCCACCTGGCTACCCCTACCCCGGCCAACAGCTCTGTACCCCCGGCAGCTACTTGCCCAAGCCCCCCCCGCTTCTCCTTCACTAAATCCAGAAGGCTGATGTTCTGAAAGAGCTGCTAAATCTGGACCCCTACAAATCTGCTGGGCTAGATAATCTGGACCCTCTCTTTCTGAAATTATCAGCCAAAATTGTTGCAACACCTATCACTAGCCTGTTCAACCTCTCTTTCGTATCGTCTGAGATCCCTAGAGATTGGAAAGCTGCCGCGGTCATCCCCCTCTTCAAAGGAGGAGACACTCTAGACCCAAACTGTTATAGACCAATATCCATCCTGCCCTGCCTTTCTAAAGTTAACAAACAGATAACTGACCACTTCGAATCCCACCGTACCTTCTCTGCTATGCAATCTGGTTTCCGAGCTGGTCATGGGTGCACCTCAGCTACGCTCAAGGTACTGAACGATATCATAACCGCCATCGATAAAAGACAGTACTGTGCAGCCGTCTTCATCGACCTGGCCAAGGCTTTCGACTCTGTCAATCACCGCATTCTTATTGGCAGACTCAACAGCCTTGGTTTCTCAAGTGACTGCCTTGCCTGGTTCTCTAACTACTTTGCAGACAGAGTTCAGTGTGTCAAATCGGAGGGCCTATTGTCCGATCCTCTGGCAGTCTCTATGGGGGTGCCACAGGGTTCAATTCTTGGGCCAACCCTTTTCTCTATATACATCAACGATGTCGCTCTCGCTGCTGGTGACTCTCTGATCCATCTCTACGCAGATGACACCATTCTGGCCCCTCTTTGGACACTGTGTTTACTAACCTTCAAACAAGCTTCAATGCCATACAACACTCCTTCCGTGGCCTCCAACTGCTCTTAAACGCTAGTAAAACTAAGTGCATGCTTTTCTATCGAACGCTGCCAGCACCCGCCCACCGGACTATCATCACTACTCTCGACGGGTCCGAATTAGAATACGTGGACACCTACAAATACCTAGGCATCTGGTTAGACTGTAAACTCAACTTCCAGACTCACATCAACCATCTCCAATCCAAAATTAAATCCAGAATTGGCTTATTTAGTTCTTTATCCAGGTAGCCGGAGAGTAGAGCATTGCAGTAATCCAATCTAGAAGTGACAAAAGCATGTATTAGTTTTTCTGCATCATTTTTGGACAACAAATGTCTGATTTTTGCAATGTTACAAAGATGGAAAAAAGCTGTCCTTTAAATATTCTTGATGGGTTCGTTAAAAGATAGATCAGGGTCTTTTTTGCAACAGTTGAACTATAATAGTTCAGGATTATGGAGTGCTACAGTTTTAGGCAGCATAGAGTCGTCTATTATTAATGTTCCTTTTTATCACTGAGGGACGTTTTATTTTTCTCGCAGCTGAACGTCTACAGGAGTCGTCTATTATTATTATTTACAACAGAGCCCAGATCCTGTATTTAGCCCACGCAGCGCTGCTGCACCCCAGGGAAAAGTGAGATCGCTCCATAACAAATTGGATGAGCTTGATGGTCTTGTCTGTGGACAAAGGGACTATCGGGAAGCGAGCCTAATGTTTTTTACTGAGACTTGGCTGAATGATAACATCCCCATAGAGAACGTCACTATCGACGGGTTCTGGACCATCAGAGCGGACAGGGATAGCGTCTCTTCCGGTAAGAGCAAGGGTGGGGGGCTGGCTTTATTAGTTAACAACAGAGGATGTAATCCGAGCCATATTACTCTTAAGGAACAGTTTTGTAGCCCGGACATTGAGCTGTTAGCCATTAGCCTGAGATCCAACTATTTGCCGAGGGAATTCACGGCGGCCATTGCTGTTATTGTTTACATTCCGCCCTCCGCTGACGCAAACACAGCGTGTGACGTCATCCACTCTGTTATCGCGAGGTTACAGACAGCGCATCCCAGTGCTTTCTTTGCCATTTCGGGGGATTTTAACCATGCATCTCTCTCTGCAACGCTGCCCATGCTCAAACAGTTTGTGAAGTGCCCAACCAGGAATAATAAAACTCTGGACTTGTTATATGCTAATGTGAAGGATGCATACAACTCCACTGCACTCCCTCCCCTCGGTAGATCGGATCACAACCTTGTCCACTTCACTCCACTCTACAGGCCTATGGTCCAACAGCAGCCTGCGACCACTAGGACTATTAGGAGATGGTCCCCGGAGGCGAATGAGGCCCTACAGGACTGCTTTGAAAAAACAGACTGGGATGTGTTTTGTGAGGCTCATGGGGAGGACATCGATGGACTTACTGACTGCATAACAGACTATATCAATTTTTGTGTAGACAACACTGTACCCACCAGGAAGGTACGCTGTTTTCCAAATAACAAACCCTGGGTCACCAGCGACCTGAAGGCCCTGCTAAATGAGAAGAAGAGGGCCTTCAAGGAGGGGGACAGGGACAAATTGAAATGCATCCAGAGGGAGCTGAAGTTGCGGATTGCTGAGGGGAAGAGAGGGTATAAAGAGAAGATGGAGGACAAGCTGAGGCAGAGCCAGGTGAGAGAGGTGTGGAAGGGTATGAGAAATATCACTGGCTTCAAAAAGTCAAACAGTGGGCAGACGGAGGGGACCCAGGACAGAGCCAATGAGCTGAACCAATTTTTGAACAGGTTCGATACTGGCCCTGTCCACCTCCCTTCCAGCTCCCCAGGCCACACACCCTCACGGCTGTCCCACCCCCACTTTGTTCACAACAACTCTGTTGAGACAATCAGCGACTCCACCTCCACCCCTGCTCGCTCTGGACTGATCCTCAACATCCTAACCCCACCTGGGCTGGCTTTCACCACCAACCAAGTGAAGAGAGAGCTGGAGAGACTACATCAGTGGAAAGCGGCGGGCCCTGATGGCATCAGCCCAAGGGTGCTTAGGGTCTGTGCTGACCAACTGTGTGGAATACTCCAGCGTCCCTTCAACCTTAGCCTGAGCCTAGAAAGGGTCCCTGTGCTGTGGAAAACATCCTGCCTCGTCCCAGTGCCCAAGAAGGCACACCCCACTGTCCTGAATGACTTCAGACCTGTAGCGCTAACATCCCACATCATGAAGACCCTGGTCCTCGCTCACCTCAGACCCCTGGTGCGTACATCACTGGACCCCCTGCAGTTTGCATACCAGCGCAACATCAGGGTGGATGATGCAATCATCTACCTTCTGCAGAGGGCCTACTCTCACCTGGATAACGCATGTTGCACTATGAGGGTTATGTTTTTTGACTTCTCCATTGCCTTCAACACCATTCAGCCCCTGCTACTGGGTGAGAAGATGAAGAGGATGAAAGTGGAAGCACCCTTAGTCTCCTGTGTCACGGACTACCTGACCGGTAGGCCACAATTTGTGCGACTACAGAGCTGTGTGTCAGAACGGGCAGTGAGCAACACAGGGGCCCCCTAGGAAGGAACTCCCCAGTGAACGGTCAACTGACACGCTCAAAACGGAAGTGGAGTAAATGCAATGTTGATGATTCATCCTCAGTTTTCTCCTATTACAGCCATTAAACTCAAAATCACTATTGGCCTCATGGTGAAATCCCTGAGCGGTTTCCTTCCTTTCCGGCAACTGAGTTAGGAAGGACACCTGTATTTTTGTAGTGACTGGGTGTATTGATACACCTACCAATTGGTGCCCTTCTTTGTGAGGCATTGAACATTCTCCCTGGTCTTTGTGGTTGAATGTGTGTTTGAAATTCACTACTCGACTGAGGGACCTTACAGATAATTATATGTGTGGGGTGCAGAGATGGGGTAGTCATTCAAATACCATGTTAACCACTATTATTATACACAGAATGAGTCCATGCAACTTACAGTGAGCTCCAAAATGATTGGGACAGTGACACGTTTTGTTGTTTTGGCTCTGTACTCCAGCACTTTGGATTTTAAATAATACAACGCCTATGAGGTGAACCGTTTAGACATTTTTGCACATAGTCCACGCATTTTAGGGGACCAAAAGTATTGGGACAAATTCACTAATATGTGTATAAGTCAAAGGTTTTGTATTTGGTCCCATACTCCCAAAAGTATCTATATCCACAGTAAAACGAGTCCTAAATCGACATAACCTGAATGGCCGCTCAGCAAGGAAGAAGCCACTGCTCCAAAACCGCCATGAAAAAGCCAGACTACGGTTTGCAACTGCACATGGGGTCAAAGATCGTACTTTTTGGAGAAATGTCCTCTGGTCTGATGAAACAACAATATATAATGACCATTGTTATGTTTGGAGGAAAAAGGGGGAGGCTTGCAAGCTGAAGAACACCATCCCAACCGTGAAGCACAGGGGTGGCAGCATCATGTTGTGGGGGTGCTTTGCTGCAGGAGGGAATGGTTCACTTCACAAAATAGATGGCATCATGAGGAAGGAAAATTATGTGGATATATTGAAGAAACATCTGAAGACATCAGTCAGGAAGTTAAAGCTTGGCCGCAAATGGGTCTTCCGAATGGACTTTGACCCCAAGCATACTTCCAAAGTTGTGGCAAAATGGCTTAAGGACAACAAAGTCAAGGTATTGGAGTGGCCATCACAAATCCCTGACCTCAATCCTATAGAACATTTGTGGGCAGAACTGAAAAAGCGTGTGTGAGCAAGGAGGCCTACAAACCTGACTCAGTTACACCAGTTCTGTCGGGAGGAATGGGCCAAAATTCACCCAACTTACTCAATAATCTTTCTTCTGAGGGCCTCGGGTAGGTCTTTAGATCTTTGAATGATGTGTTACCACACACCCATATGGTTAAGACCAAACCAGACCAATGTTCTTATCTTTATGGAGTTTCTCTCTAATGTTTTCTAATCATTTACACTTGTTTTGGTACCTAATTCTAATTGTATCCATTTTATGTGATGGTAAAGGTAGGGCTGTACTAACTTTTTACCCATAAGGAAAAGGCATTTTGTTTATTTTAACATTTTCAACGTTTTTTTTGTGTGTGTGTGATTTGTTAAATTGGGTAACATTTATCTGTCAATAGTGTTGAAGTGAAGATTACATATCCATCTCTCCAAATATGTAAAGGAGGTGTACTTACTTTTTCACATGACTGGATATATATATATATACAGTGGGGAGAACAAGTATTTGATACACTGCCGATTTTGCAGTTTTTCCTACTTACAAAGCATGTAGAGGTCTGTAATTTTTATTATAGGTACACTTCAACTGTGAGAGAATCCAGAAAATCACATGGTATGATTTTTAAATAATTAATTTGCATTTTATTGCATGACATAAGTATTTGATACATCAGAAAAGCAGAACTTAATATTTGGTACAGAAACCTTTGTTTGCAATTACAGAGATCAAATGTTTCCTGTAGTTCTTGACCAGGTTTGCACACACTGCAGCAGGGATTTTGGCCCACTCCTCCATACAGATCCTTTATTGCATGACATAAGTATTTGATCACCTACCAACCAGTAAGAATTCCGGCTCTCACAGACCTGTTAGTTTTTCTTTAAGAAGCCCTCCTGTTCTCCACTCATTACCTGTATTAACTGCACCTGTTTGAACTCGTTACCTGTATAAAAGACACCTGTCCACACACTCAATCAAACAGACTCCAACCTCTCCACAATGGCCAAGACCAGAGAGCTGTGTAAGGACATCAGGGATAAAATTGTAGACCTGCACAAGGCTGGGATGGGCTACAGGACAATAGGCAAGCAGCTTGGTGAGAAGGCAACAACTGTTGGCGCAATTATTAGAAAATGGAAGAAGTTCAAGATGACGGTCAATCTCCCTCGGTCTGGGGCACCATGCAAGATCTCACCTCGTGGGGCATCAATGATCATGAGGAAGGTGAGGGATCAGCCCAGAACTTCACGGCAGGACCTGGTCAATGACCTGAAGAGAGCTGGGACCACAGTCTCAAAGAAAACCATTAGTAACACACTACGCCGTCATGGATTAAAATCGCGAGATCTTGGCCAACAACCTCCTTCCCTCAGTAAGAGCATTGAAGATGGGTCGTGGCTGGGTCTTCCAGCATGACAACGACCCGAAACACACAGCCAGGGCAACGAAGGAGTGGCTCCGTAAGAAGCATCTTAAGGTCCTGGAGTGTCCTAGCCAGTCTCCAGACCTGAACCCAATAGAAAATCTTTGGAGGGAGCTCTATATATATATATATATATAGAGAGAGAGAGAGAGAGAGAGACAGAGACAGAGAGAGAGAGAGACAGAGAGAGAGACAGACAGAGAGAGAGACAGACAGAGAGAGAGACAGAGAGACAGAGACAGACAGACAGAGAGAGAGAGAGAGAGAGAGAGAGAGAGAGAGAGAGAGAGAGAGAGAGACGGAGAATTCAGACAGTATTCAGACCCCTTCCCTTTTTCCACATTTTGTTATGTTACAGCCTTATTCTAAAATTTATTAATTTGGAAAAAGTGAAGGGGTCTGAATACTTTCTGAATGCACTGCATATACACTACATGGACAAAGGTATTTGGACACCTGCTTGTTGAACATCTTATTCAAAAATTATGGGTATTAATATGGAGTTGGTCCCCCTTTGCTCCTATAACAGCCTCCACTCTTCTGCGAAGACTTTCCACTAGATGTTGGACTATTGCTGCGGGAACTTGCTTCCATTCAGCCACAATAGCATTAGTGGGGTCAGGCACTGACGTTGGGCTTTCCAATTCCTCCCAAAGGTGTTCAATGGGGTTGAGGTCAGGACTCTGTGCAGGCCAATCAAGTTCTTCCACACCGATCTTTACAGTTAGCACAATGCATTCGGGAGTTAGCGTTCTCCTTGCATTCTCCAAACCCAGATTCGTCAGTCGGACTGCCAGCTGGTGAAGTGTGATTCATAATCTTCAGAGAACGCGTTTTCACTGTTCCAGAGTCCAATGGGTCGAGCTTTACACCACTCCAGCCGACGCTTGCCATTGTGTATGGTGATCATCTTAGGCTTGTGTGCAGCTGCTCCGCCATGGAAACCCATTTCTTGAAGCTCCCGATGAAGAGTTCTTGTGCCGACGTTGCTTTTAGATGCAGTTCTCTTTTTAGTTTGTTTTTGCAACCGAGAACCGTTGTTGCTCCTAGACGTTTCCACTTCACAATAACAACATTTACAGTTGTCAGGCTCTGGCCATAGATAAGCCTATTTGCTTCTCTATGTAGCCATGGTCAGAGTCTGACAGGTCTATTCTTTCTGTTTCTGGTGGTGGTTTGTGTGGGATCCCTAATTAGAGGCAGCTGCAGTGCATTGTCTCTAATTAGGGATCCTACATAGGTTTGTATGTTCCACACCGGGGATGTGGGTTATTATATTTCACGGTGACTGTAAGTGTGCTTCCTTTATGACGTTTGTTCATTCGTGTTTGTTTGTTGAGTAGTTCGTTTTTTTTTTGTTATACATAGTATAGTATTCATAGTTATACATAGTATAAATAAAGAACATATGTCGAACTACAATCCCTGCGCTGCGTCTTGGTCGATGTATGCACCCTCTCGTGACAACAGTTGACCGGGACAGCTCTAGCAGGGTAGAAATTTTACAAACTGACTTGTTGGAAAGGTTGCGTCACTGAGCTCTTCAGTACGGGCCTTATACCAATGTTTGTCTATGGAGATTGCATGGCAGTTTGCTCAATTTTTTAAAATAAATTCATTAGGCCCTATTCTATGGATTTCACATAACTGGGCAGAGGCGCAGCCAGGGGTGGGCCTGGGAGGGCATAGGCCCACCCACTTGGGAGCCAGGTACACCCACTGGGGAGCCAGGCCCAGACAATCAGAATTGGTTTTTCCTCAACAAAAGGGCTTTATTAAAGACAGAAATATTCCTAAATTTCTCCAAAACGATGTTGGACGCAGCTTATGGTAGAGAAATTAACTAACATGACATTTTCTGGCAACAACTCTGGTGGACATTCCCGCAGTCAGCATGACAACAGCTCTGTTGGACATTCCTGCAGTCAGCATGACAACAGCTCTCTTGGACATTCCTGCAGTCAGCATGACAACAGCTCTGGTGGACATTCCTGCAGTCAGCATGATAACAGCTCTGGTGGACATTCCTGCAGTCAGCATGACAACAGCTCTGGTGGACATTCCTGCAGTCAGCATGACAACAGCTCTGTTGGACATTCCTGCAGTCAGCATGACAACAGCTCTGTTGGACATTCCTGCAGTCAGCATGACAACAGCTCTGGTGGACATTCCTGCAGTCAGCATGACAACAGCTCTGGTGGACATTCCTGCAGTCAGCATGACAACAGCTCTGGTGGACATTCCTGCAGTCAGCATGACAACAGCTCTGGTGGACATTCCTGCAGTCAGCATGACAACAGCTCTGTTGGACATTCCTGCAGTCAGCATGCCCACTGAACACTCCCTCTAAACTTGAGACATCGGTGGTATTGTGTTGTGTTACAAAACTGCACATTTTACAGTGTCCTTTTATTGTTCCCAGCACAAGGTGCACCTGTGTAATGATCATGGTGTTTAATCAGCTTCTTGATCTGCCACGCCACACCTCTCAGGTGGATGGATTATCTTTACAAAGGAGAAATGCTCATTAACAAGGATATAAAGAAAAGTGTGCAAAAACATTTAGCGATATAAACGTTTTTGTTCGTATGGAAAAGTTTGGGGATCTTTTATTTTTTTGACTTTCTGACCATTGAAATGACCAAATGATTCAAATGCTTTTCAATTGACTAAGGAAGGCCAGCTTGAAACAAATTAACATCCATTATTCTGCCTACATTCCGGAATTTCAAACGTGGAGGTCTTTGTGACGTCACAACAAAGAAAACAGGAATCCCCTCCAACTGGTTGGAACATTCCAAATACCTCCCGTCATTATTACATCCTTGAAACACTTGTCGACACTGACAATACCAGCCGGCGGAATGCAGAGTACAGGAATCACTGTTGAGAACGGATCTAGCCTGTTTGACTTAAGTTTATGAGGGAGTTAAGAGAACCTGAACTCGAGGAGATGAAAAGGCCTAAGAGTATGGGGCTGTGTTTGCAGATTTAACACAGTCCAGTAGGCTGTTCTCCGAGATTGGAGCGTGCTCAACAGCTCTTTTTCACCGGCGCCTGGTTAGTTTGTCATTGGGTAATGAGCCACCCTCTGCTCTCCCTCAAATCTGTGTGCAGAATGCAGAAAATGGAGTCAATTATATCTGTATTATCTGATGTTGACCAGCCAATCCACTCACACTCTCTTTAATTACAATGCTTGTGATTGTGATCAATCCTCAAAATATTGTAGCAACAATTCATGCAAAGTGTATTTGTGTGTGTTCTTCCTCCAGATTGCCTACTCTAGCTACTTCAAAACAAGGCAAACCGATAAGAGAATTCAACATAGATTATTACCCTCCAGGCCAATTTCTCCACTTTTAGAAAAAGGTACTGGTAAACTGTTCCCTTGTGTTTCTAGAACATGATTGACAGAGTGAGTCCTTCCTGCTGGAAATGCTGACACATGGGCTTTGAGAGTGCAGGTGTAGCTCGTTACCTTGAGGAATGTTATGTATGGAATAGGATGTTTTTTGGTTTGTTTATCAGACAGTCCATAGAAAGTAAAGACGCTCACGTTTGCTCAAAATAAATACATTGACAGATGTATCTTGGTCAGTGTTTTACGCTGTGGTTGATATGCGAGGAAATGTGCAAAAATTTGGTCCAGACAGACCGGTCAAAATTCCTTTCAACAGAACTTTGAACCATCAACAAAACAGTTCAGACAGTAGGCTTAATTTCTTTCAACTAATTCTTAAACTAATATCCAAATGCTTTTACTTTGAGTGATTATCTTTTCGGTTTTAGAACCAGACAGGAAAATAACAGATGACGGCATTACTCGTATACAAAGCGCATGAACCAGCCAAACTTAGTCCACTACTGAACCAGCCAAACTTAGCCCACTACTGAACCAGCCAAACTTAGCCCACTACTGAACCAGACAAACTTAGCCCACTACTGAACCAGCCAAACTTAGCCCACTACTGAACCAGACAAACTTAGCCCACTACTGAACCAGCCAAACTTAGGCCACTACTGAACCAGCCAAACTTAGCCCACTACTGAACCAGCCAAACTTAGCACACTACTGAAACATCCAAACTTAGCCCACTACTGAACCAAGCAAACGTAGCCCACTACTGAACCATCCAAACTTAGCCCACTAATGAGCCAGCCAAACTTAGCCCACTACTGAACCTGCCAAACTTAGCCCACTACTGAACCTGCCAAACTTAGGCCACTACTGAACCAGCCAAACGTAGCCCACTAATGAACCAGCCAAACTTATCCCACTACTGAACCAGCCAAACTTAGCCCACTACTGAACCAGCCCACTACTGCAGTGCAGTAGTGGGCTGGTTCCCACAAGACACAGCTGAATAAGAACTCCTGTGGTTTCTGTATTCACCCCTGAATTAAGTATTGGATTATGCAGAATATCAAAATATGCACGTCTGGAATCATTACGGAATTAAAATGAGTAAACATTTTTTAAGAGAAAACCTATCGACTGATTTATTGTTAAAAGAAAGCCAGAGCACTTTCCCACCTAAGATATTGGCTAAAGATGTAAAGAGATTTTCTTTTGGCAGGGTAAGATATCTAATATGTATTGTTGCAAGGGATTTCTTAAGACTAGGCATAACTTGATGTATTAAAGTTTTTATTTTTTTACATCCCTCTTTGTATTGGTATTAAAACATCTTATTTCCCTGGTCTAGCTGTTCTTGTTTGATGTATTACCAGCTCTGTTGGGTATTTTATAAGATGTCAAACTTTGAATGAATTAATAAAAAGTGGGTGATATTTCTCATAGGGTGGCTGCATTCAAAGACTTCAAAGCTGAATGTTAGCACCACAAACGTGAGAGAGAGAGGTATTTTCCGTGGACTCTCACTTTATTCTCTCATAATCTCATTACTCTTTGTATTGTTCTCCTACCTGAAAAAAAAAAAAACTTGGCTCAATTATATTTGCTTCACTTTTCAAGCAGCTTGTTGTCATTCTGCATTCTGCAGACCAGCATGTCCAGAACAATGTGATGTATTCACAGAGCTTCCTTGGTTTTCTGAGCAGAGAACGACCCTTTTCTCTCGCTTCTCAGCCCAATTCATGGCTTTCTTGTCCCTTTTAAGTGGGCTGTTGATGAGGTTACCCTAATCAGATTAAGTCAACTCTCATTGGTCGTTGCGGTTGGTTTTCCTTCCAAAGGCGTCCTGACACCTCCTATACTTCTTCTTTATCCTCCATTCTACTTTTTTTTGCACTTTTCATCAAGGCTTCTAACCAATTTCACCAAATCTTTTGAGCGCAGCTTCCAATGGACTCCATTATAAACCTCAGTACCCCGATGATAGAGGTTATTTAGAATGGGTCACTACACTGCAATACTTTGGGGGAGAGCTTTAAAGTTGTGCAATGACGCATTTGGACATTTCCACTGGTGTCGGTGTAAAGAGGCTGAACAGCACACATTAGGAATACACAAAACACCAAATTAAATTCTGGAAATCGCTGGAACCTTTCATTTGATTCCCAAATAAATGTTTGAAGGATGTTGTATTAACTACATGACTTTAATGCAATCTTCCCTGGTTTCAAGACACAGAGATAGGACCAAGGTTTTCACGGCTGGTTGTTAACTGGTCTTTTAGTTCAATAAGCATCCATTGTCTGGAGTGCATTAACAGATGTAAATATTACACCGACTGACTTTAAACGGCTACAGTTATCCAATTCATCAATCATGATTTGTGTTGGAAATGTGAAATCCTTTAGGAACTTGATCTAAGTTGTAAACTTTCCCTGGGTATTCCAGTCTACACTTGCCAATTCTACTAATGTGAAAGAGTGAAATTAGATACACATCTTGTTGTTTTTTGTAATATATGTCAAAGATATACCACTTAAATAGGCATGTATGCTGCTGTTGTGGATCAGACAAGCTGGGCACTAAATCAGCAAAATGCAATAATGTAATAATAATAATGTAATAATGTAATAATAATAATAGTGTCACCTAACACCAATGTCAATTTAATACATCAAATGTTTTATTGCAAAGTCAGTGTGAATCTCCTCAGTCCAATATGCCTCTAAAATCAGACTATTTCTTTAGGAGAATACATTACAATAGATGTCTTTTCAACAACTTAACTCAACATTGATCATTCTTACAAGAGGTATTCCTGGTATTTGAACCCTGAGCGGAGATGCCCAGTTGAACAGATATTTCCCCACCTATAACTGAACAATCTCTGGACTTCTCGTCGGTGGTGTGCCGTAACTTGATTCTCCCCCTAATAACAGGCTTACAAAGACAATGAGCACAGCGAGTACAGAAGAGGCCTTTTCATGAGACTTAAGAGGCCTCCTTTGAGACTGAATGGGGGCTGGGGAACCATTTCAAGTTAATAGATCTGAGAGTCTGTCCCCATAATTGCATTATGGTTTCACACTTACAACTTGGGCACACCAGTGCCCTTCATTCATATCAGCGCTCTGCACTGGAATTTACTATGACAGATATGGCCCTCTCAAGCACTGTTGAACAAGGTTGCTCTCCATGCAACGGGGCCACCCCCTCTCCCTTCCACCTGCAAAACAGAGGCTGGACACGGCAAAGACAATGTATCCAAATCAGAGGGAAAAGCTAATCAGAAATGGAATTATTACAAAGTCCAGCTATACAGTAGTACATGGACTGCATCTTCACAATGCTGTTTCTACACATTCTGCTGGGTCATACGTTTCAGGATACTATTGTTAAATTCTGTTTACTGCTACTACAATGTCTATCAAAACTGTATATGCAGGTGGTCTATAAGATAATATGTACAGTGGCTTCAGAAAGTATTCATACCCCTGAACTTATTCCACATTATGTTGTGTTACTGCCTGAATTAAAAATGGATTCCATTTATTTTTTTCACCTCACCCATCTACACACAATACCCCGTAACGACAAAGTGAAAACATGTTTTTAGAAATGTTTGCAGATTTATTTGAAATGAAATACAGAAATCTCTAACCCCTTTGGTCTGGCATTCTAAATTGAGCTCAGGTGCATCCGATTTCCAGCTGTGGCCAATGAAATAGTTTGGACATGATTTAGAAAGAAACTTCTGTCAATATGAGGTCCCACAGTTGACAGTCAATGTCAAAGCAGAAACTATATCATGAAGTCCAAAGAACTGTCCGTAAATCTCCCAGATATAATTGTGAGAAGGCATATACAGTGTCCTCCGTAATTATTGGGACAGTGAAGCATTTTTAATTATTTTGTCTCTAAACTCCCTAAGTTTGGATTTAAAATCAAACAATGACTATGAAGTTAAAGTGAAGATTGTCAGCTGAATCCATATCAGGTGAACCGTTTAGAAACTACAACACATTTTAGGGGAACAACAGTATTGGCTACAAATTCACTTCTATGTTTATTGAAGTAGTAAAAAGTATTTGGTCCCGTATCTAAAGCACCCAAAGACGACATGAAGCTTGTGACTCGACAAACGTGTTGTTTGGGTTGTGTTTCAGATGATATTGTGCCCTATAGAAATGAATGGTAAGAATGTATTGTGTTTCAGATTATATTGTGCCCTATAGAAATGAATGGTAAAGAATGTATTGTGTTTCAGATGATATTGTGCTCAATAGAAATGAATGGTAAATAATGTATTGTGTTTCAGATGATATTGTGCCGTATAGAAATTAATGGTAAAGAATGTATTGTGTTTCAGATGATATTGTGCCCTATAGAAATGAATGGTAAAGAATGTATTGTGTTTCAGATGATATTGTGCACTATAGAAATGAATGGTAAAGAATGTATTGTGTTTCAGATGATATTGTGCTCAATAGAAATGAATGGTAAAGAATGTATTGTGTTTCAGATGATATTGTGTCCTATAGAAATGAATGGTAAAGAATGTATTGTGTTTCAGATGATATTGTGCTCAATAGAAATGAATGGTAAAGAATGTATTGTGTTTCAGATGATTTTGTGCCCTATAGAAATGAATGGTAAAGAATGTATTGTGTTTCAGATGATATTGTGCCCTATAGAAATGAATGGTAAAGAATGTATTGTGTTTCAGATTAAATTGTGCCGTATAGAAATGAATGGTAAGAATGTATTGTGTTTCAGATGATTTTGTGCCCTATAGAAATGAATGGTAAAGAATGTATTGTGTTTCAGATGATATTGTGCCCTATAGAAATGAATGGTAAAGAATGTATTGTGTTTCAGATGATATTGTGCCCTATAGAAATGAATGGTAAAGAATGTATTGTGTTTCAGATTAAATTGTGCCGTATAGAAATGAATGGTAAGAATGTATTGTGTTTCAGATGATTTTGTGCCCTATAGAAATGAATGGTAAAGAATGTATTGTGTTTCAGATGATATTGTGCCCTATAGAAATGAATGGTAAAGAATGTATTGTGTTTCAGAAGATATTGTGCCCTATAGAAATGAATGGTAAAGAATGTATTGTGTTTCAGATGATATTGTGCACTATAGAAATGAATGGTAAAGAATGTATTGTGTTTCAGATTATATTGTGCTCAATAGAAATGAATGGTAAAGAATGTATTGTGTTTCAGATGATATTGTGTCCTATAGAAATGAATGGTAAAGAATGTATTGTGTTTCAGATGATATTGTGCTCAATAGAAATGAATGGTAAAGAATGTATTGTGTTTCAGATGATTTTGTGCCCTATAGAAATGAATGGTAAAGAATGTATTGTGTTTCAGATGATATTGTGCCCTATAGAAATGAATGGTAAAGAATGTATTGTGTTTCAGATGATATTGTGCTCAATAGAAATGAATGGTAAGAATGTATTGTGTTTCAGATGATATTGTGCCGTATATAAATGAATGGTAAAGAATGTATTGTGTTTCAGATGATATTGTGTCCTATAGAAATGAATGGTAAATAATGTATTGTGTTTCAGATGATATTGTGCCCTATAGAAATGAATGGTAAAGAATGTATTGTGTTTCAGATGATATTGTGCCCTATAGAAATGAATGGTAAAGAATGTATTGTGTTTCAGATGATATTGTGCCCTATAGAAATGAATGGTAAAGAACGTATTGTGTTTCAGATGATATTGTGCCCTATAGAAATGAATGGTAAAGAATGCATTGTGTTTCAGATGATATTGTGCCCTATAGAAATGAATGGTAAAGAATGTATTGTGTTTCGGATGATTTTGTGCCCAATAGAAATGAATGGTAAAGAATGTATTGTGTTTCAGATGATATTGTGCCCTATAGAAATGAATGGTAAAGAATGTATTGTGTTTCAGATGATATTGTGCCCTATAGAAATGAATGGTAAAGAATGTATTGTGTTTCAGATGATATTGTGCCCTATAGAAATGAATGGTAAATGTAAATAATCTACATTTAATGTGGATGCTACCATTATGGAGTGAGAAAGTTACAGATGTACAAATATCTTACCCTGAAAACATGCTAACCTCTCACCATTACAATAACAGGGGTGGTTAGCATTAATATAATATCATACCCTGAAAACAGCATTTTTGGGGGTATAATATTTGTGCGTCTGTAACTTTCTCAATTATCTGAACTTTTTTACTACTTTAATACACATATAAGTGAATTTGTCCCAATACTTTTTGTTCCCTAAAATAAGGGGAACTATGTACAAAAAGTGCTGTAATTTCTACAAATATCTACAAACAAAATTCCACTTTGGCATTATGGAGTATTATGTGTAGGTCAGTGACCATTTAAAACTCAGGCTGTAACACAATACAATTTTGAAAAAGTAAATGGGTGTGAATACTTTATGAAGGCACTGTATATGCTTCCACCCTTGTGCTTAAAAAGCTTTACCGTCATCATTACTGTACAGTTACCTAAAATATGTGACCAGTGTTGGGACTGAACCCTTGACCTTGATGTTGCTAGCACCATGTTTCAACCAACTTAACCCCCTGGACAACTTAGAGATTGTACATCAGAAGACACTTTTCTCCATCAAGCTTATTTGGATTTTCTTCCAAACTTTGCAGATGATTGAACCCTTTCAACCTGTATTACAGACATCAATATTTGATACCAGAGCTATTGACGTGATCCCTTCTGATTAGGCAGCTTAGACGAGAGGCAGAATGCACTGATTGAAGCAAACAGTTGCACTAATTTCTCCTTCAGTCATACAGTTATTTAACAGTCAGTTACTGTATGTTTTAACTAATGTTGGAAAGTTGGACGTGCACCGTGCAGACATTTCACTGTCATCTACTTTGAAAAGGTCAGGAGTTGGAGCCAGCGAAACTGGAGGTTGTGGTTTTTCAGATCGCTGTCTGTGGTTTCCATTGGCAGTGATACGATTCTTAAAATAGAGGGATAAAAAAAGTTGAAGTGATTTGCCAGGTTTGGAAGTTGTTTATGGAAGATATTTTCTGTTGAGTTTCATCCATTATTATCTGGCATTGGGCTGTTCGTCACTACAGTACAAGATGTTTCTGTTTAAACTAATCCATTTCCAAAATGGCCTCCAGGGATGTAGCAACTTTCCCATTGAAATCTGCGGTAGGAAAGCCAGTATTGTATTAATCTACGTGAACAAGGCTGAAAGCAGAGTAGTTGACCTTATACACCATGACCACATGACTCAGCATAAACATTTAAAATAAACAGTCAGAAATATTATGGCCCATATGCAGTATATATACTTTACCAGTATTTTCCTGGTCAGGTCACATGGTCAGAAAAGCTCTGGGCCCTACTTACAAACCCCTAACACACTCTTTTCCTCTTTCTCTCTCAGATATGAATGTGTGAGACCAACGGTGGCTGTGAGGCTTTATGCTGCATCACCATCGGCAGCTTCTACTGCAAGTGTCCCCTCGGCCAGGAGCCCAGAGAGGACAGCAAGACCTGCCAAGGTGAGTGCTGTCACCCGGTGATGTCACCCGGTGATGTCACCTATCACCTCACACTGTTCCCAGAAGCATCTGTGAATAATGACTTAAAGGGATAGTTCACTCAAATTGCAAAATTATATATTGGTTTCCTCACCCTGTAAGCAGTTTGTCATTTTGTCATTTGGGGGGTCTTTCCCTTTAAACCGGAAGGGTATGGGTTCACTGAATTAACAAAGAACACTGTATAGCAGGTGTAGGAAACTAGATTCAACCGCAGGCTGGTGGTCGGTGGACAGAAACATAAATACTAAAGCCCAAAAATAACAACAATTTCATACTTTGATTACATTGATGACCATCTAGATTATGAGATGAAAGGTTCTCCCGACCATAGCACTAGCCACGTCATCAGTGCTTAGCTCTGTCTGATCTCATCCAACCTTCTGACGAATAGGAAGTGATTGCCCAAAGCAGTGTTATTACATGGGGATCCTCTTTAGTCTATAATCAGTGTGTCGTTAAATGGACACGGCTTCAAAGGTGCCTCTCTCTACCTGGTCTTCTACTTCCTCCATGTAGACTACAATACAATCAGTTACCTCTTTTTAAGTTGGAATATGTTGTGTTGAAACGTCCGTCTGTCTGTGATATTACAACACTAAGGCGCTACTTCAAACAACACTGTTTTATTCCCTCAGACGTCATTGCACATCATTGCTGCCGTGGTAGAACAGTAGAGCTTGTACTAGGACGTTTTCATTATGTTGCTGGATGTTCCTCTCCTCCTTTTCATAAACACAACAAAAACAATAATAAATGCGCCTGGGGCGACCAGTGGTGCTGTTTCACCTTTCCAGGATTTTAGCTTTAAAGATGGGCTCCGTTGCTCTCAAGACCAGGCATGTCATTCTACCCAGCATGACATGGTCCAACCTGGGATTTGAACCTGAGATTTGGATAGTCGAGGCCTCTATAAGTCCAGGCCGATAGGTCTTAAAATTTAAGAAAGGAGATTTGTAATTTCCATCTGCTACACATGCATGGCTGTCTCAGTACCCTGATTCATTGTAACGCTAATGTATCTAAGCTACATGGTAGTTCAGTGTTCAAACTACGCTAATGAACTCACCTGTACACAGGGCTGGAGCTGAGGACCTTTGGATAAAGTATATTTTCAACCTCTCACATCTCCAATGAATGGCTCTTTTAATCCGTTCAACTGTTGTTTCCATTTCTTGTCCAATAGCTACTTACTCTTCAGTCATGGCAATGATAGCTATTTCCTCTATTACAGTAGGAAACAGAACATCCGGCTATTGAAATGAAAAGTAGAGGCAGATGTTTGGAAAGTCATTAAGACTTAAGAATGTCTTGTCCGGTTTACGTGAAGTCTTGGCTCCTCGGGTTGTCCATGCCGTGCTGTATTACAGTAAACAGGAGTGTAGGTGTGTAGATGTGTCACGCATGCAACGATCTATACTGAGAAATGTAGTGGTGCTACAATGATTCTGTGAGTGTGTGTGGATGTGTGTGTCCTCTTTAAGTCCAGACCTGTTGGCCTGAGGACAGCACCTATAAAAAGGCAGGAACAATTCATCCCTATAGTCTCACTGCCATGAAAAAGACAGAGCATCCCTGAGTCAAAGTCAACATCAAATCCTCAATGCGCTCACTTCGAAGCAGGCCTTAATCAATGGGGGTGCGTTCAGGAAAGTATGAACCATCTCTTTCTATTCCTGTCCAACTGGCTAAGATGTCGCAGAGTATCTGGTTTGTATCATAGACTTATGGCACAGGTACACCAGCCAAGTATTTATTGTGGTACGGTATCCATGTTAGGACAGCCTCAGGATGTGAGACACGACTGATACACCCCCACTGTGGTGAATGCTGCCTGCATGATACATACGTAGCATCATCAGCACAGTTTGAGGCTAGCGAGCCTGGAGTGTCTTTTTACGCTAGTCAGGGCCAGAACTACATATGAGGACACAGAGGTCCGGACCTCTGTCATTTTTTCTAATTTGAAAAAAATTATAATAGCCTAATAAAAATCAATATTTTGTACACAATAAAGAAAATTGATTACGAGTCAACATCTAAATAATGCTCCTAGTATTTATTAAAGCTCAGAAGACTTACTGATCTGACAGATCTAATCGCAGGTGGCGCTTTACATCAACAGTGGTTTTTCCGTTATGTTTTTCCTGCGTCCCCTGGATTTATCTTTTTATCAGCACATTCACCACTCAGCCAAACGGCTAGGTCCGCCCTCTGGTGGCACATGCCGAGGGTGTGAGACGTGAAACGAACTTAGCCCTAAACTACCCCAGTTTGAGACTAGAGACGCTGCAGTGTGTTTGCGAGATGCCGGACAACCACTTTTAAAACCATCCCGCGACTCCTGCCGTGTCTACAGACATCCCCCAAACAAACAATGCAGGAGGAGGCATGCAGGAGGAGGCATGCAGGAGGAGGCATGCAGGAGGAACCATGCAGGAGGAACATGCAGGAGGATGCTTGTTTATAAATGCAGTTAAAAAGCTTCAACTTTAACATGGTTTTACTTCAGGCTCTGTCATTCTATAGATGAGCTCATATATGGCTTCCCTCGCTCAGCTGGAACTGGCCATTCCCTCGCTCAGCTGGAACTGGCCATTCCCTCGCTCAGCTGGAACTGGCCATTCCCTCGCTCAGCTGGAACTGGCCATTCCCTCGCTCAGCTGGAACTGGACATTCCCTCGCTCAGCTGGAGCTGGCCATTCCCTCGCTCAGCTGGAGCTGGCCATTCCCTCGCTGCTCCCATCCAACTAGATGACTGAATACATCAAAAACAGCCCTTGCAAATCCCACAATGCCTTTCATGTCCAAAATGTGCATCAACGTGTTGATTTATGTTAGGATTATTGCAAATGATAAAAGAAGTGTTGATGTTGCGGTAGCGTAGTGTAGGCAGCCACTTTTACAACATGGAACACTAAAACCAAGTGACCGATGGTTGCCATTTGGTGAACAGACTGAGACCATTCTCACAGAGTGCATTGTAGGCGTTACTCTGAACGCTTTTATACAATGGGGCGAAATTAGGAATCGATTGCCAGTAAGAAATTCTGTCGTCTAACCTGGAACCGTCGTCTCAGTACCTTTGAAATGCACAGTCCATCAGTATGCTAGGGTGGACGGATGCTAGGTTATATCCAACAGATCATATTTCTCTCCTTGCATTCATAACAGTCCTGGTGACAGTTCCTTCAGCTCTGTCTTTGCTCCCTCCAGGTACTCTCTCTGTTCTGCCCTCTCTCTCTCTCCTTTCAGACACATTCTTGGGAGAATGTTAGCGCACCGCTAAGTTGCGAGTTGGCCCTGGCTTTGTGGCGCACACAGACACACACACACACACACACACACACACACACACACACACACACACACACACACACACACACACACATATATATACGGGCAGGGTGCCCAGACAGCGTAGGCTAGTGTAGTGATATCATATCACACTGCAAAGCCCCCTAATCTGCCTGTCTATCTCATGGACTGGTCGAGCTCTGCATAATACTTTGGATAAAGTTGATAGAGTCCATCGTGAATAAATATTATAAATATTTAACAGTTTAATGTGTTTAATGTGTTGAAATGCTTTTATTGTGGTGTAATTCAGTATACTGGGACCTCTTTTAGACTTGTTATATCTCAGTGAACGTTCCTGTGTGGCGTAACGTTCATGTTTCTCCACTTCTGTTATTGTATGAGGATGGAAGGAGGAGGGAGGGACATGAAGGAGGAGGAGTGTGGACCTGCGTTCAGTGAATGGAGAGAGAGAGAGAGAGAGAGAGAGAGAGAGAGGGAGAGAGAGAGAGAGAGAAAGAGAGGAAGAGGAGAGGGATGAGGGAGGATCTCCCAAGTAAAAGAGAGATACACATACAGCATGTCTGTCAAAGCTGAGAGTTAGAGAGAGAGAGAGAGAGAGAGAGAGAGAGAGAGAGAGAGAGAGAATGCTGCCTACTTAAACTCAGAGAGTCAACTAGTGTGGTGGTCAGACCTACTTTAGGATACTATCAACAGCTCTGTACTATTCTATCTACTCATCTAACTTCCAAGCTTAATTCTCTGTAGATACTTAGATACTTATCTCACACTTTCAGTGCTGTTAAGACCATGTCATCCCTAGGATGGTTCGTGGTGGTTCTAGTGGGCTTCTGGAGCCAGCTAAGCCCAAGTTGGGGAGCTAATAACGGGCTTGGCAGATACCATTACCAGCGCAGGAACTGCTACACCTGCTTCTATGGATACAATGGCTACAACACGGGACACATGCAGGGTGCAGGTGAGTGAGAAGTATGTGCTGTGTGCACAGTGCTCTACCATAGTACATAGTACAGTATATCAGTACTCGTTGATATCTGTCATCAAGTGTACTGTATGACGTTAGACTGTCACTTGAACCTCCTGGAATGCAAGGGAACCTTTAGTTTTGTATCAATTCTATCTAAGAGAATATAATTCTGAATCAAAGTTTCTGTGTGTTTTGACATGCGACATGTGACATGTAGACACATTATCAGTGTGCGTGTTTGTTTCTTACATATACAATGCAATGCAACTTCGTTGTCCCATATAGGGCTGTGAACCTACACTAATGACTTATTTCCATGTTTCAAACGGTAATGGTGTGAGTGGAGTAATGGGACATGTATAAAGTGATTTGAAAGCAGGTAGGGGTCAGGAGACACTACTACTGTTCCATCCTGAACTCTATGTGCCCTGTGCAGAAATGAGAGAGAGAGAGCATGGAAGCCCGTATTGAGGTAGTCCTTCTTGATTACAGAGGGAATTACATAATAATAAATATGTGACCGACTGGCTCAATTAGATCTGATGTAGCAAAACTTGAAATGGTGTTTTTTACATTGGATAAAAGAGACTCATAGCTACAACATGGTATATCATACACTACAGCTGAGGAACAATGGGAAAGTAATTCTGCTTTAAAAGTTGATAAACATGTAACCTCACTTTTGAATGTTTTGGTCCCTACTGGAGAGATCTCCTTTGTCTCCACCCATTCAGCATCGTTCACACCCTCTTAAGCCTAAGCCCCACCCACCTCTTTAAGGATTCACATGTGAGGCCATGTGCTGAACAGAGTGAGAAAGGTAGTCTAATACACAACCACAGATGTCAAGACTAAAGGTTTATACTGTCTATCGACATGTCTGTAGACAGTTGTCGCGGTGACATCATGAACATTCTATTGTCGTCCGACATCAGACTTGTCGTTGTCGTTGTGAAACAGTATGAACACAAAAACGACAGGCTGCATGACATCAGCAGTGTGGTGGTACAATATAGCATAACTGGTGTATTGTAACACCAATAAATGTATTTAGTATATATGTCAATCTAACAAACCAGGCAACTAAAATAAACTTTTTAAACAATGTTTTGCTTAGTTTCTAGCTTGTTAGTTAGCTAGCTAACGTTAAAATAAGGACCATATCATATAGCTGAAAACGTCTTAACTTTTGCTAATTTATATTCATTATTACAGGAAAATGTAACTCACAACAATATAACTATTTACAAGATAATTACAGAAACTTCTTGGACAATGTCTCAAATGGTTCTGAGATACAAATAATATTACTACACATAACTTTAGCTAGTGAGCCAGCCAGCCAGCTAACGTGAGCTAACAGTATGCAATAACTCTGACAAAATCTGAAACTTATAATATCTGAAAATGTAGCTAGCTAGACTCTCTTAGCCGTATACATGGATGAACACTTCTCCCTCTCTGTCACTGATCCCATGGTTGCCCTTAGTTTGAAGATGTAATCCGGAGAC
The DNA here is from genome assembly GCA_023634145.1 of Thymallus thymallus. NCBI lineage: Eukaryota > Metazoa > Chordata > Actinopteri > Salmoniformes > Salmonidae > Thymallus > Thymallus thymallus. The sequence continues at coordinate 6,889,870 of CM042399.1, read as the reverse complement.
AGGTGTTTTATACAACAGCCTTCTGTGTGTTCTCTTTTCAACTCCCTCCATATATTTGCAATCAAACAGCTGAATTTTCTCCATCTCCTTAGCTATCATACTCTGCTTCCACCGGGCATTCCACTGATTTCAAAACTTGGTGCTAAATGTTAATTAGAATCATGAAATATTGACTTATTGTATATAATTATGTATATTGCATTATGGAGTATGGTTGATGGAATCATGTTTGGAGGTTTTTCTGAGTTGTTATGGTTATCATGGGTATTTGAAAGCAGTATGGAGCCTCACCTGGGCACACCCCTTCCCTATACCTATTTAGTGGTTTGGTATTATGGCTCAGGTAGGCCTCAAGTTTGGCGGTGACATACAGTTTTTGACTGCCACTACATGAACTAATAAAGCTGCTTTTTTTTCCCCCCTTTTGTGTTTTGTTTAAAATCCAATCATTCTTGCTTTGATCATGGATCGACTATGAAATTACCGCTGTTTGGAAACGTGTAACCTTTGTTTGGAGAATCATTTGTTGTTTTTTGGAGTCTCTTTTTTTGATTGCTTTGGAAGCGGGTCTGACTTTGACATCACATACCTGTAGCCTCAAGGCAAGTTTGGAATTGGATTATAAGAATATTTTACAGCTGTCAAAGCTTCATCCTCCTAAATTGAAAAAATCAACAGATACATTTTGGGAAGGTGATGGGATAGCAATGGAAAACCATTATGTCCTTGGATGCTTTAAGTATACAGTATGGTGTGCTTATGGACACACTCAGACGTGGCCGCATGAACACGGAGAAAAAACATTGAATCCAGCCGAAATGTTCAGACACGAAATCCCAGTGTTGGTACCCTAACTCTAGATGGTGTCAGCATCAGTAAAGGGTGATATGAGAGTACGAGAGATGATTGACTACCTGGTCTGTCTGATGTATGTGAGATGTATGTCTTCGATCAGAGATGATTGACTACCTGGTCAGTCTGATGTATGTGAGATGTATGTCTTCGATTAGAGATGATTGACTACCTGGTCAGTCTGATGTATGTGAGATGTATGTCTTCGATTAGAGATGATTGACTACCTGGTCAGTCTGATGTATGTGAGATGTATGTCTTCGATTAGAGATTATAGACTACCTGGTCAGTCTGATGTATGTGAGATGTATGTCTTCGATTAGAGATGATAGACTACCTGGTCAGTCTGATGTATGTGAGATGTATGTCTTCGATTAGAGATGATTGACTACCTGGTCAGTCTGATGTATGTGAGATGTATGTCTTCGATTAGAGATGATAGACTACCTGGTCAGTCTGATGTATGTGAGATGTATGTCTTCGATTAGAGATGATTGACTACCTGGTCAGTCTGATGTATGTGAGATGTATGTCTTCGATTAGAGATGATAGACTACCTGGTCAGTCTGATGTATGTGAGATGTATGTCTTCGATTAGAGATTATAGACTACCTGGTCAGTCTGATGTATGTCTTTGTTGTTTCTTTGACTTGATGAATTTCTGGGATCCTCCTGATTTATGACAGTTGGACTTCTGTTGCTTTTTGATTCGTCTTATCATTGTCCAGTAAGAGTACGGCAAGCACAGGGAGATCCTGGCATTAGATCACACATGCCCATGCATGGACACACTGGAACACACACACCCATGCACACACATTTATGTGCAAACGTACACACATACACACACACACACACAAACACATGCGCACACGCATACATACACACACATATTCCAATGTTACTTCCCAAAACCAAGATTCTGCTGCACTCCAATGAGTGATTGGACCACAGAAAACCACCAAGCAGCATACTTTACCATCTCAGCCAAGTGTGTTCATGCTTCCAGTTCCAATCATGTTGATGTTGGCTGGAAGTGTGAGAGTGACCCTAGGACAGCTGTTTAGGACATTACAACTGTATTTTGTTGTGCTAGTCTGTGAGGCCAGGGAGGGAAGTTGGCCAGTGGCTCCAATCCTCTCATGTTGAGAACAACATCCAGAGATATTTATGGTAAACAGCTATACGAGCACCAGTGGGTGATTTCAGTCCCTTGCCGGATTGCTCTCTTACTGCGGTTCTTTCTCAATTCAATTCAAAAGACTTTATTGGCATGGAAAACATATTTTTACATTACCAAAGTAATTTAAATATATAAACAAAAGTGAAATAAACAATCAGAAATGAACAGTAAACATTACACTCACAAAAGTTGAAAAAGAATAGAGACATTTTAAATGTTATATTATGGCTATGTACGGTGTTGTAACGATGTGCAAATGGTTAAAGTACAATAGGGAAAATAAATCAACATAAATATGGGTTGTATTTACATGGTGTTTGTTCTTCACTGTCCTCACTGTCCTTTTCTTGTGGCAACAGGTCACACATCTTGCTGCTGTGATGGAACACTGGTATTTCACCCACTAGATATGGGAGTTTATCAAAATTGGATTTGTTTTCAAATTCTTTGTGGATCTGTGTAATCTGAGGTAAATATGTGTCTCTAATATGGTCATACATTTGGCAGGAGGTCAGGAAGTGCAGCTCAGTTTCCACCTCATTTTGTGGGCAGTGTGCACATAGCCTGTCTTCTCTTGAGACCAGGTCTGCCTACGACGGCCTTTCTCAATAGCAAGGCTATGCTCACTGAGTCTGTACATAGTCAAAGCTTTCCTTAAGTTTGGGTCAGTCACAGGGGTCAGGGATTCTGCCACTGTGTACTTTCTGTTTAGGGCCAAATAGCAATAACATCTGCTCTGTTTTTTAGTTAATTATTTCCAATGTGTCAAGCAGAGGTGGCACCACAGGTTCAAAAGTGGTATGGCAAAATTCGTACATGTCTTTTCTGGGGCCTGGAGTTTGTCCTGATCTCATGACCTGGTCAGGTTAAACTCTGGGTCCTATTCATAGACTATGACAACATATTATTATTATAGATACACTACATGGACACCTGCTCGTCCAACATCTCATTCCAAAATCATGGGCATTAATGTGGAGTTGGTCCCCCTTTGCTGCTATAACAGATTGGAAATAAGATTGGAAATAATCTTCTGGGAAGGCTTTCCACTAGATGTTGGAACATTGATGCAGGGACTTGCTTACATTCAGCCACAAGAGTATTAGTGAGGTTGGGCACAGTCTGCGTTCCAATTCATCCAAAACGTGTCCGATGGAGTTAAGGTCAGGGATCTGTGCAGGCCAGTCAAGTTCTTCCACACCGACAAACCATTTTCTTCCACACCGACAAACCACCGACAAACCATTTCTGTATGGACCTCACTTTGTGCATGGGGGCATTGTCATGCTTAAACAGGAAAGGGCCTTCCCCAAACTGTTGCCACAAAGTTGGAAGCACAGAAACGTCTAGAATGTCACTGTATGCTGTAGCGTTAAGATTTCCCTTCACTGGAACTAAGGGGCCTGACCAATGAAAAACAGCCCCAGACCATTATTCCTCCTCCACCAAACTTTACAGTGGGCACCATGCATTGGGGCAGGTAGTGTTCTCCTGGCATCCGTTAAACCCAGGTTTGTCCGTCAAAGCGTCATTCATCACTCGAGAGAACGCATTTTCACTGCTCCAGAGTCCAATGGCAGTGAGCTTTACACCACTCCAGCCAACGCTTGGCATTGCGCATTGGGGATCTTAGGCTTGTGTGCATCTGCTCGTCCAAGGAAACCCATTTCATGAAGCTCCAGACAAACAGTTCTTGTGCTGACGTTGCTTCCAGAGGCAGTTTGGAACTCAGTAGTGAGTGTTGCAACGTCCTGTTCAGTGAGCTGGTGTGGCCTACCACTTCACGGCTGAGCCGTTGTTGCTCCTAGATGTTTCCACTTCACAATAACAGCACTTACAGTTGACCAGGGCAGCTCTAACTGGGAAGTAATTTGACGAACTGAATTGTTGGAAAGGTGTCATCCTATGATGGTGCCACGTTGAAAGCCACCACGCTCTTCATTATGGGCCATTCTACTGCCAATGTTTGTCTATGGAGATTGCATGGCATTGTGCTCTATTTTACACACCTGTCAGCAATAGCAGCTGAATCCATGACATTTGAAGGGTGTCCACATTGTAGTGTTGCTTCCCATTTCATCTGCGCTATGACTAAAGGGCTGGGTTTCATGCTGACATTGAGGGAGAGGTTGTTGAGAGGTTGTTGGCCCACCAGAGGTTGGTTCTCTGTCACTCACTGTAGGAACTGATTGGCTGTAAAATCCATATATTTAATCATTAAATCAACTACTTTCAACATTTTCACTTAAAATAATATCATCAAGTAGATTTTATTGAATGTCACTCATTCTATTGAACTCTATTCTAACTAAACCTGCATTACCAGTTCATACCTATAGGTGTCACTATGCAGTAGCTAGTTGAAAAAGACTGGCGCCATGATGGCTACCTGACTCTGTATTTGTTAGGGTGGTGCTAGAATCCATCAATTCTCTCTTTCTGCATTAGCCATCCATCCTTTATGGTTGGACAGATGTGTTCATATTGTCTGTGTAGACTGCTTTTTTTTACTTTTAAGACAGTGAAATGTGCGCCACACACATCAGTGAATAATCACCAGTAGTGGAAATACAATTATGTTACTTGAACATTACTGGACTTACAAACTTGCTGACTAAACATTTCAGGAACCTCAGTCTCCCATGGCCTTGGGTAGCAGCAGGAGATAGTTTCATCTTCTTTATCCTGTGCCAAACACATTTATTCAGTGAGTTTAAATTGTTAACGTAAGCTGCTGGCTGCATGATTGCATCAACCTAGCTAGCTAATGTTAGCTAGCTAGCTATTTAGCTAGGCTACTCTAAAGCTAAACCAAGTGCAGAGTCAAACAACAAGGTTCTGGTGCAACTAAACTAGTTGTTAAGAGGTGTAGTTGATGAGGCTCTCTGTAGGCTGTAGCTAGGAGACCACTTCGATTGACAAGTGAATTCAGCTGTCGCAGTGAGCGTGGGGGTTACCACGTGAAATCCCAGGGGCAGGGTTGTTTTCACTAGACAAACAGGCACAAATTGGGGAAGGTACTGTATGCCAACTTGTCCAATAAGAAACACCTGCTTGTTTTAAAAAATAGTTTTTCTATGACGTGAACTAATGAATATGTAAATAGGTTCGGTGCTGCTGTTTTGAAAGGTGCCACACCAGATTGAAAAGTACTGGTTCAGGCAATACTAGTGTCAAGTAATTCTCTTTTTGTTTTCTCATGATTTGTTCGGGTCTAATTGTGTTGTTGTCCTGGGGCTCTGTGGGGTCTGAACCAGCTGACACACACACACACACACACACACACACACACACACACACACACACACACACACACACACACACACACACACAGATTTGAAAGGAAATGGGCTGTTTCTTATGTTAAGATAAGCTCTTTTCAGTTATTTTGTTATTTTTCTTCTTAACCATAATTGGTTTCTGTATACATGTAGTTGGTAATGTTGGTAACTTGAAATATGAGTTTGACTTTGGGTAATGCTGCTTTTACATGGTACCAGGTAGACGATAGACAGCAAACCAGATGTCATTGTTTTCAATGAGAGAACGAGGCTGTCACTGTCTTTCTTGCTTTCTTGTCTCCCAATGCCGACTGGTATGACGTTTTTTGCGTCCCTGGTCTAAACGCAGTGTAACTCCTTGTTTGGCTACTGAATGTTAAAGCAATACAACTAAACCCTGCACTCTTGAAGTAGCAATATTTTCAGATCCTTATAGCATGTACATGCTGCGTCTGGGAACATGGGTTGTGTCTGGGAACATGGGTTGTGTCTGGGAACATGGGTTGTGTCTGGGAACATGGGTTGTGTCTGGGGTTCAGATGGCTGTAAATACCTTGTTTTCTCCCCAATTTCGTCGTATCCAATTGGTAGTTACAGTGTTGTTCCATCTCTGCAACTCCCGTACGGACTCTGGAGAGGCGAAGGTCGAGAGCCATGAGACCTCCGAAACACGACCCTGCCAAGCAGAACTGCTTCTTGACACAATGCACGCTTAACCCGGAAGTCAGCCGCACCATTGTGTCGGAGGAAACACCGTACACCTGGATACCAAGAGACTGGAAAACAGCTTCTATCTCTAGGCCATCAGACTGTTAAACAGCCATCACTAGCACATTAGAGGCTGCTGCCTATAGACAGACTAGAAATCACTGGCCACTTTAAGAAATGGAACACTAGTCACTTTAATATTTTTATTTATTTTTTATTTCACCTTTATTTAACCAGGTAGGCCAGTTGAGAACAAGTTCTCATTTACAACTGCGACCTGGCCAAGACAAAGCAAAGCAGTGCGACAAAAACAACAACACAGAGTTACACAGTAAACAAACATAGTAAAAAACACAATAGAAAATCTATATACAGATTGCAAAATGTAGTGCAAAATGCAGTAAGGTTAGGAGGTAGGACAATAAATAGACCATAGTGGTGATATAAATTACTGATTAGCATTAACACGGGAATGAAGGATGTGCAAATTATGATGTGCAAATAGAGATACTGGAGTGCAAGATTAGCGAAAAATAATAAAAATAAATATGGGGATGAGGTAGTAGTGTGGGCTATTTACAGAAGGGCTCTGTACAGGTGCAGTGATCGATAAGCAGCTTTGACAGCTGATGCTTAAAGTTAGTGAGGGAGATAGGAACCTCCAGCTTCAATGATTTTTGCAATTTGTTCCAGTCATTGGCATCAGAGAACTGGAAGGAATGGCGGCCACAGGAGGTGTTGGCTTTGGGGGTGACCAGTGAGATATACCTGCTGGAGCGCATGCTACGGGTGGGTGTTGCTATGGTGACCAGTGAGTTGAGATAGGGCAGGGATTTACCTAATAAAGACTTATAGATGACCTGGAGCCAGTGGGTTTGGCGACGAATATATAATGAAGGCCAGCCAACGAGAGCATACAGGTCGCAGTGGTGGGTAGTATATGGGGCTTTGGTAACAAAACGGATGGCACTGTGATAGATTACATCCAATTTGCTGAGCAGAGTGTTGGAGGCTAATTTGTAAATGACATCGCCGAAATCAAGAATCGGTAGAATAGTCAGTTTTACAAGGGCAAGTTTGGCAGCATGAGTGAAGGAGGCTTTGTTGCGAAATAGGAAGCCGATTCTGGATTTAATTTTGGATTGGAGATGGTTGATGTGAGTCTGGAAGTTGAGTTTACAGTCTAACCAGACGCCTAGGTATTTGTATGTGTCCACGTATTCTAAGTCGGACCCGTCGAGAGTAGTGATGATAGTCCGGTGGGCAGGTGCGGGCAGCGTTCGATAGAAAAGCATGCATTTGGTTTTACTAGCATTTAAGAGCAGTTGGAGGCCACGGAAGGAGTGTTGTATGGCATTGAAGCTTGTTTGAAGGTTAGTAAATACAGTGTCCAAAGAGGGGCCAGATGTATACAGAATGTTGTCGTCTGCGTAGAGATGGATCAGAGAGTCACCAGCAGCGAGAGCGACATCGTTGATGTATATAGAGAAAAGGGTTGGCCCAAGAATTGAACCCTGTGGCACCCCCATAGAAGGATCGGACAACAGGCCCTCCGATTTTACACACTGAACTCTGTCTGCGAAGTAGTTGGAGAACCAGGCAAGGCAATCACTTGAGAAACCAAGGCTGTTGAGTCTGCCAATAAGAATGCGGTGATTGACAGAGTCGAAAGCCTTGACCAGGTCGATGAAGACGGCTGCACAGTACTGTCTTTTATCGATGGCGATTATGATATCGTTCAGTACCTTGAGCGTAGCTGAGGTGCACCCATGACCAGCTCGGAAACCAGATTGCATAGCAGAGAAGGTACGGTGGGATTCGAAGTGGTCAGTTATCTGTTTGTTAACTTGGCTTTCGAAGACTTTAGAAAGGCAGGGCAGGATGGATATAGGTCTATAACAGTTTGGGTCTAGAGTGTCTCCCCCTTTGAAGAGGGGGACGACCGCGGCAGCTTTCCAATCTCTAGGGATCTCAGATGATACGAATGATGATACAGATGATACGGTGTTGCAACAATTTTGGCTGATAATTTCAGAAAGAGAGGGTCCAGATTGTCTAGCCCAGCAGATTTGTAGGGGTCCAGATTTAGCAGCTCTTTCAGAACATCATCCGTCTGGATTTGGGTGAAGGAGAAGCGGGGGGGGCTTGGGCAATTAGCTGCCGGGGGCACAGAGCTGTTGGCCGGGGTGGTAGGGGTAGCCAGGTGGAAAGCATGGCCGTAGCAAAATGCTTATTGAAATTTTCGATAATCGTGGATTTATCGGTGGTGACAGTGTTTCCGAGCCTCAATGCAGTGGGCAACGGGGAGGAGATGCTCTTATTCTCCATGGAGTGTCCCAGAACGTTTTGGAGTTAGTACTACAGGAAGCAAATTTCGGTTTGAAAAAGCTGGACTTTGCTTTTCTAACTGACTGTGTGTACTTGTTCCTGACTTCCCTGAATAGCTGCATATCGCGGGGGCTATTCGATGCTAATGCAGTACGCCACAGGATGTTTTTGTGTTGGTCAAGGGCAGTCAAGTCTGGGGTGAACCAAGGGCTATATCTGTTCTTAGTTCTACGTTTTTTGAAAGGGGCATGCTTATTTAGGATGGTGAGGAAAGCACTTTTAAAGAACAACCAGGCGTCCTCTACTGACGGGATGAGGTCAATATCCTTCCAGGATACCTGGGCCAGATCGAATAGAAAGGCCTGCTCGCAAAAGTGTTTTAGGGAGCTGACCCATTGTGAACGCAGGCGATGAGGCAGTGATCGCTGAGATCCTGGTTGAAAACAGAGGAGGTGTATTTGGAGGGCAAGTTAGTCAGGATGATATCAATGATGGTACCCATGTTTACGGATTTTGGGTTGTACCTGGTGGGTTCCTTGATAATTTGTGTGAGATTGAGGGCATCTATCTTAGATTGAAGGACAGCCGGGGTGTTAAGCATATCCCAGTTTATGTCACCTAACAGTACAAACTCTGAAGATAGATGGAGGGCAATCAATTCACATATGGAGTCCAGGGCACAGCTGGGGGTTGAGGGGGGTCTGTAACAGGCGGCAACGGTGAGAGACTTATTTCTGGAAAGGTGGATTTTTAAGAGTAGAAGCTCAAACTGTTTGGGCACAGACCTGGACAGTATGACAGAACTCTGCAGGTTATCTCTGCAGTAGATTGCAACTCCGCCACCTTTGGCAGTTCTATCTTGACGGGAAATATTGTAGTTGGGGATGGAAATTTCCGAATTATTGGTGGCCTTCCTGAGCCAGGATTCAGACACAGCTAGGACATCCGGGTTGGCGGAGTGTGCTAAAGCAGTGAATCAATCAAACTTAGGGAGGAGGCTTCTAATGTTGACATGCATGAAACCAAGGCTTTTACGGTTACAGAAGTCAACAAATGAGAGCGCCTGGGGAATAGGTGTAGTGCTGGGGGCTACAGGACCTGGGTTTACCTCAACATCACCAGAGGAACAAAGGAGGAGTAGGATAAGGGCACGGCTGAAGGCATTAAGAACTGGTCGTCTAGTACGTTGGGTACAGAGAATAAAAGGAGCAGATTTCTGGGCGTGGTGGAATAGATTGAGGGCATAATGTATAGACAAGGGTATAGTAGGATGTGAGTTCAGTGGAGGTAAACCTAGGCGTTGGGTAATGAAGAGAGAGGTTGCATCTCTGGAGACACCAGTTAAGCCAGGTGAGGTCTCCGCATGTGTGGGGGGAGGGACAAAGGAGCTATCAGAGGCATGTTGAGCAGGACTGGGGACTCTACAGTGAAATAGAACAATAATAGCTAGCCTAAACAGCAAAAGACAAGGCATATTGAAATAAGAAAGGGGCATAAAAACAAACAGTTAATGAGGGGCAAAAAAATAAGAAAAGAGGGCTAAGACAACGACGGGTAATGGCGATATATAAATAATGTTTATATATCTGGCATTACTCATCTCATATGTATATACTGTATTCTATACTATTCTACTATATCTTAGTCACTTTAATAATGTTTACATATCTGACATTACTCATCTCATATGTATATACTGTATTCTATACTATTCTACTGTATCTTAGTCACTTTAATAATGTTTATATATCTGGCGTTACTCATCTCATATGTATATACTGTATTCTATACTATTCTACTGTATCTTAGTCACTTTAATAATGTTTATATATCTGACATTACTCATCTCATATGTACAAACTGTATTCTATACTATTCTACTGTATCTTAGTCCAATGCCGCTCTGACATTGCTCGTCCATATATGTATATATTCTTAATTCATTCCTTACTTAGATTTATGTGTATTTCGGTATATGTTGTGAAACTGTTAGATATTACTTGTTAGATATTACTGCACTGTCGGAACTAGAAGCACAAGCATTTTGCTACACACATAACAACATCTGCTAAACACGTGTAAGTGACCACTAGAGCGCGATGGGACAAGGACATCCCGGCCGGCCAAACTCTCCCCTAACTCGGATGACGCAGGGCCAGTTGTGCATCGCCTCATGGGTCTCCCGGTCGCGGCTGGCTGCGACACAGCCCGGTATTGAATCAGGATCTGTAGTAACGCAGCTATCACTGTGATGCAGAAACTTATACCGCTGCGCCACTCAGGAGCCCAGCTATAAATACAGTTTGAGGATGAAAAAGACAGCTTCGTAAATAACGACATTTGTTTTACAAACTGTTTTGTCTGTTAATGGACTTTCAGATCATTTGAACTGACGACCTTGACCTCACCCAGACACAACACTGAACTGACGACCTTGACCTCACCCAGACACAACACTGAACTGACGACCTTGACCTCACCCAGACACAACACTGAACTGACTACCTTGACCTCACCCAGACACAACACTGAACTGACAACCTTGACCTCACCCAGACACAACACTGAACTGACGACCTTGACCTCACCCAGACACAACACTGAACTGATGACCTTGACCTCACCCAGACACAACACTGAACTGATGACCTTGATCACCCAGACACAATACTTGGTTAGGCTATTTGGCCCAATGCCACATCAAGTGCAATTATTCCCGCATATCTGCGTTCAACAAATACCAAACCCGACAAAAACATCTGCTCTGACACACAAACCAAATGTTTCCCTCCTAAATAGAGCATTGCTGTAACTCCAAACCCCTCCGAGATACCCTCCGCTACCAAGATAAATCCACTGGTACGATCAACAATGCCTGACACACGAAATCCCCGGCTGATCACTCCAGGCATTTACTGCTTATCACACTGTTCAGTTTTAATGGCCACTGGGCCACTCTCCACTCCTGGGCCAAAGCCAGATCCTTCCTTCTGCCTTTTATATCATCCTCTGGCTGGCTCATTCAGGCCCATGCCCCCAAGTGGACCTAATATAGCACCAGACCCGAAAACAATACAGGACATCACAGGACAACAGAGGACAACACAGGACAACACAGGACAACAGAGGACAACACAGGACAACACATGACATCAGATGACAACAGAGACATCCGTGTTTTACAGAGTTTGTGTCAAAAGCCAAATACCTTCTATTTCTGGGTGGTAGTTTTGTTTTGTGCTCTCTGGTTTGGTTAAAGTTGGAAGTGTAGTGGATGTCTGCATGTCAGATGGTTTTGGTGCTCTCTGGTTTGGTTGAAGTTGGAAGTGTAGTGGATGTCTGCATGTCAGATGGTTTTGGTTTGGTTGAAGTTGGAAGTGTAGTGGATGTCTGCATGTCAGATGGTTTTGGTGCTCTCTGGTTTGGTTGAAGTTGGAAGTGTAGTGGATGTCTGCATGTCAGATGGTTTTGGTGCTCTCTGGTTTGGTTGAAGTTGGAAGTGTAGTGGATGTCTGCATGTCAGATGGTTTTGGTGCTCTCTGGTTTGGTTGAAGTTGGAAGTGTAGTGGATGTCTGCATGTCAGATGGTTTTGGTGCTCTCTGGTTTGGTTGAAGTTGGAAGTGTAGTGGATGTCAGATGGTTTTGGTGCTCTCTGGTTTGGTTGAAGTTGGAAGTGTAGTGGATGTCTGCATGTCAGATGGTTTCTCATAGGCTTGAAAGGCAAGACGCGTGACCACAGTGTCTTGATATGATAACAGTAATGCGTGTCAGTGTCGTTGTGGAACGATGTCTGTATATCTGTATGTCTGTATAGGTTCTCCATAGACCCTGAATGGAGAATAAGCTCTCGTCTCTTGATAACTTGATGAAGTCAACAACAGAGAAACATACTCTAGATCATACTGACTGCTGTTTGCTGCCACATGTATCTAGTTGATTGTATTGATGTGGTTCCTTAGGATAACAAGTAGCTTATAGAGCAATATCCACTGTGCAGGAAAGAAACCATCATGTTTTAGATAGGCTCAGGTTTGTGCTGAGTATGTATTTTCCCATGGTTGGAAGCAGTATTATTTTCCCTCTTTGAAGCAGTATTATCAAGAAGAGAGGACCTTCAAACAGGCTCATGAAGGACACCTAATGTCGTAGCGGCCCCTGGATAAAGTTTTAATAGAGGCATAGAGAATCATTGACCTTTGACCTCAAGGACAGATTCAACTGGCTGTTATAGAGAGGAACTGGATGACATGTTGACAGCCTTTGAGGAGGCTTGAATGGGGCCCTGTGTTAATGTTCCTTGTCATTCCTGATTAAATAAATGTGATAGATATACTCCATTGTAGTGGTTGGTTGTCAAGATGTCGTAGGCTTTCCATCCTTTGATGGAATGTTCTCAGGGCATCTGTGGTCTGAGGACTGGTTGTGTGTGTGTGTGTGTGTGTGTGTGTGTGTGTGTGTGTGTGTGTGTGTGTGTGTGTGTGTGTGTGTGTGTGTGTGTGTGTGTGTGTGTGTGTGTGTTTACTGGCCCTCCAGTGCTTGCTTTGCTAATTGTCCTGGCCTTCGTCCATATGTCTCCATTTAACGCCTGGCCCCATGAGATTTGCATGCGCCTGTATATCTTGCTGATTGCTCTGTGTGTCTAAAGCTTCTTTATAAGAGGATTGCAGGGCTTCTGGGGCTCTTCCACTATAATACACTGTACAGGCAGAGCTCTTCCACTATAATACACTGTACAGTGACAGATCTTGTATAGTGTACATATTTAACCATCCACCCATACTATGCAATGTCTTTTATAGCTTTAGATCTATCTATCTATCTATCCATCTATCCATATATCCATATATCCATCTATCCATCTATCTATCTATAATACACCGTACAGTGATAGATCTTCAACTACAGAACACCGTACAGTGATAGATCTTCCACTACAGTACACTGTACAGCTATCACACTGATTTGTATATGATTTCCTACTCACTGCTCTTTGTCATTTCTCGGCCACAGATGTTGACGAGTGTCAGATCCACAATGGAGGCTGCCAGCACCGATGCTTCAACACCAGAAGCTCGTTCTACTGCCAATGCAACCCTGGAACCCGCCTGCACACAGATGGCCGGACCTGCATCGGTAAGGAGTAGGGTGAAATGTCCCCTAGACCAGCTGTTCCAAAACCAGGTGTCGCCTGTTTCACATGGGGTTGGCTGATATAAAAAAAAAATTTTTTTTTAATATTAATGTGTTTACCCTTAAAAATCTATATGAAAATTATTGAAATCTGAAAGATAAAATTCAATCAGAGTTCCCTTAGATCAGAATGATTAAAGTCAAACAGTCAAGTGTGGCTTTTTGTGCTGTCATGTGACCGAATGCTGCAGACAAAGCATTCACGGGTCATTACAGAGGAGTTTTGGTTCCTGACTTACGGGTCATTACAGAGGAGTTTTGGTTCCTGACGTACGGGTCATTACAGAGGAGTTTTGGTTCCTGACTTACGGGTTATTACAGAGGAGTTTTGGTTCCTGACTTACGGGTCATTACAGAGGAGTTTTGGTTCCTGACTTACGGGTCATTACGGAGGAGTTTTGGTTCCTGACTTACGGGTTATTACAGAGGAGTTTTGGTTCCTGACTTACGGGTCATTACGGAGGAGTTTTGGTTCCTGACTTACGGGTCATTACGGAGGAGTTTTGGTTCCTGACCTACGGGTCATTACGGAGGAGTTTTGGTTCCTGACCTACGGGTCATTACAGAGGAGTTTTGGTTCCTGACTTACGGGTCATTACAGAGGAGTTTTGGTTCCTGACCTACGGGTCATTACAGAGGAGTTTTGGTTCCTGACTTACGGGTCATTACGGAGGAGTTTTGGTTCCTGACTTACGGGTTATTACAGAGGAGTTTTGGTTCCTGACTTACGGGTCATTACGGAGGAGTTTTGGTTCCTGACTTACGGGTCATTACAGAGGAGTTTTGGTTCCTGACCTACGGGTCATTACGGAGGAGTTTTGGTTCCTGACCTACGGGTCATTACAGAGGAGTTTTGGTTCCTGACTTACGGGTCATTACAGAGGAGTTTTGGTTCCTGACCTACGGGTCATTACAGAGGAGTTTTGGTTCCTGACTTACGGGTCATTACGGAGGAGTTTTGGTTCCTGACTTACGGGTCATTACAGAGGAGTTTTGGTTCCTGACTTACGGGTCATTACGGAGGAGTTTTGGTTCCTGACTTACGGGTCATTACAGATGAGTTTTGGTTCCTGATTTACGGGTCATTACGGAAGAGTTTTGGTTCCTGACCTACGGGTCATTACGGATGAGTTTTGGTTCCTGACTTACAGGTCATTACAGAGGGGTTTTGGTTCCTGACTTACGGGTCATTACCGAGGAGTTTTGGTTGCTACCCTGTGGTCTCCCTCATATTTTTGAATTTTCAGATATCAAAATGGGATTGTGGATGAAAAAAGTTGGTGAACACCTGCCTATACGCTGACCTTGGGTCAGTTTTGCATTTCCCCACTAATGGTTAAGGTTAGGCTTGAGGGAGGGGAAGCTGATCCTAGGTCTGTACCTTGGGGAATGTCACCCTGGAGCCATCAGTGAGACCTAAAAGGAGGGTGGAGTTGTGAAGGGTCAACCAAGGTCAGGGGTGAGGGGGGTTTGAGATGAAAGAGGTGGATCTGGCTATATCCCATTGTTGCCCTCACCATCTGGAAGCCAGGCTATGGTAGAAGCTGGGACTCACATCAAAGCAGGGAAAGGGGTCTTCACCTTCTGCTTGTGTCAAAATGGGGAATCAAAGAGTCTGTTGTGCTGGCAGCCCTTACAGAGCAGGTTTGTGTCTGGGCGTATATAGTAGCGTAGTGTCTGCCTCTCTTTTCTCTTCCTGTCTCTCTCACACACACACACACACACACACACACACACACACACACACACACACACACACACACACACACACACACACACACACACACACACACACACACACACACACACACACTCTTTATTTCTCTCTCTCACATAGCGCTGTATCAGACAGCTTCTATTCTTCCATGGCTATGGCACACAACAACAGCATGTCAGGTTAACTCAAATTAAATCCAGTTTCATTTGTCATATGCGCCGAATGAAACTGGTGTAGACTCTACCGTGAAATGCTTGCTTATGAGCCCCTCGTAACAATGCAGAGTTTAACCAACGTTTGATTGGTACTGTCTATATTTCCTGTCTTAAATCTCCTAGATAAAAAGGGGGATATCAAATAATTGTTTTATATTTTTTATACCTAAAGAGGTCCTACAAGTCCAAATCAAATAGCTAAATGATCCGTAGTATGACGTAAGTAAAAAACATTCCATAAAGTACACCAGAATGGAGCCACAGAATATACATGGAGAACCAATAGCAGATGAATGTGCAGAGGTACGAGGAATTTGAGGTATGTAACTACAGAGCCTTCAGAAAGTATTCACACCGCTTGACTTTTTCCACATTTTGTTACATTATAGCCTGAATTTAAAATGTATTAAATTGAGATTTGTTGTCACTGTCTTACACACAATACGCCATAATGTCAACGTTGTTTACAAATGAACTAAAATGTAAATTAATTAAATGTCTTGAGTCAATAAGTATTCAACATCTTTGTTATGGAAGCTTAAATAAGTTAAGGAGTAAACATTTGCTTAACAAGTCACATAATAAGTTGCACTAATAGTAATAGTGTTTAACATGATTTTAAATGACTACCTCATCTCTGTACCACACATTAAATTATCTGTAACATCCTTCAGTTGAGCATTGAATCTCAAACACAGATTCAACCATAAAGACCAGGGAGGTTTTCGAAGGCCTCACAAAGAAGGGCACATATTGGTAAAAAACAGACATTGAATATCCCTTTGATCATGGTGAAGTTATTAATTACACTTTGGATAGTGAATCAATACACCCAGACACTAGAAAGATACAGGCTTCCTTCCTAAATGAGTTGCCGGAGAGGAAGGACATTGCTCAGGAATTTCAACATGAGGCCAACAGTTACAGTTAATGGCTGTGATAGGAGAAAACTGAGGATGGATCAACAACATTGTAGTTACTCCACAATACTAACCTAACTGACAGAGTGAAAAGAAGGAAGCCTGTACAGAATAAAAATATTCCAAAACATGAATCCTGTTTGCAATAAGGCACTAAATACTGCAAAAAAAATGGCAAAGCAGTTAATCTTGTGTCTTGAATACTGCAAAGGGTTATGTTTGGGGAAAATCCAATACAACACTTACTGAGTACAACTCTCCATATTTTCAAGCATAGTGGTGGCTGCATCATGTTATAGGTATGCTTGTAATCGTTAAGGACTGGGGAGTTTTTCAGCATAAAAAATTAACTGAATGGAGCTAAGCACAGGCAAAATCCTAGAGGAAAACCTGGTTTAGTCTGCTTTCCATCAGCCACTGGGAGATTAATTCACCTTTCAGCAGGACAATAACCTAAAACACAAGGCCAAATCTACACTGGAGCTGCTTACCAAGAAGACAATGAATGGTCCTAAGTGGACAAGTCACAGTTTTGACTTAAATCTGCTTGAAAGTCTATGGCAAGAACTGAAAATGGTTGTCTAGCAATGATCAACAACCAATTTGACTGAGCTTGAAGATTCAGAAAATAATAATGGCCAAATATTGTACAATCCAGGTGTGCAAAGCTGTGTTGGTATGCACGTGTGTGTATGTGTGTGTGTTTATGTTGTGTTGGTATGCACGTGTGTGTTATGTGTGTGTACATATGTAGTGAATGTGTGTGGGTTTTGTGTGGGATTGGCAATGTAGTGTATATATGGTTTGTAGAGAGCATTCAGAAAGTATCCAGACCCCTTGACTTTTTCCACATTGTGTTACATTACAGCCTTATTCTAAAATGGAATAGATTGTTTTTCAATGTTCATCAATCTACACACAATACCCCATAATGACAAAGCAAAAACTGGTTTTTAGAAATGTTTGCAAATTCATACAAAAAAAAAATATATATATCACATTTACATAAGTATTCAGACCCTTTACTCAGTACTTTGTTGAAGCACCTTTGGCAGCGATTACAGCCTCAAGTCTTCTTGGGTATTAAGCTACAAGCTTGGCACACCTGTATTTGGGGAGTTTCTTCCATTCTTCTCTGCAGATCCTCTCAAGCTTTGTCAGGTTGGATGGGGATTGTTGCTGCACAGCTATTTTCAGGTCTCTCCAGAGATGTTCTCTCAGGTTCAAGTCTGGGCTCTGGCTGGGCCACTCAGACATTCAGAGACTTGTCCTGAAGCCACTCCTGCGTTGTCTTTGCTGTGTACTAAGGGTCTTTGTCCTGTTGGAAGGTGAAACTTCGCCCCAGTCTGAAGTCTTGAGCGCTCTGGAGCAGTTTTTCATCAAGAATCTCTCTGTACTTTGCTACGTTCAGCTTTCCCTCGATCCAGACTAGTCTCCCAGTCCTGCAGCTGAAAAACATCCACACAGCATGATGTTGCCACCACCATGCTTCACAGTAGGGATGGTGCCAGGTTTCCTCCAGACATGACGCTTGGCATTCAGGCCAAACAGTTCAATCTTGGTTTCATCAGACCAGAGGTTCTTGTTTCTCATGGTCAGAGTCCTTTAGGTGCCTTTTGGCAAACTCCAAGCTGGCGGTCATGTGCCTTTTACTGAGGAGTGGCTTCCGTCTGGCCACTATACCATAAAGGCCTGGAAAGAAGGTGACCAAGAACCCGATGGTCACTCTGACAGAGCTGACAGATTGTCCTTCTGGAATGATCTCCCATCTCCACAGAGGAACTCTGGAGCTCTGTCAGAGTGACCATTGGGTTCTTGGTCACCTTCTTTCCAGATTGCTCAGTTTGGCTGGGCGGCCAGCTCTAGGTAGAGTCTTGGTGGTTCCAAACTTCTTCCATTTAATAATGATGGAGGCCACTGTGTTCTTGGGGACCTTCAATGCTGCAGAAATGTGTTGGTACCGTCCCCCAGATCTGTGTCTCGACACAATCCTGTCTTGGAGCTCTACAGACAATTCCTTCGACCTCATGGCTTGGTTTTTGATCTGACGCAGTCAACTGTGGGACCTTATATAGGCAGGTGTGTGCCTTTCCGAATCATGTCCAATCAATTTAATTTACCACTGGTGGACTCCAAATCAAGTTGTAGAAACATCTCAAGGTTGATCAATGGAAACAGGAATCACCTGAGCTCAATTTCGTGTCTCATTGCAAATGGTCTGAATACTTATGTAAATAAGGAATTTCTGTTTTTTATTATTTAAAAACCTGTTTTTACCAAGCCGTGATGGAGTTACAGTAGTCAAGATGTTCTCAAGGGTTCAGCTGTAGGACTTTTTTAAGGACCCGAGGACCTATCTTTTCAGCCTTCAACTGTGCGGGTGTATGTGGACCAGGTTAGGTCCTTAGTGATGTGGATGCAAAGGAACTTGAAGCTCTCAACCTGCTTCACAACAGCCCTGCTCCACAACAGCCCCTCTTTCTCTTATAGTCCACAATCAGCTCCTTGGTCTTACTGACGCTGAGGGAGAGGTTGTTGTCCTGGCACCACACTGCTAAGTCTCTGACCTCTTCCCTGTAGGCGGATTCAATGCCGTCGATGATCAGGCCTTCCACCGTATTGTCATCGGCAAACTTGATGATGTTGTTGGAGTTGTGCGCGGCCATGCAGTCGAACAGGGAATACAGGAGAGGCCCCTGTGTTGAGGGTCAGTGTGGCAGAGTTGTTGTTACCTACCATCACCACCTGGGGCCAACCCATCAGGAAGTCCAGGATCCAGTTGCAGAGGGAGGGGTTCAATCCCAATCCCTAGCTTGGGGATGAGTTTGGAGGGGACTATGGTGTTGAACACTGGGCAGTGTGAAGTGCAATTGAGATTGCGTCATCTGTAGATCTGTTGGGGCGGTATGTGAACTGGAGTGGGTCTGGGATGATGGTGTTGATGTGTGTCATGACTAGCCTTTCAGAGCAGTTCATAATTACAGATATGAGTGCCACAGGGCGATAGTCATTTAGGCAGGTTACCTTGGAGCTCTTGGAAACAGGGACAAGGATGGTCAGCCTGAAACATCTTGGGATTACAGACTGGGACAAGGAAAATGGTATTCCGCCTTGTGATTTGTTAACCTGTTTAAACCTTTTGCTCACGTCGGCCACAGAGAGTGAGATCACACAGTCATCCGGAAAGACAGGTGCTTTCACGCAAGGCACAGTGTTATATTCTTTAAGCGAGCATAAAATACATTTAGCTCGTTTGGGAGTTCTGCATCGCTGGGCAACTCATGGCTGGGTTTCCCTTTGTAATCCGTTATCCTCTGCAAGCCCTGCCACATACGAAGAGCGTTGCCACCGGTGTAAGGTCCTATATTGACCTTTATCATATTGCCTGTAATCCATGGTTTTTGGTTTGGATACGTTCTTATAGTCACTGTGGGGACGACATTGTCTATGCACTTATTGACGAAGCCGTGACTGTTGTGGTACATTCTTCAATGTTTTCGGATGAATTTGTACTAGCAAAACAGTCTTGTAGCCTCGCGTCTGCTTCATCTGACCACTACTGTATTGAGCACGTCACTGTTTTTTCCTGAGCTTTTGTCTGTAAACAGGAAGCAGGAGAATTAAGTGATGACCAGGGAAGACCTTGTATGTGTTTCTGTGGGTAGAATAAAAGTGGTTTAGAGTTTTAGCACCCCTAGTGGCACAGGAGACGTGTTGATAGAAGTGAGGTAGAATATCGCTATCGTCTCCACACACCAGAAACGCTGGGTAAATGTTTTCTTGTTTATTAATACAGTTTGTTGAGTGTTGGCTTGGGGAGGGATAGACAGTCGTGATAATTAGGGATGAGAGTTTACCATGAGTTATTCTATATCAGGTGAGAAAGAGATTGAGATTTATTTCACACTTGAAGCAGCAAACCAGTTGTATAAGAAAAACCCACTCCACCGCTGTAATAAAAAAAGGAAAACCACCAATAAGGTTGAGCTAGAAACCACACCTCGGCTGACATGACGTGTAGCTCTCCCAACATCTCTTAAGCTCAACTGGAGCACTTGGCCAACCACTCTTAAATGTCACCTGGACTAGCACAGGTGAAACAGCTTCCTACTAATGAGATGGACCAGCCAGCACAGGTGAAACAGCTTCCTACTAATGAGATGGACCAGTCAGCACAGGTGAAACAGCTTCCTACTAATGAGATGGACCAGCCAGCACAGGTGAAACAGCTTCCTACTAATGAGATGGACCAGTCAGCACAGGTGAAACAGCTTCCTACTAATGAGATGGACCAGCCAGCACAGGTGAAACAGCTTCCTACTAATGAGATGGACCAGCCAGCACAGGTGAAACAGCTTCCTACTAATGAGATGGACCAGCCAGCACAGGTGAAACAGCTTCCGACTAATGAGATGGACCAGCCAGCACAGGTGAAACAGCTTCCGACTAATGAGATGGACCAGCCAGCACAGGTGAAACAGCTTCCGACTAATGAGATGGACCAGCCAGCACAGGTGAAACAGCTTCCGTCTAATGAGATGGACCAGCCAGCACAGGTGAAACAGCTTCCGACTAATGAGATGGACCAGCCAGCACAGGTGAAACAGCTTCCGACTAATGAGATGGACCAGCCAGCACAGGTGAAACAGCTTCCGACTAATGAGATGGACCAGCCAGCACAGGTGAAACAGCTTCCGACTAATGAGATGGACCAGCCAGCACAGGTGAAACAGCTTCCGACTAATGAGATGGACCAGCCAGCACAGGTGAAACAGCTTCCGTCTAATGAGATGGACCAGCCAGCACAGGTGAAACAGCTTCCTACTAATGAGATGGACCAGCCAGCACAGGTGAAACAGCTTCCGACTAATGAGATGGACCAGCCAGCACAGGTGAAACAGCTTCCTACTAATGAGATGGACCAGCCAGCACCGGTGAAACAGCTTCCGACTAATGAGATGGACCAGCCAGCACAGGTGAAACAGCTTCCGACTAATGAGATGGACCAACTTTCTGTACCAAAAAAATAAAGATAAACATGATAAAAATCACTATATAGCAAAGTTGGGTTGGAACTGGTAAGATGTTGCCCTTCTCTGTTGGCACCATCTTGTCTCTCTGATTGATTTAGCCCCGTTGAAACACTGTTGGCTTTGACCAGGGCCTTTCTGAAGGAAATGTTACAGCTAGGCCTATTCATATTGGTAATGTTTCTATAGAAATGGGACCCAGATTACCTCAGTTTCATTCATTGATGATTTAGACCATCAACTCCTTCTCCTGTTGATCTAGGAGTGTTCCAGCCCTTCACTAACTCAACTGATTCAGCTAATCAAGGTCCAGGTGAACAATTAATTAGTAAAATTAGGTGTGTTAGTGTTAGAGCTGTGCTGGAACAGACATGGACTGTAGCTCTCGAGTGTTGGCCACAAAGCTGTCATTTAATTTAAACTACTAATACTTTTAACCCCATTGTTCCTATTCACCACTGAAAAGGCAGTTGTGTAAAGTACTTAAATAAAAATACTTTAAAGTACTACTTAAGTAGTTTTTTGGGGTATCTGTACTTTACTATATATATTTTAACAACTTTTACTTTTACTTCACTACATTCCTAATGAAAATAATGTACTTTTTACTCCATACATTTTCCCTGACACCCAGAAGTACTAGTTACATTTTGACAGGAAAATGGTCCAATTCACGCAGTCATCAAGAGAACATCCTGATAATCCCTACTGCCTCAGATCTGGCAGCTTAGTTTGTAAATGATGTCTTATTGTTGGAGCATACCCCTAGTTATGAGTAAATAAATCATCCCGTCTGGTTCACTTAATATAAGCAATTTGAAATGATTTTTACTTTTGTTACTTAAGTATATTTAAAACCATATACTTTTACTCAAGTAACATTTTACTGGGTGAATTTCAACTTTGATTGATAGATAGATAGATAGATAGATAGATAGATAGATAGATAGATAGATAGATAGATAGATAGATAGATAGATAGATAGATAGATAGATAGGTACTTTATTGATCCCCATGGGGAAATTACTTCATCAAGCATTGCATAGTATGGCTGAATGACTGAATATGTACACAATACATTGTTATAGTGACATTCGAGTACTTTTTCCACCACTGTGCTCCGACACACTAATCTTAGATTCACTCTTGGCGTCCGCACAGCAACTGCGTGCAGTCCAGAAGCTCATATTCAATTGAGCTATTTATTTAGATTTTAATCAGGCTACTTTGATGTCACGGAAAGCTCTGATGGCATGATGTGTCATACATGCGGATATTCTTTTGCCAGGCTTTATTTTCATCCTTTAAATTAAAGGCAGCTGACAAACTGAAGGATGTTCCATACAGTAGAGCAGAATAAGATACATACATAAACTGTGTGACATATGCCTTAATGAGAAAAGTATGACTGACTGACAACACCCTTGGAGTGTTCCTACTTAACAAAAGATTCAGATTGAGCTCGATTTTCAAAAAATGCAACTATTTCCCTGAAGAAAAAAATATATTTCCCCCCTAGGTACACGTTTTGTGTTTTGCCCTAGCACTACACGACTGATTCAAATAATGAAAGCTTGATGGTGTGTTGGTTATTTGAATCAGCTGTGTAGTGCTAGGGCAAAAAACTATAGGGTAAAGTTTGGGAAACCCTGCCCTAGCACAGTGGTTCCCAACTCCGGTCCTCGAGTACCTCCAACAGTACATATTTTTATATCAGCCCCAGACATGCACACCTGATTCAACTTGTCAACTAATAATCAGGCCCTCAACGAGTGAGAAGCGTTTCTCCGTCTCCAGAAAGGAAGAGAGAGGCCAACTCGACAGAAAATCTGTCTCTCTCCAGCAGGTGGCCTTTTTTCATTGACAACAAAAATGTATGGATTATTTTCTACGTGAGGTTTATTTGATTGAATAGACATTTTTTTATGCTTAAGTTGTTACGAGAGTATTGATATACTCTCAGCAAAAAAGAAACGTCCCTTTTTCAGGACCCTGTCTTTCAAAGATAATTTGTAAAAATCCAAATAACTTCACAGATCTTCATTGTAAAGGTTTAAAACACTGTTTCCCATGCTTGTTCAATGAACCATAAACAATTAATGAACATGCACATCTGGAACGGTCATTAAGACACTAACAGCTTACAGACGGTTGGCAATTAAGGTCACAGTTATGAAAACTTAGGACATTAAAGAGGCCTTTCTACTGACTCTGAAAAACACCCAAAAAGCCCAGGGTCCCTGCTCATCTGTGTAAATGTGCCTTAGGCATGCTGCAAGGAGGCATGAGGACTGCAGATGTGGCCAGGGCAATACATTGCAATGTCCATACTGTGAGACGCCTAAGACAGCGCTACAGGGAGACAGGACTGACAGCTGACAGCTGGCGTGTAACAACACCTGCACATGATCGGTACATCCGAACATCACACCTGCGGGACAGGTACAGGATGGCAACAACAACTGCCTGAGTTACACCAGGAACGAACAATCCCTCCATCAGTGCTCACAGGAAGAACTGGCACATCTGGTGCAGTCCATGAGGAGGAGATGCACTGCAGTACTTAATGCAGCTGGTGGCCACACCAGATACTGACTGGTACTTTGGATTTTGACCCCCCCTTTGTTCAGGGACACATTATTCCATTTCTGTTGTTGCATTTCATGTCTGTGGAACTTGTTCAGTTTATGTCTCAGTTGTTGAATCTTGTTATGTTCATGCAAATATTTACACATGTAAATATTTGTATGAGTTTGCTGAAAAATAAACGCAGTTGACAGTGAGAAGACGTTTCTTTTTTTGCTGAGTATATAAGTAGGACATGTGACATCCCAGCAACTTTCAGCAAAAAACTATTTATACCGGAGTTGTCTCGAGATGGCTATGCATATTCATGGAATGAGGCTAGTAGCATAGCATCTCTCTCCATTGAATACAGGTGGTTGACGTCAACAACCCTCATTGAATATTTAAAAAAAGATGACACTCTTTGTGGACAACGACTTGTTAGGGCGGAGAGACGTATCTTGTCATAATCTTTATTCTTTCTGTCACATCTCCTCCAGGTTCAGGCTTAGCACAGCCAAAGGAGCCAACTCATCCATCACTGGGAAAATGAACATTGCTCTTTGAGAATTAGTATGAAATGTGGACCAGAATTAAGCATATATTGGTCATTTTGAGGGATTTACTAACAATGGAGAGCATATATGCAATTTACTTTCAAAGCAACACTGTGAAGTGAGTCATTATGGCTTCCCGGGGCACGTTGTCAGTCAGGGGAAGACCTGATACTTTCCACTGAAGATCTCACGGCTGAATAAACATAGGCCAAACACAACCCCTTATTTCTTATATCTATCCATTCCTTTCAGATATGCATAAAGATGCTAGGCTCTTGGGTAGGGTTATTCAACACTTACCCTACGAGGTCTGGAGCCTGCTGGTTTTCTGTTCTACCTGATAATTCATTGCACCCACCTGGTGAGCCAGGTCTAAACCAGTTCCTGATTAGAAGGGAACAATGAAAACAAGTAGTGGAATGGTTGTTTCTGGTCAAGGTCCATTGCAATGAGTGATGTACTGTAAGTACCCCCTGCTGTCCGCGGTCTTATATGTCTCGCTAATGTATCAGCAAACAAGCAATTCGCTCCATTCATCTCAATGTTATTATTGGGCCTCTGTTTCCAGATGGCAATTGAAGGAGTGTAGCGGAGAGGGGTCAGCGTCTGCGATCATCAATTTCCAAGATCGGAGTGGAGATAGGGGTTCATGTTTCGTTTTTGTTTTGAAACTGGAACTCTTTTTTTCTAAGTTCCTCCAAATGAAAATGCAGGAGCTACGTCTCATCATTGAGAAACAGTTCATTGGTTATGTGTTAGCATGAATCAAATGTTTGAAACGATCTGATGGTTTCTTACTCTTTGTGAGAACATATAGACAAACCTAAGCAGACCTACTGTACATGTAATGTTCATACCAATTACTAGTCATTGTTAGAGCCAGGAGTTTTTCCTGCAATCACCAACAACTCTGGGCCTGTGTCATTGTAGATAATCTGATTTTTAAAAAACCATAGTGGTCAAATTATACGTTGAGAGTTTCTAAACAGGTACTCTTTCTTCACATCATAATACATTTGTGTACTATCAATCACTTCAATTGTTGATCGATCTCTGTGTGTTTCTCCCCAGCCGTCCAATCCTGTACTGTCAGCAATGGAGGCTGTGAGCAGGACTGTGTGCAGCTGTCCTCGGCTAACTACCAGTGTCGCTGCAGACCCAACTATCAGCTCGCAGAAGACAGCAAACACTGCAAATGTAAGTGCCGCTAGTCGGCCATTTTAAAACAACCTGTGTGTCCTTGTGTGCAAACTTCTGTGCCATTTTGGCTTTTATCCAAAACAACAGTGAGTAGCAGCCTGCATGTTCCCAGTGCGAATCAAAACCCACAATGTTGTAGGCACTAATATTGTGTACATGTGTATATACAGTATATGTAATATTATAAATACCTCACATGCCACTCATAATAAGACTAAGACAATTGGGAGTCCCATAGGGCGGCGCACAATTGGCCCAGCGTCGTCCGGGTTTGGCCGGGATAGGCCGTCATTGTAAATAAGAATTGGTTCTTAACTGACTTACCTAGTAAAAAAAAAAAAGACAAAACAAAAAAAAGCATTACAAGGTATATTTCTAAGCATGATCAGAGAGAAACCGTAGCCTGAAGTGGAGAAAGAGAGAGAGAAAGAAAGATTGTATTTCACCACAGCAGACAAGAGAAAGAACAAGGAATCTAATAACCTTTTTATAAGCATCTGAGTTGTTGACCAATAGCAATACCGTAAAGATAACCTCCAATCAGATATCAAACCTACATGATGTCACCTCTGCTTCTGATTCTGTCCATTGTAACTTGTTAGCTTGTGTTAATGACCACTAGGCTCCAGCACCCAGATTCCCTCCTGCTACAGGTACTGTAGATGGAGGAAACAGCTTATATGTCAGGCTCTGGCCATAGAGAAGCTTTGCTTCTCTATATTTCTATGGTCAGAGTCTGGCAGATCTATCATTTCTATTTCTGTCTGGTGTTGTGTGTGTGGGATCCCTAATTAGAGGCAGCTGCAATGCATTACCTCTAATTAGGGATCTTACTTATATGTCTGTGTTCCACTCCGTTGGCGTGGTTCATTGTTGTATGTTGTCCCGTGTCGTGCTACGTGTGTTAATTATTATCATTTGTTATTTTGTATGGTTCGTCATTTAGTTAAATAAACATGTCGAACTATCGATACGCTGCGCCTTGGTCGCTCTACACACCCAAACGTGACGTTATAGTCCAGGCAATATGTGACAAAATCTTTGGAGATATATTCACTTTTTCATAAAAGCTTGACATTTGTACAGTTTAGGGCCCTGGAAATGTTCAGAGTAATATTTAGAGTAATAAGAATAATTCACTTAAAATACAGTCCTTAGTACAGGGTTTAATTACAGATAAATATATGTATTGCACATTTGATATACTATATGCAATGAAAAAAATTATATACTACTGACAGGATACTAATATACAGTCCTGTGTGAATGACTTCGTAAGTTCAGTCCAAGAATTACTTACAATATTGCACGTGATATGAAATAACAACTGTATATGAATATGTATATACAGTCCTGAATGAATGAGTGCTGAATGAATGAGTCCTATGTGAATGAGGGATTACAGACCAGAGTTACTCACGGATGGATGTATAATAGTTAAACTAGGTTCTGACACCCCAACAGTTCCAGGTTTTTGTTGCCGACGGCACGGCACCCAGGTGAGGCATTAATAGCCGCCGGCAGGAAGGACCTCCTGTAGCGCTCTCTGGCACACCATGGTGGGATCAGTCTGTGACTGAAGGTGCTCCTTTGCATCATAACCATGGCATGCAGAGGGTGGGTGACGTTGTCCATGATGGCCAGCAGTTTGGCCAGGATCCGTCTCTCCGCCACCTCCTCTAGAGTGTCAAGGTTAATCCTCAGAACAGAGCTATCCTTCCTGATCAGTTTATTTACCTGAGAAGCATCACTGGCCTTTATGTTGGCGCCCCAGCACACCACTGAAAAAAGAAATGTCACGACGTGCTGTACAGAAACCCAGCCTGAAATCCCAAACAGCAACCAATGCAGATGTAGAAGCACGATGTAGGAGATTATACCATTAAGGCCAGATAACTGACTAGCAACTTAGCTAGCTTGTTCCAGTTAGTTTTCTTGTCATGAATGAAGCAGGTAGAGTAGCTACCTTGTGGTACGGTTATGTGAAATGACAATATTTTATTACAATATCAACAATTTTGATTAATGATTTCTGCATTGACAGTTTGGAGTGGATCACAGCCCAACACTCTACCACCACGTCTGGGTCTGGACCGCGGCTGACAACCCAATCTGCACCCATTGCGTTATCCATAATAACAAACAGGGTATTGACCGTGTGCAACTTTTATTTTCTGTTAAAAATACAATACATTTTTTGCAAAGATTTGCCTACGCTTGCATCTTTCCAGAAAACAGTTCTGAATTTGCTGTGACGCATTTTTTAAACATAAATAGCAGAGTGATTAAATATGACAATGTTTGCTTTTTCATGTATAGCCTAATACCTTCATGTGAAGATCCACAATGATTTTCGGCTAACAGGAACATTAGGGGTGCTGGAGATGAAGCATTAACATATCCATGATTCACATATAATGTAAGGAAATCTATTGAAATTATGCAATATTTGAGAAATATGGATACATAAATGATGACTACAGATACATTTCTGAAAATATGTGGATTGGTTCATGCCTGAGTATTAAAGCTAAGGTATGTCAGCATGTTGACACAAACACTTTCCAGAGTTTGAATTTTATACAAATATGTAAGCTGGTGCATCAGGTGAGTGTATTGAACGTACCTTATATCTCCCTGGACTCATACGGTAGCAGGCAGATGTGCTTAACTAGTAACATAATAAGTTGAACTCCCTCTTTGTAATATTTTCGATCTTGTCTCAGCACTGCAACTCCCCAACGGGCTCGGGAGAGGCGAAGGTGGAGTCATGCGTCCTAACCGCGCTCCTTAACACCCGCCAGCTTAACCCGGAAGCCAGCCGCACCAATGTGTCGGAAGAAACACTGTTCAACTGTCGACCGGGGTCAGCCTGCAGGCACCTGGCCCGCCACAAGGAGTCTCTAGAGCGTGACTAGCCGGTTGTGGCACAGCTCGGGAATGAACACAGGTCTGTAGTAACGACTCTAGCACCGCTGTGCCACTCGGGAGGCCGTCAGTAATAGTTTTAATATGATTTTTTAAATGACTACCTCATCACAGGAAAAATTCTATGGGAAAACCTGCTTCAGTCTGCTTTCCACCAGACACTGGAAGATGAATTCCCCTAAAACACAAGGCCAAAATCTATACTGGCGTTGCTTACGAAGAAGACAGTGAATGTTCCTGAGTGGCCGAGTTACAGTTTTTAATTAAATCTACTTGAAAATCTCTGGCAAGAGCTGAAAATGGTTGTCTAGCAATGATCAACAAGCAATCTGACAGCGCTTGAAGAAGTTTGAAAAGATTAATGGGCAAATGTTGCACAATCCAGGTGTGGAAAGCTCTTAGAGACTGACCCAGAAAGACTCACAGCTGTAACCACATGTATTGACTCAGGGGTGTGAATACTTATGCAAATTAGATTGTATTTAATTTTACATACATTTGCAAAAATTTGTTTAAACATTTTGCTCACCTTGTCATTAAGGGTATTGTATGTAGATGGGTGAGACAAAACATTTATGTAATCCATTTAGAATTTAGACAACAAAATGTGGAATATATCAAGGGCTATGAATACTTTCTGAAGGCTCTGTGCTTGTCAAATGCCATCCACCACTTTTCAGAAGAGAACATTGTCATTTTGGAGCAAATGATAACGACTAATGTCATGATTAATGATAACAGTCAAATTAACATCAAGCTCATTTGGAGACTTCATGAAGAAAGGAATAGAAAAGGAGCAAATTGTCCCACAAATGACGAAGCATCAAAATCAATGAATACAAATGTTATTTATATGATGATGATGATGATGATGATACAACAAGGATTGCCCAGAAACTGCTTCTCCAATAGAAATCCCGATCACGCCCTTGACAACCGGCCACTGGGGTCCGGTCATATTGAGGAGGTCACGGCTCCCTCGCTGATGGTGGTTAACGGTAGGCACAGTGAGGTTGAATTTTTTGTTATTGATTCGACTACATTTCCTATTGTGTTAGGTATTGTGGTGGCCAGAAGGAAACACAGTCCTCCATAATGCACAATGCACCTGCAGCACCATGGAGAGCACCATCAGAGGAGGACACAAGGTCTGGGCTAAACAACTTCAGGACCAAGGACAGCTCTAACACAGGTGTGCACCATTTCCCCTCTGACAGGGAGCCTCAGCTGCAGGCTGTTGGACCCAATTAGTAGCCACATAAAAGAGAACAAAGAAGCCACAGTAAGAGAGAGAAGCAGGAGAAGAGAGTAGACTCAGGGCGTTGGATGTACCCCTGCCCAGGCATTGGACCAGTCATAACCCGACCACCCTCTTGAAGATAGAGGCCTAGTTGACGACGTGAGTAAAATGAATCACCTTAACTAATCCTACACCTCTTCTTGCCTCCCTTCCAGAAGTAGACTGATGCAACAAGGAGCAACCTGAGAAAGAGGAATTACCTGAGTTAGTTCTCTCCCTTACCCCTGCTTTATGGAAAATAAAGAAACTTAAGTTTTGCTCCACTGAAATGCTGCCCAGTGAATGATTTATCTTGACCTCCAGAGTTCAACCCTCCCAGTCTTGTGTATGGAGGTTACAGTATCCACTGATTAGGGCTCCATAACCCTGATTGGGGACTGCCAAGGGAGGTGTCTAACGCCTACCGCCCACGTCTCCATTCCGGAGGAGTTCCAGGACCTAGCCCGCGTTTTATCCAAGACTGAGGCAATGCGGCTGCCCCCTCAACGGCCCAATGACTGCGCTATTGATCTGAGGAAGGACGCGCCGTTGTCCCGGAGCTCCACCTACCCCCTCTCTTACGCCGAGACCGAAGCCATGGGTACGTACATCGCCAAGTCTCAACAGCAGGGCTTTATTTGCCCCTCCACTTCACTTGCCTCCTCGAGTTTCTTCTGAATCAGGCTACTGTAAGGTATGTTTACCCTCTTTCCCTCCTTTCATTGAGCAGCTGCATGGCGCTTCTTCACCAAGGACCTCAGGAGTGAGTATAATCTAGTGCGTATCAGGGAGACAGCCTTGTCCACTACATCATTATGAGTATCTGGTTATGCCATTTGGTCTGATGAATGCTCCTTCGGTTTTCCAGGCCTTTGTGAACGATGTGTTCAGGGACATGCTGTGTTGTGGGGTCGTCATTTTACATCAACGACATATTGGTGCCTTGTCGCCCTGGTTCGCAAAGTGCTTGGAAGATTGCTGGAGCATGACCTATATGTTAAATTGGAGAAGTGTTTGTTCTTCCAGTCTCTATGTCCTTTTTAGGCTTCCAGATTATCTTATTAGGGGTGGAGATGGAGGGACCCCGCGTAGAGGCTGTGCGCGACTGGCCTGTTCCCACCACGGTTAAGGCGTTAGAGGTTTTTGGGTTTTGCCAACTACTGCCGGCGCTTCATCAGATCCTTCAGCTCTATAGCTGGTCTCCTCACCTCACTGCTGAAGGGAGGTCCCAGCAAGATGAGGTGGACTCCAGAGGCTGATAGAGCATTCCAGAGACTGAAGGAGATGTTCACCACCGCGCCTGTATTGGTGCACCCAGACCCCTCCTTACCTTTCATTGTGGAGGTGGACGCCTCAGAAACCGGTGTAGGGGCGCTGCTTTCCCAGAGGTCCGGCACTCCGCCGAAGTTGCGTCCATGCGCCTACTACTCCCGCAAGTTAACATCAGCCAAACGCAACTACGACGTGGGCGATTGGGAGTTACTGGCGGTGAAGAAGGCTCTGGAGGTTGGAGGGCGCTAAACATCAGGTCCTAACCGACCATCGGAGCAGCGAGGAGGATAAACCCTCGCCAGGCCAGGTCTTCTTCACCAGGTTCAACTATACCTTGTCCTACCGACCCGGGTCCAAGAACATCAAGGCCGACACCCTGTCTCGCCAGCACGAGGTGAACAAGACTGGTCAGGAGCCGACAGTCATCATTCCACGTTCAAGGATAGTGGCCCCTATTGTGTGGGAGGTGGACAGGGAAATCCAACGTGCCACCCAGAGGGAGCCGGCTCCAGTCCAATGTCCAGAGGGGCGCGTCTACGTTCCAGAAGAGGTACGCGATCGGCTGCTGACGTTCGCTCACACCTCACCATCCTCCGGTCACCCGGGTATCGGTAGGACCATCACCACTCTGTCAGAGAAGTACTGGTGGCCCACTCTGGCTAGGGACATTAGGACCTACTTCACCTCCTGCTCCACGTGTGCCCAGTGTAAAGCGCCCAGACACCTCCCTTACGGCACACTCCAACCTCTACCGGTGCCACAGCGACCGTGGTCCCATCTGTCAATTGACTACCTCACAGACCTTCCTGAGTCAGATGGGTACTTGTTTACTCATGTCTTCCGGCACTATGGTGTACCAGAGGACATTGTCTCTGATCGGGGCCCTTAGTTCACATCACGGGTATGGAAAGCCTTCATGTCCCGCTTGCGGGGTCTCGGTCAGCCTTACCTCCGGGTACCACCCCAATCTAACGGGCAGATTGAAAGGGTAAACCAGGAGGTGGGCAGGATGTTAAAGACATAATGTCATAACCGCCCAGGGGAGTGGGCGCCATTTCTGCCTTGGGCAGAGTATGCCCAGAACTCTTTATGCCACTCCTCTACTAACCTGTCCCCTTTCCAGTGCGTCCTAGGGTTCCAGCCAGCCAACTGGTCCCGGACTGGGCACCGGTGGAGTGGACGGCTCCGGCACTAGACCAGCGTCTGCAGTGCGTCGGACAGGGGCACAAACGCCAGGCCGACCGCCGCCGCAGTGAAGCTCTGGTCTTTGTGACCGGGCTACCCGGGACCTGCCCTTTCACCTGCCCTGCCGGAAGCTTGGGTCGTGGTTTGTGGGGCCCTTTAAGGTTGTGGAGAGGGTAAACACGGTTTCTTATAAATTGTTATTACCTACAGATTAGAGTGCACCCTGTTTTTCATGTCTCACCTTCTTAAGCCGGTGGTGGCTGGTCCTCTCCATGAGGCTGGGGTCAGGGACGTTCCTCCGCCCCCGCTGGACATCGGGGGGGCTCCGGCATTCTCGGTTCGAGACATTCTGGACTCGAGACGCCGGAGAGGGCGACTCCAGTATCTTGTGGAATGGAAGGGGTACGTACCCGAGGAGTGGAGCTGGGTACTGGCCAGGGACCTCCTGGATCCATCACTGGCCACAGACTTCCACAACTGTCATCCCGACCGACCCGCTCCGATTCCTCATGTTCGGCCCCGAGTCCGGCGTATTCGCCCCACTGGAGCGGCACCTCAAGGGGGGGAGGGGGTACTGTCACGGAGCCTCCCGCTGTCACGCCTCTCCTGGGAATTTCAATTACGTCGCTCCCATTCGCCGACCTATTAGCCACCACCGTTCCTCCCTCACAGCTGTCTTCAATCATCATCCGGGACCTTCATGATTACGCCTATTATTCATTACACTGCCTATATAGGTCCCTTGTTTTGTGTGTGTTCTCATGGAGTATTGTCCTAGTGATGTCAACGTGTGTTTTTTTTTTTTTGTAGTGTGTGTATATATAGCATTGTATTTGCTTCAGACGCCCTGTCTGCTTTATTAAATTTGGTTCTTCGTTTCATCCTGCGCCTGATCTCCTTTTCACTCTACACCGTGACACAGAGGATGCACGGCTCTCGACCTTCGCCTCTCCCGAGTCCGTACAGGAGTTGCAGCGATGGGACAAGACTGTAACTACCAATTGGATATGATTAGGGAGAAATCAAATCAACAACAGAAATAATATTCTATGGTGTGCATTGTCAGAAACTGTGAATTCATTGGATTTCTTTCCATGGCAGTCCACCATTATATAATGATCTGAACTGTTTATGATGTTGTACAGGGTATCATTTTAATCATTGACCATCAAAACATAGGTGTAAACATCACCTTCTCTTTAATAACATGTTT
Organism: Thymallus thymallus; assembly: GCA_023634145.1. Classification (NCBI taxonomy): domain Eukaryota; kingdom Metazoa; phylum Chordata; class Actinopteri; order Salmoniformes; family Salmonidae; genus Thymallus; species Thymallus thymallus. The sequence goes on along the minus strand of CM042399.1, from coordinate 6,856,245 downwards.
GGTTCAGGAGATGTGACGCAAAATACCTTATTTGGTTATAAAATGACAGGTGTTTTATCTAAACATGTTCAGGGCCCTAAACTGTACAAGTTTACCAAGTTTCATGGTTTTATGAAATGATAATTTTTCACAAATGCCCTGCACTATGGTCTTAGCTGGTCTACACAGCTGTGCTGGAGTGGTTGGCTTCAGATATCGTGGCTGGCAATCCTCAATCCTTACCCAAAGGCCATTGGCAGCCTGGATCCATACTTCTGAATTATACTTCAGATGTTTTTTATTGTGGTCGACACGTAGATCTGATACATCATGTCGTATTTTATATATCAAGACATATCTTATATTGTTGGAATTTAACATTTGCACATCAAAAGACAAAAAAACACTCAGAGAAATGTCAATGATATTTACAATCCAATTGAAGTGATACTTAAATGGTTTTGATACCAGACATGCATTAGGCCAATTTTTGCACTAAAATAGAGTGGAACATACAATACAGTTAGAATAATGTATGAGGTTATAAAGCAGAGACTGCAGCTGTGTCCTTTGGCGGGCTTTGAATTTCCTCTAGTCTTGTATTTGACTGCTAGGTCTGAGACAGAGACCGGTCAGAGCAGGCAGTCCTCTGACCATTGGTCTGTCTGGCCATAAGGCTTACCAGAGGCCCACTGTTGCCATGGTTACCGAAGCATGAAATAGTTATACCTAGGGTGGATTTCAAACAAACCAGCATTGTGTAAAAGCTACACTGTTACTGTTGTATCAATTCTATCTTCGGGCAGATGTGTAAATCTTGTACCTTTACTGACTTTGTCTCTTTACAATGTATTACGCCTTCCATATGTCATAAGGTTGCCTATCATTAAAGTGGTGACTGCTATTTATCTAATAATTACCTACTACGTCTAATTATTATTTGATTAAATTAATCCTGCAATAATTAGCTCATTAGGAATCCTGGGGCTCCACGGAAAGAAGTTTTTATTTTTACTGAGTTACCATTTTCCGAATTAACTCAAGTGTATTGTCATATCTGTTGATATAGCAGTCCCTTATTTAATGTATGTTGCCTTATCAGTCTCGTTGTAAACGTCGTAGAATCAATAAATCTGCACAAACCCCAGCTAAAAACTAATCCTCCGTAATACCCAAATTGGTTAAATTATTTATTTACTAACTAAATGATAATACAGGAAACACACAGTAATGGGTTGTAGAATATGGTTCTAATACAATGAAACTTAATATAACAACAGATCCCTAGCGGACCAACACAATATGACACGTGTTACACAAGATGGAGGTTGAGAGAGAGAGAGAGATGTCCTTCCTTTTCGTTGTCTGTTTCCTTGAAGATTGGTCATCTGAGGACAGCTAATCAGCCGTGTAGATACTCCCAACGTGGGGATGAAAGCAGTGTAGACAGCGATGACTTGAAGAGAATAAACGGGTGGTCCTGCTTGAATTCATCTTCTTAGATACAGTCCTTAGATACAGTCCTCGACCGGAGCATTGATTGTTAAGAGGTTCCTTTGTTCTGGAACCTTCTGTTGTCTTATCGTAGACCTCGGCTGCAGCGCGTAGTCCTCCTAGTCAAACAGGTTGATTCGAGACACATGCTTTATACCTGTTGGGTGGAACGGGGCGTTTCTGTCTTTATGACGCTCTCTGAATTCCCGGAGGCGGAGCTAGTGACGAGGCAAGGCATTAAGATTCATTATGATCTCGTTATCTCTGAAATCAGTCTTATCGTCAAAAAAACATTCTCTTTAATCGGGATATTTTCTACGAAACTTCAAGGATGTAAACATCATGTACACAGTATGAAAACTCTTATGTTTTCTTCACAGAATCAACATTCATATTCATAGGCCAACAGTCCTCATTTATCCACATTTCGGATAACAGTAATCATGTCCAATGTCTTGTTTTATTGACATGAACAAAGAGCAGAGATTGGTCCATCACGTGACCTGTTAACCTCAAGTCATGACTCATACATCAACAACAACTAGCCACCGTGAAAAATATGAAAAAGCACTTGACTTGGAAATTCACCTGTCTTGGGTTCAGACATGGAAGTAATTATGGCCATATCTGCAGGGAGAAAGTAACCCCACTCCAGATTTAACCCAGTTACCCTCTTACTCCCTCAAATCCACAGGAGAGAGTCCTGGCAAGAGAATGGTGTGTGTGTTCTCATTCTGTGTTACTGTGTTCCAGTGAGAAATCCCTGTGCAGACAGAAATGGAGGCTGTATGCACATTTGTAGAAATGAAGGAGGAAGATCTCAGTGTGACTGTCGTCCTGGATACACACTGGCACAGGATGGCAGAAACTGTGAAGGTAAACGCAGAATGGCTCTGGATCTAGGGGTTATTCTATAGATAGTAGTGGTGATTACAGTGAATAAGGTGTGTGTGTGTGTCCCAGACATCGATGAGTGTGAGATAGGCCAAACTGCCTGTGCCCACGGTTGCCATAACACCCTGGGTTCCTTTACCTGTGTCTGTAACCCGGCATACGAGTTGGGTGCCAACGGCAGGAAATGCTATCGTAAGTCAACTTTAATTCACTCTCAGTCAATTCCAATTTACTCATTGAGACATTATCACTGATGTAAAAATAGCATTACTCATTTACACTTTTCATTTTTACTGGCATGTATCATCATCCATTTTCTACTTTAGGCATGTTGGAGTTTAGATCAAAATACAACAAAGGCTATTACAGTGTTTTGGGTCAGGCTGAAACATTAGCACCACAAGAAAAAGATTCTTTACAGGAAAATATTGTGCCTCTTCTTTTGTGTTTGTGTTTTGGTTTGGAACAACAGGTGTCCATATTTGTCTCTCCTTAGGTATTGAGATGGAGATTGTGAACGGTTGTGAGACCGCCAATGGAGGCTGTTCCCAGAAGTGCCAACACTCCACCCTCGGACCTGTCTGCAGCTGTAACCATGGTTACCATCTGGACGATGACCTCAGGACATGTGTAGGTGAGCAAAGAGCATTTTGGAGAATGATTCCTATAATCAGTTTTGATCAATATGGAGTGGTTTGAGTGGCAATCATTTTGAATTTGGCATGAATTCAAAATGATTGAATTAAATAGACAAATTATTGGCACTAAAGTCCATTCATAGACAGACTTGTCAACAATGGTCATGTGTGTTTCAGACTTGGACGAGTGCGAGGCGGGAAGCTCGTGCTGCGAGCAGAACTGTACGAACTATCCCGGGGGTTACGAATGCTACTGCGGGGCTGGCTACCGTCTCAACTCGGATGGGTGTGGCTGCGATGGTATGGTCCGTTTAGCAGCATAACCTCCTTGATCAAACGATATCAGATTATCTTAAAGGATCTATCTACACAATGGGTTGACGTCCTGTTTACAGACATCAACAACAGAATACAAGTAGTTTTCTCTCCACGATGTAGGCATGCCTCAAGGGAGGGGGTAAATAGGAAGAAAAGTGATTTAGGTTCTGTTGTTGATGTCTGTAAGCACGAAGACACCGTTTGTTGTGTACGATGATGTAATCTCGCTGAACCTAGGGCTTTTTAATGGGGTTTTCCTTATTACTGTGCTTGCTGCATCTTGAACTCTACAGGAAATGTACCTTTTCTAGTTTTGGTTGTTGATGTTGCAGATGTGGATGAGTGTCTGGTAGACATCGGAGGCTGTGACCATACCTGCCAGAACACAGCCGGCTCCTTCCATTGCTACTGTCGCCTAGGACACCGGCTAGATGAGGACCGCGTCTCCTGTATTCGTAAGTGGATCGGATATGAATCCTGTCTGGTAGAAATAATAGTTTATCGTGACTTGACCATAACCTGCCTGAGAAAAACTCTGGGCCTTAGGAGTAGGCTATACCAGGGACTCGAGAGACGATGACTGTTCTACTTTCTCCCTCCAGCCCTGGGGCGGGCAGTAGAGGTGTTGGAGTGGAGCGGTCGCATCGCGGTGGAGCACCCTCCACCCCAGATCACCCTGCTGGCGGACAACTTCCAGCCGCTGGAGCGCTATGACGACTATGGGGAGGAGAGCCTGGGAGAGCTCCGGGCTCAGAGCACCCTCACCCAGACCTTCGGTATACATACACCTGTCGTAACACCTACATAAGGCATACATAAGGCTGTCGTAATACCCACATAAGGCAGTCGTAACACCTATGTAAGCAGCTTATAAGCAGTTCATAAACAGCTTCTTTGCACTTATTTTTTGAGATAGCAAACAATGTCAAAAAAAAATATATATATATACAGTGGGGAGAACAAGTATTTGATACACTGCCGATTTTGCAGGTTTTCCTACAAAGCATGTAGAGGTCTGTAATTTTTATCATAGGTACACTTCAACTGTGAGTGACGGAATCTAAAACAAAAATCCAGAAAATCACATTGTATGATTTTTAAATAATTAATTTGCATTTTATTGCATGACATAAGTATTTGATCACCTACCAACCAGTAAGAATTCCGGCTCTCACAGACCTGTTAGTTTTTCTTTAAGAAGCCCTCCTGTTCTCCACTCATTACCTGTATTAACTGCACCTGTTTGAACTCGTTACCTGTATAAAAGACACCTGTCCACACACTCAATCAAACAGACTCCAACCTCTCCACAATGGCCAAGACCAGAGAGCTGTGTAAGGACATCAGGGATAAAGTTGTAGACCTGCACAAGGCTGGGATGGGCTACAGGACAATAGGCAAGCAGCTTGGTGAGAAGGCAACAACTGTTGGCGCAATTATTAGAAAATGGAAGAAGTTCAAGATGACGGTCAATCTCCCTCGGTCTGGGGCACCATGCAAGATCTCACCTCGTGGAGCATCAATGATCATGAGGAAGGTGAGGGATCAGCCCAGAACTACACGGCAGGACCTGGTCAATGACCTGAAGAGAGCTGGGACCACAGTCTCAAAGAAAACCATTAGTAACACACTACGCCGTCATGGATTAAATTCCTGCAGCGCACGCAAGGTCCCCGTGCTCAAGCCAGCGCATGCCCAGGCCCGTCTGAAGTTTGCCAATGACCATCTGGATGATCCAGAGGAGGAATGGGAGAAGGTCATGTGGTCTGATGAGACAAAAATATAGCTTTTTGGTCTAAACTCCACTCGCCGTGTTTGGAGGAAGAAGAAGAATGAGTACAACCGCAAGAACACCATCCCAACCGTGAAGTATGGAGGTGGAAACATCATTCTTTGGGGATGCTTTTCTGCAAAGGGGACAGGACGACTGCACCGTATTGAGTGGAGGATGGATGGGGCCATGTATAGCGAGATCTTGGCCAACAACCTCCTTCCCTCAGTAAGAGCATTGAAGATGGGTCGTGGCTGGGTCTTCCAGCATGACAACGACCCGAAACACACAGCCAGGGCAACTAAGGAGTAGCTCCGTAAGAAGCATCTCAAGGTCTTGGAGTGGCCTAGCCAGTCTCCAGACCTGAACCCAATAGAAAATCTTTGGAGGGAGCTGAAAGTCCGTATTGCCCAGCGACAGCCCCGAAACCTGAAGGATCTGTATGGAGGAGTGGGCCAAAATCCCTGCTGCAGTGTGTGCAAACCTGGTCAAGAACTACAGGAAACGTATGATCTCTGTAATTGCAAACAAAGATTTCTGTACCAAATATTAAGTTCTGCTTTTCTGATGTATCAAATACTTATGTCATGCAATAAAATGCAAATTAATTACTTAAATATCATACAATGTGATTTTCTGGATTTTTGTTTTAGATTCTGTCACTCACAGTTGAAGAGTACCTATGATAAAAATTACAGACTTCTACATGCTTTGTAAGTGGGAAAACCTGCAAAATCGGCAGTGTATCAAATACTTGTTCTCCCCACTGTATATATATATACATTCAGAAAGTATTCAGACCAGGGTTTTTTTTCTCATCAATCTACACACAATACCCCATAATGTATATAACATTTACATAAGTATTCAGACCCTTTACTCAGTACTTTGTTGAAGCACTTTTGACAGAGGTTACAGACTCAAGTCTTCTTGGGTATGATCTACAAGCAATTTTTTTCTGCAGATCCTCTCAAGCTCTGTCAGGTTGGATGGGGAGTGTTCAGGCTGAGCTACTCAAAGACATTCAGAGACTTGTCCCTAAGCCTTGGCTGTGTGCTTAGGGTCGTTGTCCTGTTGGAAGTTAAACCTTCGCCCCAGTCTGAGGTCCTGAGCATTCTGGAGCAGGTTTTCATCAAGGATCTCTGTACTTGGCTCCGTTCATCTTTTTCATAGTTTCACAGTCCCTGCCGCTGAAAAACACCCCCACAGCATGATGCTGCCACCACCATACTTCACCGTAGGGATGGTACCAGGTTTCCTCCAGACGTGACACTTGGCATTCAGGTCAAAGAGTTCAATCTTGGTTTCATTAGACCAGATATTCTTGTTTCTCATGTTCTGAGAGTCTTTATGTGCCTTTTGGCAAACTCCAAGCGGGCTGTCATGTGCCTTTTACTGAGGATTGGCTTCAGTCTGGTCACTCTACCATAAAGGCCTGATTGGTGGAGTGCTGCAGAGATGATTGTCCTTCTGGAAAGTTCTCCCATCTCCACAGAGGAACTCTGGAGCTCTGTCAGAGTAACCATTGGGTTCTTGGTCACCTCCCTGACCAAGACCCTTCTCCCCTTATTGCTCAGTTAGGCCGGGCAGCCAGCTCTAGGAAGAGTCTTGATGGTTCCAAACTTCTTCCATTTAAGAATGATGGAGGCCACTGTGTTCTTGGGGACCTTCAACTCTTAAATATGCATGTCAATCTCTCCTGGCTCAAAATTCATTACTACTTGTATTTGTGTGAGGTATTGACATGTCTGTTTGAACTACTGGCACACAGCTCGGACACCCATGCATACCCCACAAGACATGCCACCAGAGGTCTCTTCACAGTCCCCAAGTCGAGAACAGACTATGGGAGGCTCACAGTATTAAAATAGAGCCATGACTACATGGAACTCTATTCCACATCAGGTAACTGATGCAAGCAGTAGAATCAGATTTAAAAAACAGATAATAATACACCTTATGGAACAGCAGGGACTGTGAAGCAACACAGACATAGACATAGACACAGACACATGCATACACACACAATAACATACGCACTGTACACACACAAACACATGGATTTTGTTATTGTAGATATGCGGTAGTGGTGGAGTAGGGGCCTGAGGGCACACAGTGTGTTGTGAAATCTATACAATGTTTTTAAAATTGTATAACTGCCTTCCTCCTCCCCAGTGTGTCTAAATGACACGTTTGGCCATGACTGCAGCCTGACGTGTGACGACTGTTCCAACGGTGGTGTGTGTGACCTGGAGGAGGGACGTTGTGACTGTCCTGATGGGTGGACAGGCCTCGTCTGCAACCAGAGTGAGTCTCTTCTGCTCCTGAAGCCATGCAGAGACAACCAAACATTAACTATATGTACAAAAGTATGTGGAAGCCCCTTCAAATGAGTGGATTCGGCTATTTCAGCCACACCAGTTGCTGACAGCTGTATAAATTGACCACACAGCCATGTAATCTCAATAGACAAACATTGGCAGTAGAATGGCCTTACTGAAGAGCTCAGTGACTTTCAACGTGTCACCGTCATAAGATGCCACCTTCCCAACAAGCCAGTTAGTCACATTTCGGCCATGCTAGAGCTGCCCCGGTCAACTGTAAGTGCTGTTATTGTGAAGTGGAAACATCTAGGAGCAACAACGGCTCAGTCGAACAAAAGTAGGCTACATGAAAAGTGCAATACCGTTAGTATAACTGCGTGTTAGTGTAGGTTTTCACTGAATTTATGTAAATCATGAAGCTCATCTGCATTTCCTGTGGCTCAAATTAAGATCCTACATCTGTATAAACGTTACTTACCTTCTGTTTGAAGAGGATTTAATTAAGATCCTACATCTGTATAAACATTACTTACCTTCTGTTTGAAGAGGATTTTACACGATGTCAGACAGAAAAGGGCCTGTTTTGATGACGTATAAAGCTTTGTTGAGAGATTTAACGCCATACATCTATCAGTCTATGCTTCTCTCACCCTCTCTCCTTCCCTCTGCCCAGCTTGTCCAAAGGGCACCTTTGGCAGGAACTGCCTCTTCAGCTGTAAGTGTAAGAATGGTGCCACCTGTGACTCTGTGAGTGGGCACTGCCGCTGCCCGCCTGGAGTCAGTGGGGACCTGTGCCAGGATGGTGAGTTGGCACAGATTCATGTTATCATGCAGACTTGGATCAAAATAGCATTGATTTAGGTCACCTAGCATAATCGAACCAATTGAATTGTCTCAAAAGTGCAAATAGCAATATTAGTGCACATTATAATGTGGTAACATGCAATCTTGCCTATATGTCTCTGTGCTCCGTAGGCTGTCCTAGCGGTCTGTATGGGAAACTGTGCAATAAGAAGTGTAACTGTGCCAATAACGGGCGCTGCCATCGGACCTACGGAGCCTGCTTGTGTGACCCCGGGCTCTATGGGCGCTTCTGTCACCTAGGTGACTGACTCTCTCCTTTCCTTTCTGTCAGTCTTTCACTCCATGGGAAAGTACTCATTCATAGTACATCAGGATCATACTGTGATCGGGGGCTGTCAAGCGTCTCAGAGGAGTGCTGATCTAGGATCAGGTCCCCTCTGTCCATGTAATGGTATTCAATGTGATCTAAAAGGCAAAACTGATCCTAAATCTGAACTTCATCTCAGAGATGCTTTCTAAATATGTGCCCTGGACCTCTTCCCTGCACTACCATGTACCCAGTCAGGTAGTATTGCTGTCTGCAGGCCTGTTTAACCCTTGGTGTGCCGTCTCTACCCAGCGTGTCCTAAGTGGGCGTACGGCCCTGGCTGCTCGGAGGAGTGCCAGTGTGTCCAACAGAACACCATAGAGTGCCACCGCCGCCATGGCTCCTGTGTCTGCAAACCAGGCTACCAGGGCAAGAACTGCCAGGAGGGTCAGTGGTTCTGGAGACACACTCACACACACACACGTTACACACACACACACACGCACATGCACACACATGCACACACAGAGACCCACGCACACACACAAAAACCAACACAGACATCAAGGAACGGTTCTATCTGGCTTAATCTGGGTCCTAAATGTGTATCCAGTACTTTTAATTCACATTCACCCCTCTTCTCTAGAGTGTGACAGAGGATACTATGGCCTCGCCTGCAAGAGGACATGTGAGTGCCCATCAGGGGTACCCTGTGATCATGTGACAGGGGAGTGTCTGCGCCAGTGCCCGCCTGGTTTCCATGGGGACAATTGTGACCTAGGTGGGTACAGTGCATGGCATGCCAACCCAGATTTATTGGGAATAGAAATGTGTGTTTACACTGAACAAAAATATAAATGCATCATGTAAAGTGTTGGTCACATGTTTCATGAGCTGAATTGAAAGATCCCAGAAATGTTCCATATGCACAAAAAGCGTATTTCTCTATTAGTGAACATTTCTCCTTTGCCAAGATAATCCATCCACCTGACAGGTGTGGCATATCAAACAGCATGATCATTACACAAGAGCACCTTGTGCTGGGGCCACTCTAAAATGTCACACAGCAGAATGAAACGCACACCTGTTTAGGTGAAGTGCTGCCTAGCGGAGTAGAAAAGCAGAGCCGCACACTCTAGGAGCTCAGATGTAATAATTTAGTAACCTAATAACCAATGTTTGATCAGGGTATACACAACACAATGCGACAGATGTCTCAAGTTTTGAGGGAGTGTACAATTGGCATTCTGACTGCAGGAATGTCCTGTCTCATGGCTTGATTCCTAAGCGACTGGTTTTATGTTTGTTTTTGCTCTTTTTCTAATGGTTTCCATGGTGCCCAGTAGTTTCTGGACTTCTGTTTTCCTCTCTCTTGCTTTTTATGCTGAGTAGTTACCCAACAATCAATTGATTGATTAAACAGGTATGTAAGTCCTGGGGTGGAACAGGAGTGTCCATTAGGTAAGAACAGAAGTGTTCATTAAAGGTTGACATTTTGCTAATGGAAAAAAGGAAGCACCCTAGTTATGAGCCAACCATGTGATTCTCAGCCCCTACTGCGTCATTCTAGAATACTGACACGTTAAAACAGCGGTCCCCAACCAACGGGCACATTCGCTACCGGGCCGCACGGAAAGGATAAATAATTAATGTTTATTTAATTCTGCAAAATAAAAGAATTATATACAATTCTAGGCTATTTGTGTAGTAATTACATTGAACTTGGTGCAGTATGTTGGTCCTTTTCTCACCACTCTAATATCTCTGTCACGCCCACAACACTTTACATATGTTGAACTTGAGTAAAGCGCGCGCCTTCTTTCCCGCCAACTCTGTACTAGCTAGCTACGTTAGCTGACGAATAAAAACCAACTCTGTACTAGCTAGCTACGTTAGCTGACGAATAAAAACCAACTCTGTATTAGCTAGCTACGTTAGCTGACGAATAAAAACCAACTCTGTACTAGCTAGCTACGTTAGCTGACGAATAAAAACCAACTCTGTACTAGCTAGCTACGTTAGCTGACGAATAAAAACCAACTCTGTACTAGCTAGCTACGTTAGCTGACGAATAAAAACCAACTCTGTACTAGCTAGCTACGTTAGCTGACGAATAAAAACCAACTCTGTATTAGCTAGCTACGTTAGCTGACGAATAAAAACCAACTCTGTACTAGCTAGCTACGTTAGCTGACGAATAAAAACCAACTCTGTACTAGCTAGCTACGTTAGCTGACGAATAAAAACCAACTCTGTATTAGCTAGCTACGTTAGCTGACGAATAAAAACCAACTCTGTACTAGCTAGCTACGTTAGCTGACGAATAAAAACCAACTCTGTATTAGCTAGCTACGTTAGCTGACGAATAGAAACCAACTCTGTATTAGCTAGCTACGTTAGCTGACGAATAAAAACCAACTCTGTATTAGCTAGCTACGTTAGCTGACGAATAAAAACCAACTCTGTATTAGCTAGCTACGTTAGCTGACGAATAAAAACCAACTCTGTATTAGCTAGCTACGTTAGCTGACGAATAAAAACCAACTCTGTATTAGTTAGCTACGTTAGCTGACGAATAAAAACCAACTCTGTACTAGCTAGCTACGTTAGCTGACGAATAAAAACCAACTCTGTACTAGCTAGCTACGTTAGCTGACGAATAAAAACCAACTCTGTACTAGCTAGCTACGTTAGCTGACGAATAAAAACCAACTCTGTATTAGCTAGCTACGTTAGCTGACGAATAAAAACCAACTCTGTACTAGCTAGCTACGTTAGCTGACGAATAAAAACCAACTCTGTACTAGCTAGCTACGTTAGCTGACGAATAAAAACCAACTCTGTACTAGCTAGCTACGTTAGCTGACATGAATAAAAACCAACTCTGTATTAGCTAGCTACGTTAGCTGACGAATAAAAACCAACTCTGTACTAGCTAGCTACGTTAGCTGACGAATGAAACCCAACTCTGTACTAGCTAGCTACGTTAGCTGACATGAATAAAAACCAACTCTGTACTAGCTAGCTACGTTAGCTGACATGAATAAAAACCAACTCTGTACTAGCTAGCTACGTTAGCTGACATGAATAAATAACAACTCTGTACTAGCTAGCTACGTTAGCTGACATGAATAAAAACCAACTCTGTACTAGCTAGCTACGTTAGCTGACATGAATAAATAACAACTCTGTACTAGCTAGCTACGTTAGCTGACATGAATAAAAACCAACTTTGCGTCTCTGGAGAGCTTCTTCTGAAGGGCTAAGGGAGATAAAAGACCTAACGACGATGCCTCATTCAATAGAAAATATGATGAGTTCTACCTAAAATATGGCTTTATTGCGACAGGTGACTCGCATGCTCCAAGCCCCCTGTGTGTAGTATGTGGAGATAGGCTATCTAACGAGGCAATGAAGCCCTCAAAACTGCTTCGGCACATCGAATCCAAGCACCCTGCACTTAAAGACAAACCTGTTTGAATTCTTTGAACAAGAAGGACAGAAGCAAGTCTTGAAAGCCACCGCATCAACAAACGTGGCTGCACTGACAGCGTCATACTTAGTGGCTAGCCGTATTTCTAAGGCCAAGAAGCCTTTCACTATTGGCGAGGAGTTGATTCTACCTGCTGCTAAGGACATTTGCCGTGAATTCTTAGGAGAGACTGCAGCTAAAAAGATAGCACAGGTTCCTCTTTCGGCAACCGTCACTAGGCGAATTGATGAAATAGCGGAGGACGTTGAGGCACAATTGTTAGAGAGGCTTAACGAGTCACCGTGGTATGCAATCCAGGTTGACGAATCTACCGATGTCGACAACAAGGCAATACTGTACTGCTTGTTTATGTGCGATATATATATTTCAGGATGATGTGCATGAGGATATGTTGCGTGCGCTGTCCCTGCCGACTAACACAACGGCCGCAGAATTATTCAAGTCTTTGGATGATTACATGTCAGGAAAATTGGATTGGTCATTCTGTGTTGGCGTATGCACGGATGGGGCTGCTGCCATGACTGGACGGCTGTCTGGTTGCACTACCCGGGTTAAAGAGGCTGCGCCTGTGTCATTCACAGAGAAATGCTGGCTAGCCGAAAAATGTCACCTGAATTTAACGTCATATTGAATGATGTTATTAAAGTTATCAATCACTAGCGTCTGTTTGGGCAGCTTCTCTTATACACAGCAGTCAGATGGCTATCCAGGGGAGATCGCTTGCCAGAGTGTTTGAGTTACGAGAGCCGCTGCAGAGGTTTCTTTCAGAAAAAATCACAGCTGACAGCACATTTCAATGACGAGGAATGGGTCGCAAAACTCACTTACCTGTGTGACATATTCCACCTGCTCAACGAACTGTCACTTCAGGGGAGAATGACAACTGTCTTTAAGTTGACAGATAAAGTGTCTGCATTCAAAGCCAAACTGGAACTGTGGCGATATTTGACATGCTCCAAACATTAGCAGGGATTTTGGAAGAGGTTGAGATTGGGTCGTCTCTCTCCCAGCTGGTGCAGGATCACCAAGCTTCGCTGTCAACGGAGTTCGAGCGTTACTTCCCAACCGACTGGACATAAGGAACATGTCACTGCCTCCCATCACCCCTAGATGGGAGCATCTTGTTGGCTGTCACTGTCTCCCATCACCCCTAGATGGGAGCATCTTGTTGGGTGTCACTGTCTCCCATCACCCCTAGATGGGAGCATCTTGTTGGGTGTCACTGTCTCCCATCACCCCTAGATGGGACCATCTTGTTGGGTGTCACTGTCTCCCATCACCCCTAGATGGGACCATCTTGTTGGGTGTCACTGTCTCCCATCACCCCTAGATGGGACCATCTTGTTGGCGGGAATCACTGATTCAGCAACATGGTGAGTTGCAATGTTTTTGTTACATGGTCATTTGAGAAAAATGGGGTGTGTGCTAGTGGGTCTAGTGGGTCTGGTGGGTCTAGTGGGTCTAGTGGGTCTGGTGGGTCTAGTGGGTCTGGTGGGTCTGGTGGGTCTAGTGGGTCTGGTGGGTCTGGTGGGTCTGGTGGGTCTAGTGGGTCTGGTGGGTCTAGTGGGTCTGGGTAGGTATGATGTTTGTATTTTGTTGTCGTTTGTATGTGTATGTTTTGTATTGTTTATAAAATTAAAATATAATCTTACAAAAACAAAAGACTAAAATGTCAAAAATGTGTGTGTTTTACTGCAGCGTTCTGGCCATACTAGCAGGCAGCTGTGTGTTTTACTGCAGCGTTCTGGCCACACTGGCAGGCAGCTGTGTGTTTTACTGCAGCGTTCTGGCCACACTGGCAGGCAGCTGTGTGTTTTACTGCAGCGTTCTGGCCACACTGGCAGGCAGCTGTGTGTTTTACTGCAGCGTTCTGGCCACACTGGCAGGCAGCTGTGTGTTTTACTGCAGCGTTCTGGCCACACTGGCAGGCAGAGCTGTCCTTTGGGTCTGCTTCCTCCATCCATCTTTCCCTCTATCTTTTCACTTATCCCTCTTCTTACCCACTAAAGACATCAATGGTGTCTGGCTTTGGACCTAGCAGGATAGTCATTCTGGGATGGATGTACTCAAACTCTGTGGGAGATAGAGTGTGTGCGTTTGTGTGTTTCCAGACACGCATGCTTGTGTCCATGAGAGTGTGTGTGTGTGTGGGGAGCTGAACTTACTGCATAAGTAAGCAACTATAATACTGTTTGTGTGTCAGCGTGTGTATATAGCTGTGCTTGTGTGTGTGTGTATCTATGTGTGTCCATGTATGTGTGTGGGACAATAAACGTCGAGTTGCTTGTCATCTGGAAGCCATGAAGCGACCAGAGCCTTTCATCTGCACTCAAGTAGGAACATTGGGGAATGGTGCCAGGATAGCTTCTCTTACTTCCCCAGTCTATCTGTCTATCTGCCTCTGTTACTGTATGTTTTTGAAACCTTTCCCTGACGGTTTTATTTGGATACTCTGGGCACTGTGGAGGGGAAAGATACCCTCAGTCTCTAAACAAGTAAACAGGCTCTTTCACTCTGTCTATCGGTCTCTGTCTGTCTTCCTCTGTCTCTGTCTCTGTCTCTGTCTCTGTCTCCTCTTCCTCTCTCTCTTCCTCTCTCTCTTCCTCTCTCTCTTCCTTTCTCTCTCTCTCTCTCTTTCTCTCTCTCTCTCTCTCACTCTCTCTCTCTCTCTCTCTCTCTCTCTCAGCGTTTATTGATTCAATTAATTTTACTCTCTTTACTCGCCCTTTTGTGAACCGTGACGATGTATCCTGTGTTTTTGAACAGCTAAAATAAAAAACCTGCAGCGATTTGATCAAACATTCAAGATGAGCTAGATAGATCCACCTTTCACAGGCCAAGAGAAACTTAGGCAGGATAAGCAGATGGTGTCCAACACACATCCACAGATATTTCCTACCTATCAATCCAATCGAAACATATTGATCCAAATTAGTTCAATTGAGGGTAGCCAAACAGTTGTGTAAGCATGAAATACTTCAGTGTTTTTTTCGTTTGTATATCATCATACAGTCAATGAATCACGAATGTCTGTGTGTGTGTGTCCTCTCACGCAGACTGCCTGAAGGGTCGCTACGGGGCTGGATGTAACCAATTTTGCCACTGCTCTGGCTCGCCATGTGACAAGGTGACAGGACAGTGTCACTGTCTTGCCGGTGTGACTGGACAGCACTGTGAGACTGGTAAGGACAGGGGGCAATGTGGGTGGCATGGGCGAAGAGGAACAGGGATGGTGGGGTTTCCAATCACTAAATCCAAAATCGTTGTTATAATGCTGTCTTTTCTCTTATGTGTACTACACAAACATCCAAGGACGTGTCCGGCACTAGGCAGGCCGAGTATCACCAGTACACAACATAGAACTGTCACAGAAAACCTCAACCTCCAAGGAAAACTAGAGAGAAGAACCAGTACTCCTAGTACCGGATCTGGCTGGCCTAGGCATAATGACAAATCCAATAGGAATATCCTGGCATACCGGCATGGAAAAAGTCCTGTATCGGCCATGGTCGGTCCACTTCAAATCAGCATGGGATGGGCTGGTAGTATGTGTGTTACATTCAACAATGTGACCGCACATCTCTCTGCAACTGCTAACCATATTAAAACAATCCATCTCTGATGTCTTTCCATTCGGGTCCGTTTGAGCTTCTCCTGGACATTGTTGTGAATACGAGCTCCTTGGAGGAGGAGATGGAACTGAGTCTGGCGGTTTTAGAGAGTAGAGAGAGCTTAAGTTCCACAGGCTGTGTCCCAAATGGTACCCTATTTTGACCAAGGTAGTGCACTATATAGGGAATAGGGTGCCATTTTGGATGGACCGAGTGTCTTTTCTCAACGTTGTTCACCTCTGGCTGAGGTCAACGTGAACCGAAACTGCACGGAAAATGATGGGGCAGAAGAGCTATGTCACAATATGGATCCATAAAAACAATGTTAACAAAAAAAAGGAATGTGCACCCATGACAGTAGACAGAAGAAGAGTGAGAGAGAAGAAAACCATCTGTAGCGAGTTATACATATTTTTTTATCAAGTTTGATTTTCAAAGAAGACATGAGAATCCCAACTCTGATCATTCTTTTGTCACGGAACAATAATGCTGAATTATATTAACACCATGTGGAGAATAGAACATTACATTCACATTCACCATGGACAGCTTTGGAGTCTCTCTCTCTCTCCCTCTCTCCATCTGTTTGTTTGTTAGAGTGTGAGGAGGGTCGTTGGGGGTTGGGCTGCTCAGGCGCCTGTCCCCACTGTCAGAACAGGGGAGAGTGTCACAAACACAATGGAGTGTGCCGCTGCCAACCTGGATACATGGGAACCCTGTGTCAGAGCGGTGAGAGACACTCTAGTTACCACTCCTCAGACGTAGTATAATAGTCACCACTCCTCAGACGTAGTATAATAGTCACCACTCCTCAGACGTAGTATAATAGTCACCACTCCTCAGACTTAGTATAATAGTCACCACTCCTCAGACGTAGTATAATAGTCACCACTCCTCAGACGTAGTATAATAGTCACCACTCCTCAGACGTAGTATAATAGTTACCACTCCTCAGACGTAGTATAATAGTCACCACTCCTCAGACGTAGTATAATAGTCACCACTCCTCAGACGTAGTATAATAGTTACCACTCCTCAGACGTAGTATAATAGTCACCACCCCTCAGACGTAGTATAATAATCACCACTCCTCAGACGTAGTATAATAGTCACCACTCCTCACTCCTCAGACGTAGTATAATAGTCAACACTCCTCAGACGTAGTATAATAGTCACCACTCCTCAGACGTAGTATAATAGTCACCACTCCTCAGACGTAGTATAATAGTTACCACTCCTCAGACGTAGTTTAATAGTTACCACTCCTCAGACGTAGTATAGTAGTCACCACTCCTCAGACGTAGTATAATAGTCACCACTCCTCAGACGTAGTATAATAGTTACCACTCCTCAGACGTAGTATAATAGTTACCACTCCTCAGACGTAGTATAATAGTTACCACTCCACAGACGTAGTATAATAGTCACCACTCCTCAGACGTAGTATAATAGTCACCACTCCTCAGACGTAGTATAATAGTCACCACTCCTCCTCAGACGTAGTATAATAGTCACCACTCCTCCTCAGACGTAGTATAATAGTCACCACTCCTCCTCAGACGTAGTATAATAGTCACCACTCCTCAGACGTAGTTTAATAGTCACCACTCCTCAGACGTAGTATAATAGTCACCACTCCTCAGACTTAGTATAATAGTCACCACTCCTCAGACGTAGTATAATAGTCACCACTCCTCAGACGTAGTATAATAGTCACCACCCCTCAGACGTAGTATAATAATCACCACTCCTCAGACGTAGTATAATAGTCACCACTCCTCACTCCTCAGACGTAGTATAATAGTCAACACTCCTCAGACGTAGTATAATAGTCACCACTCCTCAGACGTAGTATAATAGTCACCACTCCTCAGACGTAGTATAATAGTTACCACTCCTCAGACGTAGTTTAATAGTTACCACTCCTCAGACGTAGTATAGTAGTCACCACTCCTCAGACGTAGTATAATAGTCACCACTCCTCAGACGTAGTATAATAGTTACCACTCCTCAGACGTAGTATAATAGTTACCACTCCTCAGACGTAGTATAATAGTTACCACTCCACAGACGTAGTATAATAGTCACCACTCCTCAGACGTAGTATAATAGTCACCACTCCTCAGACGTAGTATAATAGTCACCACTCCTCCTCAGACGTAGTATAATAGTCACCACTCCTCCTCAGACGTAGTATAATAGTCACCACTCCTCCTCAGACGTAGTATAATAGTCACCACTCCTCAGACGTAGTTTAATAGTCACCACTCCTCAGACGTAGTATAATAGTCACCACTCCTCAGACGTAGTATAATAGTCACCACTCCTCAGACGTAGTATAATAGTCACCACTCCTCAGACGTAGCATAATAGTTACCACTCCTCAGACGTAGTATAATAGTCACCACTCCTCAGACGTAGTATAATAGTCACCACTCCTCAGACTTAGTATAATAGTCACCACTCCTCCTCAGACTTAGTATAATAGTCACCACTCCTCCTCAGACGTAGTATAATAGTCACCACTCCTCCTCAGACGTAGTATAATAGTTACCACTCCTCCTCAGACGTAGTATAATAGTTACCACTCCTCAGACGTAGTATAATAGTCACCACTCCTCAGACGTAGTATAATAGTCGCCACTCCTCAGACGTAGTATAATAGTTACCACTCCTCAGACAGACGTAGTATAATAGTTACCACTCCTCAGACGTAGTATAATAGTCACCACTCCTCAGACGTAGTATAATAGTCACCACTCCTCAGACGTAGCATAATAGTTACCACTCCTCAGACGTAGTATAATAGTCACCACTCCTCAGACGTAGTATAATAGTCACCACTCCTCAGACTTAGTATAATAGTCACCACTCCTCCTCAGACTTAGTATAATAGTCACCACTCCTCCTCAGACGTAGTATAATAGTCACCACTCCTCCTCAGACGTAGTATAATAGTTACCACTCCTCCTCAGACGTAGTATAATAGTTACCACTCCTCAGACGTAGTATAATAGTCACCACTCCTCAGACGTAGTATAATAGTCGCCACTCCTCAGACGTAGTATAATAGTTACCACTCCTCAGACAGACGTAGTATAATAGTTACCACTCCTCAGACGTAGTATAATAGTCACCACTCCTCAGACGTAGTATAATAGTCACCACTCCTCAGACGTAGTATAATAGTCACCACTCCTCAGACGTAGTATAATAGTTACCACTCCTCAGACGTAGTATAATAGTTACCACTTCTCAGACGTAGTTTAATAGTCCACTCCTCAGACGTAGTATAATAGTCACCACTCCTCAGACGTAGTATAATAGTCACCACTCCTCAGACGTAGTATAATAGTTACCGCTCCTCAGACGTAGTATAATAGTTACCACTCCTCAGACGTAGTATAATTGTCACCACTCCTCAGACATGGTATAATAGTCACCACTCCTCAGACGTAGTATAATAATCACCACTCCTCAGACGTAGTATAATAGTCACCACTCCTCAGACGTAGTATAATAGCCACCACTCCTCAGACGTAGTATAATAGTCACCACTCCTCAGACGTAGTATAATAGCCACCACTCCTCAGACGTAGTATAATAGTCACCACTCCTCAGACGTAGTATAATAGTCACCACTCCTCAGACGTAGTATAATAGTCACCACTCCTCAGACGTAGTATAATAGTCACCACTCCTCAGACGTAGTATAATAGTCACCACTCCTCAGACGTAGTATAATAGTCACCACTCCTCAGACGTAGTATAATAGTCACCACTCCTCAGACGTAGTATAATAGTCACCACTCCTCAGACGTAGTATAATAGTTACCACTCCTCAGACGTAGTATAATAGTCACCACCCCTCAGACGTAGTATAATAGTCACCACTCCTCACTCCTCAGACGTAGTATAATAGTCAACACTCCTCAGACGTAGTATAATAGTCACCACTCCTCAGACGTAGTATAATAGTTACCACTCCTCAGACGTAGTTTAATAGTTACCACTCCTCAGACGTAGTATAGTAGTCACCACTCCTCAGACGTAGTATAATAGTCACCACTCCTCAGACGTAGTATAATAGTTACCACTCCTCAGACGTAGTATAATAGTTACCACTCCTCAGACGTAGTATAATAGTCACCACTCCTCAGACGTAGTATAATAGTCACCACTCCTCAGACGTAGTATAATAGTCACCACTCCTCAGACGTAGTATAATAGTCACCACTCCTCAGACGTAGTATAATAGTCACCACTCCTCAGACGTAGTATAATAGTCACCACTCCTCCTCAGACGTAGTATAATAGTCACCACTCCTCAGACGTAGTATAATAGTCACCACCCCTCAAACGTAGTATAATAGTCACCACTCCTCACTCCTCAGACGTAGTATAATAGTCAACACTCCTCAGACGTAGTATAATAGTCACCACTCCTCAGACGTAGTATAATAGTTACCACTCCTCAGACGTGGTTTAATAGTTACCACTCCTCAGACGTAGTATAGTAGTCACCACTCCTCAGACGTAGTATAATAGTCACCACTCCTCAGACGTAGTATAATAGTTACCACTCCTCAGACGTAGTATAATAGTTACCACTCCTCAGACGTAGTATAATAGTTACCACTCCTCAGACGTAGTATAATAGTCACCACTCCTCAGACGTAGTATAATAGTCACCACTCCTCAGACGTAGTATAATAGTCACCACTCCTCAGACGTAGTATAATAGTTACCACTCCTCAGACGTAGTATAATAGTTACCACTCCTCAGACGTAGTATAATAGTTACCACTCCTCAGACGTAGTATAATAGTTACCACTCCTCAGACGTAGTATAATAGTCACCACTCCTCAGACGTAGTATAATAGTTACCACTCCTCAGACGTAGTATAATAGTTACCACTCCTCAGACGTAGTATAATAGTCACCACTCCTCAGACGTAGTATAATAGTCACCACTTCTCAGACGTAGTATAATAGTCACCACTCCTCAGACGTAGTATAATAGTCACCACTCCTCAGACGTAGTATAATAGTCACCACTCCTCAGACGTAGTATAATAGTCACCACTCCTCAGACGTAGTATAATAGTCACCACTCCTCAGACGTAGTATAATAGTTACCACTCCTCAAACGTAGTATAATAGTCACCACTCCTCAGACGTAGTGTAATAGTCACCACTCCTCAGACGTAGTGTAATAGTCACCACTCCTCAGACGTAGTATAATAGTCACCACTCCTCAGACGTAGTATAATAGTCACCACTCCTCAGACGTAGTATAATAGTTACCACTCCTCAGACGTAGTATAATAGTCACCACCCCTCAGACGTAGTTTAATAGTCACCACTTCTCAGACGTAGTATAATAGTCACCACTCCTCACTCCTCAGACGTAGTATAATAGTCAACACTCCTCAGACGTAGTATAATAGTCACCACTCCTCAGACGTAGTATAATAGTCACCACTCCTCAGACGTAGTATAATAGTTACCACTCCTCAGACGTAGTTTAATAGTTACCACTCCTCAGACGTAGTATAGTAGTCACCACTCCTCAGACGTAGTATAATAGTCACCACTCCTCAGACGTAGTATAATAGTTACCACTCCTCAGACGTAGTATAATAGTTACCACTCCTCAGACGTAGTTTAATAGTCCACTCCTCAGACGTAGTATAATAGTCACCACTCCTCAGACGTAGTATAATAGTCACCACTCCTCAGAAGTAGTATAATAGTCACCACTCCTCAGACGTAGTATAATAGTCACCACTCCTCAGACGTAGTTTAATAGTCACCACTCCTCAGACGTAGTATAATAGTCACCACTCCTCAGACGTAGTATAATAGTCATCACTCCTCAGACGTTGTATAATAGTTACCACTCCTCAGACGTAGTATAATAGTTACCACTCCTCAGACGTAGTATAATAGTTACCACTCCTCAGACGTAGTATAATAGTCACCACTCCTCAGACGTAGTATAATAGTCACCACTCCTCAGACGTAGTATAATAGTCACCACTCCTCAGACGTAGTATAATAGTTACCACTCCTCAGACGTAGTATAATAGTTACCACTCCTCAGACGTAGTATAATAGTTACCACTCCTCAGACGTAGTATAATAGTCACCACTCCTCAGACGTAGTATAATAGTCACCACTCCTCAGACGTAGTATAATAGTCACCACTCCTCAGACGTAGTATAATAGTCACCACTCCTCAGACGTAGTATAATAGTCACCACTCCTCAGACGTAGTATAATAGTTACCACTCCTCAAACGTAGTATAATAGTCACCACTCCTCAGACGTAGTATAATAGTCACCACTCCTCAGACGTAGTATAATAGTCACCACTCCTCAGACGTAGTATAATAGTCACCACTCCTCAGACGTAGTATAATAGTCACCACTCCTCAGACGTAGTATAATAGTCAACACTCCTCAGACGTAGTATAATAGTCACCACTCCTCAGACGTAGTATAATAGTCACCACTCCTCAGACGTAGTATAATAGTTACCACTCCTCAGACGTAGTTTAATAGTTACCACTCCTCAGACGTAGTATAGTAGTCACCACTCCTCAGACGTAGTATAATAGTCACCACTCCTCAGACGTAGTATAATAGTCACCACTCCTCAGACGTAGTATAATAGTCACCACTCCTCAGACGTAGTATAATAGTTACCACTCCTCAGACGTAGTATAATAGTTACCACTCCTCAGACGTAGTATAAAAGTTACCACTCCTCAGACGTAGTATAATAGTCACCACTCCTCCTCAGACGTAGTATAATAGTCACCACTCCTCCTCAGACGTAGTATAATAGTCACCACTCCTCCTCAGACGTAGTATAATAGTCACCACTCCTCCTCAGACGTAGTATAATAGTCACCACTCCTCAGACGTAGTATAATAGTCACTCCTCCTCAGACGTAGTATAATAGTTACCACTCCTCAGACGTAGTATAATAGTCACCACTCCTCAGACGTAGTATAATAGTCGCCACTCCTCAGACGTAGTATAATAGTTACCACTCCTCAGACGTAGTATAATAGTCACCACTCCTCAGACAGACGTAGTATAATAGTTACCACTCCTCAGACGTAGTATAATAGTCACCACTCCTCAGACGTAGTATAATAGTCACCACTCCTCAGACGTAGTATAATAGTCACCACTCCTCAGACGTAGTATAATAGTTACCACTCCTCAGACGTAGTATAATAGTTACCACTCCTCAGACGTAGTTTAATAGTCCACTCCTCAGACGTAGTATAATAGTCACCACTCCTCAGACGTAGTATAATAGTCACCACTCCTCAGAAGTAGTATAATAGTCACCACTCCTCAGACGTAGTATAATAGTCACCACTCCTCAGACGTAGGTTAATAGTCACCACTCCTCAGACGTAGTATAATAGTCACCACTCCTCAGACGTAGTATAATAGTCACCACTCCTCAGACGTAGTATAATAGTTACCACTCCTCAGACGTAGTATAATAGTTACCACTCCTCAGACGTAGTATAATAGTTACCACTCCTCAGACGTAGTATAATAGTTACCACTCCTCAGACGTAGTATAATAGTCACCACTCCTCACTCCTCAGACGTAGTATAATAGTCACCACTCCTCACTCCTCAGACGTAGTATAATAGTTACCACTCCTCAGACGTAGTATAATAGTCACCACTCCTCAGACGTAGTATAATAGTCACCACTCCTCAGACGTAGTATAATAGTTACCACTCCTCAGACGTAGTATAATAGTCACCACTCCTCAGACGTAGAATAATAGTCACCACTCCTCAGACGTAGTATAATAGTCACCACTCCTCAGACGTAGTATAATAGTCACCACTCCTCAGACGTAGTATAATAGTCACTCCTCCTCAGACGTAGTATAATAGTCACCACTCCTCAGACGTAGTATAATAATCACCACTCCTCAGACGTAGTATAATAGTCACCACTCCTCAGACGTAGTATAATAGTCACCACTCCTCAGACGTAGTATAATAGTCACCACTCCTCAGACGTAGTATAATAGTTACCACTCCTCAAACGTAGTATAATAGTCACCACTCCTCAGACGTAGTATAATAGTCACCACTCCTCAGACGTAGTATAATAGTCACCACTCCTCAGACGTAGTATAATAGTCACCACTCCTCAGACGTAGTATAATAGTCACCACTCCTCAGACGTAGTATAATAGTCAACACTCCTCAGACGTAGTATAATAGTCACCACTCCTCAGACGTAGTATAATAGTCACCACTCCTCAGACGTAGTATAATAGTTACCACTCCTCAGACGTAGTTTAAAAGTTACCACTCCTCAGACGTAGTATAGTAGTCACCACTCCTCAGACGTAGTATAATAGTCACCACTCCTCAGACGTAGTATAATAGTTACCACTCCTCAGACGTAGTATAATAGTTACCACTCCTCAGACGTAGTATAAAAGTTACCACTCCTCAGACGTAGTATAATAGTCACCACTCCTCAGACGTAGTATAATAGTCACCACTCCTCAGACGTAGTATAATAGTCACCACTCCTCCTCAGACGTAGTATAATAGTCACCACTCCTCCTCAGACGTAGTATAATAGTCACCACTCCTCCTCAGACGTAGTTAAATAGTCACCACTCCTCAGACGTAGTATAATAGTCACCACTCCTCAGACGTAGTATAATAGTCACTCCTCCTCAGACGTAGTATAATAGTTACCACTCCTCAGACGTAGTATAATAGTCGCCACTCCTCAGACGTAGTATAATAGTCGCCACTCCTCAGACGTAGTATAATAGTTACCACTCCTCAGACGTAGTATAATAGTCACCACTCCTCAGACAGACGTAGTATAATAGTTACCACTCCTCAGACGTAGTATAATAGTCACCACTCCTCAGACGTAGTATAATAGTCACCACTCCTCAGACGTAGTATAATAGTCACCACTCCTCAGACGTAGTATAATAGTTACCACTCCTCAGACGTAGTTTAATAGTTACCACTCCTCAGACGTAGTATAGTAGTCACCACTCCTCAGACGTAGTATAATAGTCACCACTCCTCAGACGTAGTATAATAGTTACCACTCCTCAGACGTAGTATAATAGTTACCACTCCTCAGACGTAGTATAATAGTTACCACTCCTCAGACGTAGTATAATAGTCACCACTCCTCTGACGTAGTATAATAGTCACCACTCCTCAGACGTAGTATAATAGTTACCACTCCTCAGACGTAGTATAATAGTCACCACTCCTCAGACGTAGTATAATAGTCACCACTCCTCAGACGTAGTATAATAGTCACCACTCTTCAGACGTAGTATAATAGTCACCACTCCTCAGACGTAGTATAATAGTCACCACTCCTCAGACGTAGTATAATAGTCACCACTCCTCAGACGTAGTTTAATAGTCACCACTCCTCAGACGTAGTATAAAAGTCACCACTCCTCAGACGTAGTATAAAAGTCACCACTCCTCAGACGTAGTATAATAGTCACCACTCCTCAGACGTAGTATAATAGTCACCACTCCTCAGACGTAGTATAATAGTCACCACTCCTCAGACGTAGTATAATAGTTACCACTCCTCAGACGTAGTATAATAGTTACCACTCCTCAGACGTAGTTTAATAGTCCACTCCTCAGACGTAGTATAATAGTCACCACTCCTCAGACGTAGTATAATAGTCACCACTCCTCAGAAGTAGTATAATAGTCACCACTCCTCAGACGTAGTATAATAGTCACCACTCCTCAGACGTAGTATAATAGTCACCACTCCTCAGACGTAGTATAATAGTCACCACTCCTCAGACGTAGTATAATAGTTACCACTCCTCAGACGTAGTATAATAGTTACCACTCCTCAGACGTAGTATAATAGTTACCACTCCTCAGACGTAGTATAATAGTCACCACTCCTCAGACGTAGTATAATAGTCACCACTCCTCAGACGTAGTATAATAGTCACCACTCCTCAGACGTAGTATAATAGTCACCACTCCTCAGACGTAGTATAATAGTCACCACTCCTCAGACGTAGTATAATAGTTACCACTCCTCAAACGTAGTATAATAGTCACCACTCCTCAGACGTAGTATAATAGTCACCACTCCTCAGACGTAGTATAATAGTCACCACTCCTCAGACGTAGTATAATAGTCACCACTCCTCAGACGTAGTATAATAGTTACCACTCCTCAGACGTAGTATAATAGTTACCACTCCTCAGACGTAGTTTAATAGTCCACTCCTCAGACGTAGTATAATAGTCACCACTCCTCAGACGTAGTATAATAGTCACCACTCCTCAGAAGTAGTATAATAGTCACCACTCCTCAGACGTAGTATAATAGTCACCACTCCTCAGACGTAGTTTAATAGTCACCACTCCTCAGACGTAGTATAATAGTCACCACTCCTCAGACGTAGTATAATAGTCACCACTCCTCAGACGTAGTATAATAGTTACCACTCCTCAGACGTAGTATAATAGTTACCACTCCTCAGACGTAGTATAATAGTCACCACTCCTCAGACGTAGTATAATAGTCACCACTCCTCAGACGTAGTATAATAGTCACCACTCCTCAGACGTAGTATAATAGTCACCACTCCTCAGACGTAGTATAATAGTCACCACTCCTCAGACGTAGTATAATAGTTACCACTCCTCAAACGTAGTATAATAGTCACCACTCCTCAGACGTAGTATAATAGTCACCACTCCTCAGACGTAGTATAATAGTCACCACTCCTCAGACGTAGTATAATAGTCACCACTCCTCAGACGTAGTATAATAGTCACCACTCCTCAGACGTAGTATAATAGTCAACACTCCTCAGACGTAGTATAATAGTCACCACTCCTCAGACGTAGTATAATAGTCACCACTCCTCAGACGTAGTATAATAGTTACCACTCCTCAGACGTAGTTTAATAGTTACCACTCCTCAGACGTAGTATAGTAGTCACCACTCCTCAGACGTAGTATAATAGTCACCACTCCTCAGACGTAGTATAATAGTCACCACTCCTCAGACGTAGTATAATAGTCACCACTCCTCAGACGTAGTATAGTAGTCACCACTCCTCAGACGTAGTATAATAGTTACCACTCCTCAGACGTAGTATAATAGTTACCACTCCTCAGACGTAGTATAAAAGTTACCACTCCTCAGACGTAGTATAATAGTCACCACTCCTCCTCAGACGTAGTATAATAGTCACCACTCCTCCTCAGACGTAGTATAATAGTCACCACTCCTCCTCAGACGTAGTATAATAGTCACCACTCCTCAGACGTAGTATAATAGTCACCACTCCTCAGACGTAGTATAATAGTCACTCCTCCTCAGACGTAGTATAATAGTTACCACTCCTCAGACGTAGTATAATAGTCACCACTCCTCAGACGTAGTATAATAGTCGCCACTCCTCAGACGTAGTATAATAGTTACCACTCCTCAGACGTAGTATAATAGTCACCACTCCTCAGACAGACGTAGTATAATAGTCACCACTCCTCAGACGTAGTATAATAGTCACCACTCCTCAGACGTAGTATAATAGTCACCACTCCTCAGACGTAGTATAATAGTTACCACTCCTCAGACGTAGTATAATAGTTACCACTCCTCAGACGTAGTTTAATAGTCCACTCCTCAGACGTAGTATAATAGTCACCACTCCTCAGACGTAGTATAATAGTCACCACTCCTCAGAAGTAGTATAATAGTCACCACTCCTCAGACGTAGTATAATAGTCACCACTCCTCAGACGTAGGTTAATAGTCACCACTCCTCAGACGTAGTATAATAGTCACCACTCCTCAGACGTAGTATAATAGTCACCACTCCTCAGACGTAGTATAATAGTCACCACTCCTCAGACGTAGTTTAATAGTCACCACTCCTCAGACGTAGTATAAAGTCACCACTCCTCAGACGTAGTATAATAGTCACCACTCCTCAGACGTAGTATAATAGTCACCACTCCTCAGACGTAGTATAATAGTCACCACTCCTCAGACGTAGTATAATAGTTACCACTCCTCAGACGTAGTATAATAGTTACCACTCCTCAGACGTAGTATAATAGTCCACTCCTCAGACGTAGTATAATAGTCACCACTCCTCAGACGTAGTATAATAGTCACCACTCCTCAGACGTAGTATAATAGTCACCACTCCTCAGACGTAGTATAATAGTCACCACTCCTCAGACGTAGTATAATAGTCACCACTCCTCAGACGTAGTATAATAGTCACCACTCCTCAGACGTAGTATAATAGTCACCACTCCTCAGACGTAGTATAATAGTCACCACTCCTCAGACGTAGTATAATAGTCACCACTCCTCAGACGTAGTATAATAGTCACCACTCCTCAGACGTAGTATAATAGTCACCACTCCTCAGACGTAGTATAATAGTTACCACTCCTCAGACGTAGTATAATAGTTACCACTCCTCAGACGTAGTATAATAGTTACCACTCCTCAGACGTAGTATAATAGTCACCACTCCTCAGACGTAGTATAATAGTCACCACTCCTCAGACGTAGTATAATAGTCACCACTCCTCAGACGTAGTATAATAGTCACCACTCCTCAGACGTAGTATAATAGTCACCACTCCTCAGACGTAGTATAATAGTCACCACTCCTCAGACGTAGTATAATAGTCACCACTCCTCAGACGTAGTATAATAGTCACCACTCCTCAGACGTAGTATAATAGTCACCACTCCTCAGACGTAGTATAATAGTCACCACTCCTCAGACGTAGTATAATAGTCACCACTCCTCAGACGTAGTATAATAGTTACCACTCCTCAGACGTAGTATAATAGTCACCACTCCTCAGACGTAGTATAATAGTCACCACTCCTCAGACGTAGTATAATAGTCACCACTCCTCAGACGTAGTATAATAGTCACCACTCCTCAGACGTAGTATAATAGTCACCACTCCTCAGACGTAGTATAATAGTCACCACTCCTCAGACGTAGTATAATAGTCACCACTCCTCAGACGTAGTATAATAGTCACCACTCCTCAGACGTAGTATAATAGTTACCACTCCTCAGACGTAGTATAATAGTTACCACTCCTCAGACGTAGTATAATAGTCACCACTCCTCAGACGTAGTATAATAGTCACCACTCCTCAGACG